>OV656782.1:7796319-9046319 GCA_927399505.1 Luperina testacea
CCCATAATATATCACTGCGGAATTATGAGAGTAAACAAAACACGAATTAGGGCAACTTCTACATACTTTTTAGGGGTATTAACTACTAACCTACTTTTATAGATATAAACGATAAACAAGGTGTTTTTTTTGTTTGTTGTGGCTGGTCTGTAGTATGTTTTCGGTGGGGCAAAAGAACATGGTCACTCCTTTAATCCCATGAATTTTCGCCTATACATTATGGGGTGCTTAATTATTGCAAATAGGTCACACTGTCACGTCATACAAGGAATACATCTTTTAAGTCACCCTGACCCTTTAACGCGAAGATAGAACAGACAATTTAGAACCATTTAAGCCAAGGTTAACTTAGACGAAGACTTACCAATTTTTTTTAGTAGATTTACAAATTCCCATAATTTTAAGTAAACTGCTTATTTATGGCCAAATTAAATGATAAATTAATTCATTTTTATTTAATTTAATTAAAGTAATGTGTAAGCAATCTATCAAAACATGTTTTAGGCCTCAGTTATAAAAAACATAAAAAATTGGTAAAAAAAAAAAAAGAAAATAAGGTAAGACCTCGTCTAAGACAACCATGGCTTAAATGGTCCAAAATTGTCTGTACTATCTTCGCCTTAAAGATTTGCACCCATCTTCCAATCACCCTGTAGTACCTTATTCATGAGCCACGCTGTTTCAATATTAAACTAAACGAATCATCATCGTTCTCCTGCCCTTATTCCAATTTAAGGCTCCTACAAACAGGCGCGACTAGCGATATAATCGCACGCGACACAAAGGCACCGCTCTTTGCGCGACTTGCGGTGCCTTTGTGTCGCGTGTCGTGTCGCGTCTGTATGAAGGAGCCTTTATTTGGGGTCGGCGCAGCATGTCTCCCTTCTTCTCTATTAGTCGTCATCTCAGCAGTCATATCACCCTCTTTCTGGAAATATCATCTTTCACAATCCAACCATCATTTCTTTTGTTTTCCCCGACTCTTATACCCAGAAAGTAGCAATGAATTGCTATAATCAATCTCACTGCTGAACACGGTCACTATAATAGACCGATTAAATGATTGATATTGAAGATATATTGCCATAATTATCACTTTAGGCTGGCTAGATTAATACTCGCAATATGAAGATTGTTTTTAAAAACATTGGCTGAACATTTACTCCTTCGTAGGATTAACGTGCTTTTGCTAAAAGCTCGTTTGCTCCCCATCCAAGCTAAGCTGGCCGATATGTTTATGTATGCATACTACATCAGTATAAAGGCTCCTTCAAACAGGCGCGACACAGTCGCGCCGTTTGTAGGAGCCTTAAATAAAACAAAGTCGGATTAGTTACACCATTTATAACTCAAGAAAGGCTGTACCGATTTTAATGATCTTTGATTTGTTGGATTTGTCGGATACAAATCCCGAATAGCAGAATAACTATTAAAAATTAAAAGGAAAAATTCATCAAACAAATAATAAGGATAATTAATTTTCTCATAAATTCGTTCTTATTGATTCTGAGGCGGTACTAAGTTCGCAGGGTCAACTAGTACGTAATAATATTTGTAAATCTAATATATTTTCTAGGCTTGACTAACTTAGCCTCAAGATGGCGGATGAGTCAATGTCAAGAACTGATTTATTCTTTGTTCGTCCCGAAGTTTTGTCCCACATTCCAAAAAATTCTTAGTTCGTCCCATATCACTATTGAAGTTGTGTCTATCACAATGCAAAATTCAAGGCTAGCAAAAAGGAATTGTATGTTTACAAAGATATTATTCTTTTATGTTACTGAAAGGCTCCAAGAAGTGCCTTTTGGAAGCTGGGGCTGCCGTATATGTATTTCAAAGAGCACTGTCCTTTCTTATTTTGATCAAGTAAAGAATCATCATATTCTATACTAAACGTCTCTGCTACTTCCGTGGCATGTTCAAACCCGAGGACACATCATTCCCATTCAAATATTTCATAATCGCCACCCTGACTTAACACACAAACTGTAATTCTTAAAGACCCTAAACATTGTCAACGTAACAAAAATTAATAATATTATGTAAAGTCGTGCCAGACAAGCCTGGCGACCGAACGATACCTAATTAGCATTTACAAATTGAGCCAGCTTTGTTTTCTTTGAATATTTCGAGCTAATTTAAGATGAATTTACATGCTGATAACTAGTTGCTCTTTTAAAGGCTCTTACAAACAGGCGCGACACGCGATATAATCGCGCGCGACACAAAGGCACCGCTCGATGCGCGACCTGCGGTGCTTTTGTGTCGCTTGTCCTGTCGCGCCTGTTTGAAGGAGCCTTAAAGCGTCTTGGCTATATAAAAGCTACATTCAACGTAGATTTTGTTGAACTATAAGTAAGTATTGGTTCTTATATGAAACTAACAAACCTGTTGTCCTGTTTCACACGGTTCTTACAACTTTACAAAACAATTAATATTAATATACATAAACCTTCCGAAATAAATTCTCTAAATGACGATGAAAATCGGATCAAAAAACCATTGAGTAGTTTAGAAGAACGACGCGATTACACAAACACTCACGAAAAGCGACTTTAATTTATAATAATTATGTATAAAAGCTCTTTTATGAAATTTCATCCCATAAAGCGCTTTAGAGTAGCGCTGTTTCCGCTTAATGTTAAAGAAATCGGGACGCAGTATTTGAAGAGGGTGAAAATTCAAACGTAGGCGATATCTATTACATTTAATTTGGCTAGAGTTCGTAACAAACGTTAAAAGATCTCAATTTAAGATTAGCAAAAAAAATTAATACAAGTCTTACCAAGGGTTATCGTATTGCACAGTAGATAGGTTGTGGAGGTCAGATAGGCAGTCGCTCCATGTTAAATACCTACTATTATTCAGCTGCAAAGAGTTAGACTGGAAGCCGATCCCAATATAGTTGGGAAAATGTTACGCAGATGATGAATACAAGGCGTATTCGGACAAGAATCCAAGCTCTAGGCTGCTGCTGACTTTAAGCTGATGGAAAACTCCAATAACACTTAGCTCTTTGATGCGAACCCGTCCCAAGTTCGATAAAAAAAAAAATATATATATATATATAGGTATACAAAATTCACCTGTATTACATATTTATAGAGTTTAGAAACTAAGAGTTAAGCTACTCTACATATAATTATTTGTCTATTGTCAACTTTCGATTATTTATTAATTTCAAAATATTATTTTAGCTCTTCTCGCCTGAAACACAGGACTATCTAGTTCAGGCACGTAAGTCTTAGCAATATAATTTTTATATTAAGTATTTATAATTTTTTTTTATTATTTTTTTTTTTATTTATTTATTTAATTATCATGCCTTATAATTTTTGAATAAATATTTTATTATTTATTTATGATTATTATTCATAGTTATCAGTCAATAGACTTTAGACTTTATACTTATACACTCAGTAGTCTCGTCTTAGACCACTAGAGTGTCGAGTCAGAACTTAGAAATCTTGGCAGTCGGGCAGAATCTTAGAACCTCGCATTATATTCTAAAACGTGGCTTGAAAAGTTACACAAAATCAGTCTGTTGAACGTACTACAGCTTCACAATAAAGTAAGGTCACATTTGTTCAGTTTCTAAAGGGCGAGGTTTTACGTCGACAGCCACAGGCAGAGTTTGATAAATCAATCAATTCAGCCTAATGCTCTGCCGGTTCCAAACACTGTAAATGAAAGCAGACATATCGGGGTAAACTGCTGAACGAATTGTTGGACGCTTTTGCCAGAGACTGCAATGGTTTGGGAAAAATGTTCGCGCGTAAAACTGTGTCACAATAATAAAAATGAATGTGTTGAAAGTATGGATTTCGTATTTGGATGTAAGTGGGGGCTTAGCGAGCGCTGGTGGCCAGCGTTGGCCCAGAAGTCGCAGTCGTAAGTTCGAGCACTGACAGGCGCTTTACATTGTGTAAATTATTTCATCACCACTGCTCTCAAAACGGTGAAGGAAAATATGGAGAGGAAACTGGCACATCCTAGAACGAAAAGCGCCGTCCGGTACGGGCCTGGTCCTGATCGGACGGTGACCTACCCATTACTCTCCGCCATATTATTATATTTTAACACCTTTATGAGGCTTCTGATATTCGCACAACCACTTGAAATAGTTATTTGGTAGTAACCATGTTAATTCCCTCACCATATTCGAGGAAATGACATTCATAATGTTAGCTAATAACAACTCAGTTTGCAATTTCAGTAGTTCTATTACTCCTGGAATAGGCACTGCTATTAAAGTAGTTATTGTAAGTTGGGTACTTAGCATCTTGCTTCTCTAAAGCACCATGGTTTTAGAACGGGTTTAGACAAGGCAAATATAAATGAGGTAGAAATAGGGTGGCAGTAACAATTACACACTTTGACGTGGATTTGCGGACAGCAGCTCGTATTACCTATCTGCAACGACAGAGCTTAATTCAAACACTGTGTTGATTTTAAGTATTGCTTAGGGGCTTAAATCAGCCCTTGGAGTAACAATTACACACTTTGACGTGGATTTGCGGACAGCAGCTCGTATTACCTATCTGCAACGACAGGGCTTAATTCAAACACTGTGTTGATTTTAAGTATTGCATAGGGGCTTAAATCAGCCCTTGGAAGACTAGCATAAATCAAGGATATCGAAGTCCCCTCTTTTATGAGGAGGCTAACGAATGGATTCAGTCGATAGGACACCTTTCGCCACACTTCTCCATAATTTTTGGTTCCACCCAGGTATGTGACTTTTCACGTGAGCCGGCTACCTGGTAGTCTGCACTAGATATCCGAAGGCTAAGGGTAACTTATGACAGATAGCTTCGCAACTGGGTTTTTACCCGGGGTCGACCCAGCAGCAGAAAGTGTGAAAAACCACTAACGAATCAGTTACCACACAGAACATAAATCCAGAAACTCCCAAAAGCACACCAGCTCCCTTTTAAACATAGAGCAATAACTCAAACTCCTACAGAGCACATTATAACTACGTAACAGCCAATAAAATAATATTCATACTCCGTCTTTCCCTCGACAACGTATCCTTAAATTCGGGTGTTACGTAACTCTGGGGTCAGTGAACTGAGGCCCGGCCGAACCGCATGGCTTGTCGCGAACTAAAGTTTAGCGCGGATCGTGCTCAAATTTTTCGCTAATATACTATTTTGTTTTTGTCGTGTTAATGTTTTTCGTGGAGCCAGTTCCACTTCACCAAATGGTGCTTTCCGAGAGTTAATACACGAGTTACTGTAAAAAATATCCAAATCGCTATAGGTGTGCCTATAATATTTGAAGAGTTCCTTCGATTTCTCTTCATCATCAGATCCTGACCTGATGATAATGGGACCTTCTGGAAAGTATATCCTTTCAAACAAAAAAGAAAACAACAATTTTTCAAATCGGTCTAGCTCTAGCCGTCTTCGAGTAATCGGGGTAAAAACCGACAAAAAAAATCCGACGAACTGAGAACCTCTTCCTTTTTTAGAAGTCTGTTAAAAATAGGACTAATTAAGATGAAAATATGTCTGCCTACATATCTAACATCGGCGTTATCATTATTTCATCGGGTTGACTCGACTGGTACCTTGCACCATATTAAAATTAGTTCTCATCAAGAAAGTAAAGTAAAAACATCAAATAAAAAGCTACAGTGTTATTTCCTTCGTCTTGTCCTTGCAAAAAAACGGTTTGCAAGCCAGCTGACGCTAAAGACGGGTTGCAAACGGTCCGCGTGCCCATATGATTGAATTCTTTACATCACGAATCACGATACCAATTCATGCTTAGTGAATCAAAATATAAAATAACTGCATACTTAGATGATGAATGCAGGCTATTTATAAGGTTTTGGTTCACTAATTGGCCATTATTTTCACTTATCCTATTGCGATACGCTATTAAGTAGGTATAGCGAAATCTTGTGAGGACAAGAAAACCAAAAAACTGGAACCTTTTTTTGGTTCCAGGTTTTAAGGTTCCAGTTTATAGCCTATATAAAGATAGCCTCCCTGGACTTTGGTTTTATTAAAACCAAAGTCCAGGGAGGCTATCTTTTACCAATATGGTCGAAACTTTCCTAAGCAAAAAACAAATGATGGTATGGTATACCATACCATCATTTGTCATCGTTTACTCGCACTACGACACTAATGACGAATAAATACTGACGGCTTTAAATCCGTCTGCCAACAGAAGTTGCTTTTGGCGTCACGAATTAAGGCTCGTACACACAGGCGCGACGCGACACGCGACACAAAGGCACCGCAAGTCGCGCAACGAGCGGTGCCTTTGTGTCGCGCGCGATTCGCGTCTCACGTCGCGCCTGTTTGCAGGAGCCTTTAAATTAGTACTGCCGAATGTAGTCTTATGGCCGATTCCTATAACATACGGACAGTTAAAGGTTAAAATTAAGACTCTTTTATCTTTACCAATAATGAAGCAAAGACCTCAGAGCTTTGCATAGTAGACCCTAGTAGACCCATAACTATGGAAGCAGCTATCACAGGTACAATTAGCTTACGGATCTATTTATATTCCCAGTTTGGCAACAAGAAAATGATACTATTGGTAAGCAAAACCAACGTTTTTGTTTATAGGAACCGAGCATTAGACGCTGTCGGTGCGGCTGTTCCCAAAAAAACATTATCCAGCCATTTTTTTTTTTACAAAAAAAGTGTGACGTAAAGCTTCATTGCACATATACACACGTATAGTCTGTCCAATACGTTACAATTGATTTCAAGGCATTAACAATAAGCGAACCAATCTAATCGGACGCGCTTACTTATTAATTTAGAACGATTGCTATCGATAAACAGGTGAAGCAATTGGATGCAGAAGATGTTGGTTTTTTGCATGTTAGCAGCAGATCAGAGTCTGGTTTTGTGGACGTTTGATGGCAATTAAGCTCGCCCCTATCCCTATAACATGGGAGTTAAAACTGGCGAAATGTGGGTGCACTATAGGTATACATCTGCCTCACCTTTCGTGGAATACAGGCGTGATGTTTTGTTGCTGTTATTGACAATCAGCCGAGTGTCCGATGGGATTTCCCATCGGCAAAAATTACGAACTTCCACAAACACACTCACTTAGTGCTCTTTTTTATATTTCAAAACATGCGTATACATGCAAATTAAGCATGCAGGATGTCACAGTATTAATATTTCCTACGTAGGTACATGTTTCACCCGTAAGGCACACAAATTTATAAAATTTACAAAAAATAAAAAACTAAATTACAAAATAAAAACTAAATTGCTAAAGGTACTTCAATCCGAGTACCTACATAACAGTCAGTAATAAACGTTGATAAGTCAGTAAAATTGTCACAAAATTTAAATATTAAAAAAAAAAAGAAACTCTTGCGCAAAATTGCATGCTTCTAGCTAGACCCAGTGCAGCGGTTAAACTATGCGTTCTCTGTCAGTGACTGAATTAAAGATTTTTATTTAGTAGAAAGCCTAGGCCCCTAGTAAATGAGACTATTTAACTGACGATATGTGAATCCATCCTAATACACAAACACTGACAAAAAAGTTGAAGGAGATCTGAAATGTGACGAAAACGTAAAACAAAACGTTTTGAAATAATATGAGCGTTGCTAACAACGAAACGCTTTCGGAGATAACAACACAGCTGTTTCCACTGTAAAAGGATTGTCTTAAATACAATTACATTTTACACAAACAATCCTGCTTATTATTTATTCTAAAGCTTACAAGAGGAAACAGCGGCTTGGAACCATGACAAAGGTTGATTCAATAATTCTAATAAAACATAATTCCAACAAAAATAACCTTTTCTAGTCATCCATCAGTCGTCAGCCTTAAAAATTATTATCATCGATAAGGCCGCCCTTTGTATATTTTGTAGTGTTTGATGTACCAGACGCCAGCACATCAAGCTACTACAATCTGTCAAAGGAGATGGACAAAATGTGCCCCAAAGTGTACACAAATAAATGTATTGTAATTAATTTAAATAAAAAAAATCAAGAATTTTGAATAATTATTTATGGCTTAAAGCAGCAGATAATAATAAATCATAATTAAAAGTTCTTTTCTGTTTTATTTGACGTAAAGTACCCTTAATGTTGCCATACAAAATCAAAACAGGGAAAAACATTAACTATTACGCATAGCGGACCTAAAATGAAAAATATTTAAAACCCAAACTGTAATCAACTATTATTTTTTTATGTTTTTCTATCTATAAATAGTACCATCTATTATTGAATTAACACTACAAAAATCTAAGTGCAATTATTATGGAAAGGATTATTTCGCTTTTGTGCTGGCAGCACTCAAGTTACCCCGTCAAATGTCAAAATACGTTCTACCCTCTTCGAGTCTTTGATGTCCGTTGCGCGCGCGCAAATTCTCGGCATTTGTTTTCTTTTGGTTTTGTGTTTTTACTTGACAAGTGTACGTTTATATTTTAAAGTGTCGTAGTCCCACGCGAGTGCTCCTCTAATTGTTGTTGTAAGTCCAGAGCTAGAGTTTTCGGAAGAACTTGTAATGCACATAGAAGGTAATCATCCTGTTCTATTAAGAGGTCGCATTAAATCGAGACATACATCTCGACGTGAGTATTACACTAATATTTTATATGACACATATAAAATATATACATTAATAAACATAAAACAGATTTAGTCATATACTGAAAAAATCACTTTTTGAAACATTAATAACTTCTGTTCCCTACTGCTGAGCAATATGCACCTTTTTATTTATTTTTATAGAAGATCTGTACTATGAGATGACAACATTTTATTTATGTACTTTCTGGGGTATAGGTCCATACAATTTTTGGCCATGTCCTTTCTTTAATAGATTTTCAACTTTATCGCTAAAGTATAAGGCTCAAAGTTGATTGGGAAAATGTTACAGTTTCGGATAGCTTGACGTGCTAGCGTCCGTACATATTTTTTCATGTATGTATTTTTGTGGTGTACAATAAAGTATATACGTATATAAATAAATCATCCTTCTACCCTTGCTTATTTGCCAAATGTTTTCTTTACATACATGTCTATTAGACTTGATCTCAATAGTGAAAAATCGTGTGAAAAAACATGTAACTAGAATGGGGGTGCCTATTCTTTTCACACGATCTATCGAACGAGGAGTTTTAGCGAGTTTCGATGCCCTAAAAATTGTACTGCGAAATATGCTTTTCTTATCAATGGCTACTGATAACAGTCTATTATCAGCATACCCAGCCCTTGCCTCGTCTATTGATATAGAGTAATTTGTAGTATGTATGCCACATACAACACCCACAAATATTGTATAACATACATAATTTGACTTCGTCGTTTTCGAGGACACAATCAAAATTGACAAAACAACAGTTGATTGTACTTAAAAATTACATTTATTAAAGTCTAGTTACAAATAATGTTTTAAATCAACTTAACAATTGGTCAAAACAAATCTGACGATACATTGATTAAAGAGATAGTGGGTAGGTACAACTGCAAAGTAACCCACTAAGGGTTGATTTCACCAAAGTCAGATATCTTTTATCCGTGGAATAAAATTGACGTCTGACAGTTCTAGTATGGAAAAACTGTCAAAAATTCAAAATTTATTCTCAGGTAATGACTAATTCTTATAAGTTTAAAAGTTTGGTAGAATTTGCCCTAAGTCACAAGCATAAAAATAAATAACCTGTAAGTCTCCTAACCATTCCATATTGGTATTGGCATAATCCGTCGTCGATTACTATTCACCTCAACAACTATACTACTATGTATTAAATTTTTTGCCACACAATGAGAGCAAGACGCGTAAAATGTTATTATTATACGTAGGCCTGTCGACCTTGGAAAGGCAAGGTAGGTAAGTACATATTACATAACAAATCACGGCCGTGTGCTAGCATGAACAATTTATTTAACATTGCATTAGCTCCATGACACATATTATTTTATAATTAACTAGATAGGCAGTCGCTCCATGTAAAATACTGGTATTCAGCTGAATCTAATTCGACTGGTAGCAGACCTGGGAAAGGCTAGGCAGGTGATGACGAAATACTTTATCCATTGTGATTATAAGGCGACATACATTTGTGTTTATGATCGTTTCTGTTTTTCGGAACAGTCTGAATACTTCCACACGTGACCTTGCTGCGTTATCATCTAGCGCGGAAAACCGAAACTATCTGGTAAATCCCAAAACATCAAATGACACCGTTATCAATGTTATAAATATCACACTAATATTATAAAGGCCAAAAGTTTGTGAGTATGTGTGTGTTTATAATTATGTTTGTTACTTCTTCACGCTCCAACGACTGGACCTATTTCGATAAAATTTTGTATGGAGGTAGCTGACACCCTGGATTAACATATTATAGGCTACTTTTTATCCCGATATTCCTACGAGATCCGACACATATGCGGGTGAAACCGCGGGGCTCAACTAGTATACATATAAATCGACTTGATGAAATGATGACATACTGGCACATTCGGATGATTTGCATTCGTCGCCATTAATTTCTTCTCTAGTATCGGCGAGAAAATCTATAAGAAAAGCTTATTCCATGGTAACAAAATTAGCCAGTCAGCAAGGTTGTGGAGGTCAGATAGGCAGTCGCTCCATGTAAAATACTGATACTTGGCTGCATCCAGTTATCCTGGAAGCTGGACCCAATATAGTTGGAAAAAGGCTAGGGCAGATGATGGTGAGCAAACTAGTAGCGGGTCTAACTGTCCAGGGAACGCCGGACGTATATCTGTATCGCCATTCGTTTCATCAAGAGTTTCGTCAAGAGGCTATTTTAAATAAACCTTTTCAAGGCTCTTATAAACAGGCACTGCTCGTTGCGCGGTTTTTTTTTTATTGTAGCCAGGAACCCGGAGAAGGACAAGGAGAGCCGTTCATGTATCGAACTCTTGGAATTTAGTCCACATAAAGTAGTGCGAAACCTTTTTGAAACCTTACTTTGTATTTTCTTTTATAAATAACTAACTGACTCGGCGAACTTCGTACCTCCTCAGAATCAAAAAAACTGGTCAAGAGCGAGTCGGACTCGCGCACCGAGGGTTCCGTATGTTTTTAAATTTTCATCGGGAGGTATATTCGTCAGAATTTTAACACTGCACGCTGCGGTGTAGAATATTGCAGTTTTACTAGAAGCCGTTTGCATCAACGGTTTTCACGAATTATTGTCGTTTCGAGTGTATTTTTTTATGAACCGGTAGAGTAATTCATATTCCTTTTAAAAAGTGCACATCGCATGTACACTGTACACAACAAAATAATTATAAGCGTGGACAAATAAAACGTATAGTATTACCCAAAGTTGTAATCGTAAAACGTCGTCTGTCGTAAATGGTTCTTACGAACAATTTACCATGTTTATTGCGAACTGCAACGACAGCTCTGTTTTAACGTTTTAAAACAGTATACCTACTGAGATACAGAAAGTGTTTTAGCAATTTAAAATCTTACTTAATAGTTCATTAATATAATCTGTGTCTGTTTTTCGAGTTTGTTTAAACTGTGTAAGTTTTAAGATAACATGAAACTTATTATTTTGGACCCAATAAAACCTTAGGTATACATAAATAATGTTACGTACAGACGCCAGCACATCAAGCTACTGTAATCTGTAAACTTTCTTTAATAGATTTTCAACTTTATCGCTAAAGCATAAGGTTCAAAGTTGATTGGGAAAATTTGACAGTTTCGGGTAGCTTGATGTGCTGGCGTCTGTACAAAACATGCATATAAACATTTTCGAGGAATAAATATGTCTACCATACATACATAAACTCACCCCCTTTTCCCATTAGAATAGGCAGAAAATAGATAATGCCTCGTTTCATTCTTTCTTTTTCGTTTTTTCACGTTCATACGTCATCACTTCATCAGTCTGACTGACCATAAATCCGTGTCCGTTTTCACTAACACTAGGAAACACTAAATGAACACTAAAATTTTTTTTTATCACACCTAAATTAATGCCTAAATATTAATTTAGGTGTGACACATATTTTGATAGTAAGGTTTATTCCAAACGTAGACTAAAGGCTCCTGCAAACAGGCGCGACGCGCGACGCGAATCGCGCGCGACACAAAGGCACTGCTCGTTGCGCGACTTGCGGTGCCTTTGTGTCGCGTGTCGCGTCGCGCCTGTGTGTACGAGCCTTAATTAGTATAAGATAGAGTAGCATGTTGAACCCTATCAAGCTGAAATAAGTTCATATTGCAATATTGGCTACTTTTTATCTGCGTCACATTTTTGTTTAAATATTTATAAACTTCAAAGTTAATTATTGGTCGTTGAAATTTAATTAGCAGACTCTTCATTTTTAGGGTTCCGTACCCCAAGTGTAAAAACGGGACCCTATTACTAAGACTGTGTCTGTCCGTCTGTCTGTCTGTCTGTCACCAGGCTGTATCTCATGAACCGTGATAGCTAGACAGTTGAAAAGTTCCACAGATGATGTATTTCTGTTGCCGCTATAACAACAAATACTAAAAACAGAATAAAATAAATATTTAAGGGGGCTCCCATACAACAACGCGTTTTTGCCTTGTGGTACGGAACCCTTCGTGTGCGAGTCCGACTCACACTTGGCCAGTTTTTTTGACATTCTGGTCGAGACACATTTTTCTTTTTTTTATAAAGTCTTTTGACGATACAGAATTTTCGTTTTTATTTGGATACTTCTTTAACAAAGATTGGTACGTGGTAGCATATATCAATCAAATGGGTGTTTAAATCTAAAGAATAAAAAAAGGTCTCAAGGTACATGGATGGATTATACCAGATCAGTGATCGTGCTACTTTTAATACAAAAACATAGAATAAGCACTTATAGGCAAGCAAAAATCGACCCAAAACCTAGACAAAATCTGAAACAATTCACTAGAGGAAATGAATCAGAAACTCCCGAGTTCTAATCGATGGCCTGGCCTTGACAGGAGAGACCTAGATACGTACCTACCTACTAGAAGGCAGTAAAGCCTGTATCACAGAGCACGCGGAGCCGTCTCGGCGGCATTATAAAAACTTTCCATACAAAACAAGCGTGTCACCGTTTACTCGCACTACGACACTAATGACATAGGTATAGAAACTGACGGCTTTGAAGGCGATCCGTGACAGGGCCTACTCTTTAAGTACGTCAACGAAGATACGGGCCCATCCGAAAGTAGTTGTGTCTTACCGTCAAAACAAATGTCAAATTCAATTTTTCGGACAGGCGCAGGGACATTCTTCATTACTGTTTGGGCTTGAACGAATCTTCTGTCCGAGTGATACAGATTTGGTATCGACCCAGTAACTTCGGCCAAAACTACGGATTTCGTGCATAGGGACTAGAGACCCCTCAAATTTCGGCGCCACGAATTTTACTAGTACTGCCGTCGGCGGTGCGGTGATTCCGTGTACTGTGGCTTGTATAGTCGAGATAACGTTTCGCAAACATATTGCGAACGGCTCAGGACCGTTCGGCGTTCATTATATGTACCTTCTAGCCAGTTCTAGCTGTCTGTGAGCGATGTAGGTTTAGTTGGGGATGCTATTCTAACATAATTTATTGAATAATAGATTTATCTTCTTCTCAGGTAAGATGAAGTTACTTACTGTGCTACTTCTTCTTTCGTATTTACAACAAAATTTGCTTTATTACAAATCAAGATTTATCTTTACCCCCAGGTTGAAGAAACCACCACCAGTAAGTAATTTTGAAATTTTAAACTTTTTTCGTCAAAGTTACAGATCGAAATACAAAAACTGATTGGAAGGTTGCCTTTAAAATATCGCTCTTAGTGATAAGACCGCCCATTGTGTCACCCTTTGTACAGTTTCTATATTTATGTCTATAATTTATATGGTGTACATAATAAAGAGTATTCTATTCTGATTTTAAAAATTTTGACAATTTTGTATTTTACAACTTTATTTCAACCTGAATAAGGTTCGAAACACAAACAGCCAGTATTTGTGTTTCGAACGTTATTCTGGCTTAAGCTCAGAACAAAGTTTGAACTTTTTTTGTAATGAGAAGGTACGCATTAACTGTGCCGTGGTAAAAAAAAATATTTGCCAGTCAGCAAAGCCGTATTGAAGGGCTGACTGACTAGGGTGTTCCGCTGGATTTAGTCATCATTTCAGCCGAAAGACGTCCACTACTAGACATAGTGAAGGTGTTTGGGGGAGCCAAACACCTCCACTTCGACCGTTTCCGACTGGATGTAGTATGTAGATACAAACATAATATATAAATAGGGAAATTAGGGACTGCCAAACTGTTGCAGTTTTTAAGAGAAGAGTAAAAGAACACTATCTTTCCACTTTATCATAGTTGTGTATGTATTTATTATTGTTTTCTGATTACGTTTTAATATTTATTAACATTCTAGTGATATTTATTATAGAAGTATGTATTTTTATTTGTATTTATGTAAGTATATTCTTATAATATTCGTTTAGATTTTTTAAGTGAATTGTTTTTAGATTAGATTGTATGTATTATTTTTTGTCTACTTTACTCTTTCACACGCTGTCTACATCTCTCTATTTATTGTCCTATCGCAGGTATGCTGGAAGAGATTTCTTAAGAAATAAGCATCACCTTTGTACCTATTTTTCTGTTCTGATTATTTCGTATCTGTTTATATATGTGTGTACATAAATAGTAAAATAAAATAAATAAATAAAAATAAATCTCGCCACTCGTGAAAGTGACTTTAATGCGTGTTCCATTATAACTTCAAAAGCTAAACAAGCTTTCCAAATAAATCCTCTCTACGTAGCTTAAAACAACTGCCATAGACAAAACTAAAGTCAAAATTCGAGACAACCTAGCCGCCCGCCCATGTCTAGGAGTGCCAAAAACACGGAAATGAGACGTCTAAGTTCCATAGAACTGGTTTGAAGGAGCCTCTGTAACTCTACGAAGTAGTTGCGGTTCGAGGCTTCGCGAATTAAGCTACTATAAGACCTTTGCATAGCAACAGGTAATTTTAATTTTAATGCAATATTAGGAGGAGAACTTTAGGCGTCTTAGATGCCTATGTTTATAAGCTGGTGTAATTCATGAGACAGTTCAAGTTTTTATCAAAATCAGCTCCGAGACTCCTCAGCTAGAGTACTTTTCGCTACCTTTACACAAATCTCTAGATATTATAAATTTATTAAGTCGTAAATTCTGCCCTAATACTTCTGCATTGAAAGGGCTTCTTAGATCATCCTACATCTAAGAAGACCTGAGCAAAGGCAGAGGACAGAGGCATCAAAGTTAGATGTTTCTCTTAGAAAATTTTCTCATAAGTTGGTAGATTTTATGAGCCAGTTCAAGTTTTTATTAACATCAGCCCCGAGACTCATACCGAGTATATTTCTTATAATGTCAGATTTGTCAATCCACACATACTTCATTCATCACGAAAATTCATCCTGTATGGTGGAAATACCGCATTGTGATAATCACTGATGAAGGATATATTAAACTATTAATGAATGATTGATACAACTAAATAATTGCTCCAGTTTTGTTGCAGTATGATACATAACCACATAGGAAACATCGATTAGAACTAACATACACCACCGCACACAAATACAAACGACCTTGAAAATCTGTCTATCAGAAATCGTCAGCATTCGATTGTACCTCTTATTGCTCAGGACTTACGACACAATTTCGCTAACTTTAAAAACCGGTTTTGGCAGAAGTAGTTATCTATCCTTATTATTATGCTGGCGTTTAGAAAAACCTCATTGTTGTGATACAATAGTATGACTTAAGAGTTTAAACGTCCGATGTACTTACTATACTTACAGACAGACTAGTTTTTTGACCATAAAGGTATGATTCCGATCTCGGCAGCACTACTGGTCCCCATAATATATTCTCTATAGGTTTATATGAGATTACATTCCGAGCACAGCAGCCATGTCACGCAGCATTACTGCCGTGCTCGGAATGTAATCTCTTAATAGAGAATGTATGGGGACCAGTAGTACTGCGACCGCACTGCCGCGACAGCACTGCTGCGTACTGCCGAGACCGGAATCATACATTTATAGTGCCTATTTTTAGTTTGCCTGGTCATCATCTGCGTAGCCTTTTTCCAACATCTTGGGGTCGGCTTCCAGTCTAACCGGGTGCAGCTGAATCCACAACCCAGTTACTGGGTAATACGATACCCCTTGGTAAGACTGGTTGTCAGACTTTTGGGTTTCTGACTAACCGTAACGACTGTCAAAGATCCACGAATGACAGCCGGGACCAAACTTTCCGAGGCACGGAGTTTTAGTTTGCCTGGTACTAGCAAAAATCTCTTTGTTGACACGAGCAGCCATTTTGATGCCTACATTTAAAACTACTGTTAGTTTTCCGTACTAAGAAGCGTTGAACTTGAAGCTCTCAAAGATGTCTCGATATCGGTATCATTTCCGGAAAGAAACCGTATTACCGAGGAGAAACCGTATCAAGACCGAGCTATGTGAATCGAATCCTAACATCATCATTTTATATTTACGAAGATATGAGATATGATCTGTGGTTCTAGTTAACTTTAGTTGTATGGTAACATGCGAATGGTGAATTCGAAATTTAACGACTTAATAAGTAAGACTATAAGAAAAAAACTTACTTTTGAAGGCCCATTCTCGTAATTAAAATCCCTCAAAATCCAGTTGCAATCGCATCTCAGCAAAAATCAATGTCAGCAAGTCAGAAACTTGTCAAAATTATAGGCGAATTAGGGTCAGCACAGACAGAGAGGACGCGCGAACATTTTTTGTCAGGTTCAAGCATTTAGGCACTTTATTATAAAAATTTTAAAGTTTATTTTCAAGTGCGTTAATAAAATCCTCTCCGCTGCGTTCCGTTCTGTCTGCGCTGACTTAGAGGTATTTGTCATAAATTGAAACCGAAATTAGAACGCGAACGTTTAGCAATTAGGAAAGTGCCTCTCAGGTTTTTGAGAACGTTTTCCAATTTAATCTGGCTAACAATCGCACGGGTCGATCGAAGGTCAAGCTACGCTTGCTGCGGTCTGTTCGTGGATGGGTGACTATTCGTTACATATCGAGGCACCTCCGTGCAGAAAGCACGTTAAGCCATTGGTTCGATTGTCATTCGTAAATCATTGACAGTCGTTACAGGCAGTCAGAAGTAAAAAAATCTGACAACCAGTCTTAGGGTCTAAACACACGGATTGCATTTGAACTGCATGCCAGCTGCAACATCGCAGTTTGGATGCAGTTGACATAACTAGGTTTCGAAGCAGTAAAGTCAACTGCATCCAAACTGCGATGTTATAGCAGAAATGCAGTCCGTCTGTGTAGACCCTTACCAAAGGGTATCGTATTAACCAGTAACTGGGTTATGGAGGTCAGATAGGCAGTCGCTCCATGCAAAATACTGGTATTCAGCTGCATCAGGTTAGACTGGAAACCAACCCCAACACAGTTGGATAAATGCACATCTGATAATGAATTCACTGAATTATCAGATTAATCTAAAACCCTAATAAATTTATCATAATCTCGATGTCGGTCGGATTCGGATGTCCACGGACGCGATTTATCGCGCTACAAATACAAATTTAAAGCGCGATTCGTCTATTTGGACATGATCGTTGATTTAATGGAAAGCTGCAATACTTTTTATCGACGCACTGAAGCTCTTCCGCGTGAAATTTCTTTTTTAACGTAACTTTATCATACTAGCTTTTGCCCACGGCTTCGCTCGCGTTAATTTAGAGTTTGACAATCAAATGATTCGAATGACACGTGGCGCCATCTATTATCATAATAACGTTATTATTGTTTTCCTCGGGAATAGCACTTGTTTCGGGATGAATGGTACCTTATGTCCGTGTCTGTACACCTGACAACGTATATTATGCAAAATTTCAGGATGATCGGTTCTGGGCGAATTCCACCAAACTTTTATACCTAGATTAAGTCATCTATTGAGAATAAATTTTGAATTTTTGACAGTTTTACATACTAGAACTGTCAGACGTCAATTTTATTCCACGGATAAAAGATATCCCGACTTTGGTAAAATCAGCTCTAAGTAGTTTATACGGTCTGTCATACACAAAAGCTTTTTGAACACCAATTAACAAGGTAATTATTATATACCAACTTGGAAAAAAAAAGTACAGCGCATGATGTTTTTGCACCCCTCTATTTGATCTGCATAACTCGTTATACAGCGTGATGTCGACGATCCCTCTTTACAACTCAATCGTGTTTCGGAATACGAAACCCCTTTTACACTCTTTGAGGATTAAATTACGTTCAAGCAAATAAAAAAAAACATAGTCAACATTTTATCAGAAATTCCAAATATGAATACAATATTTTTTTTTGCAACAGCTACATTTAAGCCAAAAACAATTCTATTCTATAAAAATGCTGGCTGAAAAATACAGCTGCGCAATAAATAAAACCTTCATAGTATCAATACTATGAAGGTTTTATTTCCACAATGTTTGGCGCGGGCCGTTGAAAACAAGTAGGGTGTTTTATGACATAGGCAGGCCCAGAGTACAGGGAATGCCAGATCGATGGCTAGAAAACACGCTTCACGGAAATTCCACGGCGTTTTTTTATAGTTTTGTCATGGTTTTTCCAGGTAGTGAATGTTTGGGCAGTTTTAACTTTTGAGCGGTGTGTGGACTGAAGATGTTTCTTTGGGAAATGCTATGGTATCTATGCTCTTGCCGTCATGGAATAAGATAAGGAAGACACACATAACATCATGCCTGAAATCTCCGAAGGCTTAGGCAGAAGTGTACCTATATTTCAAACACATTTCGCTGATATTTTTTTAGTCCTATGTAATACGGGGCGAGCACAAATCCAGACTCCGAGCTGCTACTGAGAAATTCCAGATGGAAAAACCCAATAACACGTTGCACGACCTGTGAACCGAACCCAGGACCTCATGCTTAGCAGTAACGCTTGCGACTACTAGACCAACGAGGCAACCTTCCACGCTCCATTGTATTTAGGCTTATAATTAAGTAAGTAAGTCAAGGATACAGTAGTGGTATTGTGTGAAAAATCTCACCGTGAAAAATAGGCTTTAAAGAGTAATAAAAGGAGTAAGCGAGTACATCCCGAGGACAGCCGAACACATTCGAAGCGGGTATTTTTTTTAATCGTCTTATTTATAAGACGATTAAAAAATATACCGCGCGCGCGCGACACTGCGCGTGTATTGTTTACAATACACGTGCGGTGTCGCTTACGGTAACAGTCGCGCGAGCTCACTTCAAAAAATCTAAAACTCTATGTTCCCAAAACCCGGGAACAGCACATAGCCAGTCGCAACCTGATGTCAGATGAAATTTAAATCTACCAAATAAGATATTTCCACCATAAATTCTCTCGTACAGACACCAGCACATCAAGCTACTTACAATCTGTCAAATTTATGTAATAGAATTTCAACTTTATCCCTAAAGCATAAGGTTCAAAGTTGATTGGGAAAATTTGACAGTTTCGGGTAACTTGATGTGCTGGTCTGTACAATTAAAATTCCACCCTGTACATTGCGGTTAACTCGAGGCAACGGTAAACTCGAGCGTGTTTCAATTAAAATTCTAAGTTAAAATGTTTTTGCATCAAAAGCGCAGGTGGTGGTCGAAATTAACATTATTATTAACATTCTAAAAATGTTTGCTACTACTCTACTAGTACAGATTTGCGCTTCGTTGTACGAGTGTTTTTAGTTTGTTTATTTTAAATATTCTGCGAGTGAATGTGTGTGAGTTAGAAGTTTATAAATAAAACACAAAAACATGATTGTTTAGTGTTCATGCAAGCTGGTGTACAAATTGCTTAAATTTAACGTTTTGATTGACACGATTTTAAAATTGAGCGCAGCACGCTTCGCATGTGTGTGCGCTTTATTATGTTCTGTAAAAACATTTTCATAAGCTACATTTGCTTTAACTAGGTTTAACATTACCGTTAAGAAGCGCTGGTTACAGTGAAATACTCGGCTTTGTACTTACCTGAAAAGATATAAAAAAAAAACATTAATAAAAACAACCCACAGAAAAAGCATGTTCATCGATGAAAGGCAATAAAAACGTGAAAAATAATCAGGTGTCGGTAATTTCTCTTTAATAAAGTTTATCGTCTAAGATATCATAATGTAAAGTTAGGGAAATTAATATTAAACAAAGTGACACTTTTTCAATTTGCCGTGTTATAACCATTAAGTACAACTGACAAAGAATGACAGTTGTGATTTGAATGTACGCACCATTATTGATATAAGTAAAACTGCTCAACAATTAATTTCATTGAAATTTTATAACTGATAAGACGAAGTAACAGTTATCATTATTATAACCTTATCACAACATTATCGGTTACTTTATTCCTTATCACAATATCTATACCTACTCCGATCCGGGTAGCGACAACATAATAGCACAAATAACTTTATATTTTCTCACGATCTTTAGCGGTTAGAATCATTTTTTTACTGTCAGACGTCCCTAGACCCCGAGGTAGAGGATTATTTTAATAATTTATATCATACACGGTAGCGGTTTTAGAAGCTTCAAATAAACTGACTGAAGCTTTCAGTGAAAAAGGTTTTTATAAAAACTCATCCAGTGGATTTTGAAATATACGCTCGAATTGACAGACATAAGGATGCTAGGTAGTTTATTCTGAATTACTTTAAAAGCGGTTGAGTTTCAGAAACGAAAAAAATATCAAAGTACTTACTAACACGTCAAATGTATTAAGTAATTGAATTGTATTAATTGTATTCGACCAAAATCGAAGACATGTGATATCCACTAACCCGAACAGGTCCCGGGTGGTGGATTATGGCCCACTCCCTCTTACTGCCTGTGTCCCAGCAGTGGGAACATTCTAGGCTGATTATGTTTTTAGACCAAATATAGAACATCGACATTTTAGAAAATAAATCGGTGTGTGCTTATAACAGATAACCACACAATAGAAGTTTAAACTTGGAACTGTAGTTGAATATACCCGATTCAGCGTCATCGTCACCGACCCGAGCGTGACGGTTCAGTTTCGTTCACTGTTCACAAAGAGCGCAAAATGCGCCTAAAGAAGTTTTTACTTCAAAAGTTCGTCGAGCTTCGTGCCCTCGTCGATTTTTCGTATCAATGCCCGGGTACCAATTATAAACCTGTTTTCGGCTATCAATTATTTTAGTCAGAATAGTAAATCCCTATCGCCGAAGAGTTCCAACAAAAGGATAATAAATTCTGAAGATCTATTTAATTAGAATTAAATTTAAAGCCACATTCGACGCCGAATGCTTAAAGTCTTCAAGAGAATTACTTATAAATCCGCCTGACTTATGATTCTTATGAAACAAGGTCGAAGTTGGAGGTCGGGAGTATAAGTACTATGTTAGCACATTTAGTTGTTGCTTGAAGGCACATCAATATACAGGGTGCCCCAAAAAATAGTGTCAAGCGGAAGTCCAGAGATAGAGAGCACCCCTTGGGGTACCCGAATCACCCCCATGTATGTTCCGCGATTTTTCATTGTTTTCGTGTTATGATTTTTTTCTGAATTTTTGAGAATTTTTTACCTAAAAACTATTTTTTTTAAAGTAGAAGACTTTTTAAAAAATTTTTCTATCTCAAACTGAATCATCTTAAATTGTACTTTTATGCAGAAAATAATCAGCTTCGTAACTTGATCAAAATTATGAAAAAGTTGGTGTAAAGCCAAAAATTTATGGTTGGTGAATAATTTCAAAAATTCAGAAAAAAAATTATTTCACGAAAACTGAAAAATCGCGGGACATATATGGGGGTGATTCAGGTACTCCCATGGGTGCTCTATCTCTGGACTTCCGCTTGACATTATTTTTTGGGTCACACTGTATTAGGTCGAAGAATCGATGTCGCTGATGGTAAGTGTTTACTCTGTGGAATCTAAAGGCTTTGCAAGGCAAGGCAGGTATTGCATTTCTGCCCTATCTTTTTTTCCCTCTTATCGGTACGAAAGCTCGTGCCGTGGTAAAAATGTAAATTAGTCAGCAAGACGGAATTTGATAAAAATCGTTTCTTCGACATAAGAAATTTTGCATACACAAATAAATAGTCAGAACCGGAACACCACTATCTGTTGGCCATAAAAATATATTTTCCGTGCTAGTATCGTGAATTTGCCACATATAGCCGGGTCGAAGTCACAGGAAAAAACAAAAATATCAAACTATAAAACATACAAATCACTTTAGTTAAAATCATCCCCAATTCACATTCATACTCCCACCAATCATTACTTTATTACGCTATGCAGCCAATTTAATAGCACTTCAAGCAATTTTCGACATTTAATATGAGATTCATAGGATTCCCATCCGATCAATGTGCCACGTAATGATGGCACACGAGGGGATCGTCGCTATGGCAACCAGACGCAGACTAACCGGCTAATGTATAGATACAACGCGAATCAGATTGGAGGTGTATTTTGCAGCTCAGCGCTCTCGCAAAGTGACGTGTTTTCATAGAAATAATCCATTTTACCCGTAATTGGTTTGTTGAAATTTCATGGAGGTTTTAATCCTTATAACAATGCAATTTAATAACAATAGGGGTTCGTAGAAATTTTAGTTTAGAATAAAAAATATTTTCCCGAACTCCTATTTACATGTACGAGTATAATATAAATAAGGTCCCATTAAAATAGATGGACAAACTTTTAGAAATCATTCAGACTACTAAAATAAGGACGACGGTAAAAAAATATATAAGAAAAACGCATAGACATGTACTTAAAAGAAAAATAATGAGCTAACGAAAATAATACACTAATGTGCCGGCAATTTATTATTTTAGGTCAACATAAAATCACTTTAATCAGTGTTTTTTTTTTTTATTTGCTTGGATATCTTCAGTTAGACGTACTGAGTGCTGTGTTAAAATTTGTCCATCTATTTTAATGGGACCCTGTATATCTGTCACGTATAAACGGCAAAAAAAAATTGGATTACACAGATTTTTTTTTTATGTACGAAATCTACTTCACGAATAGGTCCAAACTGCAGGCAACACACCGTCTCAGCTAGTCTTCTTTTTCGTGTAAAGTTTGGTAAGCCCAAGTGCATTAACATAATCGTATAATGCTCCCACTGCTGGGACACAGGCCTCCTCTTTTCGAGAGGGAGTAGGCTGTAATGTACAGACACGCCAGCACATCAAGCTACCCGAAACTGTAAAATTTTCCCAATCAACTTTGAACCTTATGCTTATGCGATAAAGTTGACAATCTATTAAAGAAATTTGACAAATTGTAGTAGCTTGATGTGAGTCTGTACTACGCAGACCTGTAGGTAGATGTCACAGGTCTTCGAATTATTGGTTCAAGAACATGCCGGTTGCCTCACGATGTTTTCCTTCACCGTTTTAAGAGCAGTGGTGATGAAATTATTTACACAAAGTAAAGGGCCTGCCTGGTTTCGAACCCACGACCTACGAATCACAAGTCGGGCTCAAGCCTAAGCCCAAGTGAATAATAAATAGTAAAAGGGTAAGTAATAACGCCTTTGGGATTTGGCGTAGTCGTAAGAAATACTTTAAAGGTTTATTTATGTTGTTGATCTACGTCTTTGTGGTAAGCTTACCACGCTCTGGCAGAGAATTTAAGCCTATGAGAAGTGTAAAATAAAATATTATAAACTTTTCTTTTCTTTACTCCTGTAAAGAGAACTTTTCTATTCTTTACAGGATTAAGACTGCTTAAGATTAAAGAAAAGAAAGTGTGGCTCTGATTATGGTAATCGTAAACCTTTTTCAGATGATCACTAAAGACGTCAAAACATTTTCCAATTCTATGAGCTGCAAGTAAGAGGTGCCGGTTCGGTAAGTAGGTATGGTGTTTTTATAAAGATACTGGGACTATTTTCGCCAATTCTCTAACAATTCGACGGTGGTTCCGACTCCTATACAACTTGATATATTATGTTACACTAACCCGCGGTTTCACCCACAAAGTCTGATCCCGTGGGAATATCAGGATAAAAGTATATTATGTCCTAATCTAAGTTATGGTTTATCGGTCTATGTGCCAAATTTCATTCAAATCCATTCAGCCGTTTTAGCATCAAAGCGTAACAAACATACAGTTCGTGCCACGTAAGAAGAGACTTGACCCCGCCACCCTCGCCTCTTTCCGCCGCCCGAGGCCGCCCCGATGACGCCCGGTGCGGGACGGGGACCGGGCGTCATCGGGGCGGCGGAAAGAGGTGGGGGGCGGGGTCAAGTCTCTTCTTACGTGGCACGAACTGTACATAAAAGCATGTTTTTTCTCTTTATAATGTTAGTTAAGATAAAATACACAATGTTCACAATCGTATGCAAACCGCAGTCAAACAATAGTACAGTCCTGGCCAAAATCCTTCATTCAACATTCAAGATACTGCTGTGATTCCAAGCAGTATCTTAAACAACAAAACTTGGCAACCATACATTCTGTGTCTAGGTCTTAATTAAGTTGCTAGAGTAGCCAAATCGATACAACATGACCGTTCAACAAAAGAAAACCGACTTTGTATACTCATCTCGTTAGGCGGAGCTAAATGATCCTTGTAATTTGAAACGGAGTACGGGGAGTACGTTGAAGCCAAAGAGAATGGCCTTTATGCGACTTAAGAAAATACTTGTTTGAAAATGCTGAGAAATGGCCAGACAATCGTATGGATTGTCTGGAAATTTCTATACGATATACCCCTTGGTAAAACTGGTTGTCAGACTTTCGGGCTTCAGACTACCCGTAACGACTGTCAAAGATCCACGAATGACAGCCGGGACCAACGACTTGACGTGCTTTCCGAGGCACGGAGGAGTCACAGTATGTAAAGATGGTCACATATCCACAGACCAACTACGGCAAGCGTAGCTTAACCTAATCGATCGACCTGTGCGGCTGTTATTATTTAGCCACGGGCCCCTGATAAAATTCAAAGAACTATGGGAGGTATTATTCACTCTATGTAACACACGAGTGAATAATACCTCCCTTACACTACTCACTCTACTTTTACTCTATATAAGATAGTGAATAATACCCCCCCCTCTAAAATCATGACAATGATAAATGTGATGACACAACTTACTTACGGCTTTCTCTCGCTCATCTGTCGGTCAAACACCGTCCCACTATAGTGACGTCATTGTAGTACTAATAATAGAACAAAGTGCGTGTCATGAGGTCAACGGAACCTTTCCAACTGGGCTAGCCTTACCTCAGTGCGGCAGGAAATTATAATGCGCTCTCGTGTTTTATGAGGACGGCTGGTTGAAAACTTAATCGTCTTATATCAAACGGTGGTATAAGTGTATAACGATAGTCTTGGCCTAAGGTCTTAGGATTTGTGAATTTTGTGAAAAATTATTAGGTCGACGATTTATTTCATACACCATAGTATCTCCGTATGTGTGTTGTATCATATTATAAAGTTTAGTTAGATCAGCTGATCAGATCCCGTGGCTAAATAATAACAGCCGCACAGGTCGATCGATCAGGTTAAGCTACGCTTGCCACGGTTGGTCCGTGGATGGGTGACCATCTTTACATACCGTGACCCCTCCGTGCCTCGGGAAGCACGTTAAGCCGTTGGTGCCGGCTGTCATTCGTGGGTCTTTGACGGTCGTTACGGGTAGTCTGAAGCACGGACTAAGGTCTGAAGTCCGAAAGTCTGACAACCAGTACCAGTACCAGTAGTAGTTAGTAGGGGTATATCGTAATACCTGGGTATTACGATATAACCCTTGGTACTGGTAACTGGGTTGTGGAGGTCAGATAGGCAGTCATCATCATCATCATAATTTCAGCCGAAAGACGTCCACTGCTGGACATAGGCATCCACTGCTGGACCGGTTCTTTGCTTCTCGCATCCAATGGGTTCCTGCGGCCTGTGGATTGGATAGGCAGTCGCTCCAAGTAAAATACTGGCTACTGGTACATAGTTGGGAAAAGGCCAGGTTGATGATGTCAGACGATGATGATGAGTTAGATCATAGGTTCCCAACCAACCAAGTAGGTGGGCGTTTGAGAATTTCAGGGGGGTAGTTGAAGAACTAGAGAAAATTATATATCCTTACGACTAATAAATATTACACGTTTAAATATAAAGGCTCCTACAAACAGGCGCGACGCGCGACGCGAATCGCGTGCGACACAAAGGCACCGCTCGTTGCGCGACTTGCGGTGCCTTTGTGTCGCGTCGCGCCTGTGTGTACGAGCCTTAATCGTTGCAATAGTTGCTTCAGAGTTCAGATTCGCGACAGATGGTAAGTTAAGTACAAAAAAATGGGGGCCTCTAGAAAAATATTCTCAAAGTGGGCAAAATAAGGTTGAGAACATAAAGGCTCCTTCAAACAGGCGCGACACGCGATAAAATCGCGCGCGACACAAAGGCACCGCAAGTATTCAATCGTATTCAAAACAAGGCGCTCTGATACGCGAAACATTAAGCACAGAAGTAACAAAAAAACTAGGGTTCAATCAAACGTTACTATTCAAACTACCCTTAAAGCTAACAAAGCTACGTTTAAACTCCAATTTATCTTTTCAAAACTCTCGTTTGTAGCGAACCTCACGGCAATACGAGCAACTTGAATGGTCTGTTTCAATTATTTTATTTTTAGGCGCAGAACGGACTTTGAATCCCGCGGGCCGAGTCCGCTTGAAAAAGCCGCTTTTTTGTTGAAAAACTTGTCAAATTTCTAAAGGAATGAAGCGAGCGGATTCGATAGATGGAACTCGTTTTGGGTGTTTTTGAAAGGCTTATTAGTTTTCGCTGTCAACTAGCTTGGTGGCGGTGATGACGATGTTTTTGTGGTTTTACACAGTAACATAGAAGTTACAAGAAGTATCAACTGCTTACAGGTACAGACGCCAGCAAATCAAGCTACTACAATCTGTCAAATTTCTTTAATTGATTTTCAATTTTATCACTAAAGCATAAGGATCAAAGTTGATTGGGAAAATTTGACATTTTCTGGTAGTTCAGATCATGTGAGTCAGATCATGTGAGGACCACGTAGATTAGTATCTGAAATGGTATTTTGAAGAAAGAACCACACAGATTTGAGTGGACCTGTCCAGTCAGTGCATGCATTTATCAGTAGTCGTGTAGTTTTAACTCAGAACGTAAGGAGCTCATCGAAAGGTCCAACAATATAAAAAAACCCAGTCAGTGCGAGTTGGCCTCGCACACGAAGGGTTCCGTACCACAAGGCATGAAACGAAAAAAAAAATAACTTTTTTTTTATACTCCTTTAAATTTTGACTTTATTTTATTTTTATTATTTGTTGTTAGAGCGGCAACAGAAGTACATCATCTGTGAAAATTTCAACTGTCTAGCTATCACGTTTCATGAGATACAGCCTGGTGACAGACAGACAGACGGACAGTGGACGGACAGTCTTAGTAATAGAGTCCCGTCTTTACCCTTTGGAACCCTAAAACGGACATTTGGGTAGGCCGCATAAAGTAGCAGGTAATGTAAACCTTTCAGCAGCGATTGAAGAATTTTTTTAAGGCGCTTACATGACCTAAAGCGCGGTCACTGTCGGACTGCATAGAAAAGAAAGAGAAGCGCGATGACACAACGCTGGTAATTTATTGCAAAATATGAAGCAATTATTTAATAACAAGAAATCTATTGTTTGGACTAAAAAATGAAAACACTAGTGCTGTAGTATGTTGCTCGTAGAATAATCTGACAAAAATCAGAATAATTGTATGTATGGTTTTTATTGTAAAAAGAAAGTTTTTAGAGGTATCTTCATGATTTTTTCTATCGTATCAAATTAGTTGTATTATGTGTTCAACACACTGTCTGCCTAGCATATATCCTGCAGAATATCAAATATTTTTCTGATTTTGTTTACTGTAGTCGAGCATATACTTTTAGGCATTATAAAACTTGCGTTTTTTTTTGCGTTTAGGTCCTGTAGTCCCTTAAGAAATGGGAAACCTTTGGAAACCCACAACTTAGAAAGTCTTAAGATAATGTTTTGCTGTAGCTTCGTTATTGATGTTAGTAGTTCATAGTCTTAGGAGCAAAGAAAAACAATGTTTTTGCAGGGTCATGTTGCGCAATTTGTGAGCTCCTTTCTCTCAGAGAGATTGATGACGGGAAACAAAACTAAGTACCAGTGCATGTAACAAAACTTTTTCAAGTGAGTGGTTAAAGGCTCATTCAAACAGGCGCGACACGCGATAAGATCTCGCGCGACACAGGCACCGCAAGTCACGCAACGAGCGATGTCTTTGTGTCGCGCGCGATTATATCGCGTATCGCGCCTGTTTGTAGGAGCCTTGAAACGTTCGGATTGTAGTTTAGATTTTTTTCTAAGTTACGTATATGGCCTTAGATTGTTTTTTAACGACTCGGCCTGGTTTTAAATATAAAATGGCCGGCCTAAAGCTCTTTTCCCAGGGATGTTTGTTTACCTTAAGTACGTAGTCACACCGTACCGATATTTATTCGCATTTACTTATTAATATTTTAACTCTGTAACTAAAACAAATTACCCTTCAAGAAACCCAATAAAAACAGAAATACCCTCCCCGGCCCCTTATTAAAATCAGCAGCAGCACCAAACGCATAAACAATCAATCGAAAAACCGAAAATCAAGTTAAAACGGTGCCTGCAACTTCGTTAATAAATTATGTAGCTTTTATATAGACTGATCCAATTAAATTAATTGGATTAATCACTGGTAGTGCCACGTGTTTGGCAGTGCACGGAAAACCGGGGATCCATAAAGGTTCCCGCCGACAGGCGCGACGCGACTTTGGTGGAATTTCTATGAAAACTCCATAGAAATGTTCCACCAGTGGTCGCATCTGCCTGCGGGGGTCTTAAATCGGCCAATCGATTATTCTGGAATGGAATGGAACGGTACGTTAAATTATGTGTTTAATGTATTTAATTCGTAGGTAATTCAGTATGGCAGGTATTTAATTACAGATCCGAGTTGAATTCAGTTTGATTTTAAGGTAAAAATGCTGCTATTCAGCTTAGACTGGAAGCCGACCCCAACCCAGTTGAGAAAGGCTAGGCAGATGAGATGATTATGATGGCAATAGACTCTACCCCTATTAAGGCTCCTACAAACAGGAGCGACACGCGATATAATCGCGCGCGACCCAAAGGCACCGCTCATTGCGCGACTTGCAGTGCCTTTGTGTTGCGTGTCGTGTCGCGCCTGTTTGAAGGAGCCTTTAAGCATAACTGGCGAAATGTGTATGGGTGTAGGTACATATCTGCTAAACCTTTTGGGGATTCCTATTAGTAGTGAAGGGTAAATATTTGTAAGAGATAAGCCGGAGTAGATATCTTTAATATGATTATATTATTAGCCTATAGAATACTGATTGTGCCATTTTTCAAGGGAAGCCGGTAGGAATTGGAACCTTCGCCACTGATTCCTAGCGTGATGTGATGTATGTATACAGTATAATTTACGAGATAAGCGAGGATGCGGGTCGTCGCTTGATGTTAAAGCAATCACCGCTACCACTGAACATCCGCTCCACACACGACCCTCTTATTGTTCCACTTGATGTAGCTGAAACTAGCGGCGGCCGAGCACAGTGTGCAGGGCCGGAGCGCCCTGGCGGGCCCCCGTACTATATAGTCGAATAAATTCGCTGCATTGTTTAAAACACAGAGGAAGCTTTTTAACCAAATAAATAGAGAATTAAATAAGTTATTTTATGAACAAATAAGGATGGAAAAAATATATAATCCAAGAACAAAAATGTTAATATTCTGCAATAGAAAAAATATTGATTTTTCATGGTTTTTTGTTTATAACTATTGTTTGCACTTTTTTTACAGTTATTTATCGATTGATTATCATACCCTACATATAAATGAACATGATAAAAGATATGTCGTTGCGGAACACGACTTTGTTCCAAGTTTTTTTCGCAATTAAAGAGCGCAAACTCGATTTTTCATGGTTTTTTGTTTATAACGATTGTTTGCACTTTTTTTTTCATTTTTTAACGATTGATTATCATACCCTACATGGAGCTGAAACTAGCGGCGATAGGTATCAGTCGAACGCGGAAAACCCAGGGCCGAAACAATCGAGGGGCCCCAGTAAACATTTGTTGTTAAAATACCCTAAAAAATTGATTACGTCTGCATTACATCTTATTTTCGCATTATACTAATATTCAATGAACAATATCGATTGATAAGACGCAATTACAGATTTCGTCTCAATCGTTGTAATCGCTTTAACACTTAGAGGGATTTTATTCAATAAAAAAAATAGAAGGCATGTTCGAAGTTCATTGATTTTCCTCCTGAATCATTGCTATACATTTATTTATCGAAAAAAGGTTAGATCTCATAGAATCAACCTGTACAGAAATTGTTTAAGTATAATCATCATCTGCTGATGACATTCAGGAATACTTTATTCAATAAAAAAAATAGAAGGCATGTTCGAAGTTCATTGATTCTCCTCCTGAATCATTGCTATACATTTATTTATCGAAAAAAGGTTAGATCTCATAGAATCAACCTGTACAGAAATTGTTTAAGCTGAAGATATAACTGTCGGTATAAATTTTAAAAATTATAAAAAATTGGAAAACTACTTCGAGATATACGGAACACAATTAAAACATAGTTAATAATTATTAGAATTGTCACAAATTTTATATCTTTGTTACTACTAAGAAGAATATTATAGTTTCAAACATGCCTTCTATTTTTTTTATTGAATAAAGTATTCCTGAATGTCATCAGCAAGTGATAATTATACTTAAACAATTTCTGTACAGGTTGATTCTATGAGATCTAACCTTTTTTCGATAAATAAATGTATAGCAATGATTCAGGGGAAGAATCAATGAACTTCGAACATGCCTTCTATTTTTTTTATTGAATAAAGTGTTCCTGAATGTCATCAGCAGATGATGATTATACTTAAACAATTTCTGTACAGGTTGATTCTATGAGATCTAACCTTTTTTCGATAAATAAATGTATAGCAATGATTCAGGAGGAGAATCAATGAACTTCGAACATGCCTTCTATTTTTTTTATTGAATAAAGTATTCCTGAATGTCATCAGCAAGTGATAATTATACTTAAACAATTTCTGTACAGGTTGATTCTATGAGATCTAACCTTTTTTCGATAAATAAATGTATAGCAATGATTCAGGGGAAGAATCAATGAACTTCGAACATGCCTTCTATTTTTTTTATTGAATAAAGTGTTCCTGAATGTCATCAGCAGATGATGATTATACTTAAACAATTTCTGTACAGGTTGATTCTATGAGATCTAACCTTTTTTCGATAAATAAATGTATAGCAATGATTCAGGGGAAGAATCAATGAACTTCGAACATGCCTTCAATTTTTTTTATTGAATAAAGTGTTCCTGAATGTCATCAGCAGATGATGATTATACTTAAACAATTTCTGTACAGGTTGATTCTATGAGATCTAACCTTGTTTCGATAAATAAATGTATAGCAATGATTCAGGAGGAGAATCAATGAACTTCGAACATGCCTTCTATTTTTTTGATTGAATAAAGTATTCCTGAATGTCATCAGCAAGTGATAATTATAATTAAACAATTTCTGTACAGGTTGATTCTATGAGATCTAACCTTTTTTCGATAAATAAATGTATAGCAATGATTCAGGGGAAGAATCAATGAACTTCGAACATGCCTTCTATTTTTTTTATTGAATAAAGTGTTCCTGAATGTCATCAGCAGATGATGATTATACTTAAACAATTTCTGTACAGGTTGATTCTATGAGATCTAACCTTTTTTCGATAAATAAATGTATAGCAATGATTCAGGAGGAGAATCAATGAACTTCGAACATGCCTCCTATTTTTTTTATTGAATAAAGTATTCCTGAATGTCATCAGCAAGTGATAATTATACTTAAACAATTTCTGTACAGGTTGATTCTATGAGATCTAACCTTTTTTCGATAAATAAATGTATAGCAATGATTCAGGCGGAGAATCAATGAACTTCGAACATGCCTCCTATTTTTTTTATTGAATAAAGTATTCCTGAATGTCATCAGCAAGTGATAATTATACTTAAACAATTTCTGTACAGGTTGATTCTATGAGATCTAACCTTTTTTCGATAAATAAATGTATAGCAATCATTCAGGGGAAGAATCAATGAACTTCGAACATGCCTTCTATTTTTTTTATTGAATAAAGTGTTCCTGAATGTCATCAGCAGATGATGATTATACTTAAACAATTTCTGTACAGGTTGATTCTATGAGATCTAACCTTTTTTCGATAAATAAATGTATAGCAATGATTCAGGAGGAGAATCAATGAACTTCGAACATGCCTTCTATTTTTTTTATTGAATAAAGTATTCCTGAATGTCATCAGCAAGTGATAATTATACTTAAACAATTTCTGTACAGGTTGATTCTATGAGATCTAACCTTTTTTCGATAAATAAATGTATAGCAATGATTCAGGGGAAGAATCAATGAACTTCGAACATGCCTTCTATTTTTTTTATTGAATAAAGTGTTCCTGAATGTCATCAGCAGATGATGATTATACTTAAACAATTTCTGTACAGGTTGATTCTATGAGATCTAACCTTTTTTCGATAAATAAATGTATAGCAATGATTCAGGGGAAGAATCAATGAACTTCGAACATGCCTTCTATTTTTTTTATTGAATAAAGTGTTCCTGAATGTCATCAGCAGATGATGATTATACTTAAACAATTTCTGTACAGGTTGATTCTATGAGATCTAACCTTTTTTCTATAAATAAATGTATAGCAATGATTCAGGAGGAGAATCAATGAACTTCGAACATGCCTTCTATTTTTTTTATTGAATAAAGTATTCCTGAATGTCATCAGCAAGTGATAATTATACTTAAACAATTTCTGTACAGGTTGATTCTATGAGATCTAACCTTTTTTCGATAAATAAATGTATAGCAATGATTCAGGGGAAGAATCAATGAACTTCGAACATGCCTTCTATTTTTTTTATTGAATAAAGTGTTCCTGAATGTCATCAGCAGATGATGATTATACTTAAACAATTTCTGTACAGGTTGATTCTATGAGATCTAACCTTTTTTCGATAAATAAATGTATAGCAATGATTCAGGAGGAGAATCAATGAACTTCGAACATGCCTCCTATTTTTTTTATTGAATAAAGTATTCCTGAATGTCATCAGCAAGTGATAATTATACTTAAACAATGGGTCATGTATGAAAATATTAAATTGTCTCGATTTTTTTTCTGCGCTTATGAATAAGCTAATACTATCTACAAAAAAAGTATCAGATTTATCTGATTAGTATTTCCAGAGAAATAAATTAAATTCTGTTAGAGGCGGCCATCGACAGTAACCCACGGATTTTTATTCAATTTCCTTAGCCTACTCAATTAAAAAGTAAAAACTTGTCAATTTGTCATAACATAACCTCACTTTTCACCTCTTGCTTTGTGTTTGTTTGCGATTTTATGGATATATCTTTACGATTACGATACGATTTATCTTTATTTTATTCAAAGCGTGAGGGTCGTCGTAAAGATATATCCATAAAATCGCAAACAAACACAAAGCAAGAGGTGAAAAGTGAGGTTATGTTATGACAAATTGACAAGTTTTTACTTTTTAATTGAGTAGGCTAAGGAAATTGAATAAAAATCCGTGGGTTACTGTCGATGGCCGCCTCTAACAGAATTTAATTTATTTCTCTGGAAATACTAATCAGATAAATCTGATACTTTTTTTGTAGATAGTATTAGCTTATTCATAAGCGCAGAAAAAAAATCGAGACAATTTAATATTTTCATACATGACCCATTTCTGTACAGGTTGATTCTATGAGATCTAACCTTTTTTCGATAAATAAATGTATAGCAATGATTCAGGCGGAGAATCAATGAACTTCGAACATGCCTCCTATTTTTTTTATTGAATAAAGTATTCCTGAATGTCATCAGCAAGTGATAATTATACTTAAACAATTTCTGTACAGGTTGATTCTATGAGATCTAACCTTTTTTCGATAAATAAATGTATAGCAATCATTCAGGGGAAGAATCAATGAACTTCGAACGTGCCTTCTATTTTTTTTATTGAATAAAGTGTTCCTGAATGTCATCAGCAGATGATGATTATACTTAAACAATTTCTGTACAGGTTGATTCTATGAGATCTAACCTTTTTTCGATAAATAAATGTATAGCAATGATTCAGGAGGAGAATCAATGAACTTCGAACATGCCTTCTATTTTTTTTATTGAATAAAGTATTCCTGAATGTCATCAGCAAGTGATAATTATACTTAAACAATTTCTGTACAGGTTGATTCTATGAGATCTAACCTTTTTTCGATAAATAAATGTATAGCAATGATTCAGGGGAAGAATCAATGAACTTCGAACATGCCTTCTATTTTTTTTATTGAATAAAGTGTTCCTGAATGTCATCAGCAGATGATGATTATACTTAAACAATTTCTGTACAGGTTGATTCTATGAGATCTAACCTTTTTTCGATAAATAAATGTATAGCAATGATTCAGGGGAAGAATCAATGAACTTCGAACATGCCTTCTATTTTTTTTATTGAATAAAGTATTCCTGAATGTCATCAGCAAGTGATAATTATACTTAAACAATTTCTGTACAGGTTGATTCTATGAGATCTAACCTTTTTTCGATAAATAAATGTATAGCAATGATTCAGGGGAAGAATCAATGAACTTCGAACATGCCTTCTATTTTTTTTATTGAATAAAGTGTTCCTGAATGTCATCAGCAGATGATGATTATACTTAAACAATTTCTGTACAGGTTGATTCTATGAGATCTAACCTTTTTTCGATAAATAAATGTATAGCAATGATTCAGGGGAAGAATCAATGAACTTCGAACATGCCTTCTATTTTTTTTATTGAATAAAGTGTTCCTGAATGTCATCAGCAGATGATGATTATACTTAAACAATTTCTGTACAGGTTGATTCTATGAGATCTAACCTTTTTTCGATAAATAAATGTATAGCAATGATTCAGGAGGAGAATCAATGAACTTCGAACATGCCTTCTATTTTTTTTATTGAATAAAGTATTCCTGAATGTCATCAGCAAGTGATAATTATACTTAAACAATTTCTGTACAGGTTGATTCTATGAGATCTAACCTTTTTTCGATAAATAAATGTATAGCAATGATTCAGGGGAAGAATCAATGAACTTCGAACATGCCTTCTATTTTTTTTATTGAATAAAGTGTTCCTGAATGTCATCAGCAGATGATGATTATACTTAAACAATTTCTGTACAGGTTGATTCTATGAGATCTAACCTTTTTTCGATAAATAAATGTATAGCAATGATTCAGGAGGAGAATCAATGAACTTCGAACATGCCTCCTATTTTTTTTATTGAATAAAGTATTCCTGAATGTCATCAGCAAGTGATAATTATACTTAAACAATGGGTCATGTATGAAAATATTAAATTGTCTCGATTTTTTTTCTGCGCTTATGAATAAGCTAATACTATCTACAAAAAAAGTATCAGATTTATCTGATTAGTATTTCCAGAGAAATAAATTAAATTCTGTTAGAGGCGGCCATCGACAGTAACCCACGGATTTTTATTCAATTTCCTTAGCCTACTCAATTAAAAAGTAAAAACTTGTCAATTTGTCATAACATAACCTCACTTTTCACCTCTTGCTTTGTGTTTGTTTGCGATTTTATGGATATATCTTTACGATTACGATACGATTTATCTTTATTTTATTCAAAGCGTGAGGGTCGTCGTAAAGATATATCCATAAAATCGCAAACAAACACAAAGCAAGAGGTGAAAAGTGAGGTTATGTTATGACAAATTGACAAGTTTTTACTTTTTAATTGAGTAGGCTAAGGAAATTGAATAAAAATCCGTGGGTTACTGTCGATGGCCGCCTCTAACAGAATTTAATTTATTTCTCTGGAAATACTAATCAGATAAATCTGATACTTTTTTTGTAGATAGTATTAGCTTATTCATAAGCGCAGAAAAAAAATCGAGACAATTTAATATTTTCATACATGACCCATTTCTGTACAGGTTGATTCTATGAGATCTAACCTTTTTTCGATAAATAAATGTATAGCAATGATTCAGGCGGAGAATCAATGAACTTCGAACATGCCTCCTATTTTTTTTATTGAATAAAGTATTCCTGAATGTCATCAGCAAGTGATAATTATACTTAAACAATTTCTGTACAGGTTGATTCTATGAGATCTAACCTTTTTTCGATAAATAAATGTATAGCAATCATTCAGGGGAAGAATCAATGAACTTCGAACGTGCCTTCTATTTTTTTTATTGAATAAAGTGTTCCTGAATGTCATCAGCAGATGATGATTATACTTAAACAATTTCTGTACAGGTTGATTCTATGAGATCTAACCTTTTTTCGATAAATAAATGTATAGCAATGATTCAGGAGGAGAATCAATGAACTTCGAACATGCCTTCTATTTTTTTTATTGAATAAAGTATTCCTGAATGTCATCAGCAAGTGATAATTATACTTAAACAATTTCTGTACAGGTTGATTCTATGAGATCTAACCTTTTTTCGATAAATAAATGTATAGCAATGATTCAGGGGAAGAATCAATGAACTTCGAACATGCCTTCTATTTTTTTTATTGAATAAAGTGTTCCTGAATGTCATCAGCAGATGATGATTATACTTAAACAATTTCTGTACAGGTTGATTCTATGAGATCTAACCTTTTTTCGATAAATAAATGTATAGCAATGATTCAGGGGAAGAATCAATGAACTTCGAACATGCCTTCTATTTTTTTTATTGAATAAAGTGTTCCTGAATGTCATCAGCAGATGATGATTATACTTAAACAATTTCTGTACAGGTTGATTCTATGAGATCTAACCTTTTTTCGATAAATAAATGTATAGCAATGATTCAGGAGGAGAATCAATGAACTTCGAACATGCCTTCTATTTTTTTTATTGAATAAAGTATTCCTGAATGTCATCAGCAAGTGATAATTATACTTAAACAATTTCTGTACAGGTTGATTCTATGAGATCTAACCTTTTTTCGATAAATAAATGTATAGCAATGATTCAGGGGAAGAATCAATGAACTTCGAACATGTCTTCTATTTTTTTTATTGAATAAATATTTAGGGGCCCGGGCCCCTATCTGTTATGTTTCGTCTCTGTCGGCTGCTAGCTGGTAGCTGCTAGTTTCAGTTTCATTTCCACTTGCCGTGTATGTTGGGAAACCCACTGACCGGGCGGCTTACGGGAATATCGACATTACCAAATAGTTTCGTAGAAGCATTGATGGAGGTAATGAGCAGAATAGGGAATATGCATGACTTTTTTTCATGGCATTTATTAACAAAATATGAAAATACCGTAGTAGAGATGACAAAAAGTGAAATTAAAATTAAAATCGGCCAAGAAACACGGCCGATATGAGCATTTAAAACTATTGATTACACACCAATTAGACAGAGAGATCCGACATAGACTGTGACGTCACATGTCACTACGGCCATATAAACTCCGTGTTAAATTTCGTTTTGCAAGAAAGAGATAGAAACAAATCTTCGATGGCTCATATCTTTTTTAATTTCATAGTTATCCGAAAAACAGTTTTACTAAACTGTTTATTACATGAATGAGGATTAATTTTTTAAATAAAAAAAAATCATGCATATTCCCTATTGGTGAGGATATTAATGGTCCTTTGATATAATCCCTTTGCCTCTTGACATGGGTGCTATTCATGACATCGTGCTCAGCAGTCGCGCTTGCGACTACTATTCCAATGAGGCAGTCAATTCGTAGTGGTTCGTACAACCCACCGATGGAACTTTCATCTACACACCGTAAGGGCTATTCTTGCTTGCAGCGCTCGGCCGCTATAGTAACACTTGCTATGGAACTTACATCTACACACCGTAAGGGCTATTCTTGCTTGCAGCGTTCGGCCGCTATAGTAACACTTGCTAACAGATGTGGTCATCGTGTGCACGGGATTTTGTTTTCAAATAGGGCAGATGTAAGTTTCCTCGATGGTACATAAACTCACGCCTTCCTCCCACGGGGTAGGCAGAAACTATAAAACGCCACCAGCTACGATCCTTACATGCTCCTTTAGATTCATTTACGTTCATACATCTGGTCATACAAGCACGCCGGTTGCGAGTACATCGTCTTCACATATATTATGTAACAGACTATTCATTTCCAACTTTATTCACAGGCAAATCTTTCCAAAATTCCAGACCAAATAGAGCTTTAAACTAAGCTAATTGAATTCCCTATCCGCACGGCAAATGAAAAGAAGCAAACTTTTTCTAGACTAGAATCGTGGAACTGAATAAAAGCTCCGAACTTATAATTAAGCTCCATTTAACTAACATAGAGATAAATAAACTGAACTCCCACGCTTTGGCGAGATAACGTCATCTCGCGATGTCATGGCCTTGTATAGATGGTGATATAATATGGTGATTTAATATACATATCTGAAAACCGGTAAGAGTACTTTAAAAGGCAAATTGATTCAAAACGGAGGATAGTAAAAGTTACTTGACTACTTCAGTACAATTCGCTTTATGGATGACAAACACAGCAATAAAACGAGCGGAAGACACTCCAATAATTGTTAAATCGAATTAAAGTCGATACGATAAAAGCGGCAAGTGATTGGCAATTAAAAATTGCTTCTGTGCTTAGACTGAATTATTCATGGTTTTTCGAATGGCTAGGAATGTATACATTGCAAGTTCTGAAATTGTGTAGGCTTTTTAACTAAATAGGAGTCTTTTCTTGCTAAATATATCTATACTATAGATTGATATTCAGCAGGATTCAAGACTCTGGACTCTCGAGCTAAAATTTGTGACTTGGTATGTAGGGACCACGATCTCTGCCTCGGAAAGCAAGTTAAGCCGTTGGTCCCGGCTGTCATTCGTGGATCTTTGACAGTCGTTACGGGTAGTCAGAAGCCCATTTAAGTGACATTTAAAGGTCAAAAATATATGGTTAAACAGTCGCTAAGAACTATTTAACTTTAAGCAACGCTTATGAATAAAGAGGTTTATGTGTAATAAGAATAACTAAACCGTTAAGACTATTAACTTATCTTTTTATAAGCAATTATTTCTATGACAACCTACACTTCTATCTATGTAAAAGAATAAAAAAACAGATTATTCAACGCTGACAATTTAGCTAAAAATGAACAAAAAAAGCATCAATACATAGAACGGGTAATATCAAAGCACCAACTGTCGCAAGGGCAAAAGAAATAATCCAGACATCGGCCAGAGTAATATACGTATAATATATGAACCAGATTACAAACCAATAAAGACGAATGTAGGCCAGCGTCGCCACAGTGCATGTAATTAATAGTAGAGCAACTATGAAGAAAAGCCCGAATGTACGCAGTCACATAGACACACGTTGCTACACGACTTATATGTGCAATTTTCGCAATGCAGTCGGTGGTTATAGTATCTGTAAGTCAAACAGCAACAATTTCTGCAGTGCGCTCCGTTCCATGATTGATAGATTATGATTGACGACCCTAACAAATCGCTGCGTAGACAATAATCACAAAAATAGACAAGTTGATCTACTGTTTTATACTCCTACTATGGCCGGGTGGTCCGTTTGCATAAAACTGTATTGTAGAGCGTCGGTTTTATAAAGGGCCAAAGATTCTGCTTAGAACAATGAATTATTGGAATTGTAGAAAAAGTACTTCGGACATTTTCTGATATTTCCTTTGAGATCTTTCAATAGGAGATTAGCTAGATTTTTTATTTTTTTTTTATTGCAAAAAAATATTAAATAACCAAAAAGTTGTATTGTTTTGGAGAAAAAAAAAACGTGGAGGCTTCTTCATGCATCCCAGAGGAGAATGTACCAAGAACTAGTGTAAACAGGACTAAAACAGCTGTAGCAAGAATTGAACCCTTGAACCGAAATGAAGCCTTGAACGACGACAGAAAAACATTCATGGAAATATCCTACATCAATAAAACAGAGTAAATATAATATTTATTTCTTTAAACTACTTACTACTACAATGTGTCATATTATATTGAATTATTTGGCTCTGTGACTGGGTTATGTGCGATAAACCCGTATTTTGGCCGTATTTCATCGATGCCGATACCGAAACCGCAGATCACGTTGGGAAACTGACCCTCACATATTTGGATAGACGGTTATGTTTCAATGGGCAAGCCATATTTTACTAAGGTTGTAGTATACAAGCTCTTGTATGTACAGACGCCAGCACATCAAGCTACCAGAATCTGTCAAAATTTCCCAATCAACTTTGAACCTTACAATTTAGGGATAACGTTGAAAATCGATTAAAGAAATTTGTTAGATTATAGTAGCTTGATGTGTTGGCGTCTGTACATAATGTACAGTCAACTAAAGTGATAAGTAACCAGCCAAGAACAACACATTTCACTACTGAACACACGCACAACATCTTAACTAAATTATCAAGAGGTAATATTGTTCTTTTATAAGTATGCGGGTTTTTTTCATAGTACGGATACTATAGAAAGCCGAGTGCCATTGCATGCAAATGTTTTGTGATACAGTTGACTTTCACGCGGGCTGAAGTTAGTGGTTTATAAAGTAATCGTTGTTAGCTAGCTGGTGATTTATATCTTTGGGTGACTGTACAAGACTAAATTGTAAGTACAACATAACTAGTAAGTGCTTCTTGTTTGCCTTGTGCATCCAAAAATATACCTTGTGTCGGAGTAAACACAAAACAGCTGATTAATTAAAATGATGACGTATAAATGTTTGGAGTAAGTAAAAGTTACACAATATTTTATAAGACCAAGATAAAACGACAGTTTGTTTAATTATATTCTTTGATCAGACAGAATGTATATAATTATCTCGAAGTTTCTATAGAACACGAAAATGAATCAACCACATGGATGGTGTATCATTCTATTTTAGTATTAATAAATATTTCTGTCTGTTATATTTTTGTTTGTTTGTAAGTATGAACGGGATTGAAGATAACCTTTCTTAATTGCAGACGTGATAAGATTTATCGTAATTGTTTTTCAGTAACCTTTGTAATGTTTTAAAGTTAATTAAGTTGTCCGTTCGTCTCTGATGTCAGAGTACGAAATTCTCTGTCAGTCGATCGCCTTGATAACCTCATCTACCTAGCCTTATAAGAATTATGTTGGGGCCGGCTTTCAGTATAACCAGATACAACTGAAAACCAGTATTTCACATGGAGCGACTGCCTATCTGATTTCCACCAGGACCCACTTACGAACCCGACACGTCTTGGTAAAACTGGTTGTCAGACTTTGGGCTTCTGATTACACCCGTCACGACTGTCAAATATCTGCGAATGATAAAGCCAAAGTCAGCTCAATTTGTGCATTTTAAATTACTGGGAGGTTCACACAAGATAGAGGTTCAGATATCAGCCCTTTACCTTCTTTCAAGGCAATCAAAAGTGGTCCATCTTAAGCCAACTTAAGGGGATTATAGAACCTTAACGCAAAAAATGCAAGTTTTAGAAGCACTCAAAGTATATGATCGACTACAGCAAAAAAAATCAGAAAAATATATGATAGATAGTGTGTTGAAAACATCACAACTAATTTGATGCGATAGAAAAGAATCATGAAGATAACTCTAAAAACTTTCTTTTTACAATAAAAACCATACTAATATAGATAGATACAAATGATACAATCATTTTGATTTTTGTCAGATTATTCTACAAGCAACATACTAAAGCACTAGTGTTTTAAAATTTTAGTCCAAACAATAGATTTTTTGTAAATAGATAATTGCTTCATATTTTGCAATAACTTACCAGCGTTGTGTCATCGCGCTTCTCTTTCTTTTCTATGCAGTCCGACAGTGACCGCTTAATAGAACGAAACCACAGAGGCCCTTTAAAAAGAATATCATCACGAAATCAGCGGAAGTCTGCACATTAAATGCGTGTCCCCGTGGGTGCAATATAGCTACTGGAACGCTGCCCGCTTTTTTATTGTACCGCGAGTACATCTCCCCAATGTCGCATTGGCGATTTACGTAACGTCTGGGCTTCAGACTTGACGGTTTAATTAAAACCTGCTTTTTATGTTACGATTATGTTCATCATTTCTTTTTTGAAGGGATGACTAAGATTTTGGCATTTATGGTGACTGAGTTTTTTTATTTGTAGAATTTTGATAATAAAAGTCATTTAGGTTTTAGGACTGTACTGAAGAGCATTTTGTGTCCGAGTTAAACACATCACAGACGACACGGTGTTTAGGGTTCCGTATCCAAAGGGTAAAAACGGGACCCTATTACTAAGACTCCTCTGTCCGTCTGTCACCAGGCTGTATCTCATGAACCGTGATAGCTAGACAGTTGAAATTTTCGCAGATGATGTACTTACTTCTGTTGCCGATATAACAACAAATAATAAAAATAAAATAAAGTTATAATTTAAAGGGGTATAAAAGAAACGTTTTTTCGGCGTTTTATGCCTTGTGGTAAGGAACCCTTCGTGTGCGAGTCCGACACGCACTTGGCCGGTTTTTTTTTACTTATGTAAGGATTTTTGCTTCGTCTCTGGATGACGTTATAAAGACATCTAGGTCACCTCCTGGGCGGAATTGAATAACGAAGTTATGCATTTGTAATATAAGCAAAAGTAATCGCTGGGCAAAACGAAGGGTCACTTGCTACTTTGCTAGTTCCTTAGATAATAGGTAATACGGGCTGGTGTCCGCAACTCCACGTCAATGAGGGTATTTTGCAAATAACGAGAAAGTAATTATAAATTTATAAGATATCAAAAAATTATCACCATGTTACTTCCTAGGCCCTTGTTCCCATGTCATGGCCTGTCTATGTGTATACTCTTTAGCATATGCAGTGTATATGGCTCAATAGTACAGTCACCAAAAGAAATGTATGTTTTCGAATAACATTTAATCAATGGAAAATAAACAGTTCATTTATCAAATTTATTAGAAAACTAAAGAATAAATGAACTGTTTATTTTCTATTGATTAAATTTTATTCGAAAACATCCATCTGTTTCTTACTAAACATCAATTATGTCCGACGACCCTGGTTACTTATATCCTTTGGTGACCGTACTATTACGACGGTATCCCTTGAAATCCTGGTCTGAAGCCGCTCTTCTCCTCATAATAAAGTTAAAAAGCAAAATTGGAACAACCAGTTAATAACTTACAAGCTTGATGGATGCATGTCCAAACAAACCAGCCGTTACGTCACATGTCACACATTTCATTAGCAATTCTCCTAGTTGATCACATTGACCTAGACTTTGTGTGTTCAGTTTGGTACAGAGGTCAGTTATCAAGTGTAAACCTTTCTATTTTTGTTTTATGTGGGTTTTTTTAACTTATAGTGGACAGATGGTTGTTAAATGTGTGTCAATGTTTTGTTTAGTTTGTGCATTGATTGAATGTTGATAAGTTAAAGAGAAAGAAATTAACGATGAAAAGCTCGTATCAACACAAGAATCTAAGAATAAATAATTTGCCCTACTGAATCATTTGGGGTCAACTGGCTTGTGGCTAAGAAATAACAGCCGCACGGTTCGATCAATCAGGTTAAGCTACGCTTGCCGCGGTTGGTCCGTGGATGGGTGACCATCTTTACATGCCAAGACCCCTCCGTGCCTCGAAAAGCACGTTAAGACGTTGGTCCCGGCTGTCATTTATGGATCTTTGACAGTCGTTACGGGTCCTCAGAAACCCGAAAGTCTAACAACCAGTCTTACCAAGGGGTATCGTATTACCCAATAACTGGGTTGTGGAGGTCAGATACGCAGTCGCCCTATCTAAAATACTGGTAGTCAGCTGCATCTGGTTAGACTGGAAGCCGACCCCAACATAGTATAACAAAACTATAGCAGTAAAACTTTTCTCACAACATTGTTCTACCGAGCCAAACCTACATAATAATTTTCCTTCAATCCAAATTACCCGCCTGAAAATAGTAATCATCCGCTTTCCCTCCAATTAATGACGATTGCAGAATGAAATCTGTCTAAAACCTTGTAAAATTTTCCAATAGCTTTCAATAGCAGACACAAGAGTCCAATAGAGAAATTAATTGGTTTCAATTATTACAATGAAATCCGTTCGATTAAAATCAATAACTAATATTGCGAATACAAATTTTACTTGGTATGATTTTTATTTGTTGTGTGACGTTCAATTGAGGGGGTCGTGTAACGACTTTAATGAAAGAAAAATAAGGAATATATGTGCCTCTGTAGTATTTGAACTAATAATAATATTAGTGAGCTTCTGTGTCGGTCCGAATGGTACGGTTTCAAGACTATAGAACCAATATAATGTTTTGAAATCTACAAGAAAAGTAACTTAGTGCCTGGATAGAAGTCTATAGGTTAGTTTTCGTACAGTAAAATTACAGACAAACCAGAGAGCCGCGAGCACAGTGACGAAAATATTTCAAGATGTCATTATCTAAGCTTCAGAATTTCGAATTTACTAGGAGCTTCAGCGTAAATAAATTAGAGAAGTTCTTAGTCCTCTTTACAAGTTCAAAATTAAACAACTTTACGCGTAAGTCAGAACTTTGGAATTGGTATTCAATTAACACACACGTGTGTCAGTACTTTGCAACATATGTGCAAAATTTAAATGTATCGCCAAACGGCCAAGGAAAACTGATGAGGAAACCAAACACCGTTAATAATATATTCTGACCACGTTATATTGCCCTGACAACGGCCATAGGTGTATTTATTATCGGCTTCAGAACTTGTACAATATTCACAGCGTTATCCCGGTTCAATCCTCAGGACGGGTGGGTTTTTCCGTTAGGAATTTCTCATCAGCAGCTTGTACCTAGATCGGAATAACATAGCATAATCAGCATAATAATGTTCCCACTGCTGGGACACAGGCCTCCTCTCAGCGAGAGGGAGTGGGCTGTAATCTACCACGCGGGCCCAGTGCGGGTTGGTAGATGTCACATGTCTTCGAACTTTTGGTTCCAGTCTAGGATATGCCGGTTTCCTCACGATATTTTCTTCAGTAGTCTAGGACATGCCGGTTTCCTCACGATATTTTCTTCAGTAGTGATAAAATTATTTACGGGCCTGCCTGCCTACAACTCGTAAATCGGGACCATTACAACTAGGCCACAACTGCTCTTCTCGATCGCAACAGGCTCGCCATGAATTACATGGGACCTGATATAACTAAAGAAATGTGGGTGTATTATACACCGCCATCTAGTTTACCCCTTAAAAGGTAACAGGCAAGGAGTGATGTTAAGTTATTATACCGGCTCCAAGCTCGTTTTTCTTTCCCTGAAAAAAACTTGGTCTTTCTAATACTAGGTTTTCTGGCTCATTGCCAGTTTTTCTGTTTAAGGAAGAAGTTCTCAGCTTGGTAGGCAAATTTACGAGTCTTCGCGTTCATTTCCATACTTCTAGGTCGAATTTTACTACAGAGTGAATACCATTTCGGCAAATTCAAGCTGCCAATATCTCAGAAAGTAGTTTTATTGATGTGACTTTGTCATGTAGGCTTGTCTATCCACTTGACATTGTGTGAAACAAATATGTGCTATGTTAAGAAGCTTCTATTCCGCGTCAATAAATGCCTAATACCGTAACACTAAAAGGACTAACCTTGAATGTTTAAAGAGAATATTAGCCATTACATTGACGAACATTTTAGATTTTTTATGTGTTTTATTTTGTTCAAAAAGTAAGAACAAACAGTAGTATTGTAAATTATTTAATTGGAAAAAATAATTGATATCTCAACACATTGCAGTGTGACGGTAACGGTACTCAATTTTCCATTGCTCTCATACCTCCCAAGCATTTTGCAGCATTGTATTTCGACAATTTTCGGAACCGAAACTTTAATAGAAACTAGTCGGTAAACTCTACAGCATTTAACAAACATCTGCCCACTTTTCTCCAGGCATAACAGTTACGTGCGCATTCCGCCCTTTTAATAATGGCAATAACAGACCTGGATCCGATCCAATAGTTCGGAACGTAACAGTTGTTTTGTATTGAGCCCTTGATAGCTTGCTAAGCGACAGCACTGTTATGGAAGCTATAGTGAAATTGTCACAATACCGTCACCAGCAGAGTAGAGTTGCGTAGTGATGGTGTTGACACGCTCTGATTTTATGTTAGTTTTATTTTTGCAATGGAAAGTTTTGTTTTTGCTCTGGAAGCATACACACAGACATAAGCTCACGCCTTCTTTCCATGTGGGTAGGCAGTAACTACAGAACGCGCAACTACGATTCTTACATACTCCTTTTGCCTCGTTTACGTTCATATATCTGGACGATTGCGAGTAAGACGCACCTGACCTTCTGAAGAATATCACCAATAAGGTTACTATTTATATCCTCCTAGGGCGTACCCTCCCGGAAAGTTTTGACTTAACTGCGTTGGATGGAGGGTAGATATTGTTTTGATCTAGTAAATATTACTATGTATAGACGAGACAGACATTGTTTACAACAGTGTCTAAAATTGTTTGAGCGCTAAGTATTGTTATGTCTGCAACTATTTTGAACATCTCTTGGCTTATGGACTTCGTTGAAATCCCTGCTACTGTGTTTATTACGTAAAATTGTATTGTGGATTGTAGGGATGTTGATCTTGTAGGTACAACATGACTGTGGCGATGGCGGTCTATTAGAAGACTCTGTGGTAGCAGTGAAGTTTTGTAGACTGATATAGTGGTAATTTATTCCTAATCGGTTTACTTTTTGGCCAAGTATAGCTAGAGATGTTTTTCCTTTCGTAAATTTTTGTAAGGTCAGCAACAAAATTCTCAATTTTACCAGGACGTACGGTTAATAATACGTTCAGTCAAAACGGTAACTCAGTAGGCGATGTCTGGCAACTAATCACGGCTCGTGTACTATGGCACCCGACACGTTCCGAACGTACACATAGATTCACAGTTGCCAACTATTTAAATATTGCACGTAACATGTAGAATATCGAAATCCGCTTTCCACGTATTATTAAGTTTTAAGTTTATTTGTGTTTAGCGAAATGGTTGGTTCGATTTATCGAATGTTTTAGGGGCCTACGATGATTCTCTTAAATGTTATCTCAAAGTCAAACAAAACCGATTACAATTCAAATTGTATTACAATCATTCGACATTTACATTTTCGACATGTTCGCTCATTTCGGTGTTTGTGATAGTGTAAAGGCCTCCCGTCGACATGCGCGACGTAATCACTTTTTTTTTAAGAAGGATTATTTTCAAGGACACCTTATATAATTTTTCTTACTCTTACTTAAAGGCTCCTTCAAACAGGCGCGACACGACACGCGACATAAAGGCACCGCAAGTCGCGCAACGAGCGGTGCCTTTGTGTCGCGCGCAATTATATCGCGTGTCGCGCCTGTTTGTGGGAGCCTTAATGCTGAGAAAATAAAGCCAGCCTTTAAGGGAGAGATGAAAATGAGAATTTGGACTTATTGTACAAAAAAATCGTAGAACCGGACATATGTTATCACCATAACTCATTGAGCTTTTTTTGCAGCGGTTATTGGAAATTTAATGCTATTTTCATCAAAGTTACTTTACGGGATAAGAAGATCGGGTTTATCAGAGGAGGAGCTTATAGACACGAGGTTTTTGTTGTATTTAGTTCTTCTAACTAAACAGACAGCTGCTAGGGAGTTTGTTGCGCCACTTCTTCCCAGCTAAAGCACTAGGAACTGGTGAAGAGCGTTTTTGGGAGACAGTGTTATGTAATTTTGAGGTTCGAAAAGTGCTAATTAACAGCCCAAAGGCTCCTTCAAACAGGCGCGACACGACACGCGACACAAAGGCACCGCAAATCGCGCAGCGAGCGGTGCCTTTGTGTCGCGCGCGATTATATCGCGTGTCGCGCCTGTTTGTAGGAGCCTTAAGACTTTTAATCTTTTGGAAACCTAATTGATTCGCAGAACAGGAATCTGCTATAAAACGAGCGGTAATTTTGTGATTGACGAAGTGAAAACACCCAGAGATCCAGTCCAGAGATACCTCGGTATAAGAGTTCCCCTATATTTACAAGACCCTAGAAGAAAGGTTTTTTAGTAGTCGAGTCAGTACACAACACATTACAATTCAACTGTCATTGCTGTCACCGCGATCATCGCTCACGTTTGTCATTGCTTCCCCTTTGTCTGTGAAAACAATTTGAATGCCCCCGAATGCAGTCTCGCATAACATTGCCCGGATACTTTGTTCCGAGTAAAATGTTGAAAACGGAGCTACGGTAGTAATTTTTCGGAAAATATTTCCGTTTTAATTAACTATGTCGATGAAACTGAAATAATAAAGATTAACAAGTTGAGACTTTTTCCGATATGAGAATAACAATTTCGTGAAATTTATCAGATTTTATAGTCTGATTTGTACTGGTTATTTCGCTTCGTGTTTTTGAAAGCCTGTTCAGATTGATATTATGATTGGTAGGTTCACTAATACCGCGCTCATTTATATTTGTATAGTAATTATAATATTCGTGTAGTAATTCGTATACTGTACATTAATTCAAATTCAAATTCTTTATTTCAGACATGAGTCCATGTCAGCGGGATTGTCCGAAAGGGTTACCGCTGGCTCGGAACATAAAGGGCTAAGGAAGGAACACGGGTGGGTTTTAGTCAGTAAGAGTCTGACACTCCCTACCGCTCCACCCAGAGCGGGAGGGGTCATTTGATGATTTCTCATCCTCAAAAAAAAAAAAAAAGTCCATAGTGTTAGTAGCAACAAAATAACTTAATTAATACTCACATTTTTTTAAGTCATAATATGTGAGACTTCCAGGAGAGGAATTACTTTCGCATTTAAATTAGTGAATAGTCTGGATATAATCAATTAATCAGTATCACTACTAACTATTTCTCGAAGAGATGTGGTCGAAATTGGAAGTTTAATGATTTAATCAGCAGAGAGTTATCGAATTAATTAACAAACTATTAATTACCTTATAAAGAACACACAACTATTATTTCGTGAAAATAATAAGTACAGACAGAATATGAAAGTTTACTCCTTTCATTTGTAACTAGCTGCGACCCGCGGTTACACCCGCAAAGTCTCAATCCTGTGGGCGTGGTTTAAAGATTCTGAGAAAATTTCAACTGTCTAGCTATCACGGTCATGAGATACAGCCTGGTGACAGACGGACAGTGGAGCCTAAGTAATAGGGTCCGTTTATACTCTTTGGGTACGGAACCCAACAAATTACACTTCCACACATAACAGAATTCTAAGATAGTCCATGTATTCTCATAGATGTGTCTACACTGCACCGATTCTATCGATAACGACTGTCAATTTGTCTAATGGTTCCACACGGCTCGATTGTGTTCATAAATATTGTCGCTCGATGTAGAGAAATGTCAAAGAAGCTACAATATACTCGATTTTGCAGCCTGAGAGTGTTTATACCGAGTTTGTTACGTCACAACAATCTACTTATCTGCATAACGAAGGAAATATGTTTAGCACATGTGGAGACAAAAAATAGTGTTGCAATAGTCTTTTAAGGCTCCTACGAAAACAAAGGCACCGCAAGTCGCGCAACGGGCGGTGCCTTTGTGTTGCGCGCGATTATATCGCGTGTCGCGGCTGTTTGTAGGAGCCTTAATACTCGTACCTATGCTGTGGTCTCTTGTAATTGAAAGAGTACACCTACCAGTGTAATAATTATATAGTGAGTGACCTTATTGGTGATGTTCTTCAGAAAGGTCAGTTGCGTAGTACAATGCGTGCCACGAAAGATGAGACTTGACACACCACGTGGTTTGACTTGCGCAGAACACGATTTTAGGTATCTTTAGCGGTATGAGGTCTGAGTGCGGGACGGGACCGGACGTCATAGGGGCGGCGGAAAGAGCGGGGGAGGCGGGGTCAAGTCTCATCTTTCGTGGCACGCATTGTACTCGCCACCGGCGTGCGTGTATGACCACATGTATGAAAGCTAACGAGAAGGAGTATAAAAGGATTGTAGTAGGTGGCGTTCTCCAATTTCTACTTACCCCTATGGGAAGTAGGCGTGAGTTTATAGATAAGTTAGATACAGTATATAATATACATGACAAAAATATGTCTCAAGAAGGCTGCACTGCTAGTGGAACCGCGTGCTCGGACCAACCTTTTAAGGGAGGCGCCCCTGACGCGTGCACTCCGCATACTCAACCTCATAGCGAGAGGGACTTATTCTGTTGCTCTCCGAGTGAATTCACAAGGAATGCATTTTTTATAATAAGTTATAGATTTTAGTATGTTTAAGTTAGGATAAGAGCATTTACCGCATTGGGTTATATCCTGTAATGGTTTATCTAAGTAGATAAATAAATAAATATTTCTAAATTACTATGTATTAAGCAATACAGAATCTGCGCTAGCGACACACCAGAATTTCCATAATTTTACCATGAACCGGTTTCTACTTTTCATATTTAGTTAAATCATTAAACTGCTTTATGCCTATGTATTATGTTAATTTTAGCGAATAGAATTCGGAAAAATAACATGTGGCCGTGAATGGCATAAAAAATCTCCATAATGGCGTAATATCATGGGATTTTATGAAGTCGTGGCGATTAGTGGCATAAATATTCTAGAAACATACAAAGCGAAGGTTTCCTAAATTATTCTTTTGAAAGAAGACAAAATTACTTAAATCTGTCAAAGTTCCTAGTAAAATTGACAAAGTTATTTGAGCTAAAGCGAAGTACTTAGTACTTCGCTTTGAATACCTACTTCCTAGTACAGACGCCAGCACATCAAGCTACTACAATCTGTCAAATTTCTTTAATAGATTTTCAACTTTATCACTAAAGCATAAGGTTCAAAGTTGATTGGGAAAATTTTACAGTTTCGGGTAGTTTGATGTGTACTGTACATACCAGGGAACCATGACAAAAAAGAGGAAGAAGGTTTATACCTAGTGATGGGTAGAACAAGGCTGGCAATGAAGATGATGATGACAGCATCTGGCCGTAAATATAGCACATAGAGTTTAGAAAAGTAGTTACAAATAAATGGTTTATCTATCTATCTAAGCCCAGGTTCGCACTAGCCGAACATTGAGAATTCAACACAACAGTGCGTAAAAAAGCACTGCTGGATTTTTAACTCTCGACGCTGAAAGTGCGTTGAAAATCCGGTGCACGAAAAAAGACGTCCGTGGGTACAGTTCGTGCCACGTAAGAAGAGACTTGACCCCGCCTCCCCGCCTCTTTCCGCCGCCCCGATGACGCCCGGTCCCCGTCCCGCACCGGGCGTCATCTGGGCGGCGGAAAGAGGCGTGGGTGGCGGGGTCAAGTCTCTTCTTACGTGGCACGAACTGTACGAGCCGAGGTCTTAAGCTCAAAATGTAATATCCACGCCCGGGCACAAGAAAATCTTTATTTATATTAATTTTCATATATTTATTTGCATTCCATAATGTTGTAGAGGTGTTACAATGGCTTAAAGCTAAGGTACAATTATGGACCCTGTAGGACACAGCAGAAAGTATAAAGTTAATTCTTAAAATAAAAATAAATGAGGACACAAATTAAAAACAAGCAATTTTTAAGAAATATTTTTTCACCTCTTAATGCGCAGGTCAGATTCAGCTGCATCTGGTTAGACTGCAAGTCGACCCCAACATAGTTGGGAAAAGGCTAGGCAGATGATGATGAACATGACTGCCTCTGCCTCTTTCTCTACCTATGTTGGTCTAGCGAGCAAAGTGTTATGGGTTTCTCCATTAGGAAATTCCCAGTCCGCAGTCAGGATTTGTGCCGCCGCCGTCGCTCCCTATACATGAGAACTGGCGAAATGTAGGTGCACTATACACCTCTGCTATCCTCTTCGTGGAATAGTCCTGATGTTATTTATTTTATATAACACAATAGCACTTCATTAGTCTTTACACACATGGAGCGGTGTTTTGTTTTAGCATAGAAGCTCGCTTCTCCATTTTACGTAGGCGACGAGCGGCGAAGGGATCCCAAGCGACTCATACATTATTCAGAATGAAAATTGTGTTTGTAGTCTGTCGCTAATAGTGGCTCGATATAATTGTTTTCTCACTTAGGTAAGAAAACAAATATATCGATATTTTTATGTTGGCACAATAATTATCTTTTCCTACAAAGACATCGTACTAATAATAATTATATGTATTTAAGATTCCACTTCTAAAGGCTTGATTTGGCATTTTATACTGCACTGCACAATATGACCTATGCCATTTCCTTTTCCATTAATTCAGTACATGATTTTGAACCTATTTAATTATTTATTATGATTCGTTGCAATTTGCACGTCGCGTTTATGTTCCGTCCACCCTGAATAAATAAATGACAAGAACATAAAATATTTCAAATTAGGGACACCTTCTGTCACCTTGAGGAAGGCTACTTATAAGGTAGTTACAATACAAAGCCACCGACTACCAGTTTCGAAAGCCATTTTCAACTTCAATAGTGGACAACAAACGATTACAGGCGTCTGAAAAGTACGCCTTCACACGAAATCAGTCCGAACTGGCGCAGACAGGCTAGCAGCCAGAATTCCAAATAGACGTAAATATTTCATAACTACCCAATTCAGTTTAAGTGTTTACTAATTTCTGTAAATTTTGTGGTGGTAAATACATAGGTTTTTGGATGTTTATGAGTGGAGCGGGAGAGGAAGAACAAAGAAGGTATGGATGGACTGTGTAAGGAAAAGGAGGGAATGACAGCGTGACGGCTGACAGGGGAGAATGGAAGAAAAAAACGTCCCAAGTAACATAGGACACGGGCAGGCAGACGATTAAGTACAGAGGTTTTTGGTTAAGTTCCTGTTTAGTACTTAATTGCAGTTTCGAAACCTTTACTATCCAAGTCACCATTAATTCGAACCTGGGGTTAACCATACTCTCTCATAGTATGTCAAGATTAGTAAAGAAAGGTGTAATTGTCATGCGATTTTGATACTAATGTGCGCTTTAACTAGTAACTGTCACCTTGACCTGCCCTGCAAACGACTATTGTAGGACCCTGATCTGTAACCGTTAATAACGCAATGCGCAAGCGTGGTTAAAAGCAGCATTGAAAACGCTCATTCATTCTCTGTATGAGAACAGAGAAGCCTTTGTTCTTCAGTGGGCATCTGGCATTATTTAACAGTAAAATTGCAGTGCACAGAATATAAATCAGTTCATTTTCTGTGCAAATTCAATACCAATAAAATGCTGAGATGAAGGTTCGTATATGCCTATACATAACATTCCAGTCATAAGTTTTCAGTCTGCCAAATATCGAATAAATAGCATTCTTGATCAAAGGTCACCAGTTCCAATACCCATACAGAGAGAAAACATTCCACACGAGTCTCATTTTTCTTTTACTTAATTACATTTATATTATTTACACCAGAAAATACATATAAAAAAACATTTAACACTACAAAACATACAATGGGCTTTCTTTCTTTTGTGCCATTATAGTCTATTCAAGCCCTTGTTACCAATTGATGTTTGTTTTGTGTGTGTTCTTTAAAAAACAATCAACTTTGTGCTGGTATAAATTAGGTTAGTTTCGGAATAACTAGTAGTTACTATTGAAAAAGTTGTAAAAATGTTAAGTTGTATCGCTTACTGTACGGCACTGAACTTGATGTGTGTGTTAAAGTTGTTTTTTTTTTTTCAAAATCAATTTGTTTAAATGGGAACAAAATCTCAACCGAATTATCGCTTTAAAAAAAAAATTAGGGTATAGGGTGTATTATTTCCATAAAGTTAGTGGAGCCAGTAACAATAGAACAATTTCAGCGTATTCTGTAACATTAAAGAAATCGCATTGTTATAATATTTCGCAACATTCGGCCAGTTCGCATCAGCTGAGTGCTGGGTAAAACACGGTATTGTGTGCGCCTGCGGCGACGAGAACTACTTGATATAAATATAGATTAATAAACAGAAAAGACTTTCATATTGTGTTAAGTATGCCTACTAATTCGTTTAAGTTTACAGTAAGTATTCAAAGAAAGTTAATCAGCTGAAGGATCATTTATCATAATGACGTAAGTACGTACATTATCAGCCTACAATGTTCCCACTGCTGGGTCACAGGCCTCATCTCTTCGAGAGGCAGTGGGCCTGTAATCTACCACGCGGGCCCAGTGCGGGTTGGTAGATGTCACATACCTTCGAATTTTTGTTTCTAGGACATGCCGGTTTCCTCACGCTGTCTTCCTTCACCGTTTTGAGAGGAGCAACGTAGTGATGTATAATGACGAATTATGATGTGTTAAAATTGACGCATCAATTACTAACTATCATCTATTATTATTTTCGTTTTATTAAAAATGGTCTGTCATTATCACGATTTCAAGTGTTTTTCGGAACCTTTCTTTTAGATATTTAGCACTTAATATTTAAATTCCTATGGTAATAATAGCAACAAAAGATCACCACCTCACCACGAAATATACGGGTGCTCAGATTAAAACATTTCCCAAATTCAGCGACCCGCGATAACCTCCATATTTTCAAACTGTCTGATCCGCCATTTTTAATCTTTGGTACGTCTGACACGCAACGCTCCACGTGATGTCTGACTCACACAATATTCATTCAACTATAAACGTTCGTGGTTCGAGTCAGCTGTTGCGAGCTCTCTTCGAAAGTTCATATTATAATACGTACGCACTACGCACTTGGGATTCTGTCGTCTGAGATACTTTCGTTATCTCGAAGTGGGGTTATCGTGGAGGTGGAAGGTATTGTAAAGTGTGTATGTAATTTGTGTAGTGTTTGTAATTTATGATTTTATGAAAATACAATAGATGTTTCGTCGGCTTAAATAAATAGGTATGCGTGAAAACATAGAAAACTTTACAAAATGTTTGGAAAATTGACTAAGTTAGTTAAAATAAAACAACAATGAGTTCTTATCACGAGACTAGCCTTATTAATTTATTATCACTATTAGTCATAGTTTATTTATTTTCCTGCAGAGAAACGTATACGCAAGCAGCGCATGAGTGTTCCAGCAACCTTTTTTTTCCACGTTAAATTTATCTATACTATAAAATCTAAAGTTGGCGTGTCAATAAAATGGGTTCTCATGCTAAAAGTAGCACTCACATAATAATCTTTTAAATTAGTATAAATCGAACTCGAAGGTAAAGTGTGTAGGCCACTTGAAGATGTTTACTTAGGTAGATTTATTTTTAAATCTTCAATAAGTTAAGGTTTGTTTTGTTTAAAAAGGATTTGGCAGGTACTTGACTAATGCCTGGAATAGAATGGGAGATGGCTAAATCTAACAGTGGTAGGATGATAATATGCCGAGTGGTTGATGATAATGATGACTACATCAACGGGCCACCCTTTATTACATGGGACTTGAAAAATAACTGGCGAAATATAGGTTTACTATTAGGTAATATCTCTGCTTCACCGTACGAGGAAAACATGCATGATGTTATGCTATGTTAATAACGGGATACTGGCAAAAAAGGGTTATATCGCCTACAGACTTTATCAATACAACATTACAATGCTTTAAATAGCGGTCTATGACTAATCTCACTCGAAGCATCGGCGGTAGCGGTACACGATTGCTGATAATAACTATACAAAGATAAACTCAAACCCAAAGCATTTATTTCAATTAAACCATTTAGATACTTTTAAATTGTCAAGGAGTCGGTCAGTCAGAGAGATAAAGCCAGTTGCCCATTCCAAAACGTAGTAGGTTCCTATTGAGAAGAACAGGTAAGAAACGCCATGTCACTTTTAAATCAAAACATTGTTTACGTCATTGATGTTGACAGATAGAAGGCTCCCTAATATGTACACCATAATAAAACTACAAAGTATAATATCCTTAAAACTATAACACATTTTTATAAAACCACATACTTTTTCTATACTAGATGCCAGAAAAAACAGATCGAGCTTGCGAAATAGCGAGAATTCCTTTCAGCAAAGAGAATGTTAGACATAAGAAAAATGCTTTGAGATACGAGAGTACTTTTTTATCATCGTGGCATTTCACGACTATGTCGGCGTCGTCGGTTGCCAGTCTAACCAGGTGCAGCTGAACAGAATTTCACATCGTATCAGTAGGTATAAAATTTATAAACTTACTGGATATTGTTATTACTGGTATTCAGCTGCATCCGGTTAGACTGGAAACCGACCCCAACCAAGTTGGGAAAAGGCTAGACAGATGGCTTTTCCTACTAAGAAATTCTCTGTAGAGGCCCGAAGTGTGAATTTGTGCCCTGTTACTGTCAAATATTTAGTCCCCTTTAAACCGCGTGCAGAGCTCTGATAATAAGAAAATATAATAAGAATGTGGATGGCTGTAAGAGTAGGGGAAGACTAACGAAACGATGGATGGACTGTGTGGAACACGATTTAGCTGGAAATGGGGTGACTTCTGAGATGACGCCTAATAATGATGTATGGAAGAAAACATGCTGCGCCGACCCCAAATAAATTGGAACAAGAGAATGATGAGACGTGGGAGGATCATAAACGTAACAGCATCATGGAGGATTTTATTACACTTCCATGTACCGGAGACTACAGGCGTGCTATTGTGTTGAGGAAAAACTTACATAAATCGCGAAGAAAAAGTTACAATCATTCGTACTACGTTCTTATCAATTACGTATTCGAATGGCTAAGTACTTATATGTAGTGTTAGTAACTATTGAAGGTTCTTTCTATTATGCATGTTTAATAAAATGACATTATTAAACAACACAAATTTTGTTATGACTTCATCAAATTCAAACTCAAAGCGTTTATTTCAATTAAACCATTTACAGGCACTTTTGAATTGTCAAGAAGTCGGTCAGTCAGAAAAGACCTAGATTAGAGTCAAGAGCAAACCCATTTCGAATTTAAAAAAAAAATATGAAGCTAGTTGCCCATTCCAAAGCGTAGGTACATCATCACATCATTGAGCGGAGTTCGCGCAGCTGAATTTTGGGCCAAAAATGTATAAACTTTTCCACCGATATGATAAGATGATTCACATGTTTATAGAAAAACCCACACCCAAATTGCTGAGCTCACTTGGGATGGCAATCCATTCAACAATATTCATTGTGTTTGTTTTGCAGACGAGCAGACGAATTTTTCCACTATGGAGCAATGGATATAGTCGTACTGGATTGCTTCGTTGGTCTAGTGGTCGCAAGCGCTACTGTTGAACATGGAGGTCCTAGGTTTGATTCCCAGTTTGAGCAACGTGTTACGGCTCCTGCAAACAGGCGCGACGCGAATCGCGCGCGACACAAAGGCACCGCTCGTTGCGCGACTTGCGGTGCCTTTGTGTCGCGTCGCGCCTGTGTGTACGAGCCTTTATTGGGTTTTTCTATCTGGAATTCCTCAGTAGCAGTCCGGAGTCTCGATTTGTGACCGGTTGATGGCAATAGCATAATCAGCCTATGTTTCCACTGCTGGGACACAGGCGTCCTCTCTTCGAGAGGGAGTGGGCTGACAATTTCATGAAACAGTTATTCTTTGGGGTTACGTGGTTTTAGAGTTGTGTTGATGACTTTAATGATTATAATTCTGTAAATACATATTTGTTACGGCCGCGAATCATATATTAATCAACCTACAACTTAATACTGACCAGCAAATTGCAAAAAACAAAAAAAAAATTGAATTTCGCGGGCTACCCTGGCGCTTTCGCCTTAACAGACGGACTGCATTTGAATTGCATGCCAGCTGCAACATCAAAGTTTGGATGCAGTTGACATAACTAGGTTTCGAAGCAGTTAAGTCAACTGCATCCAAACTGCGATGTTGCAGCTGAAATGCAGTCAGTCTGTTTAGACCCTTAAGCATAATCACCGAAAAATGGGTGTACTACAAGTTCACCTCTGTGCAACATTTCAAGGCGAGATGTTGTTATGGATTTAGTTGTATTTACAAAAAGAATGGGATTGTAACCCCGAGTGTTTCTTAATTAGAATGCTGTTGTTTACCGAGAAAGTATATTTATATCTGTTTTTATTACGATTCATTCATGCTTCGCATGTGAATGCCACGTGGCGGTTGTCAGCAGGGGATTTACAGAAATAGCGTAGTAGATAAAAGAATAGGAAGTTTTTCGTTGGCGTCTGCGCGTTTGACCAGAGGGGCAATTTTCGTAATTTTAAGAACGTTTACAGTCTGATCTCAGTCTGAATCTGTCAAAAATAAATACCTCTAATTTCTCTACATTTTGACAAGTTTTTGACATTTGTTTGTCGCCAAGATGAGACTGCGACTAGATTATAAAAGTTTTAAATTACGAGAACTGGTCTTCCGATCTACGGGCTTTTTAGTCTCATTTAAGAATTGATTCTGGAGCTCTTCTGGCTACAGTAGAACATAGACCCTCAAACCAAACGGAGAGTCCCTTTATTCTTCAAGGATGCTTTTAATCATAATTTAAATACGGCTGTTGTTATTAATCTCCCGTTAATATTTTTTTTAATTACAAATCCGCATTCGTGCTTGAGCATAATTCTAGAATACTTTACATTCTTAATAGGTACAGACTCCAGCACATCAAGCTACCCGAAACTGTCAAACTTTTCCAATCAACTTTGAACTTTATGGTTTAGCGATAAAGTTGAAAATCAGTTAAAGAAATTTGACAGATTGTAGTAGGTTGATGTGCTAGCGTCTGTACATACGGCCATATTGTATTAGGAAGAAAATGTACAGACGCCAGCACATCAAGCTACTACAATCTGTCAAATTTCTTTAATAGATTTTCAACTTTATTTCTAAAGGATAAGGTTCAAAGTTGATTGGGAAAATTTTACAGTTTCAGGTAGCTTTATGTGCTGGCGTCTGTACATGTCGTGTTTTTCTTCAACATCTATGACTCCCGAGATAATATTGTCATAAGCAATTACCTCAACAAAAAACAAACAATTAGACTTATCATATCACACAGGAAGATTATTTATTGAGAATAAAACAACATTTCTTTAATTAGAACAACATAAATAGAAGAGAGAAAATACATTTCTTGACACATCGGCGTGCAACAACGGAAGTTTCATCCTAGCCAGTCTTTGATTACCTCAAGCCTATGACAAAATACCAGGCACCATTTTGACTCTAAATAGTTTATTTTTTATTAATAAAAAGTATGGATACTTCAGAAAAACAGCAAATACAGTACTTGTAGCTAAATTATGCTAACATTTTTAAGATTTATTCGTCCATGGAAAAAAAAAGTTTTTGAGACTCAAGCAGACTTATAATTATGACTCTAAAGAACATATTACCGACATTTTGTCATATTAGTTAGCCTTCTGAATGTTCCCATCATCATCATCATCATCATGGGGTTTAGGTTTCCGCACTTAGTCCTTGAAGTGGACCATTGTACGTGAGCCATGGTGGCCGATTACTCCAACCAGCCCACCTCCCTCCAGAAGCAGATTAGACTTCCCGGTCTCCTCAGAGCATCCGCAAGGGATGTTGGTGTTCCCAGGGTCTCCTCGCGAATCTTGGTAACGCCTGTGCACTCAAGAAGCACATGCGCCACCGTTTCCTCCGCCTCCATGCATGCTCTGCACAGGGGACTGTCAGTGATTCCCAGGGTATGGAAGTGTTTATTTAGTGAACAGTGTCCAGTGATGGTCCCCGCCACCAGGCGCAGGCTGTCTCTGTCCAGGCGCAGAAGGCGCCTGGTCAGCTTTGTATCCAGGGATGGCATAGCTTCCTTGGATTGCCTACATCCTGGTGTCGAGGTCCACCATTTTTCCGCTTGTATTCGAGTGTGATCCTTTAACCAGCTTCTTAGCTGCTTGAAAGGAATGGGCACAATGGGTTCAGGTCCGTAGGGTCTTGTGCTGGATCCTCTTCTGGCAAGTTCGTCAGCCGCATCGTTTCCAAGTGATCCACTGTGACCTCTAATCCATTGTAGCGTTATCGTGTTGCGATTTAGTACCGTGATTCGTTCTAGGGCCTTATGGCATGAATGTTCCCATTCTATGTTCTAAGTGTGACAGTTGGTGTATTCCATAATATTCCGGTCCGCCGGATCGTACCCGAGCCTCGGCCGTAATTCCGCTGAATCGTTTCTTTAATTAAGGATTTACCTGCGTTAGGTAAGGGTCGGTCGAGTTTTTGCAGCATTAGGAATTTCTGTAAGTGGAGTTTAATTCAAAACCATTTATTTATTATGAGATATTCTGAATAAATCTTATTAAGCTGCGGAAGCAAACAAAAGTTAATTTTCGACGCTGCGTGTTTTGGGAATCATCTTGCGTAAAACTTCAGTAATGAAAATCCTGTTCCCAAACTCAAAGCATTTATTTCAATTAAACCATTTAAGTACAGGCACTTTTGAATTCTAAGGAAGTCGGTCAGTCAGAAAATATGAAGCTAGTTGCCCATTCCAAAGCGTAGGTACCTATGGAGAAGAACGGGCAAGAAACTCCATGGACACTCTTTTAATTATATTTTTTTACAAAAATATTAGCTACATCATTAATGTTGAATTTATAATTATATGTGAGAACGATGTAAAGACGTACGCGTTAAAAGCGTCCAGAGTAGAGCAAATAATAAGAAAACAACATTCCAAAAATAAAATAATTAAAAATAAGCCGAGGCAGCTAAATGATGACCAGCCCCAACTGACGGCGCCCGTTCACGAACATGACGCAACCCAGAATTGTTTACAGAAGAGGAGTCTATATGGATGAATAGGACAAAGATGAGGTAAGTGAACGCTGCTATGGATGGAGGAAAAAGACGTATTATGGCGACCCCTAATAAATTGGGATAATGGCAGGAGGATGACGAATCGTTATCTACGCCGAGAACAACGGCTCCTAAGCCCAATTGATCGGTGACCTCAACTAGAACGGCAAAGCTATTCACAACCACTGGATACGCTTCCGTACCGTATCGAACATCAATCAATGTTATCGTAGGAGTCCTCTAAACGCTGTTCACAAGTACAGACGCCAGCATATCAACCTACCCGAAACTGTCAATTTTTCCCAATCAACTTTGAACCTTATGCTTTAGCGATAAAGTTGAAAATCTATTAAAAGAAATTTGACAGATTGTAGTAGCTTGATGTGCTGGCGTCTGTACAAAACCCGAAAATGTTGTCAGTTTAAATCAAATAAACGACCGCTATTTAATTCTTCTGACAGCTGTCTGCTGTCGGAGGGAAGGCTAATTGGTTATTGAAATGTGTAATTTTCGATACGATAGCCTGTCGGATGGTTGTGAATAACTTTGCAGATGTGAAAGAAACAGCGATGTGTATGGCGGCGCAACTTGGGAGAAGTCTAGCATCACGCCAGCACACCCTTTGGGGATTCCAAAGGGTTACGCAGTGTACTTATAGTACCACCACAATTCACCGGTTATGATTAAGTCATATGTAATAGGGGGGGGGGGACGAGCCTGTTCAATTCAGACCTCGGGCTGCTACTGAGAAATTCTTAAGGGGACTACAGGACCTAAACACAAAAAACGCAAGTTTTATAATGCCTAAAAGTATGTGATCGACTACAGTAAACAAAATCAGAAAATATATGATATTCTTCAGGATATAATGCTAGTTATAATAGTGTGTTGAAAACATAATACAACTAATTTGATACGATAGAAAAAAATCATGAAGATTCCTCTAAAAACTTTCTTTTCACAATAAAAACCATACTACTTAATATACATACAATCATTCTGATTTTTTGTCAGATTATTCTACAAGCAACATACTAAAGTACTAGTGTTTTAATTTTTTAGTCCAAACAATAGATCTTTTGATATAGATAATTGCTTCATATTTTGAAATAAATTACCAGCGTTGTGTCATCGCGCTTCTCTTCCTATTCTATGCAGTCCGACAGTAACCGAGCGTTAGGTCATGTAGTCCCCTTAGTAGAAAAACTCAATATCACTTTGATCGACCCGAGTATCGAATTGGTTATGAACTCATGCTCAGCAGTAACGCTTGTGACTAGACCAAGGAGGCAGTTATTATTTTATTGAAAAGCTATTCAAAACCTATTTTAGACATTGCCAGGAACAACTTATCTAAAAAGGCTCTAGTCGAACGCTCACTAATGAAGGCAGGACCACATTTCTATACCTGCATCGATGGCCATATTTATTTCTATACCTCGTGGCCTCAGCAAAAAATACTAATAAGTCCCTACCTACAGTACCTACCCATAAATAAATGAGTCCTTGTAAATAAAAGTATAAATTGTGAGAAATTGCCACTTTGTTCAAGCAACAAACGCAAGTCGTACTGGAGTATGTTCCTGAACAATTTGCGTAGATGTACTCGCAGGTAACAATGAAAAAGAAATCATAATGAGAATATTAAAGGTCAAGTGATGTTACTTTCTTTATAAGTTGAAAGTAAAGATACAATCACGTTTGTCAGGTCCCAATTAGAGGACAAAAATTCTCCAATCTGTTAAAGTCCCAATTAGAGAACAAATAGACAGAAGCATAAAAAGTTGAGTGGCATTTTATTTAAGTAATACTTAATTTGGTCCATAGAAACTTACTTATAATATGAAATCCTATAAAGAAGAGCCAAGAAACTATGTAACCTATGAATTCACTTCTCAGTTTATATCTAAACTGATAATTAGCAAGCCAAGCCTTTTTAGCCGAATTGACATTTCATGTAGGTAAGTAAGTGATTGGCCCGCGACCTCGCCTCACGAAGACCTCCGGATGATTCCGAATAAAGTCGACCATCGCAGAAAATATAGCCGTAATCTATACAAACTCACAATATCACTCTGCCTAGCCTTTTCCCAACTATGTTGGGGTCGGCTTCCAGTCTAACTGGACGCAGCTGCTGAATACCAGTATTTTACATGGAGCGGCTACCTATCTGAACTCCACAACCCTGTTACCAGGTACAATGCGCGCCACGAAAAATGGGACTTGACCCCGCCTCCCCCGCTCTTTTCGCCGCCCCTATGATGTCCGGTCCCGTCCCGCACTCAGACCTCATACCGCTAAAGATACCTAAAATCGTGTACTGCGCAAGTCAAACCACGTGGTGTGTCAAGTCTCATCTTTCGTGGCACGCATTGTAACACGATACGCCTTGGTAAGATTGGTTGGCAGACTTTTGGCTTCTGACTACCCGTACCGACTGTCAAAGATCCATTAATGGACAGCCGCGGCGTGCTTGCCTAATCCGGTCCTATCAGTTCGAAACGACCGCGGTAAGCACAGCTTATATACACTTTGATGACCGGTGCGGCTGTTATCATTTGTCCACGAGCCCCTGCACGATCACAATATCATTTATAATTTAGCATAACTAGCCTATAACGTTCCCACTGATGGGACACAGACCTCCTCTTTGTGAGAGGGACTTGTCCGTAATCCACCACGCGGGCCCAGTACGGGTTGGTCATGTTTTTGGTTCCAGGATATAGGTTTCAGTATTATAGGTAGTAGTATTCTTTACGAGTAGTTTAGACTAACAAATATTTTTTTCGACATCTCTAAAGCTACTAATAGTTTTAGAGCGAAAGAATGTCGTTTGGGCTTTCCCATTTCAAAAGTCTGGGAATGAGACACATTTTAAACTTAAATGAGAAATGTGTCATTCCTTTGCTATTAAACATAGCTGCAGTCAAACAAGTCTTAATGAAAGATTTCAAAGAGATCTAGAGGTTTAACTAAACTAATATTAGAGAGAGGTAATGGTTGTTTGTTTGTAGGGGTAATCTTCGGAACTACTGATGCGATTCAGAAATTTCATTCTCTAAAAGAAAGCTGTAGGATAGCCGAGTGTTTTATGATTATATATAAAAGAAAGTCTGGTTAGTTACATTATTTATGACTCAAGAATGTCGGGACCGATTTTTATGATCTTTGGTTTGTTGGATTTGTCTCCACTTCAAATAGCAGAATAACTATTAAAACGTGGGTAAAATTCACCAAAAAAAAATCTCATACATTTTGTATGGATCGGCTTTTTTTATTCTGTGGCGCTACGAAGTTCAACGGATCAGCTAGTTTTATGATAAAACAAGAAATTTCAGGCGGTCAAGTCGCTGGCAGAAAATAGATAGGTAAAATTGTTTGTTTGTGTGTCAGAGGTAATCTCTGGAAGTAATGATCCGATTACAAATTACAAAAAACTTTCACTGATAAAATGTTACACTATTGGAGAGTGGCAAACGATATTTTTATGGTATACTTAACTTCCAAGCGGGCAGAAGCAAGTAACTTATCTAACAAGTAATGGAAAAAAATTGCATAGTATTTTATCTAACGATAAAACTATTCCGTTAAAAGGGTTCGGCGAGTTTACGCAAGAGATTGATCGATAACGTTGATATGTGTTATCAGTATCTAATAAAATACGCGACGTCATTATCTGTACGTAATCTGTATTAATAAAGATGATAGAATTAATTATCTCGAAGATACGAACTATCTGTTACCGCTGCTTTAGTTAGATCTTAAGGTGACACTAGACGATATTTATTCCATAAAAATTTCGGGAGAGTATTACTCCACTGTTTGACATTGTGCATCCAAAGTTAAACATGATACCGTTTTGTCTTATTATTAATGTTGTCTGTACGGAAACAGACTACTTAGTAAAATAAAATGTCATTAAAAAGTTATAAGCCAACAAAGATTCGTTTTTCTTGCTATTGTTAACGTAACTTTGGGTGTAAGTAAGTTATAAAAGAACTGTAAATTCTTCAAAACCAAGTCCACACCGACAAAGCTCAGTTATTGAAGAGTTCAATAAACTTTATTTGTGATTGATTTATGTAGTGGTTTTTTCATAAAACGCGATTTTCCGAAGCACTTTTCGATTTTTTTTTCACGCCTATTAGACCGGAACGGTGTTTTTGTGCGTGAGAACCTAGACGTTGTTCGTGTAGACTAGCGTCTAACTGCTCATCACTGATACTAGCTCTGTCGGACACGAAGCCAGGTGAGATAGCGTGCTCTTTGGACATGACCACCAGTGAGTTCGAGCTCGCGACTAGTTTACTCTTAACTAACTATACTTAGATAACATGTTTTGAGGGCTGTGTTCATCAACCTTTTGGCAATATTATTACTCAATTACGGCGCAGAAAAGGAAGGGTACAGAATGTATTTTTGTTATTATAGGTAGCCAAATAGTTGCTTCTAATATAAAGTGATTACCGCCTCGTCTAAGCCTTAACAACAGGAAGTTTACCCATGCTTTGAATTAGGGAGTTAAAAAAGTACCTGTAATTTTTCGTCAACATTTCAAAACATAACAATAATGCTGTCTGACCTTAAAAATAGGTCATTCTACCATTCTACTGATGATGATGTGCATTTCATAACCACTCAAACCCAAATAATGAAGCAATACTATCGTAATTTTTGGGCACATGTCCAATCTCGAACCGTACGAATTTTGGAAACCGACAAATTTAATAATTATGCCAGACGTCGAACTAAGCTCAAAGTCCACAGCCTGCCACCAGACAGCCACACTAATGACACGATATAATTAAACACACAAGGTAATTTATTATTCGAGAAATTGTTATACATTTCATCATAATATTTTAAATATTAACATTTTCTCAAAGAGAGCACTGAGCAATAAACCTTTTGTCCGCTAGGCTAAGTTTTCTTCGCAAACAATTTAATTAGGAAAATAAAAGATAAATTGTGTCTTCTTTTCCATCGCAGTATTTATTCAGTGCATAGACAAGTTAGTACTGTTGTGAGATGGCCTAGCAACAAAGCTACAATGTTGAAATACTAAAAACTATACGAGACACGGATACAATCGAGTGCCAAGAATTTATCACGGCGACTGACTTCATATTATGTCCGCTTTTTTCCTTTAGAGAAACGTGTTTCTTACTCTGAATCATTATTTTATTAACTACGTGGTTGTGTCGTCTTCAGTTACTAATCTATGCTATGGTATGGCTCCGTTTCCACCACAGATGAGCGGGGATGAGTAGCGAGGGATGTGTGAAACCAGTCAATAACATCGCTTCATTTTTATAGCTTGAACTAAGTTAGCGTTGGTATTGATTATTGATTAGTTTTACGCACATTCCTCGCTACGCATCCTCGCTGATCTCTGGTGGAAAACCAGCCTAAAGCAGCACATGTAAAACCTATACCCATATGTATTAAGTCTTGTGTCATTGTTATAAAGTATAAATTATAACTATTGCCTCGAGTTTGATAAAACTCTCGGTAATCATTCTAATTTATACCTTACATTACCGAGATAACAGTTAACCCTTATTAAAACGCTGGGAGCTATACTTCCCACATCTCAGATTGAAGTAAATCGTGTTTTATTTTTATATGCATAAACCTAATGCAATGTAATATTTATCTACGCAATCTTAACATTACAGCGAACCTTTTTTAATGCCAACACTTTTCAGAGAATTATTGCATGTCATGGTAAACACACGTCAAAGTCAGTTGACGTGATTTTGCCGCCGAAAACGACCGTCATTTTTTAGTTTTTTGTGTAGTCCTGAAAAAAAATTAGGTAAGCAGATTTGAGTTTTAGATATGTAAACTACACTACGGTTACGGTTGCGTGAAACGTAAAATATGCCCAGAATCTTTCGTTTATATCTTGGTAGAGTCGATTGAAATTGAGTCTCTAAGTGGGAAGATATCATCCCAGTGTTCGTCACTGCACACTACATTCGAAAATTCTATATATAAAATCGCCTATAAAATTGCAAAAAACGTAAGAAAATCGCGATTTTATCGGCGTGTCTAAAAAACTTGGTATATGCAACTTATTAGTTATTATTCGTTATTTCATGATCAGATAATTAGACAACTAGTTTCACAAGTGGAGCCAGGGCAACTAGCTAGTGTTTTAAAATATTGATGTCATACTGGACACTGGGAGCTATAGTTCCCACCTTTCCAACTTTTTTTACAAGAGAGAACAGACGACGGGATATACTTCCCACCAAAAAAAGGGTACTTCCCCCCCACTAACCCCTCTTTTGTGTGTATTTTTGAAATTTACGACCCAAAATTACCCGGGAACGTATCTTAGTTTTTTGTCAACTCCTCCACAGGCTCGCGTTTGAATAAGGGTTAAATAAATTACATTGTAATGACTTCCTATTGGTTTTAAGTCGATCGTGAATGTCCAACCTGTCATTTCTGATATAGTTTTAGGTTAAGGGACAGCTATCCCTAACCTTGAAACCTTTACCGGTATAAACAAGGGAGTCCCAAGGAGTTCTAGTTTTGGAAAACTCTCTTTTGGTACATTCGAATGAAATCTTTATGTTAAATCGATATGCTAATTCGGTTTTAAACGACCATTTCTTGGCCTCATATACGAAAACTTTACTCACTCAAATAAAAAAGTTAATAATGTCCAATGTCACTTCATTTTAATTATCCTCAGCGTTATAGAAATTTGTCCTAATTAATACGCGCGAATGCCTTGGCGTCGGGCTTGCCAGAAAATTAATGTTACCAGCATAAAAACGTTTTAATAAAAATTTACTTGCACTCACTGAGAGTCGTAAAACATTTTCTAACGAGTCGAATTATTACGAAACCGGTCCAGTGTGGAACGTAATCTAAAGTTATCTTGCGAAATATCTGTTAAGTTTATTATTATTAGAGTTTTCGACATCAAAGTGCGGCGGATTGGTGATGATGTGGTGAACAAGATAGGCCGGTGAAATTAAAACTACGGAAGTAGCATAAGCATAATTTAGCCTATATTGTTCCCAGCCCCGGATCTAAGGGGGGGGGGGGGCAAACCGGGGCACCTGCCCCGGGCGGCAGTTTCATGGGGGCGCCAAATCCTTGAGACAAGAATTCGAAATATCGAACAAATGAAGCCTCTTTTCCTACAATCTCATAGGTTTTTAACAAGTAATCGAATCTTAATATAATATGTTTGAAAAACAAACTTTTCTACTATTTCCATACGCCCAGTTAGTTTTTGAACACATGCTAAGTGATTTATGGACGCATTATAACAGATCAAGTAAATTTTTGAACGCGTGCGTAGTGTCCGTGATCTTTCTGCCAAGGGGAATCCCCGTCACATATCTATACGAGCCGAGCCGAACAAATTCAAACAGTTGAACGTCAAGTGACAACACTGTTTGTTTATGTGGTTGATTGCGTTTGCGAGTAATCAGCGTTAATAAAATAAGTAATTTATTAGTGAAATCACATATTATCGTAGTGGAAATCAACAATTTGCAAGTTTTTCTCAAACACTGAAGGGAGGGGGCGCCACTATCAAGGTTTTGCCCCGGTTCGAAAAATCGTAGATCCGGGGCTGATTGTTCCCACGGAGACATGCCTCCTCTCTCTGTGAGAGGGAGTGAGCCGTAATCCACCACGCGGGCCCAGTGCGGTTGGTAGATGTCACATGTCACATGTCTTCGAATTTTTGGTTGGTTGGAAGTAATAATATGTATAACCTAAGTAGATTCCTCTATTTCCCATAATCTGCTGAGTCAAAGACATACGTATTTTACAGAATAATGACTAAATTTCAATCAATTCATCATGACAATAAAATGTTGACATTTCCGGTTGAATGTCGTAATTCATCATCTGCTTAAAGCCTTTTTCCCAACTATGTTGGGGTCGGTTTCCAGTCTAACCGGATACAGCTGAATACCAGTATCTTTAGTTTTAGTTTAATGCCGTAATTATAGTAACAATTAAAAAGCCTCTAAGTCTCGCGTGGATCCACGTTCCATACGGTATGCAAAGGGATAAACAGACACTTTCATGTCCCATGGTTAAAGATACATTAAAAGTCATTATTATGGAATCAACTAATCATAAACACTGATATTTCTTTCAGTAACACCTGCTGTGAGCAATTTTCTTTCAGAAAAAAAAGGGTAGGTAGCTGAATTATTTTTTCAATCAAATAAACGAACGTAATTACGCAGGACACAAAATATCGATGAATCGACACTTTCATAAATTAGGGTCTTTTTTATCGTTCAATTTGTACTTTAGTTATTAAGGTGAATGCGCAGTGATAGACCGCGAAATTAAAATTTTCTTAAACTTAAAGAGTTATTTTAATGATTTAAATTACTATAATTCTGTAAATATATATTATTATTATTATAAACTTATTATAAAATAAACTTATTACTTATTATAGATGCGAATCATATTTTGATCAAGATACAACCTGACACTGGCCTTCAAATTGCTAAAAACGTAATAAAAAATGAATTTCGCGGTCTACTACTGCGTATTCACCTTATGAGGACTACATGACCTAAAGCGCGGTCACTGTCGGACTGCATAGAAAAAAAAGAGAAGCGCGATGACACACAGCTGGTAATTCATTGCAAAATATGAAGCAATTATCTATTTACTAAAAATCTATTGTTGAGGATTCATGCGTCGAGTCTGCATGCACTATCGAACTCTACTATCATGAAGTATCTAACGACAATATCCGAATATCAGTAGGTGCTGTAGACAGTACGTACGTGACAACATTTTGACCTTCAGCTGACCTTGCGTGCTGCTATTACACTGGTTTTGCTGCCACTGATGAGCGGCCTACTGTATTAAGCACACGCAACAAATCTGATGATATGTGTGATAGTAGCAACACCAGCGAAGAACCGTTTCAACATGCAAGAAACAAACGATCCATCTCCAAAAAGAAGTAAATGCTATCTAACCAAAAAATAACAACAGTAAAAATAAATCTAGATATTTTAAACAGCCTATGTTCACAGCATCTACCGTGACGGCGGAGCGTCGCGGATGTATGCACCGTCGCTCTTTTCCAGAGTGAATGAAACTCCCAACGGTAACAAAACTAAGTGCATCAGTTACAATTGAAAACAGACGTTTGTTTGTTGCGTTTGTTGGAATTAAATTGAAGTAGAAGAGGAAAGAGAGACGGAAAGAATAGGATTTATTTAATGTTTCAGTTGGGGAGTAGTCATTAAACATTCGGACAAATAAATGTAAGGCGAAAAAGAAGTAAGTCTCAGAAAAAAAAAACAATATCGTGGAACCTTTAGTGTCTGTCGAAGCGAGGATTGAAAATTTAGCTGCTGCAATAAAACTTACTCATACTCAACTCAAATCAAGGAAAAGAATTATGAGCTTAAAATGAAGGTAGGAAAGACCTCCATTGCGCTACGGAAACTTGAGGATAACATGCAAAAATATAAGATAAACGTGGAAAAAAACCAAATCAAATAAAAACATACTTCCATAGAAGTCGACATTTTTGTTCCATTTGAGTCACAGAAAATGTGAAATAAAATCGATTCCGGTTCTCTTGGAGTGACAAGATAAAGGCGGATGTCGAATTCAAGATACAAGTATCGTTATTTAGATCTTATACAGAATTGAGAGTAGTGATGAAGTCGAGATATTGCCAGCCAACTCCGGGATCGCGTTAATCAGAGTATGCAATTGACCTCAAAAGATGCTGATCCCCAATTAAAATAACAGAGATACCCTTTTCGAACACAGTCCGCCACCTTTCTTTGGTGATAATTAAATTCTTGTCTGATGGACTACTTAGATGTTCAAACTCTCAGATAGTCCAACATATATTTCGAAATCCGCGAACAAACTAAAGCCTAGCACATTTAAAATTAGACACACAAAATTAAGTCGCATTATACAATTACACGATAAGATAAGGAGCTAAAAAACAAATACGATATGGAAATGTTTGGAGTAAAAATGTGCTTCACGTTTTCCTTCCAAACGGTGTAAATGATTTAATTAAATAAAATACTGTATTTAATATGGGATAAACGTGTACGTTATGTGCCTTAATTTTGCTAGAACGGTGACGTTTTGACGGAAATTGGGGAGTTAGGGGAATCCAAAAAATTTCGCCGAATTTCACACCTCAGGGTACTTAAACTCGCGACATGCGTCTCAAGACATGACCCAGTTACCAAGTCCTGAGCTTACAGATTTTTTGCCCAACGGTGGCACAAATATAGGTACCTAGTGTACATACAGTGGAAGTACAGACGCCAGCACATCAACCTACCCGAAACTGTAAAATTTTCCCAATCAACTTTGAACCTTATGCTTTAGCGATAAAGTTGAAAATCTATTAAAGAAATTTGACAGATTGTAGTAAGTTGATGTGCTGGCGTCTGTACGTTCCGGGCAAACTGCTTCATAGCTATTATTAAATTATAAGGTGTCTGTCGGACGCTTAAACCTTCGATACGAACTCTAATATAAGGCACAGGTGCGTAATATGATGTTAATAGATTCCATACAATTTCCCTTTATAACAGACAGCCTACTAAGATAATAATTAAATAGCAAGCTACTTTTCTATGCGACCTAGGCCCTACGTCATTTGATGACGTCAGAAACAGTGTTGTTTCATTAAGTACTGAATATTGAATTAACTGTTCTAAATATAGACTAATGAGAACTAGACTACAGATCTACAGTTTGGTTAGGTTTATTTGCGTTCGGGATAAGCTTCAGACCCCGAGCTTACTCAATGTTAATTTAGTTTATTTATTGGTCAAGCAATTATATGAACCAGTGTACGTTTTGACAGCAGCGTTGCCAATCAGAATCATGCCAGGTCTCTACATAGTAAATAGCCTACAAGAGTGGTGATATATAAATGTTCGTGTCTTGCGCACCCTGGACCGTCAGCCCCGTTACCACCATCTTACTGACCGGCAAATGTTTTTACCAGTAATTCCGTATCAATAAGACCCAAAATGTGGACGTGGTTTCATTTTCGTTATAGATATGGTACCAAATTATTACTTGAGTTGTAAGACGTTGACCTTCAAGAGCATTTTATCACATCATCAAGCAATAAACTACTAAATAAATGTTAGAACAAAAACATTCACAAATATTTTCCATAGTGACTTACTTACTTACCGCCTAATCAAGTCGTTACACGTGTTTATTTATACTACCTACATGCTTAGTCACTTAGAATATTATACATAGTCATGTATCTACGCCCTACAGTATTACTGAATCATCATAACTTGATAAGCCTCCTATTGACCGATTACATTAACATAAACGACTAAAGGCTCCTACAAACAGGCGCGACACGCGATATAATCGCGCGCGACACAAAGGCACCGCTCGTTGCGCGACTTGCGGTGCCTTTGTGTCGCGCGCGAATATATCGCGTGTCGTGCCTGTTTGTAGGAGCCTGTATTTGGAAAAACGTTTGGCATGTTCCTACCTAACAGAAAATTGTTGCCATGACAGAATTTGTAAGGATATTTATCAAGAAGTTAGTTAGTAGTTCTTGCCTTACAAATTTTGTATGCCCTCATAATGGTAGGAATTGGCATACATTCTAAGACAACCATGCTTCTATCATTTTAGCGATTAGTTTACTAAAGACACAATTATAATCAAATTCACGGGAAGCACCTGGACGAGGGAGGCACGGAACTGGGAAGTACGGCAGTGAGAAAAACTCAGCAGTAGGTAATTTCAGGTTGAAATTATGATGACAATGAATAAGAAATTTTAAAAATTTTAGTACCACTATATCGTTTCCAGGTGAGGCTCAAAGCACTAAGAAAAGACTGATATCTTCACAAAGAAACAATTAACTATGGCACAGACAAAAAGGTTTCTGCATACACATGTGCATGATGAGTTAACAAATTCGACCCTTACAATTACCGGTCACGACATCCGCTGCCATGGTGTCAGGAGAGCGATTAAGGGCTTATGTTAGCAAGATGAGCACCCGTACCCAACCACAGTAGGTTATTAATTCTGTCTTACAATGTAATCAACGCTCGCCCAAGATTATGGTCGGATCTTCGTAATTGGAGGGGCCCGAGTCCATTGGAACTTTTTGGCGAATATTATAAGGGGAAAAAAGTGTTTTATACTCCTGGTTATATTAATTACTTAAGTAATCTACAATCTTTCACTCGAGCCTCTAAAGAGGCCATTCAAGATTTTTTTGATGTGAAACATCTATAGCCGCACGTAAAACAAATTTCTGGCGTGGCGACGCATGCCGTTGCGACGCGTCGCCACGCTATATGATGGTGACAGTCACAGTCTTGTGTACTGTGTGGCGATGCGACGCCATGCGCAATCGACTGCGATTGAAAAAAAAAAACGCGAAATCGTAATATTTTATTTTATCATTATGCCATATTTAGTTTATATCGCAATCTGTTCTTTTCAATCATATTACTTTTACAAAATAATGTCGATGTTTCACATCTGCCAGGCGTCCCGTGACGGCTCACTTTTTTTCTCATTGTAACAAAAATGTTTGGTACCGTTTGTATTTTCGACACGGAGTGCTAAATCTTCATGGATATATTTTGTTCAAACTTCACATGGATTTTAAATAGGTTTTCCTGTAGGTGCCTCACATTTTAGTTTTTCCCTGAGGTAAACCGCAATTTCAATTTTAATTAACCATTGAAGGCTGAAAGCACAACAAAACAAGGTCCCCATAAATATTGAAGGCTTTTTAAAAAAAGTTCTATTTTTTTATCGCCCCGCAATGAAATTTGCATTTTTATAAGGTAGATTGTTGCTTACTTGTTAGAAGATTAACTTGGAAACATCTGTAGCAATATCCATTTTAAGGCTCCTGCACACAGGCGCGACTCAAAGGCACCGCTCGTTGCGCGTCTTGCGGTGCCTTTGTGTCGCGCGCGATTTTGTCGCGTGTCGCGCCTGCTTGAAGGAGCCTTTAAACAGTTTTTTATTTATACCAAGAAAGTTGTTGTTGGACTATTTTCCGTCTAGATATTACTTAATGTCCGTTCATAATTAATATTGTCATCACTCCCGGCACCGACGCACAACGGACCGAATGGGAGTCTAAGTGCGGAAAAGGGAGTCCTATCATCATCATCATCATCACTCCCGGCACCAGCGGGAAAATGGAAATCGATCGCAGTGGCCTTCATTTTGACAGGCATGGCGATCAGCCATATTCACTGCGTTATTTACGTTGTTGATCAGATAAAGTTTTCCAACCTATGAAACAATAGATGACACAATGAAAAGAGCATTGCGATCGATTGCCATTTTATGTGTTACGCAATTACTTCGCTCTTTTGTGATCATAGTTCTTTAAGGGTAATTATTTAATTAGGTATTGTGAGTGGTTGTAAAAAAATTCGGTCAGTTCAGAGTGTGACCTCCGTTTAAAGGCAACTCATGATAATAATCAAGAAACTAGTTGCCAGCCGATGCGTTAGGTAATAGGTAATACGGGCTGGTGTCCGCAACTCCACGTCAATGCGCGTATTTTGCGTTACAATAAGAGAAAATGCGTCTCATTTCATATCATTCATATCTGCAATTGAGATTTTATCGATAACCAATATCAAAGAATGAAGCTTATAAGTAAAAATAGAGGAGAAAAACAACCCAAAGATCCCAAGTATGATTTAAAACGGTCCCAAAAATCAATACATCGCGTCACGTTTTACATTACGAGGGACAAAATGTCTCAGGGGACTAACGTTCCTTTTAGGAAGCTATAGAAAATTCTTTTTAAAAAGTTACGAGAAGACTTCCAATCGGATTCTTTCATCTTGTAAGACAAATAATTGAAAAAGAAAAAAAAAAAAATGTTTTTAATCGAGAAAAAATGAGATGGTTCTGAAGTCGACGCGTATTTTATTAAAGTGGGAAACTCTTTAGGCTCCCTATTTCTGGACAGTGAACAAAACTGAACCGTCACGCTCGGATCGGTGACGCAAATTCAGGTATATACTCGGGTCGGTGATGCTGGTTCGGGTATAACATACAAATACATAATCAGCCTATAATGTTCCCACAGCTGGGACACGGGCCTCCTCTCTGTGAGAGGGAGTGGGCCGTAATCCACCACGATTCGGGTATACTCGGGTCCAATCGGTGGGTGACGCTGAATCGCGTATGCTCGTGCTCGGCCCATATAAGTTTTCATTTCTATAGTGTGCCAATAAACACACACCTTTTCACAGTCCAAACAGAGCTAGCCTACTTTATTTCCAAAAAGATATAATACTGTTCACAAAAACAATATGGCAGTAGAATTTCCAACTTATCCAATGATTCGGGGTTAGCTCTCATTACCATTAGGGATACTTAAAGTGATTCGGGTTAGTGTTATTTTGGGCTGGAATAATTCGGGATAGCGTCCTTTACAAACAGTGATTCAGGTTTAACAAAGATGAGTCCTTTTCTAGACTACCAGTAATACAAAAGTATTAGTAATACAAAAGTATCTACAAAGAGTCGTAATAATAACAATGAAGATTTTATTTCACTAGCATATGTGGCTTGAGTTCATAGCGGTTATCCTATGAGAATATCATTAGGTAAAAAAAAAAGAAACTTTAGCTTACGTTACTTGAAAAAGAGAGAAACTGAGTACAACAACTCTTTCTTAAGAGGAAGCGCTGTCACGCGTTTATCATACAAACGTTTTCCCGTGTTTTCTGAGCAATGAAATTACACTAGACCAAATTTTCATTACTATACATCTACGTATATATAGAATCTACGGCGGCCATGTTCGTATTCAATGTTTGGTTTCTTTGGGGTAGGGGTAGGGCTATCCCTACCCTTATGGATATATATGGATTTGTTTCAGATTTTTTTTGTTAGATACACGTTACATCTTAAAAAAAATATTTGGTCTAGTATCTTTAACCAGGGAGAAAACAGGTCTACGTTTATATGGAAGAAATGCCAACAACCACGTTACCACGTTTCCTCTTAAGTACTTCTTATAAGCTCACATTCATACAATCGCTGTGCTACGTTCAAATATACAATGCCACATAAAAGAAATGTTACACAAAGTACGAAAACCTTTTACAGCGATAACAGGGGTTCTATGGAAACCAATATCTATCGTAAATCATACTTCCAAAAGCTGTCAACTTATACTTTACAAAGAAATGGTAGAATTGGAAATACGCTGATAGTAAAATGGTTCTTATTGGATTATTTTATAGTATCATCACGGTTGAATACCTATTATTATTAAATGATGTAAATACTATAACAATTCAATTAAATTACTAACTGACTATACAAATAAATCTTTTGTTTTTTTGTTGAAGTGCTCGTCCGCAACATGGCCGCACCGCTGTCATCCGAAAACGTGTCTAGAAGACTGGCAGCATTGCCACGTTGAATGGCAATGCTAATTCTTTGGCCAAAGAACGAGCCAGCCCTCGTCTCTGGTCACGAATTTCAAAACTATAAGTAATACTAGCTAGGTGTGGCAGACCTTCCCGTAAGGTGGACCCTGTGGTCCGATGACTGATCGCGGTCTCAACAATGACCCGCTGAAGGTGATGTGAGAAGAACAGAACCGGTCCATGTGGCGAATCCTGGGGGAGGCCTGTGTCCGGCAGTGGACGTCTTTCGGCTTAAAGGATGATGAATAATGGCTAGGCGGGTTACTGTTAATCGGACACTATAATAGGTGCTTCCTAGATGATATCCTAGCCGAAAAACTAACCGTTTCTCTTTAAGAGCGTTTACGCCGTACGGCGGATTTTAATGAAACTTCATACACATAAGCAGGATACAAAGGTCTAAAATGTTAGTAGAGAACGTAGAATTTGTCAAGAACCATTATTGAATCTACCCACCAGTTACTTCAAATATCTATACAAGTTAAGGCTATAGCAACAAAGACGGACCATCATCATCAATATCAACCTCCATACTAATAACATTACAGTGTTGCCATCAATCCACCTGCCAGCAGTGAGGCGATATCCATCAAGATTATAGCGGAATCCTCTCAGAATTGTTCGCTGTAGGAAGCTTTGTACTGTACAATATTTATATGCAGTTATGATGAAAACGGTAAGTTAATCTTATTGAAACGGTAGTGGTCGAAAAATTGTAGAAAAAACGATTGTGTGATTATAACCACGCGATAGAATTTATAATGTATATGATTTTTTTTAAATTGATGACTCGCTCCGTGCGAATCAGCGTCGCCGAGTTCACCCGGTTTGTTTCGTTCACTGTTCAGAATGAGCGCAAAGTGCGCCTAAAGTTTTTACTTCAAAAATTGTGTAATCCGGGAGTACGGAGCAAAACTGTCAATAATGTTTTCTGTATTTTAAGCTGCCTAGCTTTTTCAGTTAACATTTACGAGTACTTTAAGGAAGTTTTGATAACTCCGAGAAAGACAATCAAATCTCAACCCTTTTTATTTTAAAGTTTTATATGGTAAAGCATAAAGCATTGTGTATCATCTCTAAAGTCACCTTGAAATTCAGGGCATAAACTAAAGCCAACCATTTGGTATTAACACTTACGAACAGCTTCTTGCCTACCATACCCGCAATAAGGCTCCTACAAACAGGCGCGACACGCGATATAATCGCGCGCGACACAAAGGCACCGCTCGTTGCACGACTTGCGGTGCCTTTGTGTCGCGTGTCGTATCGCGCGTTGAAGGAGCCTATACATCCTTGCTGTTCCCAAACCCATGTCAAACATTAGCCCAACTTCAAATCTTTGCACAATTTAACAATGTTGACACATCGACCATTAACGAAGGTGTTAAACTGTTGTATGCTGCCATTGTTTAGTTAAATCTTCCAGAACGGTTAAGCTAAGCATGGTATATTATAGCCACAGTCTACCAATATCGACTCCTTACAGTAAGACAACGCGAGCGTTTTCGCAGTGCGCGGAGAATGGAATCACCGAGTTTATGGCCCAGACTGCGGTAGCCCATACATGTAGTTGAGATAAACTTAACATCACGCCTGTATTTTCCAAAAGGGTAGACAGAATGAGGGTGCATTTACATGAAATAGAAGGGGGCTAGGTAACTGCCAAGAAACGCTGAAGTCGAGCATTCGACCACTAGACGAACGAAACAGAGCGAATTAAGAATGTGGTTTTTGACATTCCTCAAGACCTTTCAAATGTCTGAATTGAGACACTGCTTAGTAGATGCACTGTACTTTACTAGCTATTTTTTGTGTATTGGTACGTTTTAAAGAGCCGAAGTCGATGCTAAGAACTAAAGCTAAATTTATGTGTAATAAGTGGGTGGAATAGAATTCCAAGTTGCAAGTGGTTTATACTATGTTTACTGGCATACTGCTTCATGTCACGTAAGTATGGGAGATACGATCTCTTTTTATGAACATTGAAGTACATAATCTGCATTCGCGATTTATTTCCCAAAAATGTTACAAAATATGAGTTTATGGTAAAAAACTTTAAATCCTACACAATAAAGTTCAGTTTACACTACAACTTCAAACATTTTTATAACTTTTTCAATAGTGCTAGTCACTCTGAAATCAACTTAATTACCATTAAAATAAGGTTTATATTTGTTTAACTTGAAATAATATAAATTTGAAACATAAGTTTGAATAGACCTTACATACAAACTTACGCCTTCTTTCCATGGGGGTGGGCAGAAACTACAGAACGCCATCTGCTAAGATCCTTACATAAACCTATTTTGCTTCATTGAAATTGAAATAGCTGTCGTAAATTTTAAAAGTAGCATAGAAGGAGTTAATGCCCTTTGTAGAGATTCGGAGACGACAGTAAAACCTGGTGCTGTAATGAAAAGAAAAGTAAAAGTTAAAAGCCAAAAAAAAAATAACAATACCGTCATTTGTGAAGGATTTAATTTTAAATACACATAATTTAGAAGCAGGCGTCCTCCAACTTTGTAAAAAACAACATAAACATGTTTTTGTTCCTTACCCCTAATCCTACACCTATCAACACAAACATCCGTCTCACTTTACGAGAAAAATACCTCCCGCATACCTTAACTTTGAACAAAGTTATCCGGTATCAAACGAGGTTTAAACTACACATTGTTTCCGTTAAACAGTCCCTTCCAAGCCCTTTATGCGTTGCTTACGTCATCGGCTATATCGCTCAGACAACTTTACTATGGGAATCTGCTGCAAGATTCGGAATGGTTAAGGTATGAGGTAGTGTAGCGTTTCTTATCTTGGGTTCAGAATTTAAGATGATTGGCATAGCTCTGGTCTGTGGGTGGGTGACCATCTTTACATACTGAGACCCCTCCGTGCCTCGGAAAGCATGTTAAGCCGTTGGTCCCGGCTGTCATTAGCGGATCTTTGACAGTTGTTACGGGTAGTCAGAAACCCGAAAGTCTGACAACCAGTCTTACCAAGGGGTACCGTACTACCCAGTAACTGGGTTGTCGAGGTCAGGTAGGCAGTCGCTCCATGTAAAATACTGGTATTCAGCTGCGTCCGGTTAGACTGGAAGCGGACCTCAACATGGTTGAGAAAAGGCTAGGCTAGATGATGGGATAGTTCATTTCTTTTGTAGATCCGAAGATATTCAGCCACAAATGAAGTAGTTAGTATGTTTAAAAAAAATAACACGTAGTTATAATGAGTAAATCGTTATTCGGCCAGACTACATATCGATAGAAATCTTGTTCCTAATATAGTAACAGAAAATCTAGGATCCAAAACAGATGATAAAACTGACATTTATGGCCAAACGACAGTCCAATCGATTCCATTTTGTATGCAAGAGCTTAAAGTAATGTCAGCCATGTTTTTCGACGAAAAATCAATCGTGTAGGTACCTGAGCGAAATATTAAATTCTGCTGCGTTCCAAAGTTACGATCGTTTTTTTTTAATAATATTGGTGTTTTTGGACGAAGCTTTAAAGTTTAATAATCGGATTTTAGTGTATTAACCCGAGTTTGTCTCTATTGCATAGTACTTTTGGTACAGATTGGGTTTATAAACACTCACGTGTAGGAATAACATCATTTACATAGGTGACTCCGTCGAAAAAGTAGCTATTGTGAGTGTAGAACCTTAAAAACTTCTTGTTTTTCGAGTTATCTACAACTACTTCTTCTACAGCCCGCCTTCCGTCTTTGTACAGTATTTTTTTACTTGTGCATAAAGTTTTAATAAATAAATAAAACCGGATTTTATCGAGCAGACATTTAACATTAGCAAGAGTATATCGACGATAGCAATAGAAAAACATCTTGTCACTGGATCTTGAAAGACAAGACCTTCATTTTATTTACCTCCTTCCTAGAAAAAAAACAAGCTTACGTAACGTCGCTCAATTCCACCATAGACAGCCAGTTTTTTTTTTTATAGCCGTCCCTAGATAGATACAGGGAGACGGGATATGAATAAAATTAAATTCACCAATAGCATATCTATCCGGCAGTAAGAAACTCGGGCAATACACTGAATACAAATTGAAATATTTATGTTGTTTTTATGTTAACGTGTGTGGAAATAAATGGAGCTTGGTATGTTTAAAGATGGGTTCTCTTTTGTTATTTATTCTGTCGTATCGTCTCATAGTGAGGGGGGCACCCCTTTTCTATAACGTATATTATTATTTCATCTGCTTGCGGTAATGTACGGTACAGCTCGATTAAAACTTTAGGGCGGCTCGGAACATGAGGCGAGTCGCTGCGCAATAGCAAATTCACGTGTCTGCGGGGGTGAGGGGTGAAGTACTGCGCAGCGAGTAAGCGCACTTCAGAGCTGGCGTAAAGTTTGAACCGGGCTGTAGGCCCCACGTCAGTGTTAACAAAAGCAGTATAAGCTAGCATCTTATTCTATTGAAACTTCGTACTAAGCTAGTAGGCCAGCTCAAGGTCAAAGTGCTACCACCGGCTTATTGTGCTGGATCCCACCTGATGAAACCAACAGTGGTGCATGTTTGTCTAGAAGTAAGTAACTAAAACTAAACTAACTACTAAACTAAAACTCATCAAGATACGTTAATAATAGGTATTCAATCTTGATAACTTTTAGTTTGATAGATAAGTATAGGAATTTTATGAAGTACCTGTTATAAATAATAAAAAAAATACAGGCTTACAATGGGGTTGGCATAGGTACATAAGCACCCGTTTATACTACATAACGCGCGTCAGCTTTAAGGCTCCTACAAACAGGCGCGACACGCGATATAATCGCACGCGACACAAAGGCACCGCTCCTTGCGCGACTTGCAGTGCCTTTGTGTCGCACGCTATTCACGTCGCGCGTCGCGTTTGTGTCCAGGAGCCTTTATGATACAGCAATGTTGTCAGAATCCAGTTTATTTTACCAGTGAAAATGTTTTAATTTTAAAAGCTCGCTCTTTGTGATCGCTTGCAGGTAAATGATTTATTAATTGGATGTCAGCGAGAGTGTTGAACTCATTTTTATGAGCACTTCGTACGTTTTAATAATAAAGTATTTTTGTAGAATGAAAACAAGCACGCACTTCATGAAAATCAACGTAAAATATTAGATTTTTATTACAAAATTAAAACCTACATGTCCAGTTAAGTATGTCTCAATAATACGAAAATAATTTACTTTGATTCGTCATACAAGTTTAAAAAGAATCGTGCCCGTTCGAAACTAAATCAAGGGGCTAAATAGGATGCACCCTTTCCAATTAGGGCTAGAGTTTCGTAAGAAAATACAGACCGTTGATCCTGGGTAAATTTATTACTACGGCTAGCAATGCCAATCAAACAAACCTTTCCACTACCATTTTCAAAAGGAAACGTTCGCTTGGAGGACGTAGACCGCTCCCGGTGAACTAAAAGATAGGGTATAATATAAAATTACGTTTTAGATCTAATAAGATGTTGGCAGAACTCGATGAAAAGGTAAGGCAAGGTATATACATAACATTACCTAAATTGTAACACTCTAAACCCATTTAACTCGAGGAAGTAGGTACATATCCCAGTTAGTACGTACTCAATTCTAGATGGAAGCGTAATGGTCCAAATAAAAAACGTGCTCCGCCGAGAGATGCTCGGTTCGAGAAGAGTAAAGTAACAGTATGAAATATAACGGTTGTCAGCTGTCTGCGGTAGATTTTTGTACGCGTTTTTGTGTTATTGTAGATCTTTGACAGTTGTTACGGGTTATCAGAAGCCCGAAAGTCTGACAACCAGTCTTCTTACCATGGGTTATCGGGTTACCCAGTAACTGGGTTGAGGAAGCCAGAAAAGGCAATAGCTCCATGTAAAGTACTGGTATTCTGCTGCATTCATATAGACTGGAAGCCGACCCTAACATAGTTGGGAAAAGGCTAGGCAGATACTGATGATAAATATGTTATTGGAGACGAAAACTAAGAAGATACTACTGAAATCGTCGATTTTATTAATAAACTAGCAGCGCCCCGCGCCGCGGTATCACCCGCGTAAAGTTTCGATCCGGTGGGAATATCGGGATAAAAAGTATCCTATGTGTTAATCCAGGAAATGGTCTATCTATGTGCCAATTTTCATCCAAATCTGTTCAACGGTTTACGCGTGACTGAGTAACAAACATCCAAACATCTTCACAAATTTTCACATTTATAATATTAATAGAAAGTAGGATTAAGGAAGGAAGATCCCAAGTACCATGAAGAAGAGACTCTCACTCGAGATTTTTCATTCTATGAGAAGGATGGTTTGTACATTGGTTTTTCTGTTGGAAAACTCTTCAATAGCAGGCTGAAGTGTAAGTAATTGTCGTTATAGCTAATGTTATTAATTAGTGAAGGCTCCTACAAATAGGCGCGACACGCGATAAAATCGTGTGTCGCGCCTGTTTTTAGGAGCCTTAAATGTTAAGGCTATTAGAGTAATGACATTAATTTTGTGATAACTAACTAATACCAGGCCTGGGAACACATCGATGAAACCGAAGTAATTGCGTAACACACTTACATGGCAATATTTTTCATTTTGACTATTCAACCACATTCATTGCGAGTAGAGGCATTTTTCAAACATTTGAAGCAATGCTTTAGCAATTTCCTTCAAAATCCTTCGGATTATGTTTAAAAGTGTTTTACGCAAATGGTTCGCTGGTACGCTGGTTCTAAATTTATAAGCGAACTTACGTACAGTCAGACAGAGAGGAATTGCAATTGTATATATATTTATGATTAAATCTATCACAGTCACGTGAAACAGTAATAATAACACAGTATCTTACATTCCTGTTCTGCCATTTGCAATAACAAATCCCAGTTGCGTTTTTTCCTACTACAGAACGCGTAACTGATAAGGGTATTTTAAATCGTAATATACCGTGTAACATACATTACACAATTACACTTACAGTTTGCATTAAAACAACGAATGAGAACGCGAGACTCGTCAGCTATCGATCGAGTCGATTCACTGGTAAAACCCTTGATACAGCTGTGTGTCACTCTAAAGTCGTCTACATACATTATAATACCGTGAGATCGCTGGGAAAAATCTTACGGCCCAAATTGCATGCTAAGTGGTCTTAAATGGAACCTGTTCAGGTAATTGATAGTACGAATCATGTAAGATCGGGGGAGAGGCAAACCAATGAAATGACGGACGGCTAAGAAGGGATCACTCCCTTCTTAGCCGTCCGTCATTTCTGATCACTCCCTTCTTAGCCGTCGTCATACTGAGATGACGGCAGATAGAGATGTATGGAAGAAGACATGCTACGTCAGCCTTAAATTATGGGTTCTCCTAAGAGAGTATTACTATTTTATTTCGTGTCCTACGGTAGAAAAGGAACCAAGGAATTATGTGAAATTGTTTCAGAATGTCAGAAGACCCTGTCTTTATTTGAAAAACGCCTCCTTTTTATCCGAATCCAAAAAAAGAAGGAGGTTATGCATTTGACGAGTTTTTTTAAACGGTACTAAACGTTTATCAGTTAAATTCACTTCCACAACCTTTTAAATTTTAACGCAACAAAGCAGCTACAGACATACAGTACCCGGCGATAAATATTGCACATCGACCTTTGGAAAGAGACAATCGGCTAATTTCGGCTTCGTAGAGCGTTATCTCTGTCGCACGAAATACAAACAGTCCGGTATCTATTAGGAGCTGTTAAAACAAATATGATTTGCTTCTTTTGATAATTATTTTTATTCTTTGTATAAAATACAAAAAAAGGTAAAGGTCGATGTGCAATGTTTATCGCTGGGTACTGTATTAGCATTGACTAAGTTATTCTACTCCTAGAATAATGATAGTAGCATCAATATCGTCACTTGACAGGCATTATGTACAAACTCATTAATATATCAGATGAAACTGCCGTATCATTCATTAAGAAAACGCCTAATGACGTCATTAATTAAGCTTGTTTAGCATCGGACGTAATTAGGATTACATGATTGTGTTGTTTTGTTCTTAATTTCATGCTTCGTCGTTAATCTAGCTTTTGCAAACTGCCCCCGGAATCAGGACTTTTCGATAGCAAACAGAATCAATCTCGGTTTAAAGAAATTTATTTTTCATAAGAACTTACAGTCCAATTATAATGAGATACAAAGTAGTAAGTATGATAATACAATTTCCTCCAGAGTATTAGAAGTTATAATGTACAGTCAGCAACAAAAGTCGATGAACACTTCAGTTTTTTAATCTCAGTTATTAAGCAAAATATTTGTTCAAAATTGCATTGTATTTCTGTTGCAATTTTGAACAAATATTTTGCTCAATAACTGAAGTGTTAATGGACTTTTGTTGCTGACCGTACATACATGTTTCATATGCTTATTTTTAAATGTATTCACGTTATCGCACTCTTTAATATCGTCCGGCAATCCATTGGACACCTGTGCTCCTTCAAATAATATGGTCTTTCTACAGTAATTAGTGCGTACGCTGGTATCTACACACATATTATAAACTAGCTGCGTCCTGCGGTTTCCCAAGCATAAGTCTCGATATCGTAGGAATATCGTATATGTCTATACCAAATTTCATCTAAATCGGTTTAGCGGTTTAAGCATGAAGAGGTAACGGACAGAGACACACTTTCGTATTTATAATATTAGTATGGATTAGTCGCTTTTCGTGTCTGTCTGCGACTACGTAACAACGCAGGCCACGTCAAAATCCTATCCATCCCAAAAGTTTAGAAGCGTTCTTCTAAACTACGCAACGGATTTTGATGTGGCCATCACCGCCATCATTTAGAGAATTTATTCAGAGAGGTTTATAATTTATGTGTATTTTTAATCTTAAAATTAATCTTAAATATTAAAGAACTCTCGATGTTTTATCAAGTCGTAAAAACCGTGCAAAGCAGGAACGGGTCGCTCGCTAATAAATATTATTTTATTCTATTCTATGCTTTATTTCGTGTCACTGTACGACGACAGCATAAATCTCACTGCCTTTTAGGTCGAGTTGGTTGACTGGGTATCCGATGACTTATGGCCAGTTAATCCACACTCGCCACAAGTCCCATGGAATGGGCGACAAGCCTATTGAAACGCACTAATCCATGCTGCGGACTGCTACTAGAAAATTTCTTATGAATAAACCCAATGAACACCTCGGCCGACCTAGTAATCGGACCCGGGACGCCAGCATTCTCACTTGCGAACACCAGACCAACTAAAGTCTATTCAAATGTATGTTGCCAATTGATGTTCAATTTAAACAAATATCAACTTTATTTCAATGGTAATTAAGTTGATTTCAGAGTGACTAACACTATTAAAAAAGTTATAAAAACGTTTGAAGTTGTAGGGTAAACTGAACTTTATAGTGTAGCAATTAAAGTTATTTTTCCATTAATTCATATTTATTTACATTTTTGGCAATCAAATACCGAACGCAGATTAGATAATTCTAGTAGCAACACAATGATTACTAAAAACATGATACTATCAATACTCAAGACTGTGTTTACTAGTGGAAAAATGGCGTCAGCTGTTTATCGTATGCTTAAGTATGAGTCAGTCGTGGAAATAACGTTTCTAGACGGACTTCGAGCGTAGCAATCTTTTCAATTTTTATCCTTGTAGTTATTGTAAATAACTGAGTTACAATAACAACTATATTATGTTATTTTGTATCCACACGAACTATATGAGAATAGCTCAAGCCGTGGTAAAAATATTGGCCAGTCAGCAAGGTGACGCTAACTGCCAGATTGTGCTGTCATAGCAGGAAAGGATCGTCACTTGTGGAGGATATTTTGATGTTCTTACAATACTTAACTCCTGCCCATACATGGTGATCAATAGTGATCCCAGTTCCCTATTGTTATCACTAATTAACAGTCATCAGAGGAAGAGGCGGTGCTAAACCTCATAAAGCGACGTTTTCCTAACCTCCAAATTAAGTGTTCCTGTCGCTAACACACAGTTTAAAGTGACAGAAGCAGTATTACACGGCGACACAAAATTGAGCGGGGTTTGGGGTTTTCCTAAACCCAAAAAAATCCTAAATGAGACATTATTTTAAGTACATACTTCTGAGGCAACCACACGTTTTAAAGTGAAAGGGACAGCATAATGCATAACGGGGACTTAAAACTACGTGGAGTTTTAGAATAAAGCCCTTAGTAGCCCCTTTCGAATCGCTACGAAGAGGCATCGTCCTCGGAGCCCCATAATTTTGTCAATTCACGTCATGCTAGCCGGATGGTGGGTTGAGTTGAGCGTACAGTGACGACAAAGGTCATCAACCCGACCTTGCGCTGTGATTAGAATATTATACTTTTCCGACAGTAGTGTAATGTAAAAGTGTACAAATTAACTGTCCTTATATTCGTAGAATTAGATGGAAGGAATAAATATATGAGGGGCCCGTGGCTCAATAATAACAGCCGCACAGGTCGATGGATCAGGTTAAGCTCCGCTTGCCGCGGTTGGTCTGTGGATGGGTGACCACCTTTACATACCGTGATCCCCCCGTGCCTCGGAAAGCACGTTAAGCCGTTGGTCCCGGCTGTCATTCGTGGATCTTTGACAGTCGTTACGGGTCGTCAGAAACCCGAAAGTCTGACAACCAGTCTTACCAAGGAGTATCGTATTACCAAGTAACTGGGTTGTGGAGGTCAGATAGACAATCGCCCTATGTAAAATACTGGTATTCAGCTGCATACGGTTAGACTGGAAGCCGACCCCAACATAGTTGGGAAAAGGCTAGGCAGATGATGGAAGGAATAAATAATGACGATATTCGTCAAATATTCTAACGTAAGTATCCATTAATATATCTGAGTGACGCCGACGTTGGCATAAGCTAACAGTTTTTCCTTCATAAAACCACTTTAGAAATGATTATTAGTTTACTAATACTATTTATATCGCTTATCTCCGAACCAAAAGTTAACATCATAAAAATGTTATTTTGTTTATGCTACGGAGAGTATGACTAATATTTTTATAGTAGGTAGGTGTTTTAGTGTGTAGTAAAGATTGATTAAATTACTTACTAGCATAGAGTTAATGTGAAAGATCAAGGTTTTAGAAACAGAATAAGGTTTTAGAAGTTTTTCACAGATAAATTAATAATGAACTAAATTACTGTCAAAATAGAGTTTTAAATAACGTATATTTCCCTGTGGCGTATATTCGCGTATTTTACTGCTTTGTCTAACCCTTAGAAACTCGACACACCCGACGCTAGTTTTAAAATCAATCAATCTTGTGCATATCCATTCCTAAAATTTAGGTAATTATTATTGTAATACTGATGACGAACATAATTGTAATCTATATTTTTTTTTTTTAGTATTGTTCTCAAGTAAGTGACTTATGTCTTTTTAGGAATAAAGTTTCTTTAAACCGAAAATTCTCAATACAAATTATTCTACGGAGAAGTATGACCGCTCCGCGTCTCTATTAGCGTTTGAAGCTCCTTCATCTATAAAAAAAACTACGATCAAATAATCAATGTGCCTAGCCTTCTCCTAACAAAGTTGGGAACGGTTTCAAGTCTTCGCAGACCACACTGGAATCGAAGCTAAGGTCGTTTTGCTTCGCTCATGTATCTACCGCGTCTTTATTACAAACTTCGGTTCATAGTTTGCGGTGTGTTCGAATTCCAAACATGCGGTTGCTACAGAAGCGAAGTGCTACACGAACTTAGCTTCGTTGCCAGTGTGGCGTTGCCTGTATTTATGTGATCTTCCTGTACGAGTCGCAATAAATACTTTTTCTTTCTTTCTTTCTTTCTTTCTATTTACATGGAGCGACTGCCTACCTGACCTCCACAACCTAGGTACTGGTTAACACGATACCTCTGGGTAAGACTTTTAAAGTAAGAAAACTACAATCAATTGCACTCAATCGACTAGTTTACTTCCATCATCACATCTCAACAAGTTTTATTACTCTTTCGTCGTAAATATTTGCATCTCACAGCCATACCATCAACATGCTGACAATAGAGACTACAGTAGGTATATGAGTCAACGAGGACAATCGTTGTAGTGTGCGTATCTCACTAACTCCGCTAGCCTGCGAAATCCGGTGAGGCGATTCAGGAAATTATTCGGTGAAGCCATTCTTAATTATTTTTCCAGTTTTGCTTCTGCCACACCTGCGTCGTAAAGCGTTGAATAAGAAATTAGAACTACGCAGATGTGGCCAATATTTAATACGTTAGTTGAGATGTGACATGACAAATTTCGGGAGAGTATCAAATCCAAAGTTAAACATGATATAGTTTTGACTTATTATTAATTTTGTCTGTACGGTACGGAAACAGAATAAGTAATAAAATAAAAAGCCTTTAAAAAGTTATGAGCCAACAAAGATTCGTTTTTCTTGCTATTTTTAACGTAACTTTGGGTATAAATAAGTAATAAAAGAACTGTAAAATCTTCAAAACCAAGTCCGTACTGACTAAGCTCAGTTATCAAAGAGTTCAATAAACTTTATTTGTAATTGATTTATGCAGCGGTTTTTTCATAAAACTCGATTTTCCGAAGCACTTTCCGAATTTTTTTACGCGCCTATCAGTTCAGAACGGTGTTTCTGCGCATGAGAAATAGATGTTGTTCGTGTAGACTAGCCTCTAACTGCTCATCACTGATACTGGCTCTGTCGGACACAAAGCCAGATGAGACAGCGTGCTTTTTGGCCATGACCACCAGTGAGTACGAGCTCGCGACTAGTTTCGTGTGGCGGGTTTTTTGTCTCATCAAAGGGTTTTAGCACGTTGAATAACGCACCAGCAGCGCAGCTGACCTCGCATTGGTGTAGGATATAGGTTTTTGGTACAATAAGAAGTCAGCTTTAAACTGGAAATACTTACATAGCGTGATATGTCGTCGTGCGTACCTAGATTAATCATCATTTTAGACTTTGGTTCAATTCCAGCTGAAAATCTGCTGTTAAACGCAAAATTTTGCTACACTGTGATGAACTGATGACTCAGATTTCCTAAAAAAAACTCAGTTGAAATATGCCCATAGCGGATAATTATTTAAAAAACAATCATCATGGGGCAAAGCTTCACGCTTCGTGGGCGGATCGAAGATAGCAAATATGATATATTAGGTTCAATGCCACCCAAGTGACGGCGAAACGATTAAATCGACAATTGCAAAATCAACTCCGGTTACTCTAAATAGGGCATAAATTGGTTTAACGATATAATTCTACTGACCCTTAATTGCTTTACGACAAAAAGTGAATGCATATTTTTGCAGTCGTAAATCATTATAGCGATTACATTAAGCTTAAATTACTTAAATATCAAAGGAAATCTGTTCAATTGTAGGTATAAAAATAAAAACATGTCTTTCTCGGCATCTCGGTTGGAAAATCTATCTCTATGGTGGAAAAATAGAGAACTTTTTTTTTTTAAATCGTTGCCCCACACTAGGAATTACTCTCCTGTATCGTGGGTGCGTTTACAAACATTTAAATTCACATACACAAACAGCCAGACCCGGAACAACTACCTGTAGGCAATATAAATATCTGTTCCGTGCGGGAATCGAACCCACGACACGCAGCGCAGCAGTCAACCGTGTCGTCAAAATCGTGTTTCTTAAAACGCCAAGTCGCATGTAATAGCCGATTTTTCTTTTCGTTTATCCTGATTTTTCCCACAGTTGGGCAAAGGCCTCCCCTTCTTCCTTCCAAACCTTCCTGTCTTGTGTAATCTCTGGCCATGTTGGCCATGCAAACGTTATCAGATCGTCACACCACCTTCACCATGATCTACCTTAACGGCGTGTCCTCCCTCAGGCTTCCAGTGAGTGACGATCTTTGCCCATCTCTATTTAATAGCTAATCAAAAAAATCCTAAGGCTCTGAACAGACAATGAGCAATTTGTAATCGTATGGGAATCCCGGCAGTCTATTTAACCTATGGGTGCATTATTGCAAAGATCCTATGTTCTATTGTCACGGGCAAATTGTCCATCGTATGCTTGGCGCCAAACTTACAACTATATCTTTGAATGTATTCTTGACAGTGACACAGCTAACAAATTCGGTACATAACAAATTGTAGTACTATGTGCTAACTGCCTGCATGAGGTCACCATAACAAAAATAACACATTGTATGACCTCAAATATATGGTGAGTAGGTAGTTATAAAACGAGGTAAGTACTGACTTTAATTATAGTTTGAAAGAGGAATGTTAGTTGCCTACGTTTAAAAGTAAAATAATTATTTTAAAAGCAAGCTTAATTCTATAGGAAGGAAAAGATACAAGAAAATTGCTGTTTGTCTCTAGTTCTCTACATACTTCTAACCTGCTGTGTTATGACCAGTGATCGGACTAGGTAGATTGATTTTTGGTACTTGTATCACAAATGCACACAGAAAGAATAACATGGATAAGCCATTTTTCCGGAAAGTAATTCCGGTATTTCCGGATTCAATTAAATATTGTTAATGTTTATTTATTTATTTATTTTATTTATTTATTTATTTAAGGACAACCAACAAAGCATACACCAAAAATACATGTTAAAATCCCCATGTTATTATAACATTTTATAGTGTAGCCTTAATTAAAGGCTGCCACGGCATGCATTAAACATAGGATTAGGAAATATAGTTACAAAACATATTTAACTTATATATACAGATTATATAGTTTTAAGTGAACGAGAAAACAAAAGAAACCACACTATTAATTTTTCACTCTTAAGATAAAGCCCTATACAAGGCAGCCTTGAACTTATGTAAAGAGTAAGACATATCAATATCTACGCTGGGTGAGCATGACAGGCGACAAAATTGAATCTGCATTCTGTTAATGGTGGAAAAATGACCCAGATTGGTTTTAAAGCCCTTAGCGCGGAGCAACAGATGGTAGTGATATTATTACTACTCAATTCAAAATTTAAAGGAAGGTATCAAAACTAAATTAATTCATTATTTATCTGTTGAATAATAAAAACAATCGAATTCCGATCGAAGCTTTAATATTTATTTTTTATTTTTGGCGTTTAATGGCTAGATCTTTTATAGATAGATATACATTTCGGCTAACTAATGAAATTCTGACTACCACCAATTCCGGAGGAATATCCATAGTAATATATACGTTTCGGATCAATGACCCCAGTTCAATCTACCTACTCCGATCACTGGTTATGACACATAACAACACTTCAATACTCAGATTTAGGCAAAGGTATAAACACATTGTGCCAGTCATATTTAGTCCCATGTAATAGGGGGCATGTCCTTTGCCATTAACCGGGCAGTACCACTATGAACAAAACTTTTTTCAAAAAAAAAAAAAAAACAACCAACTTCCAAAAAAACACTACAAAGTTAAAAAGACACCAACTTTCGAAATTAAAGTTATTTTTCACTTTGTAGCGTTTTTTTTTTGAATTCGGTTGCTTTATTAAAAAAAGTTTTAGTTTTCACTTTTTAGTTGTACCTACCTACCCCAAACAAATTCATATACCTAACACTACTTGCTATGTGAATATTAGTGACAGGAAGCTATTGAACACATCTGCCTACCCCTTTAAAGGGTACAGGCGTGATGTTATGTTGTGTGATTGCGTAAACAATGCATACATATGCTATAGCAGCAATCACGGTTGATTTGCTGGTATTTATTGAAGAGTTCCTTTGTCTGTCTCCGAAATTCATCATCAGATCTTTACGAAATTTAAATGGGATCATTTCTGAATAAAGCTCTTGCGAACAAAAACAAAATTGCAAATCCGTCTATTTACAATGGAGTTATGCCCGAACATACATAAAAACAATAGAAACATCCGAATTGAAAACCTCCTCCTTTTTAGAAGTCGGTTAAAATGTATATAATAAAAGGCATAATATAAAGGCATATCTGTATAGATAACAAATAAAATAATGAAATAAACATGCACACCAAGAATTGAATAAAAATGCAGAACAGAAAAAAGTTTAATTTATTACCCTATTAATTTTAACTTAATAGCTTTTACAAACAAAAAATGTATAAAATTAGACGTGCAAAATAACATAGAAAGCATGTAGCAGAATATATTTAAATGAAATTACTTTAAATATGTCCAAGTCTACCTGAAATGGTATTGGTAAACAAAACAATAATATAAGTAAAATGATTATTTAAAAAAAATTTAAACTCCACCACTGGATAAAACCCTTCCCTAAGTTATGCCGATTTCATCATCATCTGCCCAGTCTTAGCCAAAAATTGGGGTCTCTGCATTCCTTCTAACAAGATGCAGCTAAATACCAGTATCTTACAAGGAGCATCCGCCTGTCTGATGTCCACAACCCAGTTACTAGATGATGATAGTACTGCCATTTCCATTTAAATCCCCTAACTAGCTAAAAAGGCTATAAATAAGAATCACCATAACAGTTTCATTGCATTGGACTTATTACCTGATCTATTAATTAAGCAATGACACTGATATAAATATTGAAGTACAGTCAAATTTTGTATAGGTTGAATTATTTATCTCCCTAGCCTTTACAGAACCATTGGAGTCTGCTTCCAGTCTAATCGGATGCAGTTGAATACCATTTCATATGGAGCGAAAGGCTATCGGACCTCTACAAACCAGTTACTGCATAAATATTAATTAGCAACAGATGCTTCCCGTTTTGAGCAAGCGTGGTGATCAATGCTTGTGCCCGCCCTCTCCATATGAGAAGAGAATTTTGTCCAGCAAGTGGGACAGTGATAGTCTGGTATTATTGTTAGATGCTTGCCGTCTAAATGTACTCTTTTGAAATAATTCAGACTAATTTCATGAAGTTTTGAAGTGAAAACTTCTTTAGGTGCATTGAGCATTTTTTGAGATGGAAAAAACCATTGAACTCGCGCCACTGTTACCGTAAGCGACACCGCGCGTGTTTTGTTTATAAAATACCCGCTTCGGCTGTCCTCGGGATGTACTCGGTTTTAATAATCTGACATGTCAGTGAGTGATGGCAAAGTATTCTGTTTGTATTTTGTTTTCACTTCTGTCGGCACTCCCGGAGTGCCAAACTTAATATGATTAGGTAAATCAATGTTAATGTCATCAGTGGAATAAAGAGAATGGGTCATGTATGAAAATATTAAATTGTCTCGATTTTTTTTCTGCACTTATGAATAAGCTAATACTATCTACAAAAAAAGTATCAGATTTATCTGATTAGTATTTCCAGAGAAATAAATTAAATTCTGTTAGAGGCGACCATCGACAGTAACCCACGGATTTTTATTCAATTTCCTTAGCCTACTCAATTAAAAAGTAAAAACTGTAGATAATCTGTACCGTCTGACATCCATCCATCTGAATCCATCATAACTTGTCAATTTGTCATAACATAACCTCACTTTTCACCTCTTGCTTTGTGTTTGTTTGCGATTTTATGGATATATCTTTACGACGACCCTCACGTTTTGAATACTGGATTAGATTTCGACTGCCTTCGCGACGACCCCCACGCTTTGGACACTGGATTAGATTTTGAGAGACCTTTGTTATGATGGATGGATGTCAGACGGTACAGTTTATCTACAGTTTTTACTTTTTAATTGAGTAGGCTAAGGAAATTGAATAAAAATCCGTGGGTTACTGTCGATGGCCGCCTCTAACAGAATTTAATTTATTTCTCTGGAAATACTAATCAGATAAATCTGATACTTTTTTTGTAGATATTATTAGCTTATTCATAAGTGCAGAAAAAAAATCGAGACAATTTAATATTTTCATACATGACCCATTCTCTACTAGAATATGTAGTTCATAAGACCTCTACACACCAAACTCGCCGACTCTGCCATTAGGTTGGTGCTGGCTGGCAAAAACACATGATTATAGCAAGACAAGCCAGCGGCCTAACCCGCCAGGGATAGATTTTTATCAATTGCAGCACTTAAAAGAACAGAAATTAATTAAAACAAAGTTTAATTACACATCAAATCAGTAACTTGATGTGGATATCAAGGTATTCAAATTATTATTGATTTTGTTTTAATAAATGTTTGAGTGGAATTTTTTCATTTGAATTAAACTTTAGAAAAGAATAGTTAGTTTTTGGAAAGAAATGAAATATTCATCATATATTATCAGTCAAAACATAAGGTTAACTTTGTTTTAATATTAACTGTGTTTAAATATTAACAGATGAACAACAAAATAATAATGATTGTTGTTTGTCACTATCAAAGTTGTAAGAATTTAAGAAAATTTTTAAATATTACGCGACAATAGTAGCATTCCCACGTAAAATATTCGTTACTCTCCAATAAATATTGATGATATCATTTGATGAAGTGTCGATAATAAATTAAAACGCTGCGCTTGCCGGCATCCATTGTTTGTAAACAAATAACAGATGACCCGGCCACCGGTTTATTATCGTTTTTACACCACAAAATCTACATAATTTCGCCAAGAACATATAAAAATTCTAGCAAAATCCACATACAAATAACCGAGAAAACCGTATTTGAATGCTACAGTAACAGATGTTTAAAATCACCATGTGGTCGATTAACGCGCCAAAATTTGACAATAACTTTCGCATTCAAGATTATTACGATATATTTGTTGTCATTAATTATTACCCCAGAAAAAGAATTTTCCTAGATCTTACGTGCAAGTAGAAGCCAAATAAAACATAATTTTTGAAATTATAGAATTTCCTGCGAAATTGTACCGCCCCTAGCGGTGAGAATAAGAAACATAACGTAATGGCCGACACACCGTAGTTTCCGATGACTTAACATCTAAATGCGCAAAATACTTACGCTTTCCTCCTCTTTTTCCATTCCAGAAGGCATCTGAGGTACTGCACGGTTAATCGCCGAGTAGTCCGGTAAATCCGGAAGCTCCTCGGCGAGGTATATGGGCATTGGTTTCGACGCATCCAGGGCCCTCGCCCTAAACGAGAGCTTCGACATTTTGTTGACAGAACAAAACACGCTAGCGTCGACACAAAAACGCACTTATAAAACACTTTATAGCTCCACTAGGAGGTCCCAAGGGACCGTAAACTGAACTTTGCACACTCTAGTTCGTTCCCATGATTAATTTTTGCACGCACTCAGTCACAATTAATGAAAAACAATAACGAAACTTTACATATTGAGCGTACTTTACAGAAAGCCATCATGGCGGCTTTCCGTTTGGCGGACGACCATGACCAACTTCCACCTAGCACGACGTGCGCGGGAAGGAAACCGCGTGTTTCCCCAATTCCAATTCCAACAATTTTTGTACTCTTAAAGTATTTTAACAAATAATCTAATTCTTTATCACAAAAAAATAAAATAATATTAAATAATAAATATTTGATTTAAAATACTGAAGTAAAAATGATTTTTTAATTAAATGACTATAAAAGTACAGAAATGACGCTGGAGGTTACTTGTCAAAACATAGACTAAACCATTCTATACGTTACGTTTCTTTTTACGTAGTCTCATTTTGGCTGATGTTATTTGTATAATTTTCCCATCAAAATATAAAAAAGTAATTTGTTTTTGTGAGCTACAATAGTAAAGTAAATTATCACCACACTAGTATTTTAATTTATAAATTATATAATTATTTTTTTTTTAAATATTAACCATTGACAATTGATTTTTAGCAAAGGTAAAATTTCCTTTAGGCCAAATTTTCTGTTGCGAAAATAGTAAATAGATTACTCTCACTGACCTCTATCATACCTTGTATATAATACAGGTCAGTTATTACTCTCTACAGATAGATAAAATAGATTTTATTTGCTGTGGTATATATTTTTTTAATAAATAAAATAGAACCTCTGAGGCTCTGATTTCGTTATGACTTTTCATAAACTCCAAACATTTGTGTATTTTTTTTATAATTGCTTCTGGTAAAGGATCCCACGGTCCGATACTCTATGTAATATTTATTAATAACCGTATTTTTAACATTCAATATTGTAATTAGTCCTTGTTACATCGATATGGGGCCGGCGGAACGTGCGCAGTTCATACAAACGTAATACTAAAATAATTAGTAAATCAAGAATATTCATAATGTAGTGTGTATATTCCGATTCGATTACAGAATATCTAGGTTCCCAAATATATATTTTCAATGGACAATGATTTAAAGACGAGTTATGAGAAAAATAAGTTTTCTAGATAGAAATTTGAAATTCCTCAAATCTTGTCTTTAGATATACATATTACATAATGTAAGATATTCTAGACATTCTGTAATCCAATCGGAATAAATACACACTACCTACCATAAGAATATGTTTGATTTACAAATTATTGAAGAAAACTTCTTGGGCGCATTGGGCATTTGTTGAGATGGGAAAAAACCATTGAACTCGCGACACTGTTACCGTAACCGACACCGCGCGTGTTTAGTTTATAAGATGATTAAAAAAATACACACGTACCTAATTGTTCAAGTTTTCACTTCTGTCGGGAACACTAGGGAAAGTCCGCCCCTGCTTGTATTGTGTTGAACCCACGTTCTGTAACTGTTATGGAAATAAAAAGGCCAATTTGGTACTTTTTTTCGTCGGTCGTAAATAACCATTAAATAGAAGTAATTTTTCAGCTTTTTCTAATTTAAGGCGTCGTCGAAGGTAAACCGTGATTGCGTAATGATTCAATTTGCATGATTATGTAGTTTATTGAAATGTAGAATCATGCTCATTAGCATACAATTTTCTTTGCAGATTAAATTTGCTAAACCTCATTTTTATTTGCTTACTACAGTGCTACAAGGATCTTTTAGCGCTAGAATGATGTTGGTATGGGGGCGCAGTTGGTATAATATAAACTCTTTGACAGATATTTTTTTTTTTTTTTTTACTTTTGTTCCTTGTGGAACAGGCTAGGGTCAGGGACCATATTGACAGATATTATATTATATCATTTCATTCGTTCATTTCATTTTTTTTTCTTTTTTTTTTTTTCATTTTCATTTTTTTTTTTCATTTTATTTAGAGAAAACGTAAGTAACTATTTACCTAGTGTAAATAGTTACTTACATTTTCTCTAAATAAAATACTAAATTAAATGACTAACTAACTTACTATACAAATAAATACAAAAACAAAGGACACTTAGGCGTCGAAGTACTCGTCCGCATCGCTGTCAGCGGGAAAAGTGCCCAAAAGGCTGACAGCATTGATGCATTGCCACGTTCTATGGCGATGCTAATTCTTTGACCAAAAAGTACCTTGGGCAGACCTCTGGTCACGTGAAGAGTCGACCAGCCGCTTGGCGATGTCTCATCTCACCTTAGTGTTTCAACCCCAAACGGCTCAAACATAATTTAAACTTCCAATAACGTTTGAATATTTTCGCCGTTTGAGGATTTTGGCACCTGTAGCAGCCGCCCCAGCACAGTTCGCCGCACTAGGAAGGTAGGATGGGGCAAGGGTGTCGACACATGTTGCATCCCACACAAAAGGCCTGCCTAACTTTCAAGCCATTATGGTCATTCCCTCTGGTCTCTTACCATCGTCGCGTATAGCATAGTATCTACGTTGGGTGACGGTAGTGTCTAAAGCCAGAGCCCCGACTCCCACTCACCCACAGCCAGCAGGCGGGCACGGTTTTTATTTTAGATAGATACTTTTCATGCCTCTGTACAGGCTTTACGTTACGGCTTAGGCTCTTATAAAGCATTTCAAAATTATTTAATACTGCTGTTTAATAACGACCGTTCGTATGGATAACAAGAACAACTGTATATATTGGTACTGTTTTAATGTGAGCTGTAAAAGCATTTCACGAACATATTGCACATTTAATGCTACAAACATATTCTCAGAAGAATGTTAACAAGCAAGAAGTCCTATAACCAGCATCAAATCCAGCCAATAACCAGCCTAGGTAGAGTTATAGAGAGTAGAGTAGTGGAGTTTCTTGCCCATTCTTCTCCATACGAAAACTACCTTTTGGAAGGGGCGACTAGAATCAATTGAATTTTACTGTACAAGTTTTGACGTTCAAAAGTGCCTTTAATGTGCCTATTTTTGGAGTTTTAAGTTATTTATTACTTGAAATAATAATTATATAATCTATACATAAAACCCAAAAATAACAAAATTAAATTCTAACATACAGAAACTAAAAAATTGCGTCGAAAAATTCATCCGCATCGCTGTCGACTGGTCTGACTGTCCATGTACCCAAGAGACTGGCGGCATTGCCACGTTGTATGGCGATGGCGATCTGGCCAAAGTAAAAGCCAGCCCTTGGCTCTAATGTGCCTATTTGAAATAAATGATTTGACTTTGACTTTGAGTAATGTTAGTTACCTACGTCATAGAGTTCGCGTACTATACTTAAATTGCTCTTTTGTTTTTTTTAATCGTAATGAACCGAAACCCGTGTGGTGTGAAACGAACGGAAAAATAACAATTAAACCCACCAAAAACATTTCATGTAAAATGTTGCAAACACGACCACATAAGGTTTGCCCTGTGAAAAAGATTTCAGATGTCATGTAGAGCCAAGCTTCTGAATCTACACGGCCTAACTCTACCGACCCTAACTTTATAAATTCTACATCAGTAAAAATGTATGGCTTGGCTGTTTCGCTACTTACTTCAGAAACTAAATATTCGCATCATCTCCACGACGACGGTAGCGAAACGGCGGCGCGGCGGCGCGGGCGAAGCCATACATTTTTACTGATATACAGTATAGAATTTGTGAAGCAAGTAGCAAAAACAGCTCTACCTACTCCGACCACTGATTATAATGAATCTACTAATACGCAACGTTATCAAGTTGCGTATTAGTAGATTCTAGCTTATTAGCTAGAGTAGCCTGTACATTTAAATTTCGTGCCACAGACCACTATGCAGTGACAAGCCAGACGCACTCGGAACACCGCACCGCGCCGACCCGCGCGCTGCCGCTTAGATCGATGCATTTTTTTTAAAGGACAATGGGCAAAACACTATGGGAGTTGGGCCTGCTGACCAATACACATGAGATATTGTTTTTGTGATAGGTCATAACACACAACTAACGAGAAAAATAAAAATAAAAATTAAATGTACCGGGTTGTTGTACAGTCACGTCGAAAAGTATTATTTATTTATGTTAAATATTTTGCAATTAATAATTGTTTTTTAATACGAATGAAGGCATATTACCCTAAAATAGCACTGGAGCCACTCCCAAATGCTGTTGATTGCAATATTTGCAATTTAAAACGCCTCTTATGACATCCATCGACAACTAGGTACGTATAATAATAAATACAAGAAATGAAACAACAAGTTTCCTTTTACGCATTTGTTTATTTTTCTTTACATTAGTCTATATCCAGAATAATAGAATCTAAAAATGCGGCTGGAGGGTTAAATCCTTCGTATCTAGCTAAGCCCATATACCAAACTACGGATAAAATGTGCACACAGCTTCCCAGCGTACGACTTCCGGTCAAACAAGTACAATAATATTGTAAAATAGAGCTGATGCCAGTTTGGTCTCTGTCAATTAATATGTAGCTACGATACTCGCGTGCCCTCGCATGTCGTGATTGAATATGAATTCTAATTAAAAATACATTCGTTTGAAAGATATTAAAATCTGTCAAATCTTCTAATTGCTCGTCTCGATAAACCTCAATTATGTAAACGCCATTCCGTAAATGTTCACTGCAGTAAGACCTTGCCAGTTTCAATTGATATATGCCCAGCGCGAAAAGGATTATTTCTTCCTCAGTCAAATGTGGAAAGTCCTCTATTTGATTTTCTTCATGAAGGTCATATCCCTCCTACAAAAGATAGAAGTGCCACACAGTTAACGACTACCCAAGCCAACAAGTCTCGACAAGTAACAATTTGTCGTTGGGAAATCGAAGTAGTCAACGGGCGTTTTAAGCGTGACTATAAACTTTTACGCCAGGAATATTTCAACAAAGCACTTTTACACATGTTTGATGATTTTAAGGTGTGCGGAGCATTAATTAACCATTTTCATCCTGTAATCAGTGATAATGAACGCTCTCCTGCGATAATAAACCGCATACAGGAAAGGATACACACACCTAACATTTTGCAAGAATATGTGGAGCGAAAGCATCTTAACAGACAAAGGATTTCATTCGTGAGAATAGAAGAAAATCAAATAGAGGACTTTCCACATTTGACTGAGGAAGAAATAATCCTTTTCGCGCTGGGCATATATCAATTGAAACTGGCAAGGTCTTACTGCAGTGAACATTTACGGAATGGCGTTTACATAATTGAGGTTTATCGAGACGAGCAATTAGAAGATTTGACAGATTTTAATATCTTTCAAACGAATGTATTTTTAATTAGAATTCATATTCAATCACGACATGCGAGGGCACGCGAGTATCGTAGCTACATATTAATTGACAGAGACCAAACTGGCATCAGCTCTATTTTACAATATTATTGTACTTGTTTGACCGGAAGTCGTACGCTGGGAAGCTGTGCGCACATTTTATCCGTAGTTTGGTATATGGGCTTAGCTAGATACGAAGGATTTAACCCTCCAGCCGCATTTTTAGATTCTATTATTCTGGATATAGACTAATGTAAAGAAAAATAAACAAATGCGTAAAAGGAAACTTGTTGTTTCATTTCTTGTATTTATTATTATACGTACCTAGTTGTCGATGGATGTCATAAGAGGCGTTTTAAATTGCAAATATTGCAATCAACAGCATTTGGGAGTGGCTCCAGTGCTATTTTAGGGTAATATGCCTTCATTCGTATTAAAAAACAATTATTAATTGCAAAATATTTAACATAAATAAATAATACTTTTCGACGTGACTGTACAACAACCCGGTACATTTAATTTTTATTTTTATTTTTCTCGTTAGTTGTGTGTTATGACCTATCACAAAAATAATATCTCATGTGTATTGGTCATTAGGCCCAATTTGTCGCATTGTCCTTTAGATCTCGAAAGTGGAAAGCAGTTTGTGGGATATCAGGGTATTCTCCTAATTGACGAAAAAACGTGCTAAAAGAAAAGGATCGGTCTTGAGATCTCCCGCACTTAGGGATGGGGCCCGCAAGGCATGGCGGGGTGATATCAGTCGAGGGTGCGGCGAATGTACGGACGCCAGCACATCAACCTACCCGAAACTGTAAAATTTTCGCAATCAACTTTGATCCTTATGCTTTAGTGATAAAGTTGAAAATCTATTAAAGAAATCTGACAGATTGTAGTAACTTGATGTGCTGGCGTCTGTACAAGTATCTCTCGGGGCTCTCGGGCCCCCGACTTATGGTAGTAGAAAGAACACTGGGGTTTTAGTCAGTAGGGGTCCGACATAACCCTCCGTTCATACCAGATGGAGTTTTCCCAACGAAAAAAAAAAGGTTCGGGGCTAGGCCCCCCCCCTGGAATAAAGCCCTAGATACGCCAATGCTGGTTGGGGACCGCGAGTTGGGTGTTTTACCATAGAAGAGAAGTCATCAGAATGATGTCTTGTACAGACGCCAGCACATCAAGTTACCACAATCTGTCAAATTTCTTTAATAGATTTTCAACTTTATTGCTAAAGTATAAGGTTCAAAGTTGATTGACAAAATTTGAGTTTCGGGTAGCTTGATGTGCTGGCGTCTACGTCTGTACATTTCTTCCTGCAAGACAGAAAATGGATGGCAAAAAATATCGCTCCCCAAATTCGCCGCCCTAGGTTCAAGCCTACTCAGCCTGCTGGTAAATTCGCCACTGGCCAATGGGTTGCTCCCATTGACAAGTCTGTCAAAGTGATCTTTATTCTCGTTGCATTATGGTTGCCTTTGTGTTGCTCTCATTCACAAGTCTGTCAAAATCACAGTAATCTTTAATAAGGTTGCTTTAAAGCCTGAATGAATCACACTAGGTATTAGAGAAGTTGGTCGAAGACTAGAGCGTAGAAGGGTATTGCGGTTTGCTTTCTCCAACCTCGGTTCGCCTCGGGTGACTTCCGATCTTGTCGATTTTTGCGCCCGAATCAAAGGACTCTAAGTGTCCCGTAGTTTTTAGCATGAGTGTATAGCAAAGAGTATAATAATAATACGGGAGGTGTATAGTCACTTGGTGAATTTTGACCAGTACACAGAGTACTTTTATAATACTGGTAGTAGTAGCCAGTAGGTACTTCGTCGAAGTAACTTCGCGGGTAGTGTAGTGCAGGTTTTAGGTTACTGCTGGTCTGTGAAAGCATCTTTCGAGTGAGAGATTGAGATGAATGTTGCCACAAAAATAAAAAATAAATAACCAATGTCATGATCTTTATTGTATAAATTATAATACAGCGGATAATTTAACGTTTATTAAATACAGGCGAGTTAATTCTAATGCGCTTTTATACTCAAACAAATTGTTTCTTTTTCTATAGTGATTTTTATAGAAGATTTTGCTAGGATTATTTTTTCGACGGGTAATAATTACACTGTAAAATTTTCTACATAAATGTAACCCGAACGACGGGATACTGGGTAGGCAGAAGCGTTAAACTCATAGTTTCTCCACATTTCGCCAGATAAAGTTACTCCCCATATTAAGATGTTTTTATTTTAAATGATTTGATCGAATATGAATCGTTTGAAAGTGTTTGTATTATGAAGGCTTGTCTGGCACCGGATAAAAATATATAAATAATTTTACAGTGTAATTTTATAATCTCCAATCGAAATACAGTGAAAAATATATATATTATTTCAGTGTGTGCAATAATATAGTGGCTTAAAATTTAGTAAATTCGCTTAAAAATAGTGTTCATGTTGTTTAAACTTCATAATTGTTCAGTTAAAAGATAAAATAAATTAAAATCCTGACAAATGTAAAAGCATTAGACAATTTCATTTTAATATAAAAAAAAGTTTGATAATATAATAAGCATGGCAACTCACCAACAGTGGTAGACCGCGAAATTCAAATTTACTTACGTTTTTTGAAATTCGCGGTCTACCACTGCGCATTCACCTAATCCCAAGATACAAGACCCAAGATCTTTTCAACGACAAATTTTGATTTTACGAACAAAATTCAAGAATCTGACTAAAAGCACATTTAGATTTCTGCAAAACATGATAATTATAACGATTCTACTGCCATTTTAATTCGATTAACGCGTGTTGCCATGTAAAAAGAATCAAAATAAGTAAATCAGAGTATAAAAAATCTGTAGATTTTGTACAAATTAATATTTCAATTAGGTATCTTAACTAGTAATATGCATAATATTCAAAGTAGTATGCGAGTGACACGTAAATATTTTATTCCTTCATAATTGCCTAGTATTGGAACTATAAGCAATTTTTCATATTTATTTTGTCCATCTTCGGGCACTCTGCTCAGAAGGCCAAAAGTCTGGCAACCAGTCGTATTACACAGTAATTGGGCTGTGGAGGTCAGGTAGACAGTCGCTCCATGTAAAATATTGGTATTCTACTGCGTCCGGTTAGGAGCCAACCGCAAAATAGTTGGGAAAAGGCTACGCAGATGATGGTATGGTGGGCACACAGCCTTGCTGAATGGCTAATCTACCACAACATGGACTATCTTTGACAGTTCGTATAAGAAGTTTCAAAATCAATGAACATCTCTCGCATACCACCTTCATTGTTAACTAAACTATCTTAACATTCACAAATTAACAAATCGACCACACTAACATACAATCATAACATAACAAAACATACTATTTAACATTACTTATAGTTTTTCCCACTCAGTGCATTTTTCTTTATCATTTTATTTTTTTAAACATCGATTTCTGGAAGCCTACACCGTACGTCTGTAAAGTCATCTATCTTTTAATGTCAGAAAGAGATAGCGCTATTCATCTTGTATAGCTCAATCTCTTTTAGCACAGGAAGATAATGATACCACAGCGACTCTTGGTCAATAAAAATTAGCTGTTGAATCTAATGTAAGCTATTGAGATTGGCAACTGAAATAAAAACCAATTTTATTTTACATTTAATTTGACAACAGATTTATTTGACGAGGCTTTCAGAAATCGGTTTGTTTCAAATTGTTTTTATCAATCGTTATTATAATATTAGCTTGCAAACTTCATCCTTCAACCACTGCAGTTAGCATTGTTATAATCACCATGCCTGGTGATATGATATAACTGGTGATTGGGGATCTTTATAATCACCACGTCTTTCAAATTGATTGGTGATTGCATTAAGTTGGAAAATGCTGCTGTTACATATCTCTAACACAAATTATATGCGACAGTCGTTTGTGTGTTTGTCACATTTTCACAGCTAGAGCAGCAGTGCGATTCTGTAACCGTCTCACCGTGAAAACTTAGATGAAGTGAGCTGTCAATAGTGTCAATTCCTAGCAAAAACAAACTCATATCACCTAAGTTTTCATGGTGAGATTTTTACAGAATCGACCGGCTTTCTTTAGATCTTACGTGCGTGATGATTTTGTCCTAGCTATGATAAAAAATGGAAAATGCTTATTTTTTCCCGATTTCATACAGCAACTGATAAAAACAATTATTGTCATTGCCATATCAAAATAGTGATTAGTCTTTATCGTTACTAAACTTTCCTAAAATACCTACTATAAACATGGGCTTCTAATTCGGTTCTACAAACCTTTTCACGTAAATCAGTTATACTTTAGGACAGGACAAAACTTAGGATATTTTTCACACGTTTTTATCATTGTCAGTTTTATTTTTAGTATTATAATTTTTATTTCAGAGCCTTTTTAAAGACGATAGGTATGATTTGAAGGCTTGTCTCGCGACCGAGAGGCAAATAGAAAAGGAGCAATTAGTTATTCCGAATAAAATAGGGTATTTGATTACAGTTGTTAAAAATGTATGAATTTTCTGTCCGTGTCGTATCAATCAGTGCTAAGTATTTTTTTATCCATACTAATATTATAAATTCGAAAGTAACACTGTCCGTCTGTCTGTATGTTACCTTTTCACGCCTACACCACTGAACGAATTTCGATGAAATTTGCCAGATAGATAGATAGATTGCATCCCGGGGAAGGACATAGGATAGTTTTTATCGACATACCTCGCGGGCGGAAGCTAGTGTAAAATATGCAATTCCATAAAAATTCTATAATTGGCAATACTGTCATAGCATCGCCAACTATAGCATTTTTATAGAATTATATCAAAGCCAGTGGTGTTCTCTATTTCTAAATTCAAAATTTCCACTAAAATTTTGTCAAATACCCTATTTCTTATTAGAAAAGACCAAATAATCATTTTATCTGGATTTTAAATTATTGTCTGACAAAATTTAAATAATATATTGAGCAGTTACGTTAGATTTTTCTTGTATTTCGTTATATATTTTAATATTATGCAATTTCAAGCTTAGTGAAGCGTGCCTGCAGTTTTGAAACGGCTAAGTTATATATTATAGGTATTTTAATGTGATATATCCAATAGTGTAAAAAAGGCGATATCAAGAAAGGCATAGACGTGGCGTTCTGTAGTTTCAGCCCAGCTATAAGGGAAGAAGGCGAGTTTGTGTATGTAAAAACGTGTTTGTAATTGCTTTACCTCTTTAGAGAACAATTCCCATGCAATTGAAACTTCATGGTTGGAACTAGACTGCTAGGAGGATCTTTTGGCGCCTAAATGACATTGACAAGGGGTTGTTCGTAAACATTTGTAAAATTATTATCACTGAAATGTATGGAATAACAAAATTTATCTTTACAACCAAGTATACCATTGAGTCATTTTTTAATTACGAAGTTTATCCCGAAAACGCTAAATAAAAAAACTGATTTTAAACCAGTCCCAGTCAGTTTTGTATGAAGAACTTTATCTGTCGGAATAAGGTTCGCAATACAAAAAATAGCTAAAAGGTTTGAGCTTGGACCAAAGTTATAACTTGTTTTGTAATAAGACGGTTAGGATTAAATGTTCGTGTGTGTGAATTACATACAAAATATCACTCCTTTCCATGGGGGTGGCAGAAACTACAAAACGCTCACTCCACACGTCCTTCCGCTTCGTGTGTGAATTTTTGTATTTAAAAGCAATGAGGAAGTCCCAGCATAGGCCATATTTGACAATATAAATTATATTTCTCTGTTTACACTTTTGGAAAGATCAATTAAAATCAGCTATATTATTTAAAATAACGTGAAGAAAAATGCCAACAGCTTAGTAAAGATTCTATATTATTTAATTTATTACATAATTCGGTAAAATGAGTTGTCATAAAGAAAAAGTATCAAGATTTTGCACAATAGTGTTATTTGTTTATCTAAGCATTAGTGCCATTTTTTGTGCCCGCAATTTGACCCAAGTGTAAAGATCTTTATTTTCTGTGAATGAAACATTATTTTGCTCTAGTTACCAAGCTATATTTTAGCCAAAATCGGCAGTTGTTTCGCGGTTAAGTCCGATAGTGAGATACTTCGGACACATTGCCCGCAGAGGTACAGACTCTAATACCTAGTGTGATTCATTCAGGCTTTAAAGCAACCTTATTAAAGATTACTGTGATTTTGACAGACTTGTGAATGAGAGCAACACAAAGGCAACCATAATGCAACGAGAATAAAGATCACTTTGACAGACTTGTCAATGGGAGCAACCCATTGGCCAGTGGCGAATTTACCAGCAGGCTGAGTAGGCTTGAACCTAGGGCGGCGAATTTGGGGAGCGATATTTTTTGCCATCCATTTTCTGTCTTGCAGGAAGAAATGTACAGACGTAGACGCCAGCACATCAAGCTACCCGAAACTCAAATTTTCCCAATCAACTTTGAACCTTATGCTTCAGCAATAAAGTTGAAAATCTATTAAAGAAATTTGACAGATTGTAGTAGCTTGATGTGCTGGCGTCTGTACATGGACCGTCCATATTGTCGCTCGCATGACTAAAAGTCCTATCTCATTTTTTAACCGATTTGCGTCAGGACAACTACACTCTTCCATTCGTGATTCTTTACATTTTGTTGCCTTTCAAAATGGTTATATTTTGAGATCCAAATAACATAGAGGTACGACGGCTAGTGAAAAGTGTCAAGAAGTGTGATCAAGAAGAGAAAAATGTAGCTGTCCCATCTCAAATCAGCCAAAAAATGAGATAGGACTTTTAGTCATGCGAGCTGCGATATATCCAAGCAACTGGAGATTCCTATCAGCGCCGTACTCCACCAGGCCACTGAACGTAATAGATGGAGAAAAACCAAATTGACATATCGAAACGGAGTTACGATTCTCAGTAGTGAGTGCGCGATTAGGAAGAAGAGAAGATCTATCAAACCGGCAACACCGGTTGTTCGTCCAAAAGAAAAACAATCATTTAAGTTGAAATGAGATTTGTCAAGTTTAAAATAACATCTTGATACTTTATCTTCACAATAGAGGCATAATTTTGATACTCGTTATATCTGTTTAACAGTACATACAATTTTAGGCGCTTATACTATTTACAATACATATATAGCGAAAATGCGACAATAAGTTGTACAAACATGATTAAAAATAAATAATTATTAATTTTAGAAGGAATGTGCAAAATCGTATTTTATATTTTAGTTAGCGTTACACACGAACGATCTTATTAGTTCATGATATTGGTCAAAAGAAAAAAGAAAATTTCTTATTGTTAAAAAAAATACCTACGATTTTTTTATTATTGTAAAAAAAATGTTTTTAAAGATTTCGTCGCTCGTGTGTATAGCCCATAAGTAATGAATTAATATTTTTAAAATGATATTTTTATTATCATTTACAATTTTAGTCGATATGTTTATTAATTGAATTAAAAACAATAAATTAAAAGAAAAACATTTATTTCATAATTTCTTCAAATTGTCTGCAACTAAAAATTCATAGCAAACAAAATTAAAAAAAAAAACATTATTCCAAATCAATTAAAATTGTAAACAACAAAATAAATGAGAAAAAAATTTTAATGAAACAATAAGTTATTGTTTTTTTTAATACGATTCCATATTCCTACAATGTTGAGTATCATAATTTCATTATTTTTTAAATTACATACATTTTCATACAAAATTATTTTTTTCATAGGACTTTTTTTGAATAACAAAATTATCTACTAAACTATTTTGTACAATGCTTGAAGAATTTTTTAATTTATTACTTAGGAATTTGCTTACACCCCGAAAAAAAAGGCGTGAAAATTCATATTACACAGAATTTAAGAATAATCGCAATAAAAAGCTCACATGGCAACAATTTTAAGACATCTTTTACGAATTATCAATTTTTCACAAGTATAAAGGTCATGGCACATTATACCGGAATGCGGCACCGCAACTGCACGGCGTCGCCTCTAGGAATCTAGGCCACGGCTGGCCGCCGCGCCGGCGCGATAAGTACGCGTCGTCGCGAGATGTAAGCTTGCTCTTACCGCGAACACAATTGTTATAATTATGGCATTTGTGATTTTGAACACGCCTAGGACTTGCACGTTTTCATAATTTCGCTGGTGACTTGTAGTCCGCTCGCTGTTAGCACGCGGTCCGCTAGCTGTAAGCACGCGGTCCGCTCGCCGTAAGCACGCGGTCCGCTCGCTGTACGCACGCGGTCCGCTCGCTGTACGCACGCGGTCCGCTCGCTGTACGCACGCGGTCCGCTCGCTGTACGCACGCGGTCCGCTCGCTGTACGCACGCGGTCCGCTCGCTGTACGCACGCGGTCCGCTCGCTGTACGCACGCGGTCCGCTCGCTGTACGCACGCGGTCCGCTCGCTGTACGCACGCGGTCCGCTCGCTGTAAGCACGCGGTCCGCTCGCTGTAAACACGCGGTCTGCGGGCTGCGAGTCGAGTTGTATGGTAGCGGCAAACGCGCTGACTGCCCGCCGTTGGGTTTTTCATATTGAAATTATGCAATATATTATACGACGCACGATTTAATGCTCTAATTTGAATGACAGTTAATTGCTGGGTTGGAGCGGTGCCGGTATAGTGTGCCATGACCTTTAGTCATCTTTCGCAAACAACCACCGTTTTCAAAAATATCTTGTACTCATTCTCAAAAGTTACTGTTGGAGTAATTAGTCACAATTGTTCGCCAACCTTCACCTTTCTCTGGATGTAAGCAGAACCATAACGCAATATCCGGACATTAAGATGATACATCAAACTTAAGAAAAAGACGGTAGCCACGTGTGTGTGCCACAGACAACATTCTACAAGGACAGACTTTATCAAGCGCCATATTAGCGACTGCATACTGTACAATTCTTTGTATCCTGTAACCCAGTAAGCTGTATCATCGTAGTCAGCAGGGTAATAGCGTAACACTCTGTCAGTAGCAAAACATTCATTGCGACAGTTCAACAAAATTCATTGCGTTATACACGTTGTTAAGCCGACAAATTTTTCCAACATATAAAGCAATGGATTCGCAAATTCCTTCAAAGTCAAAATGATACAGATTGTGACAGAGAGAGTGTTATGCAAAAGTGTGCAGATAGGCAGTCGCTCCATGTAAAATACTGGTATTCAGCTGCATCCGGTAAGACAGGACACCAACCCCAACATGGTAGAGAGAAGTCTGACTATACAATGACTTGGAAATCTTCAAGCATTTTTCGTAAGATGGTAAGCAGGGACATACATGCACAGTTTAGTAGATATTTTCAATAGTTTAGTAACATCTAAGGGTAGTGTAATCAGCTTTCTTCTACAATTGAGTCCTCAGATCGCTCGGTACTCATACAGTCTCCTTTCGGGGCTACCTTTGAAGGCTTCGCTGTCTTGCCTACGAAGATTTCAACCTCCTGTAATTAGAGAAAACAATGTTTTAACATAATCAGACTATAATTTTCCCACTGCTGAGACATAGGCCTCGTCTCAGTGAGAGGGAGTGGGTCGTAATCCACCACGGGAGCCCAGTGCGGGTTGGTAGATGTAGTTCTTCGAACTAATGTTTCTAAATCATGACATGCACGTTTCCTATCAATGTTTTAATTCATATCTCTACCTATCTCCCGGGCACCCAATTTATGGTCGTAGAAGGAACAGTTGAGTTTTAGGCGGTAGTACCAAGACTGAGGGAGTGAGGGTATCTATGAGGATTACTCCAAGGAAAAAAAAAACCAAAGGACCCCACACAATTGCTAGTAACACTAATATTATAAAGGCGAAAGTGTTAAGTGTGTTTGATACTTCTTCACGCACAAACGGCTGAACGAATCTGGATGGAATTTGGCACACAGATAGTTTAAAACCAGGATTAACACATAGGACACTTTTTATCCCGATATTCCCACGGAATCGACACTTATGCGGGTGAAACCACGGGGCGTAGTTAGTTATTCATAACCAGTGGTCGGAGTAGGTAGAGCTGTTTAGGGTGAATTGATGTTAACATAGATATGCCTCCGAAATCCCGGGATTTTGAAATTGTCGATTCATTTAAGTGAGTTAATATGGCAATGGGTAAGTGGGCAGTTATGAGCAGGTAGTAGGTGAGCACCCAAACAGTATATACTTACTTATATACACACACAGAGATCCTGGAATGTTGTTAGAGGTAGCTTCGTGAAATATGAATTAATTAAGTAAAACTGTTAGAAACAATACTAAATATACTTTACTGCACAAGGAAATATTATTATAATATTCCGAGAATTCCCGGAATTCCGGGAAATATTTGGCATATCCATGTTATGTCCGCATGTCGCAAGTAGCAAAAACAGCTCTACCTACTCCGATCACTGTTCATAACACTTTCCTTTTTTCAGCAGTTGGGTTAAAGAAGATATAATGATATTGTATGTACCTGACTGCCTTCAATGCCCATATCCCTGTGCTCCTCACTGCTGGTGCCGGGCGCGGCCGCCCGCTGCGCCATCTGACGCTCACGGGCTACGCGTCTGGAAACAAAATCAAAATACATCCATACTAATATTATAAATTTGAAAGTAACTCTGTCTGTATGTTACCTTTTTACGCCTAAACCACTTAACGGAATTCGATCAAATTTGGCAGAGAGATAGATTGCATCCCGGGGAAGGACATAGGATAGATTTTATCCCGATATTCCCACGGGATTGGCATTTATGTGGGTGAAACCGCGGGGCGCAACTAGTAAAGGTTTGTTCACTATTTTACTGTAATTTTCGACGTTGACCTAATGTAGACGCTGCGCTACTTGCAGAGCTTAAAATACCGGTATTTTTGGAAACCGGTACCATTGGCCTTGGTGTGATACCGGTACCTACTACCTAGTACCGGTAGTACCTGTTTTATTCTAATCAGTAATCGGTACTGTACTGGTACCAAACAAATATTTCCGTAAGTTAGAACGAGTAAACAGATATATTAAGTAAAAAAAACTGGCCAAGTGCGAGTCGGACTCGCACACGAAGGGTTCCGTACCACAAGGCATAAAACGCCAAAAAAAATGTTTCTTTTACACCCCTTTAAATTTTAACTTTATTTTATTATTTGTTGTTATAGCGGCTACAGAAACATCTGTGAAAATTTCAACTGTGTAGCTAGCACGGTTCATGAGATACAGCCTGGTGACAGACAGACGGACAGTAGCGTCTTAGTAATAGGATCCCGTTTTTACCCTTTGGGTACGGAAAAGGATCGTTAATATGTATTAGAAAAATAACTTCAAGGTTGCCAACCGTACAAGGTTCTTCGTACAATATGAGATTTGTGGTACGCGCCGGGTACCTGAATTTGGCATCGGTACTTTTTAAGTGGAGTACCGGTACCCGTCTGGAACCGGTACCCAGGTACCCAAATGGCAAGAACTGATTCAGAACCTATACTTTTGGTACCGGTTCCAAGCCCTGGCGGCCTGGCGGTGGTTATCAAACAATATGATAAATCATTTGGTCCTCACCTCCTCAATTCCAACATGGCCTTCCGATCGGCCTCTCTCTTCTCAGCCGCGAGACGTGCCTTCTCGTTCTTGATGACGGGAGTCACGCGGGTGCGACGTGGTGTTGACGTCACTGGGGTGGAAGGTACTGGCTTTACGGGGACTGCAATCTGGAAATGTGAATGGAAAATATTAGTTTCACGACACAAGTATTGTATACTTGTTTTTGTCTCTAAACCTATTGAATTCTTGTCTACATGAGAATTTATATTGTCTGTTTAGAATAAATGACTATGTTTCAACCACAATAGATAAACCTAGATAATGCAAGTATCAAGATCTGTGTGAAAACCAAGCGTGCCGTTTTTTTGACTACCTATTATGACGTCACAAGCACTATTTAGTGATGGGAAAATCTAATCGATTCAAAGACGCCGCCACGTGCGGCACCCCCCTCCCCCACCCCCGGGGCCTAGCGCCAGCGCTCACGCTAACCCAGCCAGCAGTACACAGGACTGAGCGCGAAAGTGGCGGCTTACGATTTTTGTACGTATGCTGGTGCGATTTTTGGCACGCAAAATAGATGCTCTTGCGTTATCTAGGTGTTTCTGTGGTTTCAACCTACATCAATAAGGAAGTGGTTATGCATTCGATTTTTTATTTTATTTCATGTACTTTCATGATCATTCTCTATGATTCCAGGCCTATTTATGAACTTTTATTCATCTGGTTCAGGGCTGATTTATCAATCCACAGATAATATTTATTCGTAGAATAAAATCGACGTCTGACAGATTTTGTATGGAAGAACAATCAAAAATTCAAAATTATTCCTCGGATAAAATTATCTGGTGTTGTAAAAATTAGCCCTAAGTGGTTTTACAAGAAATGGGAGTGTTTGCATCAGGTAGATACTAAACTATGTGGAAGTTTAAATAAAAGCAGCTAGAATTAGCAGATTGTCTTAACGCAGAAGACTTTGTATGTTACGTTGATCAACCATCATAAATGCAACATTGCTTACCTCCTGCCAGTTGTTCGCCTTCAGGTCTGCTATCTGCTGGTAGATAGCATCCACGTTGGTGACCTGCAGACACACCATGTCCCAGAACCCTTGCAGGTCTTCAACTGTGGTAGGGAATGGCTCATCCAGGCGTTCGTTTATGTTGTTGTAGCATAGACCTGGAATTTGTTGGAAATATGGATTAGTTTCAAGCTAAAGTTTTTGGTCCAAGTAGTGTTTTAAATTAATACCGATCCAGCTAAAGTCTATTCAAAAAAATATCAGCTTTATTTTAATGTATACTAAGTTGATTTCAGAGTGACTAGCACTACTGAAAAAGTTATAAAAATGTTTGAAGTTGTAGCATGAACTGCAGTTTATTGTGTAGGAATTAAAGTTGTTTATCCATAAAGATGGTCACCCATCTACAGATCTTTTCAGACTTTGTACTAGAAACAGATAGATGTCTGGAGGTTTTTTTTTTTTTGGAGGACGGGAAATCATCAAATGACCCCTCCCGCTCTGGGTGGAGCGGAGGGGAGTGTCAGACTCTTACTGACTAAAACTGACTGGGTTTGTTAGCGTCGGCCTTTATAAGTATAAAATTATTATGCTACCTTCAAACTGCTGCATTTTCTGTGTGGCTAGCAGCCTCGCCTTGCCGGACGCTGCGCGAAGGAAACCCAGGATCTCCTCACTCACATCCTCACGATTCTGAAAACATTAAGCGACATATTTAGGATAAGAAATACAAATATGTACATAGCATTATTTTTGAGTCGATGGAATAAGTATTAGTACAGTACCCGGCGATAAATATTGCACATCGACCTTTTTACACAAAATAATTTTATACAAAGAATAACAATAACTATCAAAAGAAGCATTCATTCAATCATTTCAGAATACCCTCAATTAATGAGGGTATTCTGAAATAACGTTCGCTAAATACGCGCGCGCGCGCGCGTTCGCGTTCGTTCGTGTTCGATATTTGTGTATTTTTTTTTTTTTTTTTTTTATTTTATATTCACTAAATTTTAGTGCAGTCATTCGGAAGTTATGCGCGTACATATTTTGGCGACTTTGTTTTATACTATGTAAGGATGAGGTTTAACGAAATAAAGGACATAACATTAATAATATAGCAGATCATATAAAATAGCAATTTAAAAGACTGTCTCATAAGATACCAAAGCATCAACCATGAATTAGGAAACACTGTACCAACAAGGTGAGACAGAACATCTTCGTCTACAATATTTGAATATTATAATGAGGTATTAACTAATTGGATACGGTATATGGTCATATTATAAATATTATCCTTGAAACTTTGTGATCAATGTCACCTTTTATTGGTAGTGGACATATTTGTTGAGTTTTATATTTAATTTATTATATCAAATTTAGCTAAATAGTGTTATTATATCAATCTAGCTTAACTAGCTTCTGCCTGCGACTTCGCCTGCGCGAAATTTCTTGTTCCCCCGACCCACGCCGTCGCGTCGCCTGCTCGCGCTATTACTTCGTTTTAGCTTAGCGTTCTTTCTGACTTTTTTCCCTTTAGCTCGACTCCTAAGGGCATTAGCGTGATGTTAAGTAGCCTATAAGTATACCCTTCCTCAAGAATTGGGCTATCAAATTCAAAATTCGAATGGTATTTCCAAATATTAACGCGTTCAAACAAACAAAATCTTCAGCTTTATTATGAGAAAAAATTCAGAAAAAATGCGGGCAGGCGATGTGATGCTATGCGACGGGGTGGATTGGGAGAACAACAAAGGACACTGGCAAACGCCCATACTTCGTCAGGCCCACTTTTTCAACTCAACAGACAATAATAATACAAATGCTAAAATTACTGGTCATAAACATTATTTACTATAAAAACATCAATATCAATATTGATCATGGGAATACTGAGATATTAGTGAGATAACACAAAACATTTTTCAGGTTATAAAAGTAAAAATATTTAAGGTAATTGAGAAAAAGAAACCATTTTTCATTAGAATAAAGCTCTTTTTTTTCATTTTCATAAATATTCAATAACTCATCTAAAAATTGAGCTGGTTTGGCTCATGTCGAGCCCATGACAATGTACCATATAATAGACATTACATGAGCACAACACCCTACAGTGCGTCTGCCCACCAAACAGTTGCAACAATATTGCTCTATAGCGTCACGCCCGCTAAGATTATTATTTATTACAATGTAAACAAAGTACACTCTTCTGCTAACGTGCCGACTTTGGATTCTCCCTCTGAGCAACCATTTATTGTCATTTTGTGAAATTAAGTCTCGTAAATTGCTGTTGCTTTCTCTGTATATTTCAATTTCATATTATCCTCTACTTCGCATATGTTCACCATAATATGATCTAACATCATACATTTTATTTATAACAAGGTAAATCACAAAAGAAAACAGTCGAGTAAATCACAAGTACGCAAGAGTCTGTGGGAGTGAATGACATCGATTATTTGATTGATTTATTCAGCTCATTTGACGTTTCTTGAGTTGACACTTATATTTAATTTGGCTTCTAGCATTTTGATCCATCATCGAAATCAACACAACCCACAATTATTATGAACCAAAAACGTTGAAGTTAACAAAAATATTTGTGTAATACATCAACAGATATATTTTGACTTTCAAAATGGATCTATTATTGATAATAATAATAATTAAATAATGAGAAATCATGACCTCTGGTATCTCTGCATAATATATTATATATTATAATATATATTTTACCCCTGGCAACCCAGTCAATGACTTCTACAATTCCCGTGCTTTTCCTAAGTTCATTCAAAATGACTTCCGCTATTACCTTCTTTTTATTTTGTTTTTCAGAACCCCATGGTTAAAAGGCGTTTAAAAATGACTGTAAATAACTATTTAATTAAAGATTTTTTTTAATATATATTTCATTCGTGTCCGCTCCTGGGCCTAATTTTGCCAGTGTCATTTCACGCGGGCGAAGTCGAGGGCTGACGCTAATTTACGGATATGAACAAGACAAGATGTAAATGTATAAATTCATACAATGAATTGTTTGTCTAATACAGATAAAAAATCTCAGAATATGGCAACACTTGAAAGCTATAAATCCTTTTGAGTATTCTTGCAAACAAAAACTTCAGAAGTGCAGACATGGCTCATAAAAAATGATTAATGACTAGTTTTAGTTGCAAAACATTCCATGGATACACTTGATCAAAAATCTGATGCTAGGGTTGCTAACTTTTGAAGCCCGACTTACTGTCAGACAATGCACAGAAGAAACTACTGAAGATGATTGAAAGGAAGAAATCTTAGAGAGTATATTAACTAGAGATGTTTTTACATCATCTTGTTTGGGATGCATGAAGAAGCCTCCTCGTGTAGCGCAGTTTATTCCGCCAGTTACTCAACTGAACCGACCGCTCGGCGCATCCTGGGGGCTTACTCTCCAAACTAATTTTAATTCCAATGAGATGCCAATATGATTCCAATGTTAATTTTACGGTCTCGTGATTCGGTACTCTTGAAAACAATATTGTCAACAATTACCCTACGCCAAGTCCGAACCCAATTCCACTTAGTTCTCCAAAATGGACACCCAATCTAAAAATCATTTGGCGCTAGCATCGAACTCAAGAGTACGAAACGTCACAATTCCAATGTCGATCTATCGGAATTAAAATGAAGAGTAAGCACCCTGGATAGTCACACCCAACACCTTACTTGACTGGCCAAGTTTGTGACCACCCTCCCACCGGAGTCAGGCGTCAAGCAAGCAACCTGATGTGTTTCGTCGAGGCGCGGGAGTTCCTATGCATTAGGCATCTTCTGGGCACGCTCGTTCCATCATAGACCTCATCCATCGCTTTCCATCAGGCGTGATCGAGGTCATGAGAGAGCGCATTCATCAATTAAAAAACAGGCCAAATGCGGTTCTGTACCACAAGACATAAAACGCCGAATTTTATTTTTATTATTTGTTGTTATAGCGGCAACAGAAATACATTACCTGTGAAAATTTCAACTGTCTAGCTATGACGGTTGATGTACAGCCTGATGACAAACAGACAGTGGAGTCTTAGTAATAGGGTCCCGTTTTTACCCTTTAGGTAGGAAACCCTAAAAAAAGTCGCTAGTAGTAATCCTCTTGGTAAGACTGGTTGTCAGACTTTCGGGCTTCTGACTACCCGTAACGACTGTCAAAGATCCACGAATGACAGCCGGGACCACCGGCTTCACGTGATTTCCGAAGCAGGCTGATCATGCTTCGAATAATATAGACAAGATTTCATTTCTTTCAGTTTTGAGTTCCGAAAAGATACCATGTTAAACAAACCAAATCAAATCAGGCAACCCTAATGAACCACGAACCGGTTTGGTGGACCGAATTTAATTGTAGAAACATAACTATAACAATTATATGCGCCATAATGGACAAGGTCTTCACAACAATTATGTAGAGAGGTCATTCAGATTTGTTGGTCCATTCAAGGATAAAAATCGAAGCTGTGTCTTTTCTCTGTAAGGATAATTTTAGTGGGTAGATCCTGTTGCACAGAAGCTGAGGCATATTTTTATTTCAGGGTCCTTTAGTATAAGAAAAATAATAATTGCCAGCTATATTGCCATATCGTGCGTATCACGCGTGATCGCGCGATCGTATCATGCGTCATGTTTGTCGCAAATAAACGTATTTTCTTTCTTTCTTATATCATTTCGAACTATGCAAAATATTTTGATTATCATTCATAGATTCATTCCCCATGGGAAAGGAAAGGGCGGAGAGTTAGGGTTTTATCTATAATAATTATATTAGCTGACCCGGCGAACTTAGTACCGCCCCGCCAGCCGCTCTGCCCCCGCTTTTTAAATCCCTGATATCTTTTAAGATATTCATTTTAATGATATGTTGTAACGGGCAATTTTGATCTCCATGAAATGCACAACGTATTTAATTGGATAAGGAATAATACTGTATTGTTTAGAATAGCTTGGTAAAGAACCCATATTTTTTTGTTGTAAATATGTAAAAGACAAAAGTGGTTACTGTGGGTTATCCTTAGGAGGTAAACATATACCATCGTGGACTTTTTTTTATCGATATTTTTAATATACATATACAATTCTGTAGTACATTAATTTGATCTATCTCGTAAGGTCTAGCCAGCGTTTGCAATGTAAGCGCACAAAAATATGTTTGTTACGACATCACAATACAAATCTTTGAATTTCTCGGCCTTTCTCTACTATAATATGCAGGTATTATACATATAAACTTTCCTCTTGAATCACTCTATCTAATGCTTGAAAACTGCATTAAAATCCGTTGCGTAGTTTAAAAGATCAAAGTTAACAGGAAGCGACTTTGTTTTATACTATGTAACTTGAAAGATGATGATTCAGTTAAAAATAGTGACGGTCTAACGTAAAAAATGCATGGTTAAACGGTCGCTAATCATTACAGGGGTGTGTGTAAGCCAAATTCTAGTGACTAAACCCATTTGTGAGCAACCCTCAGCATATTAAGGAGAGTGAAGTCTAGTTCACAGACAATGCACAGCTACTCAAGGAAGTAAGAAGATTTTTACAGACAGCACTTATAATAACAAGGCTGATAAAGATGAAACCACTAAGGGGCCGTCTCCACGAGCGAGAGAATCGCAGCGATATTATCGTCGTGCCACATATTTATATACACTCTCTTAGAACGTGCCTCCAGACGGCGATAATATCACGACGAAAATTTTATGGCACGGCGAGACTATCGCCGCGATTCACTCGCTCGTGGAGACGGCCGGACGTGACGATTAAAATTCCTAAATTCACGAGGCCTATGTTGCGAGCAATTTTGTATATGACATTTATCTATCTATAAATGAATAAAATTGAGGTGTCTGTTTGTAATGGGAAACAGTTTTTCACTAAATGCATATGAAAGTTCAAAGAACTTAACAAAAAAAAACATTTTAAATTTTGTATGTATGTATATCTGATTGTTCCGGTTAATCTCCGAAACGGTTGGATCAATTTTGACGACACTGGCAGATAGCCGATAGTATAAGGCGTCAGATACGCTATTTTTATTTTTGAAAAGGTATTAAGTAAGGGTAAAATGTAAACCCATGAATAATTTTTTTTCCCGAAATTCACGCGAACGAAGTCGCGGGCACAGCTAGTAGAAAATATTATTCTAATGATAACTCACTTGCAAGTCCTCCAACTCCTTCTCGGCGGTAGCGGCAAGCGCCAGCAGCCTCTCAGTCTCCTTCTTCTCCAAATTCAAGAAGTAATACGCATCCTTCACCGTCTCCATTCCATTCGAATCACCATTAACACTACATATCACCGCCTCATCACTTTCACCATCCAGTTTTATCACAGAAATACCATTTGTCACCGACACTGCAGTTTTATCATCTTCCATCTCAGTCTTTTCCACTATAGGAATGTCTTCTTCAACTTTTTGTGGAGATACATCACTTTTCACACACTTCTTTGGCGATAGGATAGGCAACTGAGCTCGGAACTCAGGCCTTAAATGCCTAAGGACTGGTAAGGATACGCTGGAATCCATTCCTCCGTTTGGACTCGTGTAAACTTGGTCTATGTCCGTTTCTTCGTATTTTTTGGGGAGCCTTTCTGGCGTGTTCAAAGACTTCTCGGTCAAGACTTTTGGTTCGTCGTCTTCGCTGGTACTCTTTTGTTTGTGGCGTTTCTGGTTGAAGAAGCCTTGAGCCAAAGCGCCGGGACCATAAAGCCTCTCCACCCGCTGTTGAATGAAACTCTTCATTGGACTCGTGAGCTGTTCCCCGTTCTCCTTCGTAATTTCCACTCGTTTAGAGACCCCATTTGAAGAAATGGTGTAAGACTCAGAGCTGAACCGAGTCTCCTTACCATTCGAGGTGACAGTCTTCCTGAAATTCGTTTCCGAATAACTGGACTTGAAGGTAATCTCCTTCGCGTTGTCCACCTCATCTGTCTTATGAAGCATTGAGGTCGCGAAGTTCTTACTCTCGCTTGATATGTAAGGACGGCTTGTAGTCGTCATGTTTCCTAGAAAATCGTTCTTCAACTGTTTATTTTCGGCCGCCATGTAGACATTAAACGGTGACGTGGCTAGGTATGGATCTGTGTGCGCCTTAGTAGGCGCTTTTTGTGTCAAATCGGCGCGAGTATCATGAGGACCGAAAGTCGGGACTAGCAGCTTATTCGCACTGACCGGAACAGGTACCAATAACGAATTATTTTCGCTTCTGTACTGGTAAGTATGTGTGATTGGTCTTATGGGGGAAGCTTCCCGACTTTTGTTGATATCCTGCCTCAATTTCGAATCATAGGTTGTTAGATTCGTGTATCCATTGACGGAGCATGCGAGGTTGAGATAGCTCGGCTTCTTATGGGGAAGATCGTCTCTCTTCTTATGGTGCCCCCTTGATCTGTGACTCGCAGTGTCTACGTACACTTTTGGGGGCGGTTTGAGGAGATTCTCAGACTTTCTGGGGGTTGGTGTGATGTCTTCTGGGGTCCGGACGGGTGTAGCCACGGGGGTGGGACCGGCTAGGTAGTGAGGCTGTAGATTGGATCCCGCCCTCTCTTGGAGACGAGATGTGAAGTCCCGGATCCGGCTGGTGGTGGAAGATGGTGTTAGGAGATTCAAGCTTCCCGATGTGGTATCTGGAATGAGGAGAATTTTGATTTTTAGTAATTTAGTAATAAGGGTAATGTTTTTAAAGACGTTTTTGGCTTGATTATACTGGATACTCGCATGAAACAACTTTGTTCTACAAGTAATGAAACAGTCATTATCCTGTACTGCTTATCCTGTACCCTGATAACTACTTGGAGGAACGTATGAACGCCTCTGATAACATTATAATTATAGCTTAGTTCTAGACTAACACAATTTAGATTGCCCTCAACATGCTAAGAAGTAGAATGTAATTTTATTCTCATAAAAAAACTACAGCTTCTATCTTCTATACAAATATAATAAAGCTAGAGTTTGTTTGTTTGAACGCGCTTAATGCCTGTAACTACCAGTCGGATTTTAAAAATCTTTTTGCATTTGATAGTCCAATTCTATTTAACATCACGCTTCAAAACAAACATCCCGAGCAAAAAAGAAAAACCAAGGAAAAAAGGTAAGCTAAAATGAAGTAATAGCACGGGCGTTGCGATGCGATGCGGCGCGACGCAGTGGGTCGGGGGCCGAAAAAGTAGCTAGCAGAACGTAGTTTAATTATATTCACGTTTCTAAAAGAAGCTAAGACCGTAAGTACATTAAACCGAAGATATGCAATATACATACTTAAACTGACATTTTGAATTTATTGTTCAACATGACCCTACAGATTAGTTTAGGTATGCTATCTAATAGCAAACCTAAATTAAAAACATTTCTAAGAAATGTAAATAATCCATAGATAACTGAATCAGTATTTATTGAACGTTTAAAACTAATCCAATATGGGCTTAAGGCCAGGATCTTCGAGCGTAGTAGGCATTTAGCGTTACCTCCGTCCTCGCGTGGCAAATGCCGCGAAAGCGCAGTTCGAATGAACTCGCTGACCCCTGTCACGGTTATTTTTATAAGTAATAGTATTGTGAATCGGCCCTATTCTTGAAATATAGGGCTGCTCGTCTACAGTATTTTAATTTCATCATCCTACTTTAGTTTCTTTCTAGTTTTGTGATTGTAAATATTATATTTTTAACCGACTTCAAAAAAGGCGGAGGTTCTCAATTCGGATATTTCTATTTTTTTTTAATGTATGTTAGGTTTTATGCATAACTCCATCGTAAATAGACAGATCTGCAATTTTTTTTTTTGAAGTGAAAACTTCTTTAGCATCGTTGTGATGTGATTTGAAAATTTTATGAAACGAAAAAGCAACAGTAAAAAGAGACATGAGATTTAACGTAGAAAATGAGATAGGAAGCATTATACAGTGTTTTTGTTTTTTATTATTACAAATGACATCACATTTAATCCTATGCTACTAATTTGTGGTGATGATGATGATGAGGATGATGGTGATGGCGATGGCGATGGTGATGGCGATGGTGATGGTGATGGCGATGATGATGATGGCGATGGTGATGGCGATGGTGGTGGTGATGGTGATGGCGATGGTGATGGCGATGATGATGATGGTGATGCGATGGTGATGGTGATGGTGATGGTGATGGCGATGGTGATGTTGATGATGGTGATGGCGATGGCGATGGTGATGGCAATGGTGGTGGCGATGGTGATGGCGATGATGATGATGGTGATGCGATGTTGATGGCGATGGTGATGGCGATGGTGATGGCGATGATGATAGCGATGTTGATGATGGTGATGGCGATGGTGATGGCGATGGTGATGGCGATGGTGATGGCGGTGGCGACGGTGATGGCGATGGTGATGGTGATGGTGATGGCGATGGCGATGGTGATGGTAAAGGATGGATGGATGGATGGATGGATGGATGGATGGATGGATGTTCTTTAGCATCGTTGTGATTTGAAAGTTTATGAAACGAAAAAGCGACAGTAAAAAGAGACATGAATTCATAAGATTTAACGTGGGAGAAAATGAGATAGGAAGCATTATACAGTGTTTTTGAAGGTTTCATTTCTACCACGTGTGAATTGCACACATGCTGTTTTTTTTTATTTTTGTAAAGATCTGATGATGACTTTCAGAGACAAACAACGGAACTCTTCAATAAATGCCAGCAAATCAACCGCGATTGCTGCTATAGCATATGTAATCGCAATCACACAACATAACATCACGCCTGTACCCTTCAAAGGGTAAAGCAGATGTGTTCAATAGCTTTGTTACTGATATTCACATAGCAAGTAGTGACATATGAATTTGTTTGGGGTAGGTAAGTACAACTAAAAAAGTGAAAAATAAAAACTTTTTTACAAAAAAAAAACCGACTTCCAAAAAAAAAAACACTACAAAGTGAAAAATAACTTTAGTTTCGAAAGTCGGTGTCAAAAAATGAAAATATATTATTCACGTTGTAGTGTTTTTTTTTTTGAGTCGGTTGTTTTTTTTGTAAAACACTTTTTTGGTTGCTTGAATTCGTCAATAAGTTTTTTTAATTAAATCTACTAATCAAAAACACCACAATACGTATTTTTATTGAACTCTTCCTATTTCATTCACAACGAATTTCATATTTTTAAATAAAAAAACAGCAAGTGTGCAATTCACACGTGGTAGAAGTGAAACCTTCAAAAACACTGTATAATGCTTCCTATCTCATTTTCTCCCACGTTAAATCTTATGAATTTACATGTCTCTTTTTACTGTCGCTTTTTCGTTTCATAAACTTTCAAATCACAACGATGCTAAAGAACATCCATCCATCCATCCATCCATCCATCCATCCATCACCATCACCATCGCCATCGCCATCGCCATCGCTATCACCATCGCCATCACCATCTCCATCTCCATCACCATCATCATCATCGCCATCGCCATCACCATCGCCATCACCATCGCCATCACCATCGCCATCACCATCGCCATCACCATCATCATCATCGCCATCGCCATCACTATCGCAATCACCATCGCCATAACCATCGCCATCGCCATCACCATCATCATCATCGCCATCACCATCGCTATCACCATCACCATCGCCACCACCATCGCCATCACCATCACCATCGCCATCACCATCGCCATCACCATCGCCATCACCATCGCCATCATCATCGCCATCACCATCACCATCACCATCGCCATCACCATCGTCATCGCCATCGCCAACACCATCATCATCACAAATTAGTAGCATAGGATTAAATGTGATGTCATTTGTAATAATAAAAAACAAAAACACTGTATAATGCTTCCTATCTCATTTTCTCCCACGTTAAATCTTATGTCTCTTTTTACTGTAGCTTTTTCTACTGTAGCTTTTTCGTTTCATAAAATTTTCAAATCACAATAATGCTAAAGAAGTTTTCACTTCGAAAAAATATAATATTTTACCTATACAATCACAAAACTAGAAACACAAACTCAAAAACTCAAATTTTGCAATTGAATATAAACCTTATTCCGTTGTAGTAAAGTTGAAAATCTATTACAGATATTACGATAATTGTAAATTTATGGTACCGACCTGCTACTGCTAGTACTGTGACGAAAGCAAGAGAACCTATACAACTACAATATTATTCTGTCGCGTCGTCTTATAAGTGGGTAGTTATAAATACGTAGAAAAATAATAATCAAAATTACCTTATTTTTTTTTAAGCTTTGCAGTTCAATGCTGAACGTTTTTTTTTCTTTCTTCTGTTTTTATTCCCCATAATTTAATCTTAATTATCACTATATTACAACTATATTATAACAAACTAATATTTAGTTTAATTATTAATACTAGAACCTAAACAATATTTACAGACTGAATTTTGAAACTAATACACAAACACGGAAATTAACTAACAATATTATAACGTATATTTCGATCGATTAGCGGGAACGCGGCGAGCCAGCAAAAGCGACACAGGTCCTACCTCGGTAACGCCCGGCGGGCTACTGAAGTGAAGCGCGCAGGCCGCCTTTTTAGATTATATCTTGTTAAGACAATAAAAATCAGTTTTGAGAAAAATTAACCGTAGAATGTTCTACTATACATCATTGCCTATTTTTTCATATATTTTTTGCGAGTAAAAGTTAAGTCTACTTCAAATGCGACTTGAAAAACGATTAAAAACTTCGCTGTTTTCGATTTGTTTGCGATTTTTTATGATCGAGTGAAGTTGTAAATATCGTGTTTTGAACCATAGAATAATCAAGAATGTTAGTTAAACTATGCCATATATTTTTTTCAGATTAAAACAAAGAATATTTGATTGTTTAATGTTGAATCAAAAATAGGTCGATTCCGAGATTTCCGAGAGTCCTGGCCTTAATATTTTTTATATACATACCTATCTACTAATAAAATTCTATTCGGAATTTATATACCTAAACTATAAACTTTTTAATCGTGTCATAAGCAAAAAGTCCGCTTCAAAATGGTCAAGCAAGAGCTTATAAATGTGATGCATACTCTTTTGAAATATGCTAAATATTGCAATAAATTTCATAACAGAAGCGTGAAATATTATGAAGGTTTACACAATATGTCTCTCAAAAAACAACATTTAGGTGTTCGAGCCTACGCTTGAACCACTTGAGATTACGCTTCCTGAAATACGTCACTCACACCTTTGTATTATCTGTTCCTCCATTGTTTGAGTGCACTGTTGCTGTCTCTTTCACTCATGACGCAGCGCCCGGCGTGCGGCGCATGCGCCGCTGTCCTCAGTACGCTTTTGAAACGCGTAGCACTCGCACGTGTACACCGTTGAAAATTTTATGTGAGTAACAAATTATTTAAAATTGGAACCATTATTAATTCCGCTCGGCGCCTCACGGCCCAGCGACGTCTTGCGTGCCACCTAGCACCTAAAAGCATGGTTGATTTTTCTGCCGGATCGAGACGGCATGTCGTATCAAGTTCAACTGTCACTGATGTCGGGGGCGGCTACACTACCCACCGTCTGAGTGAGACGACCTGCTCTGTCGCTCGAATAGACGACGTCAACTATCTTTTGTTTGTGGCGACGCGACGTCGCGTCGCCTGTCGTTTCAAATAAGACGACGTCGTCTGTCAAGATGACGTCGTTTGATAAGACGACGTCGAATGCTAAGTAAGGCGACGTCGACTGTCGTTTGAACAAGACGACATCGCTAGAATGAGACGACTTAAAAGTTTAGTTAACGTCACCTGATACGACGTGTTATTTCCATAATAACATTAAATGACGTATATCATGAACAATGTTGTTCGACTTCTTTTCAGAATTATGTCGAAACAAACAACGTTGGGAGAATTAGCCGCTCGGCCCTGCCCAGCTGCAGAAGAGGAAAGTTTTGCGGCGGTTGTCAACATAATAGACCAACATTTTCCGGATGATTGGAGATCTTGGGAAGTGAATGACTACAGTTTTCATGAGCTATTTGGAACCGAAGTTTCTTCTAGAATTGAAGGTAAACTAAGATTCGCTATTCCGACCGCCGATTTAGCCCGAGCTTTTGCTCCAGACTCTAGCTCTTTGTCTGAGAGGAAGTATAGAAGCATAAGGACAAAGATCTTGCACTGGCCTCTAGGCCGAGCTTTAGTATTTTCTCCTCATCACATTATGGAAAAGATACATGGCTCTGGGAAATATTACCTCACCTTTATTGACGCGGTGCGCACAATAAAGAGTAAACTAACGAATCGTAGGAGTGCGTCATCCGAACTACAGACCTCCCAACAAGATCAAGGAATCTCGGCCAGTCCTGGACATTCTGATACAGAAACGCCAGAACGTACTAGAAGCAGGAAAAGGTCTCACGAGATTGATGTAGAAGCGGAAAGTACTCCAGTAAAACAATCGACTCCATCTCGAGGGCAGGGTAACAATGAACATTTGTTAATAGCAGTTCTAAATCAACAAATGGAAATGTTTAATCGTCTAATAACAACCCAAAACAAACAAAACGATAACATTGAAAAAATATTGTCAAACACCATAAAAGATGACACAGTAAATCCTCCTAACCTGAACGAGTCATTTGATTCATTACCAGACAGTACACAGTCTGATGACGAACACCAGCCGTCCCAATATGATTCTCGTCCGCCGGGGGCGCAGTCAACTGATAATCTTTCTATGAGAGAATCTGAATTACGAGCTAAAATATCTGAAGCTCAGAGAGAACTTGCTGCACTGCAATCAGAGGATAACGAGACATTTGATTTTAACCCAGTCACAAATGTTGCTGCACCCAAGGTAGCTATAACTGATCCGCAATACCTGAAGCAAGGTATAGACTGTCAGCGTTTTGGCCAAGAAGGATGGCGCGACGTCAGATATGCAGATACTCAGAAGCAATTCCAAGCTTCACCAGCTTTTTGCGCTTTGCAAGTAAATAACCTTCTTGCTGGCGTAGCGCCTACTTGGAAGTCATCTGCCGTTCTTGAAAAATTCGACATGACTTTAGGTGCGATAACTCACGGTCTCCTACAACAGAGGAAAATCTTTAGAGAGTTGTTGGACCACCTACCTAATGAAATGAAACACAAAATTGGATGTGCTTTCCTCAACGCTGACTCTAAGTTTAAGAAAAAATCTGACGACCTCTTACAGTATGTTTGCGGTCGTCGCGCAGAGGTAATAGAGCAGAGAAGAGGAGCATATAAAGTACATAACAAGTCTCTTAATAATATTTTGCACAGTATACCTCCATCAGAAACACACCTTTTTTCTGACGATGCACTGTCTAAAGCAGTCAAAGATTGCTCCAACAGTGACATTAAGAAATTTTTTCCTTATTTCAAGAAAAAACCCTCAAAATTTTTTCCTAAAGACCGAAGAGAGCCGGCAACACAAGGCTCATCAAGGAACAATTCAAGATATTACCGTAACCCAGGGGGAGTTAATGACACGGCCCGCACTAAAACCAAACAGCAGTATCACTATAAACCCCAATCACAGTCGCAACCAAAGCCACAACAAGGTAGAAAAAACTGGGGGGGTGGCAAAAGAAAGTGACTCTTTCAAAGCAGGGCGCTTACAAGATTATGCCCAGCATTAGAAAACAGCGCCAAAATTAATTCAAAACTTTATCCAGGGGTACAGAATCCCATTCAGCTCGAAACCGCCAATCAGAAAGTTTTCTCCCAAGAACATTTTTCAATTTCGAACCAAAGTAACACCAGAAATGTCAAAACAGATGCAAATGCTATTGGAAACAAAAGCTATTCAGGAAAGCCAGTATCAGAGTGGATTTCTTTCAGAAATGTTTCTGAGAAAGAAAACAGATGGCTCTTTTCGACCAATATTCAACCTGAAAGGCTTAAACCGATACGTTCAAACACCAAAATTTCACCTCCTAAATCACCTAAAAATCCCACCACTATTGTACAAAAACAGTTACATGATGAAGCTGGACATATCGCAAGCATACTTTCACTTACCAGTATCACTCAGTCATCGCCGCTTCTTGTCCCTCAGTTTTCAGGGGAAAGTATACCAAATGACGTGCCTGCCGTTCGGGTTAGCCAGCGCACCGGCAGCTTTCGCCAAAATCACCAATTGGATTGCCCACACTCTAAGAGGCCAAGGTATAAGGATTTTAGTCTATTTAGACGACTTCCTACTAATCCACGAAGATCCACATATCCTGGAAAGTCAGACCAAATATGTCGTCAAATACTTGCAGAAATTAGGCTGGCAAGTAAATCAAGAGAAGTCCTCCTCGACTGCTACAAGAAAATTAGAATACCTTGGAATAACTTGGGATACCAAACTAAACCGAAAATCACTATCGGAAAGCAAGACAGCCCACCTTACGGTTCACCTGGAGTCTGTAATAAAGAGGAGTCGCTGGAGTTGGCACGATGCAAAGGTAATTCTGGGAAAACTGAACTTTGCGTCATACGTAGTACCACTAGGACGCCTCCACAGTCGCTTCCTCCAAAGGGCATTAAATCGTTTACCTACGGCAAAACCACATCAGAAATCGGTAATACCACCCCGTGCTATGGCGGAGCTCATCTGGTGGAAAACGAATATCCAAAAAGACTCACCCATACACATACCAGAACCGTCAGTTTTCATAACGACAGATGCTGCGGACAAGGGCTGGGGAGCTGTAATAAACGGTCAGAAGCTCTGGGGCACATGGACAAATGTTCAGAAGAAGTGGCACAGCAATCAAAAAGAACTCTACACGTTGTTCGAAGCCTTAACACGAGTCCACTCTTTTATAAAAGACAAAACTGTGATGTTACAGACCGACAATCGAACAACAGTAGCTTACATCATGAAACAAGGAGGTACGAAGTCCTTGAGACTACTGGAGACTTCACTAAAAATTCTGGAACTTTGCCAACGTCAGCGTTGTCACCTCATAGCTCGATACATACCCGGAATATACAACGGTCTTGCGGACAGCCTCTCCCGAGACAAAGGTCTTCCCGAATGGCACCTCAAGCCATCCGCAGTATCAACGATATTCCAGAAGCTGGGCACCCCCGTGATCGATCTGTTTGCATCTGCGAGATCTGCGGTGGTGCCGACATATGTCAGCGAAGACGCAAAAGACACACACAGTCTATTTACAGATGCGTTCAGCAAGACGTGGCAGTTCAAACTGGGATGGATCTTTCCCCCTCCATCACTGATACCTCGCGTGATTCACCATCTGAACAAATCGGAAGGAACATACTTAATAGTGACTCCCAGTTGGACGAAGGCGTTCTGGACAGCCGACTTAAGGGAAAGGGCAATTTGCCCACCAATTCCAATAACAGATCTGAAATCGAATCTGACAGATCTTCAAACAAATCTACCACCTCAGAATGTGGAGAGCTTAAATTTGTTGGTCTGGAAGGTACGGGCTGGGGTAAACAACTACAAAACTGGTCCGACACGGATATAAATCTTCTCGAGACATCTTGGAGGAAATCTTCTCTAAAGACATACAAACCTGCCTGGTCCCGGTGGCAGGCCTGGGCTCGGACCAACAAAATAGCTGTGAATAACCCCAGCCCATCAGATTTGGCAAAATATCTATGTCACCTTTACAACACCGTAAGACTGGCCCCTCGCACTATTGCACTGCACAAATCAGTAGTGGCAACTTTAGCGAATCCCCAGCGTTCTGAAGAACTAACTTCGCACCATTTAGTGAAACATGTACAGAAGGCTATTTTCTTGAAAAATCCCCCTACAAAGAAAGCCATCCCTTGGAAAATAAGTGACCTTTTGGACTTCCTTAAGACCTACGTTATAAACGAAGAGAGCCTATTTCAAGTTTTCAGACATACTTGTGTCCTTCTCTTATTAGCTTCAGGAAGAAGAGTACACGACCTCACCTTATTGAGTATTGAGAAAGGGTTGTTTATAGATAATGATGATGAGGTAATTCTGTGGCCTCAATTCGGTTCCAAAACCGACTCTAGCACTTATAGACAATCTGGATGGGTGTTAAAAAACAATGAAAACGAAGCTCGTCTAAATCTTGTTTTGTGGATAAAAAAATCCATTTCAGTTTCCCAAGAGCGACGAAGGGAAAAAAACTTGAAGAGCTTATTCATAACTACGAGAGGGATAGTTAAAAATGCATCACGCTGCGTAATTTCGGGGTGGATTCGAACACTTTTTCGGGAAGCAGGCGTCTCGGCCTCAGCAGGTAGTTTCAGGGCTGCAGTTGCGTCTGAAAACTGGACCAATAATAGATACAATATTGATGATATTCTTAAAAGAGGAAACTGGAGATCAAAAAATACCTTTTTCAATCACTACTTCAGGGAGACGCCCGCAAATTGCATTGATAATTACAACCATACTACGAGAGTGTTGAGTGATGATTTTTCGACTATATGAAGCTGATACCTATAATTATGGTAATTTAAATAAAAATGTAAATGTTAGAAGTACAAGACTTATGATCGTTACTTGTTCAATTGTTACTTTTGTTTTTGATTCTATTGATTGGTTATAACTTTAAAAAGGCAATAAATTTCTTTTTTGACAGATTAGTTTGTTCCTTTTATTAAAACATTTAAGTCACAGTACGCATCGCAGCGCCGCCGGCAGAATATAAACACGTCTCAAGTGGTTCAAGCGTAGGCTCGAACACCTAAATAGAACCGTTTTCCCCCCGAAGGGTAGAAAACGGATATTTAGGTTTCAGCCGTAGCTTGAACCACACTTCAGGGTCCTTGCCGGCTCCTTCATAGGTACTGAGGACAGCGGCGCATGCGCCGCACGCCGGGCGCTGCGTCATGAGTGAAAGAGACAGCAACAGTGCACTCAAACAATGGAGGAACAGATAATACAAAGGTGTGAGTGACGTATTTCAGGAAGCGTAATCTCAAGTGGTTCAAGCTACGGCTGAAACCTAAATATCCGTTTTCTACCCTTCGGGGGGAAAACGGTTCTATTTTAGACCACTAGCTTTTTAGATAGATAGATATAAACACTAATATCATGTTCTGAAGGTCTATTCTCGTATTTCAAAATGTTCAAAATCTAGTTGCAAACTCATCTCAGCGACAATCAATGTCAAATACTTGACAAAAATTTAGGGATTTTTGACAGATTAAGACTGAGATCAGACTGTTAACGTTCTTAAAATTAATCAGAGGGACAATTTTCGTAATTTTTTTCTTGATAATTATCAAGCCAAACATAGATGACACACATACAACAAAAGCAAAGCATGACACTCAACACATATCTACCACACTGATAATCCATAGATTAGCCACACAATCACAAAACTAACACTGACCAAAAAGGTCGAAACACAGCTTAAAAACTATTTCGACACTCACAAGCATGAAAAAGAAGGTAATAGTCACACATTTTGAATTTAGAAGCATCGAGGAGACAAATATAGATGTAATAAGAATTATTATAATTACGACACAGCATGTTTTCAGTATCTTATCAGAGATATAAGATTAGAATGTTCTTGGGACTGTAATAGTGATGTAAGAATTGATAAAATGATTGTGTTATGTGTGTGTGTGTTGGCATTGAACTGTTCGGGGGTAGACTAATCTTCAAAGGTTGCGTAAATGAGGTAAGGTGGAGGCCATATTTTATTATGAAATATTGTTGCTATACTTATACATTTAGACAAATCTAAAATGCTGATCTATGTAAAGGTCCAAGGTCAAGGTTTAGTCTAAGTCAAAAAATTTGTAGCGGTATCTAGATCTACATCGCCACAAGCAAACAACGCGTCATACTGACGTCACGCAAAATTCCTGCATCGCGCAAGCAGAGTTTACCGCGCAACTAGCATAGATACAACGGCCCGACATGAATCAACGGGCAGTTGCCCGCCAGACACAACACCCGTCTGGTCGGAGGATCCTCCCTTTTCTATAGAGTATGAGTGAACTTTACACTCTGTTCCTCATACTTCTATAAATTTAATTCAAATCACCTTAGATTAGGAGGATGGAAAGAATTAAATGTCTGAAACATTAGATTAAAAACAGGTATTTTCAGATGTTATTGACTTAGGCATATCCAGAGTGACACAAGCACGACTGCTAAGTGTGAGGTTCTGGGTTCGATCCGCTGGTTAAGCAGTGTTATTGGGGTTTTCCACAAGGAAATTATCAGTAGCAGTCCAGAGCCTGGATTTGAGCCCCGTGAATGGCGTAATCCTTGCCCTTTATTACGTGGGATTATTAATAGAACTGTTGAGGGGCCCGAGGCCAAGTAATAACAGCCGCACGGGTCGATTGATCAGGCTAAGCTACGCTTGCCGCGGTTGGTCCATGGATGGGTGACCATCTTTACACACAGAGACCCCGTGCTTCGGAAAGCACGTTAAGCCGTTGGTCCCGGCTGTCAATCGTGGATCTTTGACAGTCGTTACGGGTAGTCAGAAGCCCGAAAGTCTGATAACCAGTCTTTTCTAAGCGGTATCGTGACACCCTTGTGTCACCCTTTGTACAGTTTCTATATTTATGTCTGTAATTTATATGGTGTACATAATAAAGAGTATTCTATTCTATTCTATCGTGGTACCCAGTAACTGGGTTGTGGATTTCAGATAAGCAGTCTCTCCATATAAAATACTGGTATTCAGCTGCATCCGGTTAGACTGGAAGCCGACCCCAACATAATTGGGAAAAGGCCAGGTAGATGATGATGATTAAAAGAACTGGTGAATTGTAGGTGTACCATAGGTACACTTCTGCCAAACCGTTCGGGGATTACAGGCGTGTTATGACTAAATTCCGCAGACGTTATTGGTAACGAAAACGATATCTATTCTAATGATGAAAAAACTAAAAACCTAAACCCTTAATTTTAAGTAACTCCAGCGTCTACGGGGTCAACAGACGTAGCGTTGGTTGAGCTCACTACTCAACCAACGCTGCGACTCGAAATGACGAATATAGAAAAACTTGTTTTTGTGTTTTACCGTTATACGATATTGATATGCATCACACCTGCGGAGTTTAGCTAGCTAATTTCCTGTATACCTCTTCCTACCTAGAGGAATACTGCCGCCGTAAGTAAAAGGGGCGCATCTGAGGAAAGGGTATAGAGAAAAATGAGCCTTAATTGATGGCGCCTTTTTTGTTTGGTAAGGTTTATATTTCTTTAAATTTTTGGCCAATATGTGTCCTTTTCGCTTACTGCGGCAGAATATCTGTCTGATGTTTTGTAAATGACATAGAAAACAAGTATGAAGCAAGATAAAAGTGCAAGTTAAACCATATGCTAATATGTATAGTCACTAAATAAGAAATTGACCAGTCCAACCACCTACACACAATATGACTCATATGTCAATGTTGTATGTATGTATGTCAACTATTTCTTTGTTCACATGTTTATTTCTTAAGGCATTGCAATAACATTTGCAAGTCTGATTTGTAATCTATTTTTTATGTAATGCTTAGCTGTTAATGGGCCTTCACCTGCTAATAAGGCTATTTGTTTATTGCATTAATAAAGCGTCTATAAACTGCCATACTAAGATGTGTGCCTGGGTCGTCACTCGTCAGCCCCGATTTAACGTAACTGATATGAGGCAATATTTTTGTCACAGCATTGGGTGTTCTCTTAACTTTTGTCCTAGAGAGACAAACAAACAACATAATTATAATTTAATTATCACTTTCACGTTTGCTTCTCCCTAAATGCTTCTGTATCTATTCATAAACATTACTTAAAGTTAAGAAGTGATTAGCGACAGTTTAACCATACATTTTTGAGATTTAAACGTCACTTAACTTTAATCACCGTTTATAAATAAACCCCTATATGCCTAGCCGAAGTTGGACATCCGGTTAGCTGGAAGCTGGTAGGCTTCCAGCCTAATCGGATGAAGCTGAGTACCAGTATTTTATATGGAGCAACTGCCGATCCAACCTCCACAACCCAGTTACTGGGTAACATAATACACCTTAGTAAGAAGACTGGTTGTCAGACTTTTGGGCTTTCGACTACCTGTAACAACAGATCCATGAATACGAAAACAGCCAGCAATGACAGACAGCCTCTTTTCCAATTGAATCTATGAATGGCATTATTCTAAACAGTGATAAATTCAGTAATTGAACAATTGTCATTCTCAACACATCAGCTTATTGAATGGTAGTGATTGGTTATACCATAGCAAACTGTAATATATTTAGCAGTGAAGAGAGTAAGTTCCAAAAGCATTCTTCCATTTTCCTTACAAAATCTTGCTATAACAATAAATTCTTATGACAATTATATTAACTGAATTCAAAAGTTTTAATGTGAAAACAATAAAAAACTGTATTAACTGCCTGACTTTGAAAAGAGAATGCCGATGGAAAGTGTTGTATAAAACATGCAAAACATACCTGTTTTGTATTGTGTAATTTTGTATAGAAAATCAAGGGACAGAACATTTATTACAGTATGCGGGAATTGATGAGGCATCAGTGACAGGAAGTTGGAAGGTAACACATGTGGCTTAAAGAGTGATGAATATGAATCTTGATGGATGGAGTGGGAGAGGAAAGGCAAAGATAACAGGGATATATGAAAGAGAAGGGAGTGAATGATAGCATGCCGGTTGAGAAGGGAGAATGGAAGAAGCATATTAAGTGATGCGTCAACCCCGAGTAACATAAATAAGGTGCATCACATCAGCTAATTAGCTGGTGTGTCTAACCAAATAAATTAATAAACATGGGACGATGATGATGGGCATAGATAAGGCAAATGGATTTTTTGGTATACATCTATGTATGACTAACATAGACAATGCTGTACAATGCTAAACTTTTTCTAAAAATTCATAAACATTCAATAAGTTTTTATTACATAAAAAAGTCTTTACAAAGATAATTCCAATTGTTTTAAAATAACAATTTTATCGATGGATTCTATGCACTATTCATATTTGTGATAGAAATCCCATTTAATTTACCTTACATTATCCCACATATTGCCGTTGGTGAAAACAGGGAGGATGACTAATAGAATAGAGAAGTATGGAAGAAAGACATGTTATAAATTGGGATAAGGGTGCCTTTCCATGTACAGAAATTGGGATAAGGGTGCCTTTCCACCAGAGATGTGCTATCCAGCTATGCTGCAAGAATGTAAAAGCCAAGGTACGAAACTATGTGACCGTTTCCACTGATGCTAAGCTATGTAACGGAGCGAGAAAGATGTGCTATGAAAATGCACCATCGCAAGGTAGCTGTGAGCTACTAACATTAACAAATAACAACTGCCACAAAGTGCAACGTCTCATCTTGTGACGCTGACAGAACAGTCGACATTGGCTCAGTTGCCAAAAACGAAAAAGAAAAAAAAGTAGCTGTGCGAGAAAGATCGAAGCTCGAGCTATGCGACATATTGACAATAGGAAAGATACACTGCACATAGCTACACATCCATAGCTCCCATCTATAACACGCATTATTCCATATAAAAAACGTAGCTTAGATGAATCGGTTTCCACCAGTGCTATGCTGTATGGATCAATGAATATGATTCGTGGATATCAAATGCATCCATGGCAACGTAGCATAGCACATCTCTGGTGGAACAGCAGCCTGAGGGACTAACCACACTTATTCAGCTCCGTTCAGCTTTCTTTCTGCGGCTGAACGGTGTACACATCTCGTACAAAATCGTTATTTTCCATAGAAAAAAGCTCAACAGAGCTGAATAAGTGTGGTTAGTCCCTCAAGGTAAGAGAATGATGATTTTTCTGCACAATATCCGATTCTGTAAGAAATGTCCATTATCTACTTAGGTCAAAGGTTTCTTTGCACACAGAGAAGGTAAATGAATTAAAATCAACATGCTTGCTCATTGCTTGTGCACAACTTCCGACTGCTATAGGTCAACTGAAAATTTTACAAAAAAAAAGTGTTATAACACCTACTTAGTGAATCAAGATCATTTATCAATTAATTACAATTTATTGAGTGTCATGTAATGAATGATTTGTAGACATAGATAATTATCATCAATGCATTCATCAATAATAATGCATGATAAGTTCATCACTTAAAATAACCTTCTGATAAGATTTTTAAAAACCATGGAATAGTTGTGTTGTGACGCATAAATTATGTAAACAACTAATAAATACAAAAAATTATACAATTTTTGGATACATTGAAAAGAATGACAAAATAATATTTTTTTAAGACTGTAATGTCTTTTAATTGTATTATGCATACTTAAGAATGTATAATATAATGTAACATTCTTAAGATTATGAACATTAGTACCTATTCATATTTAAAAATATAGAAGGCATGCAAAAGTAAAAGAAATAAAGATGAATCGTGTTTCTGTGAACTATTAAAAATAATCGCATTAGTCATCTACGTTCAGCCAATTTAAAAAAAATATACTACGTCATGCTGTTTTAGACAGTTTCATCATAGTTTTAAATTAATTACGATTCCTCGTTAAAATAAATTGGTTCTACAAAAAGTATGGTAAAAGTTCTTTTTAAATCCTTTTTGACATTGAAAACCAGCTCATAACACTTACCGATTGCTTTCAACACACACTAACTGAATTATACAATAAATAGAATGTTAAAATAATCAGTTTCTAAGCATTATTTTTTAAACACCTCACATAATTTTTCACAGAACTATTTTATGACACTAAATGACATCAGTTCACAAAGAAATGTCAACTTTTTATTTTTTTTCCTTCAGTCGACGACGCACACCCGTTTGCGGCCAGTCCGCACCGTTCCGTTTCACGGTCGGCAAGTTTCGGATTCGTTATTCACAGACTGTAGGTATAGATAGTGCGTTGTTAAAATTTTGCGAAATAATTTTAACTCAGGTGTGTTTAGGTGCGTATTCATAAGGAATATGACGGCAATAACCGAGCTATAAGTCGTGCGTGGGCAGAAAACGAGGTCGATACATAGATTATCCATAATTAGTGTACCTACTGTGTACGCGTATCCGATTGTCTTTTTGTTTGTGAGTTGCATTTTGCAATCCGCATTGTTTGCGATTTCTATGCACGACCTAGATTTAAGGTATTATAACAACATATAAGGTGTTTTAATGACGTTTGTGTTATATCGATCGGTCCAAGACAACATTGAATTAAATATTCATTGCTTCCGCTGGGAATGAGTAATATTTTATTATGATTGAGGTCATTTTTACTTGATTTCCTACTACATTATGATGATCAACTACCAATAGTGGTAATACTTTTAGCAATGACGGAACTATTTTTAATTTTGAAATAAAATTCCCGCGCTTTATCTCGTTTTACGTTCGGTTTCACACAAAACTTTTAATACATGTTCAAGTATGAAAGCAAAACCAAACATTTGTGAAGCTAAAAATAAAAGCGCTCTTCACGGTGATTTACGAGCCGAGGACGTCTGTACTTAAACAGAAAGCAATCAGAAGATGTCGTGGAAGAACGAAAACAGACACGGAGTATACGGGGTAAGATATTCCTAAATTTCCCGAAATTACGTTAACAATGGAAAGATCTAGAAACTTTTCGAGCTTTGAATCGCAAGAAAATGCGAACGAAATTAATAAGATTTGTAAATAAACGATAGAATAGCGTTTTTTGGTGAGAAATTAAATAAGAAAACACCACAATCACGCTACAGAAAAGGAAAAAAAAAGAAAACACAGATTACAGATAACAGTAAAGACATTTATTAATATGAAAATAAATAGTAATTCTACTATGATAATAGCTACTGAGTTTATTGTAAAAGTTGATAAAACAATGCAGTCAATGAAATAAACTATTAGGTACTTACGGAATGAAAAATTGAACTTTTAAAAATAAACTCATTCAAAATCGACTTATTATTACGATGATAATGAACTGAAAATAATCACAATCACACATGCTAATGAATAAAATTTAAAGATTCAGAAAAAAACGAAATGTGTCCATTTTTTTCGGAATCTAAAGTAACTACAACAACAACAATATAAAAAGCCAAAAACACATGACAACACTCTATTTACCTGAAAAATCTGTACTAGCGTCGACATCGAGAGAACAGCTGCCTATAGAATCCACTGACTTATCCATCACTTTGACTGTCAGATCCTTTGTTACCTTCGCTAAATCTGACTCCTTCACCTCAATTTCATACGCTCCTATGCTGTCAAAATCATCTATATTCGATTTAGGAGACACTGTAGAACTAGGCAGTCTTATATCCGTTTCGTCAGTGTTTATAGTCAGAATCGAGTCAGGTTTCAGTTCCTCAGAAGCGTGTTTGTCCAAAATCAGTGTGCTTTGACTTGTAAATGTACTGCGAATAGGTTCAATATATTCTACGTCTTCATCAAAGAAAAGATTATTAGTATGCCCGCTAGGACCTTGCACGTTCGTCGCGTCTTTAGGGACAGCGTCGATAACAGTCTGTGTCTTATGAATATTCTTATAGTAATGATTCTCTAACTTTTCTAACTGTCTCCGAGTGTCTGACTGCTTTTTCCTTACAGAGTCTATAATTACTGGTAAATTGAGGAGGTCTGGAGTCTTTTCTTCATTGTTTTCGCGTTTAAACAGAGGAGAATCATCACTTTCTAGCTCAAAACGCTTGTATTTCGAGGAGCAATAATCGTCTATAGATGAGGTGTCAGACTTTTTCGAGTCGAAAAAAGTGTCGAGAGAGAAAAATGATTTTCGTTTCTTCTTTGGTTGGGATGTTTTATTAAAATTTGGAGCGACGAAATCTCCTGTTTTATATTGTTGCACACAAATATTGCTTGTGTTCACCAATGATTTGGGTCTTGTTTCTTTGGGGAGGCTCACAACACGATTAGTTTCAACCTTTCTGGAATCTAAGCTCAAAGTCTTTCGGAACCGTTCGTTGAGATTCGCTAGCAGGAAGTGTCTCCTTTCCGTCGATTTCGGGGTGACATTGTAGCTTTGCTTGCTACTCGAAGGCTGAGAATGAGGAATGTGTTCTGTATATTTAAATTCGATGTCGTTTTCCGAAAAGTCTTTAGGTTCTTCGTAGTGCTGTGTGCCAGGCTCTGGTCTTTGAAAAGAGAACGACCCTCGCGTGGAGCTTTCTTTTCTGTCACAAATGCAACTGCCAACACAACTGAGCTTCATGCATCTTGCTTCTGGTTCTAAAGAAACCTCGTGATCATTGGGAATGTATGTGTCTGGTTTGCTTTTATGAACTAACAGATCCTGTCTTATTTTCTCTAGCCTTTCGTCACCATGGAGTCCTCTTGTGTATTTCGATTTCAGTGGTCTGAAAAACCTTATGGATCCTGAAGTGTGTGGTTCTATGGACCGTTTTCTGATGAAGGATGGCGAGTCTGAGATCTTGTTCACGCCTAGGAGTAGGACAGGCGATTTCTTGTCCTCCTCGTCTGGTAGATCGCTGTAAAGAAAAGGTGCCGGTCAAATTGTGGTTGTAGACTATTATGTAGTGATGAATGTTCCAAATTGTTTGAAAAGTGATACAGAAATCAAATTCTTTACTTATTCTGATACTCATTTAAAGATATTAAAATTCTAATCTGCTACTTTTAAGATCTATTTCATTTATTATTCGGAAAATAATAGGTAGGTATACGGAATATTTAATATTTCGGAACATTTTGTCATGAAAAAGCTTATGAATATGGATGTGTTTTAAACATAAGAAGAAATGGTTCGTGGCGTAGGCCATAGTGTTATTCCTTGAAAGCATGCAGTGCCCAATGTATCTTAGACTAGTAGATAACAAATCATTAGAGTTGCTTGTCCATTTGAAACGGAGAAGTGCGAGATAGTAGTTTAGATCAGTCAGTGGAGTATCCTTGTCCATTGTACTTACTAATCCCATGCCCTGTCCACTGATGCTGAAATGACATAATGTCACTTACGCATGAGTGGACAGGGAAATATGAACCAAGAATTTCACTAAATTCATATGAATTCTAGTTCTGCACTACTCTGCTCCTCTCCGTTCTAAATGGCAGGCAGTCTCCACATTGCGACCAGCGCAGTCAGATATACTGGGCATAATGTAGAAGCTGATGAATTATGAATGGCCAAAAATAAATATATTAGTGCTGGCCGTGATTAATGTCGATATTATTTACAATTAGTAGTAAAAAACAAAAAGCATTGTCAAGCATATAAAAACACAAAAACTTAGGTACTTACGAGTAAAAAAAAAAGAAATACAAATATGCATTGTTTTTTTGTCTGAAAATTATACTAGAAGAAAGATAGGATCACAAAATCTAGACAATTATGTCAAAAAAAAAAAAAAACAAATTAGGAGAATAAACAGATTAAGTATACATAGTAGTGACCACTGACCTCTATCATACACTTGTATAATACAGGTCAGTGGTAGTGACGGACAAGCTAAAACTCATGGAAAAAGATAAATGCCTAAAATATTTAGGTATTTCAACTTATTATGTACCTACCCATGGGTATCAAAACAGACCAATAATATTTTATTTGTCAGAATATTATACAATAAGTATGTAGGTATATGTTGTAGCTCTATCATCACCTCCTGCTCTTATCCTAATTCATTTGGTGTCAGTGTAACGTGTATTTTTCTTCCATATTTCTCTATCAGTCAGACATTTCTCGGCAGTCACCATATCATCATTCACACAGTCCATCCATCGTTTTTTCTGGTCTTCCCCTATTCTTATAGCCATCGACATAATGTCGTAGCTCTAGTCATTTAGAAATCATTTGTTTGTTTTGAGCATTGAGATATACAGTCAAACCTGAGCCGTGAGCGAGAACTATGTAAACGAAAAAACAAGTGAAAGTGATTGCCCGTCATTTTAAACCCACAAAAACCTCTATAAACGCGAAACAGAAACACATTGACTTATATATTATGTACTATCATTGCAGAAACCTCTGCATGAGAGCTCGTTTTTCACAGTTGGACCTCTATAACTGAGACTGCCCAATAACTCTATGGGTAATTATGTATTGTCATCATCTGCCTAGCCTTTTCCCAACTATGTTGGGCTCGGCTTCCAGTCTAACCGGATGCAGCTGAATACCAGTATTTTACATGGAGCGACTGCCTATCTAACCGCCACAACCCAGTGACTGGGTAATACCATACCCCTTAGTAAGACTGGTTGTCAGATTTTCGGTCTTCTGACTACCTGTAACGACTGTCAAAGATCCATGAATGACAGCCGGACCAACGGCTTAACGTGCTTTCCGAGTCACGGAGGGATCTCGGTATGTAAAGATCACCCATCCACAGACCTACCGCGGCAAGCGTAGCTTAACCTGATCGATCAACCTGTGCGGGCCACAACACTATAAGCGAGAGTTGAGCGTATTTGTAAAAAAATATAATATACCTTTTAGGTGAGAAAAACCGATCCACCTCTTGGTTAAGTGAAAAATCACCTTATAAGCGAGAAAAATATTTCGTTCCGTTAAACTCTCGCTCATCCAAGTTTTGACTGTAGGTACTTTCTAAATCTTTTAGGTTTTGAGAAATAAGGTAAGGACCTAAATGTTTATGTCAACTTATTTCGTATTCGGTATAAGGCACGGACTGGCACGCCCTTATCCTTATGCTAAGCTACACCCTTTATTGGCAAAAGCACGCGACTTTTTTGTATAATTTAGCAATGCACGATATGAAAAGCAACGATGGCTTTTATAAGTAAATATTGTAAAAGGAGACTTGAAAACTGGAACACGGAAACCAGCGGGATAATCGTGTAACACACTACATAATAGTAGCAATAGCTTTTATTTTGACGGTTCAACAACGTTCATTGCGTTTTACGTTGTTGAGTAGACATATTTTTCGAACATATAAGAAGAAATGGATTAGCAATATCCTTTAAAATGATTCAGATTGTGATTTATAGTGTGGTATGCAATAAGGGTGTAGTTGGTGTTGTAGCAAGGTTTTTGCGCTATACCAGTATTACGAGTTACAGAAATGATTTTCGCAATTTTGTATGAGGCCATGGCACTGGTAGTGTTTCCGCTTGTGACTCTTTTTTTTTTCGATTTTTGTAAATAGAAGAAGAGGCAAAAATCAATACAGATTAACGCAAATACCGAAGTGAGATTTCAAATGACTTGCACCGCTACTTGAGCGATAATTTATGTGTGTATGCCAGTGGCGTGCCTAGGGGTCAAAATTAGGGCAAGCCCACTGATTTTCAACGTATAAAAAAAACGCCAAACTGAGGGATTGGCTGATTTTCAGTTATTAATGTTTGTGTTCGAGTTCATTGATTGGTATTTTTTTAATATATTTATTTATTGATAGGTTTAAGTAAGTTTTTTTTGTGAATTATGATTTTATTAGGGCAAGCCGGGCTTTTCGGCTTCTATGAAGGTACCGCCCCTGGTGTATGCCATGAACTGGCGAAATGTCAAGCCAATGATTGTAAATGTTCCAGTTTGAACAGCTTGAACAGAGATCTTCCTCGCAACTTCAACACAGCGCGTATTTAAACATTTTCTGATTGTGACGTCTTGCTTTCGTAACTGTAGTGGATAGAACTGTAAGACAGAAATGTAACATGTTCTTTCCGTGCTGGTGGCCTGCAGACAGTATGGCACGGTACAGCTAACGCGCTGGAACAGATAACAGTAACGCCGATGAAGCGTACCGAACGCGATGAGTTGACGATACTCTAGGGATGGGATGTAGATGAGATTCTATCGATAGAATGTAATAATATTTTACGCCTGCACCATTTTCGACCGCATCATCGCTTACTATCAGATGAGAAATCAAAAAGTGAGCAAACCGTTAAAATAATGTAAACGAAGTTATGATCACTTGTATTTGTTCTTAAAATCGAGGTTTTCACATGCTGCGTCTTCATAACATTAGGCAAAAAATTTAAAAAAATATATATTTTTCAAACAGGTGATATTTGGGGCATAACACTGATAAATATGTTAACTTTAAGGTAGTTAGGAATGTGCAGCTTAACTTAAGATCTAAAACAGAAAGTATCGATAAATCGTTGACACAATGTAACATCACTACCTGTCCCGTTGGCCCATCAACCACAAATAAATTGCTCTATTGCACGCAAAAGCTGATTACAGACGGTCAAACGGATTGACTTATACACATACATACATACAATCGTAGTAACTGTAACAGAGGTATAAAGATTGAACACATGAGAGCGCCGTGTATCCTCGTGTGTACTTTACTTAGTAAATTCAGTCGGGAAGCAGCGATGCTGTCTTTAGATTTTTTAAATTATAATTTCAGAAATATACCAGTATTTTATATGGAGAGACTGCTTATCTGAAATCCACAACCCAGTTACTGGTTACCACGATACCGCTTAGAAAAGACTGGTTATCAGACTTTAGGGCTTCTGATGCCAGGACCAATGGCTTAACGCGCTTTCTTATGCACTGGGGGGCCTCGATATGTAATGGATGGTCACCCATTCACGAAGCGACCGCGGTAAGCTTAGCTTACCTTCGATCGACCCGTGCGGTTATTATTATTTAGCCATGAGCCCCTCTATTAATTAAACAACGGATACTAAATTCCAATCAAAAGAACTGTCATTTTCATCCGGTATTACAGCTTAGAATGCTTTACACATTAGGTTACAGTGCGTGGAAATATGCAGCGAGCTATTGATAGTATATCTGTATTGTTATTTATGCTTCATCAGTTTTACTATTGCCAGCACCTTCGATGTTCGAAACTTAAAGGAATTCGTTTTTTTAATGGAAATTGAATCGTTTAAAAGCAGTTGTGGTTTTATAGTTGCACACAATTGAGTGCGCCAAGTACGCCTAGAAGAATAAAAAAAAAGAAGAAGAAGAAGGAAAAGAAAGAAAAGAACAAGGAAAGAAGAAGAATTATATTGTTATCAATTTATCATAATCAGCCTCTAATGTTACCTCTGCTGTGACACAGGTCTCCTCTTTGAGAGAGTGGGGCATAATCAACCACGCGGTCCCAGTGCGGGTTTAGCGGATGTCACATGTCTTCCAATTTTTGGTTCTAGGACATGCCGATTTCCTCACGTTGTTTTCCGTCACGGTTTTGAGAGCAGTGGTGATGAAGTAATTTATACAAAGTAAAGTGCTTGCGTCCCACGCAAGCACTTTACTTTGTATAAATTACTTTTTGTTTACCACGGATATTGTTATAGGCAGAGGTAATTGTTAAAATAGAAAACAAAACTAGCGCCATCTAGTCGGACGCGTACTGTAACTATTGTAATATTGAAATAAACGTCAGTCTGTAAGCCACTCTGTAGTTTTATTAGGATAAGTCAAAGTCAAATCATTTATTTCAAATAGGCACATTATAGGCACTTTTGAACGTCAAAAATGACAATAAAATAGAATTCATTCGATTGATACGGGCCCAGTCCTGTGTATTGCGAATAATAATGGTGTCTAAAGGCTCCTACAAACAGGCGAGACGCGATATAATCGCGCACGACACAAAGGCACCGCTCGTTGCGCGACTTGCGGTGCATTTGTGTCGCGTGTCGTGTCGCAAATCGTTCTAAAAGCCGTGGAATATTGACTATTAGAGAACTGTAATTCGTGCCCATTTATATCCAAACCATATGAAAGTTCTGTTACTTTTTAAAATAAAATAGGTAATTTCCCGCTCAAGAATAACTGTCTGGCCTAGACTGACTAACTATTATCCATGACCATAGCGGGTTGTTTTAATACATTTTATATTAAATTCATAGACTCTTCAACCTATTGTAGCCAGGGGCGGTACCTTCATAGAAGCCGAAAAGCCCGGCTTGCCCTAATAAAATCATAATTCACAACAATAAACTTACTTAAACCTATCAATAAATAAATATATTAAAAAAATACCAATCAATGAACTCGAACACAAACATTAATAACTGAAAATCAGCCAATCCCTCAGTTGGGCGTTTTTTTTATATGTTGAAAATCTGTGGGCTTGCCCTAATTTTGACCCCTAGGCACGCCACTGATTGTAGCCTCTAAAAATTAATAATGGATCAACCAATGGATCAACACAATCTAATTATAAAAACTATCGATAATAAAATTGCATGTCACACCACTTTCACAATATTTTACGGTTAATTAAAAACTAGACTAAAATTAATGTTCACTTTCTACTTAGTTTTAATTTATCATTTATATTTTTATCAGTTTTTCCTTGTTTCAAACGAACTTCTTTCTTCGAAACGACATGCAATATTTCATAGAAACATCAATATGCTATTCAATACTTGCGCAATAGAGGAAGTGATTTAAATGAAATGTTTTACGCAATCGAGCGATATCTATCGATTCCTCATTGCATACGATCATCGATCGATTGTTCCAATTGACCGTTACATTTTAATGTTATAGCTGCTTTCTAGTTATTTTTTTTTATTTTTTATGAAAGTGTAACGCGATTTGGATTGAAAGAAATCTAGTCTACATGCATACAAGATGCATAGAAGAAAGTACTTCGTTGAACTACAGAGCCTGCCAATTTTTTTTTTTAGAATTTCCCAATTATTTTGATTTTGACGTTTCCAGGATGGCGTTGCATCAGCATCACTATAGGTTAGTGCGTTGCATACATCCTGCCTCCTGTCAAGATTACGGTAAGATTATAGGTATTCTGCATGGAAGTAGTATGTACTATTCTGTCAATAGACATGAAATTATTATTCGTTTAATTACTGTTAGATTAATAAAATCGGATTATCACGGGTTTAATAAAACACCGCTTAGGAAAGTGATCAAACTATTTAAGTTCAACATCATATAAAAAATTTCTCACTCAAAGCGTGGGACTTTCAAAATGAGTAATTACACAATATTGATAGGTTAATTATGAAAACGTGTAATCTTTTTCTGCCATCTTCGAAAGCGTGTTGCTATTTAATACTTAATTTCATTGTTCAAATAAATTCCTACCGCAAAAACGCTTCGTCATTGTCTATGAATTTTTGTGTAAGTAAATAAAATAATTGATTATCTCATGTAAGTACCTTGAATGATAAATTAACGTAATGTCATTGTCCCCCAGAATACTTAATTGAATTGAAAAGACCCTGCGGGGCAATTGCTTAACACATTATCAATCGAAATCATCGAGATATAAGTACTAACGTACTAGAGAAGCTACGTCAAATAACTGAATAAGTCCTATTCTTCGTAATTTGAATCTTTAGTTCGCTGCAGCGCTAAAATAATAACAATTCGTCTAAACCGTACCTAATTTACCACAGCGCTAGATTTGCTGCAGAAGTGTATTTATTCTCGGCAAAAAGGTCTTAAGCGCCATGTAAATCACGGCACTTACGCGTTTTCTTCGTCAAAGTGCTAGAGAGCGACTGAGTGAGGTGCGGCGCGATCGCCGCAGTTGAACGAGACAAAGTAGGAATTTACGGTGTCTTCTCTAGTACGTTAGTACCTACTTATATCTCGATGATCGGAATCGGTTTCATTTTGACAGTTCAAAAATGAGCAGACTTTTTCGAACTTATGAAGCAATGGATTAGCAATTTGCTTCAAAATGATTCAGATTCCGATTAATAATGTGTTACGCAATTAGTTGCGCGACTTGCGGTGCCTTTGTGTAGCGCGCGATTTTATCGCGTGTCGCGCCTGTTTGAAGGAGCCTTTAGGAGTCGTGCAAAACTAGACAAAAAAATGAGGCAGTACAATTATAATTTGCATCAAAGTATTAATTGTATCACGGAAAAAGGCGAACGAAAAAGATGAAAAGGAAAAACATAACGGAATTACGTGCACGACTTTTCTATTACCAATTACCATAGATAAGTAACGCCTGTTTTCAATAGTGACACCTAAAAGCCTAAAATAAAAGCGCACTATTGGTGTTTCATCTATCGGCTCGCAGCCGCGAATAATGAAGTGCCAAAAAATCGGCCACGGGGATATAATCCGAGAGGATTGCCGATTTGAGAATTTCAAATTGAGAATGTCATATTTGTCAAACTCTTCTTTAAGGTTTTTTTTGCAAAAACTGCTAATAACTTTCGCGGGCTGCACTGAAGGTAATGCTATTGTAGAGTTTGAGAAGTAGTATTAAGGTGAATGGGTAATTGAGACCGCGAAATTAAAATTTTTTACGTTTTTTGCAATTTGCAGGTCAGTGTCAGGTTGTATCTTGATCAAAATATGATTCGCGACAATAGCAGGTACATATTTAGAGAAGTATAATCATTAGAATCAATCATCTTTCTAAGTTAGATTTCTACCACTAACACTTTTCCATAAGAGATTGGTGGTTGGTGGTAGAAATCTAACTTAGAAAACACACATAAAATGGCAATCAATCTCAATGCCTTTCGATTTTGATTTTGACATCCATTGCTTCGTAATCGTATGTTTGTAAAATTCGTTTTCACTTCTCATGCTCTGAAAGTGCTTCTTTGTGCAGGGTATAGGCTGCACAAAATCGAATTTTGTGCACAAGGGCGTTAACGTATCTACTCATAAATGTATTATATTAAGGCAAAGAAAATGAGCCATACAGCCAAATGCAATAAGAAGTTCATAGATAGAATTTGTTATTATATAATATAATTACTTTAATTTATTTGCCTTATGTGTTTTTTAAGATATAATAGATATTAAAATTTTTAATTCAAGTACGGTAGGTTAGTTGATTTAAGAAAATTATTATTACAAAATTAATTTAATAGTAGGCTGTATAGGTCTGCAGCCTAATATCAATGTCGTAGGATTTAAAAAAAAAATAAAGCGGCGGGAAACAGCTCTTGTTCTTTTTTCGTGCATTTATTAATTTCTTCAATTTGCTAAAATTGTTAAAAATGTCCAGTGAAGAAGAGGATTTAACAGTCTCTCCTAATACGCTTATGGAAATGAATGCACAGAGAGTTGTGCAACAGATATTACCGCCAAAGTCTCGGGAAAAATATCTCAAAGTTTACGATAATTTTGTAAATTGGAGATAAGAAAAATCCTACTGTTTTATTTCCTCGCAATCGAAGTGAAAAGCAGAGTTTATAACTCGTCCACAAAACCATTTTTATCCTCGGCATTACTATCAGCCCTCGCCTTCGGCTCGGGCTGCTAAAAGTCTCGGATAAAAATGGTTTGTTTTGTGCACTTGTTGTAAAATCTACTATTGCTTCACAACGCAATGAACGTGGCTGAACTGTCAAAAAGAAAAGCATTGCGATCAATTGTAATTTTATGTGTATTAGGTACGCAATTATTCCGCTGGTATTAGAAAGGGAGAAAAGCAATAAATAATTACAGCCTAATCATAATCTCCCACGACTTTTCGCTTATTACTAAATCCGTCTTAATACTTACGTAAAACAATGTAAGTTTTATTACTTGAGGTCAACAAACCCATTGTGAGGTAATTCGTGACGTTTACATGATGTAGTGTAGGTACAGAGTACAGGCACATGAGTAGATATTGTACAGAGATCAAGCTTCAATCGCGCTACTCCCATTTCAATTTTAATTTTTGAAGTGAAAACTTCTTCACGGGGCGTTGGGCATTTTTTGAGATGGGGAAAAAACTATTGAACTCGCGCCACTGTTACCGTAAGCAAAACCGGGCGTGTTGTGTTTATAAGAAGCTTAAAAAAATACCCACATCGGATGTCATTGGGGTGCACTCGGTTTTAATGTATATCCGACTAGCTTCCGCCCGCGGCTTCGCCCGTGAGGTATGTCGATAAAAACTATCCTATGCAGAGAGATAGATTGTATCCCGGAGAAGGCCCCGGGATGCAATCTATCTCTCTGCCAAATTTTATCGAAATCCGTTTAGTGGTTTAGGTGTGAAAAGGTAACATACAGACAGACTGACAGTTACTTTCGAATTTATAATATTAGTATGAGTATATTAGTGAGTGATGGTAAAGTATTCTATTTGTGTTTTGTTTTCACTTATGTCGGCACTCCCGGAGTGCCACTGTTTTTTTTTTCAGCTTTGCCATCCACCGTTTCAATGCTGCCAGTCTTTTGGGCACTTTTTCCACTGACAGCGATGCGGATGAATTTTTGATGCCCAATGACCTCTTCCCTTTTTTTTCTAAAATAATAATTGCACTTTGTGGTAATGTACCTCCTTTACAAAGTTCTTGATGAAGGAGCTCCGAGCTCGGCCGAACGACCACCATACCTATTTCTGCCATCACGCAGCTTTGCTATGTTTCTCTTTAGAGGGTATGGAGGCTTCCATATCCTCATCCGGTGTGATTACAGGTACATACAAAATTTCAGCTTTTTCTATAGGATGACAGTGCTCCTACGATCCCTCTGGTATTGCAGATGACCACTTACTATCAGGGTCAGATGGGAAGTTTTGTTTGTTTGATATCCAATAGCATTTATACAAACTCAGTTCTCCATTTGTTAATTGCTCACGTGCTTCAGGTGAATGACTTTTTATAATATAATTGTATGGTTTTGTCTATTTTTTGCTTTCAAAAACGGTACAACTAAGTAGTTAATTTACGAATGGATCAAGATTTCTAGTTGGAGAAAAATGTATTTTTTACATGTGAAGCATTTTTGTGGAACTATTTTTATTAGTGGGCAATGGATTTGTTTTAAATAAATGAACAACGCGCTTGTTAGTGCGAATATTTTTTTCTTGGCTACAGTCGAATTATTAATTCACTGGAATAAACTGACAGGTGTGTTTTTAATAAGGGTGAATTCGACCAAACTTACCTATAGTGCGACTTTTAAGTAGCTGCAGTAAAATGACACTTCTTATTAACTCATTTCGGACTGAGTTTAGAGATATGCATGTCAAATAAGTTTCGTTTGTTACACTATTCTGTACTAGAAAAACAAGATTTGGTTGATGACTGCGAAAAAACAAAAAGACGCCAATTTCAGTCATTTAAGTAATACGTAAGCTGTCATTTTACTGCAGCTAATCAAAAGTCAGACTATAGTTCGTCTTATTCAGCAAATACATCTGACATCTGACAGTTTTAGTACAGAAAATCAGTATTTTTTTTTAATTCGCAGGATAAGACTTCGGTATAAAAATGTGGTCGAATTCGCCCTTACTGACTGTGTGTGTGAATCTCTTCGCACAAGCACAAGAAAAACCGTATGACAGCTTTTTGCAAGTTAAATGAACCAAATCTGACAAACAACTTGCAGAAATCCAGTCATCTATCTCAAATTAAACTTGCTTGCTACGAGTATCTATATTTTATTTCTCTATTGAAATGATCAAATATTAAACAACATAGTTTTTGTTTACTGTTTGTAACTCTTACAGCAAATTAGCTAACATTCGTTTCTTATTTTTAAAAGCCGTAATTCGAAGTCAATTGTCCTAATCGTTTCACAATTGGCTGTTAGGTATATTAAATTAGCGCCATCTTGGTTGAAAGCAACAAATTGTAGGCCAGCACGAAAATGTGTGTATGTGTGCGGTAATCTCCGGCTGGTGCTTATGGGTTTTTGTAAGAAAGAATATTAGATACATACACCACACGACACGTCATCACTATTTCCAATGTGATCAAAGCATGGAAATTGTATGTACTATATAGTATATAGTTAGATCAAAGAGTATGCTTGCATCGGCGTGTGTGTAACAAGTATGTTCTAGGATTTAATAAAAAGCTGGAAACTAGAAACTATTTTTCCTGTAGTTATTTTAGGTACGCGTTTATCTTCAGATAACAGTTAACAATTGCAGCCGCAGACAACATCTAGTTTAGTCTGAATTACGGAAGATTTGATACGATTTACAGTTGTTTCCGCAAAGTCCGGCAATTTGAGTGAGTGGGCAGTTACTGGCTGGAATTAATGTCGCGGAAAATCTATGGTCAGGGTCTCTTAGTGATCTTCTCTTTTTAAAATAGACTTGTATAAAAATAATCACCGACGTATAGCGGTGCTATTCTGTAAAAGTCTCACCGTGAAAACTTAGGTGAAGTGAGCGTGGAGTGAGCTGTCAATAGTGCCAATTCCTAGCAAAAACAAACTCACTTCACTTAAGTTTTCACGGTGAGATTTTTACAAAATCGACCGGTAGGAATCAAATTCTAGCCAAAAAACAAATGAATGTATTTATTACAGTCGATTAACAGAAATGATACGAACGTTTATAAAATGGTAACGGAGAGGCATACTACAGTAGTGGTATTCTGTAAAAATCTCACCGTGAAAACTTAGGCGAAGTGAGCTTAATTTTGGCTGTCAATAGTGTCAATCCCTGGCATCAGGCGGAACGACAGCTCACTTTAAACTCACTTCACCTAAGTTATCACGGTGATCTATTTACAGAATAGCACCGCTGTACCTTTGCCTAATGTTAAACCATAAATTACCACGCGCGAATGTTTCACTTTGGACACAGAGAAAAAAAATCAGAGAGAAATGAGTTGAAATGAGTACCTAGCTATTGATCAATTTGATCCCTAATTATGTGCACTTGCTCACTGTATGTGTGTAAAGTGAGATCAATGGTAGATTGTAGACGATTTCATCTTAGTTTCCCAGAATTTTCAATTTACTGTGCTTTAAAAATCACAATCCATGCCAGGTTTTGGCCCCTCGGCCTAAACCTAGCTGCCAAGTTATCCGCACCCGTATAAGAAGAGCGAAGGAAAGTAGAAAGCTACATACGTTTATATGTTTATGTCTCGTTTTATGTGAAAAAATTAACGTCTTTTTGTTTTTTCGCGGCCATCAACCAAATCTGGAGTTATTAATGTTGTCATACTAGTGGTTCCATATACAGGGTGTTACTATAACAGTATAACATATTAAAATTTTAACCATTTTAGTAGTAATTTTTTTTTTACAAAAATAGCTCTTGAATTGCATGATTATGTGAAAAATTATGGTTAAAATAGAGAAGAACTAACTTTTTCTTCAAAAGCCAATCAGTGCAAGCATAAGACAGAAATCGTTTAGCTCAACAGCATAATTTATGAGACTTTTCCTGCAATACAATGAAAAACCGAACATAACGTAAGAATAAACAACAAAATACGATAAAGCAACGCTCTCAGACAGAACAAAAAGACATGCAAAACTAATATCAAGGATTTACTTAAAACTTTAAACAAAGAGAAAAAAAATTAACGTGTGAACAAATTATGTAAATGTTTTAGAAGAGCTGATTTTTTCTGCAAATATTATACTTAGAAAGATGTGTGTTTGAACTCTATTGTTAATACAATAAGTGGTATAGTTGCTTGTTGCATTTCTCTTGTCTATGTTTGGTAAATATTTCGATGGAGAGTCTTTCTCATGACTGAGTAAAGATGTTATATGTTTTGATGCAAGGCTGAGTTACAACATAAATATTCTTATGCAAAGTTAGTGTTAGTGCTAAGTGCACATTTCGTAGTCTATGGATTTTTAGGCAATCGACCAGTCGAAGCGTGGGATGCATTGAAATATCTCATTATCATCCGCCTAATCTTTTCCCAACTATTTATGTTGGGTAGGCTTCCATTCTAACCGGATGCAACTGAATACCAGTATTTTACTTTGAGCGACTGCGTATCTGAACACTACAATCCAGTACTGGGTAACACGATAACCTTTGGTAAGACTTGTTGGAATAGCTGACTAGCTAATAATTTAACCATGGTATGAGCTTATGTCATGAAGATCGATACAGCTGGTCGATTCTGTAAAAATTTCACCGTGAAAACTTAGGTGAAGTGAGTTTGTTTTTGCTAGGAATTGACAGTATTGACAGCTCACTCCACCTAAGTTTTTACGGTGAGATTTTTACAGAATAGCACCGCTGATACGAGAGGTTGGAGTTAACCAATTTGTCAGATGGTTAATCATTCACCTGCATAATTAGCATATAATGTTCCCACTGCTGGGAAACAGGCTGCCTCTCGGTGAGAGAGTGGGCTGTGATCCACCACGCGGACGCAGTGCGGGTAGGTGGATGTCACAAGTCTTCGAGTTTTTGGTTCTAGGACATGCCGGTTAACTTCACGTTTTGAGAGCAATGGTGATGAAGTTAAATACACAAAGTAAAGTGCCCGCCTGGTTTCGAACTAGTGATCATTGACGGTTTTTTTCTTTAACGTAACGTCAACGTTGATTTACCAACCAATGTGTGTTGTTGTTCGTCGCTCGCAAGCTAGCAATGATGTTATTATCAATGTAACTTTTTAAATTAGCTTAGTTCGTTACGTTTGCATTCTCGAATTTAGTTTAGTTGATTATATTAAACGAGCGACAGTTAACGTTAATATGTTGACAGGAGATCAACGCTTGATTCAACTAATTCGTTGATTCAACGCCCATAGTAAGTTCGAGCTCCAGACCTCCAACACGTAAGTCGCGACCGATACCATTGGGCCAACACCGCTCACAAGTGCACTTATCACATTTTCCTGTCCTCATCCCAATTATTACATGTCGGCGTACTTCTTCTTCGTCCATACCTCTTTATCAGCCGTCATCTCAGTACCCACCTCTTTTAAGCCATATCATCTTTTACACAATCCTTACACCGTGTTCCCGGATTCAGAAAGCTTTCCACATTTATACTCAAAACTTCACTCTTGGCATGATCTTCATTCCTCCAATGATTTCACAGTTTACTGTTTCATCTTCTTCCTCCCATGTTACTTGTGGTCGGCGCAACCAGTTTCTTTTTCCATTCTCCCGTGTCAACGGTAACGCTATCATTCACTCCCTTCTCTTTTATATCATCCCTTACATAATTCACCCATGATTTCTTCTTCTCATATTTGGATGGTGTAAAGAGCATTCAGTAATAATAAAGAGTATTTTACCTTTCATCTTCTTCGTCTCCATCCATCAAAATGTATTTTAAAATACTTTATTATTTAACTCATATACTCTGTATTAAGCAATTTTGTAAGCAATCATCTTAGAACTATAAACTTTTCAAATTAAAATCTACATAAAAGGCAACTTGAATCAGAAAGGCAACGAGATTGACAAAGCGATAAACAACAAATTGGACAAATTCGGATGATACATATAATAAATATAAAAAACCAGTTCTTTGTTGTTAAGAACACGTATTCTCAGACACACGTCATAATAAAATTTATTAAGTATTTAATTATGTTGCTCCACATGTTAATTTGGCATTAAAATTTGAAACGTATTAATTTTTTGTGTTATTGGGTGGCGATTAAACAGGTGGCCAATCTGACGATAAGTGGTAGTACCAGAAGCACAGCAGGTGCGTTGCCAAGTTGCTAAGTTGATAAAATGTCTCATAAGCTTTTATTTATATCAGCACCCATAGCCTTCAAGCCGGAACATAGATATCCGTGAGCCGGAATGACGGCGACGCTGCTAGCGGCAGAACAACTACCATACCTATTTCTGCCGCCAAGCAGCGTCGAGAGATCTTCGAGATGGAGCTCGTTCGGAGAAGCATGTACTTACACGTACATACTTCTCCGAACCAGCTCCATCTCGAAGATCTCTAGTACTCTCAAAAGCATTCTTCTGACCTTATTCCAATTTTTTAGGTAAGGCATACCATGTCTTCTTTTATATTTTCTTCATGAGTTGTCATCTCAGTATTGGAAGCCTAAATCATCCTCAAGACAATCCATTTTATGTCGTTTCTTGGTCTACCCCTACATTTGTCTCTCTAGAATCACGGTTGATCAAATCAAATAGAAATTGCACATACTTCCTGCCAAGTTCTGCCAGAATATTGCATTAGAATATGCACACAAAGATATTAGTGTCACCTCAATTCTAGAGTCTTCTCAAGCATTCATGCAATGGTTGCTCAAGCTAACATTAGGACATACAAAACATTATTGAGGTTTTTGCGTGAAAAGGTTATTTTAGAGTTTGCTTAGAAACTTTAACCTACAGTTTAGAGAAAATTGCTAACTTTAACTAGGTACTTACAACCCTTCATTATTGGCTTTTCTGGAAAAGAGAGTAATGAAGAGATAATAATAAAAGCTCCTTCAAACAGGCGTGACACGCGATAAAATCGCGCGCGACCCAAAGGCACCGCAAGTCGCGCAACGAGCGGTGCTTTTGTGTCGCGCGCGATTATATCGCGTGTTGCGCCTGTTTGTAGGAGCCTTAATTTTGACAATATCCTGTAGGTACTCTATGATAGCTCATCAAAATCATGGAGATGATCATTTAATGTTTTATTTTGACGGTGAAGAGAGAGAATATATTTATAAAATAATAGATTGACTTTAGGCACTAGTTCAACTAATGTAATTTCTACATCAAATTCAGTGTTGAACAGTAGTGCTATTCCGTAAAAATGTCACAGTGAAAACTTATGTGAAGTGAGTTTGAAGTGAGCTGTCAATATGTCAATTAATGAAATGAATTATATTCATTATAATTCCTTAGAGTTTCTTGTACGGTCTTCTCCGTAGAGATCTGTTTTGGAATGGGTAACAATGCTTCAACTTTTTGACTATTTGACAATCCAAAAGTGCCTGTAAATGGTATAGTTGAAATAAAAGCTTCGAGTTTGAGTCAACAGTTCCTAGCATCATGTGAAATGACAGCTCACATTAAGCTCACTTCACCTAAGTTATCACGGTGATCTTTTTACAGAATAGCACCGCAGCAGTTCTAAGTTTAAACAATTCCCGTATTTTTTTTTAAGAGTGTTCGCATCGCATTCTTATCTCAGTTTAAATCTGTCAAAAACACCTCTAATTTTCCCACATTATTGTCAATTTTGATTGTCGCTGGGATGAGATTTGTAACTACATTTTGAACGTTTTTAATTACGGGGAAAGGCCTGCAGAAAAACACGATTTACTGTTAGTAAGGTTAACATGTTTATAAGCTTGATTTCTATGTCTTAACCGAAACGATGTATATTTCTTGCTACCAACGTTCAACAAGAGATTTAAATCATTACATGGATATTGCAATGTAGTACAAAGGCCTCTCGTCGGTGATTGACTCAGTGCATTGTTTAATTTTCTTTGAGAAACAAACGAAAACATTGAATATTTTCACGTTGATATTTAAAACAAAATGGATTCGCCTTGCACATGTAGGTATTCATGTCTTGCTGATGATATTTTGTTTCTCCAAGGCAATAAAGCTGAGATGCGTATTTAAGCTGAAGACTTTTTTGGTTTGAACGCGCTAATCTCTAGAACTATCATTCAGATTTGATAAATCATTTTGCTTTTGATAGTAGTATTCTTGAGGAAAACTATATGCTATTTAACATCACGCTAAGAATCTTAGGAGCCGAGCAGAAAAAAAAAAAAGAACTAATATCCCAATAACAAAATTAATAATGTTACCTATTATTAAAAAAATATAGTATAAACATCTGAATTGAGAACCTCCTCCTTTTTAGAAGTTGGCTAAAAATGATCACCGAGTAGTCAAATAACATGAATGTTATTCGAACACAGGTGAAATTCTGTCATGTTCTTTGAGTTTGCTTTGTAAATGGTATAAAACTTAAAACGGTCATAAAAAGATGTAAGTTATTGTAAAGTAATTGTATACGGTGAGAATACGGACATTAAATGCTTAGGTATCAAGATTACTGATTGAGAACATAAAAAAACAAAGGCATAGAAAAAAAAAACATAAGTAATCAACTGGCATAGATTATCAAAACAATACTAATCGATTGAATGTTATAAAAAAACGTATAAAATAGCAATCTTGACCTTAAAAATAAATCTTTACAACCTTGAACGGTATTAATGAAAGAAATTTCACTAAGTCGACCGAAGCCAATGATTCATCACAATCAAGAACACTCTAATTGCAGTCTTAATGCCAAGAAAACAGAGTTCAATACTCTTCGAAATTAACTACACAGTTTTTAAAACTCACAGCATCTTAAAAAAAATACCAAACTTAATACTAGTACTTACACATTTCATTCATTTTGAGTGACAATCAAACCATTTCTTGCACTTGGTTCCCACTGTAGCGAACACTTAAAACCCGTGGGAATCTAATTTCACTTGAGTAAGTGTTCCAAAGATATATTATTTCACTCAAAAAGTACATAAAAATAAACGAAACTCACACTTTTACCAATAATTGCAAAAGGCCCTAAATTGGTACCCTGAGGGATTCTATAACAATTTCTCTTCGAGTTTAGAAGTTGTATGCGCAAGCGCAACGTCCGCTTACCGTGGGCGGTAGGACCGTATGACGCGTATTCGAAATTGACGTATTATAGCACGCTCGACCTGTTAAACCAACCGGTATCATCGATGTATACAGTATCCAATGCTTGTTCGAAATCAAGATCAGAATTTTTTGGTAGAAGTGAACCAGGGATGGTTTGTTTTGAATTGAAAGTTATAGTTTGGGGATTAAATTAGGTGTAAAGTGGTAGTGGGGTAAAAGAGGGGGATTTGAGACTGAACGGTATATGTTTATGTTTGATGGTACGTATGGCACGTGCCCTATGTCTGTGATGACCAGTGATCGGAGTAGGTAGATTGAACTGGGGTCATTGATCCGAAACGTATATATTACTATGGATATTCCTCCGGAATTGGTGGTAGTCAGAATTTCATTAGTTAGCCGAAATGTATATCTATCTATAAAAGATCTAGCCATTAAACGCCAAAAATAAAAAATAAATATTAAAGCTTCGATCGGAATTCGATTGTTTTTATTATTCAACAGATAAATAATGAATTAATTTAGTTTTGATACCTTCCTTTAAATTTTGAATTGAGTAGTAATAATATCACTACCATCTGTTGCTCCGCGCTAAGGGCTTTAAAACCAATCTGGGTCATTTTTCCACCATTAACAGAATGCAGATTCAATTTTGTCGCCTGTCATGCTCACCCAGCGTAGATATTGATATGTCTTACTCTTTACATAAGTTCAAGGCTGCCTTGTATAGGGCTTTATCTTAAGAGTGAAAAATTAATAGTGTGGTTTCTTTTGTTTTCTCGTTCACTTAAAACTATATAATCTGTATATATAAGTTAAATATGTTTTGTAACTATATTTCCTAATCCTATGTTTAATGCATGCCGTGGCAGCCTTTAATTAAGGCTACACTATAAAATGTTATAATAACATGGGGATTTTAACATGTATTTTTGGTGTATGCTTTGTTGGTTGTCCTTAAATAAATAAATAAATAAAATAAATAAATAAATAAACATTAACAATATTTAATTGAATCCGGAAATACCGGAATTACTTTCCGGAAAAATGGCTTATCCATGTTATTCTTTCTGTGTGCATTTGTGATACAAGTACCAAAAATCAATCTACCTAGTCCGATCACTGGTGATGACTATCCCGTAACAGATGGTAGAGGAGAATCTCTTTATTTTTGTTAGGGACTTTTGAACTTGGTTTGGAAGTGTTAATTTTGGTACTTTTGTTATTGTGTGTTTATTTGAAGGTAACAAGGGAGGCTTTTAACTTGAATTTAGTATAATTATGTTAAACACTACATCAGGTTAAAAACTACGAGCGGAAGTTGCTTTGATTAGATCTTCAATATATATTATGTCCAAAATTTTAAATATTTGTAATGAAGGTAGTATTTAAAAGTGCGTTAGAGAAACTTCGTTTTTCTGTAAATAACTTTTTGTATTCTCGACAGGTTATTTTTTTAAATTTTCTACATAATTAATAAATTATAAGTGTTATAACCGAAAAGAAATCATTTCCCTTATCTGATTCACATACGACATCCGTTCTGTCTGTTACAAATACTTAACCCAGATCGCACGAAGCATATTAATATGTATGTTATTTACATAAAGTATGTGCATTAAATACCTCTATTATGATCGACACCTACCCACAGACCAGCCGGTCGATTCTGTAAAAATCTCACCGTGAAAACTTAGGTGATGTGAGTTTGTTTTGCTAGGAATTGACACTATTGACAGCTCACTCCACGCTCACTTCACCTAAGTTTTCACGGTGAGATGGTTACAGAATCGCACTGCTGTCTACGACGCAGATTCTGAGTAACGATAAAATAAGAAAAATACTGGTAGTAGCACTTCGTGAAGGAACTCATCCCATCAGCGGGGTAATTGCGTAGCATACTAACAATAGCAATGGCTTTCATTTTGACAGTTCAACAACATTCATTGCGTTATCCTTATCTGCGTTATTGAGCAGACACATTTTTTGAATATAATATGAAGCAATGGATTAGCAATAATCTTCAAAATGATTCAGATTGATAGTGTGTTATGGATTTAGGGTACTGCATTACTACATACATACTGCGATTCTGTAACCATCTCACCGTGAAAACTTAGGTGAAGTGAGCGTGGAGTGAGCTGTCAATAGTGTCAATTCCTAGCAAAAACAAACTCACTTCATCTAAGTTTTCACGGTGAGATTTTTACAGAATCGACCGGCTGGTATCATATTCAGCTGCAAAACAGTGTTTCTGTTTCCCGGATTTATCGATATACTTAGGAGACGCTGTAATTGAAGGCACAAGCGACAATTCGCATTTAGCGATTGGGTTTCAAAAAATATTTCACAGTCTAAGGAACATAACTATATTAATGTTTCTGTTTGCATTCATTTAGGCTGCACCTTGCTTGTCAATCTGTCACCGAATCCTTCTTTTGGTGATTCACAGGTCAGGTTTTTTTTTCGGTTTCTACCAAATGCAAAAATATTCTTTGCAAATCCGACTGGAAATTCCAGAGGTTATAGTGCGTTCAAACAAACAAACAAACTCTTCATCTTTATTATATTAAGTATAGATATGTATATGTCTACCAGAATCTCATGGCATAAAAAAAATATATAAAACATTGTGATTTTTCATATGACAATGTCAATCCATGTGAAAATCATTTTTTTTTATGCCATGAGATTCTGGTTGACCTATACCTCCTTTATAACTGATAGCTATCAGTCTACAAAACAATATAGGTGTAAAACAATGACTTTGAATTAGCTGCGCAGCGAATTTGATGAAACGATCGTTTGTGCAGGAAACTGTTCATTTACTTCAGCATAATAAATGCGAGCGATAATGCACTTGTAATAATCGTATGTAATGGCATCAACAAGCTGATGGAGTTTTGAAGCTTAGCAGGAACAAAGGCACGGTATGTAAGCATCGCCTGAATCTGGGGGACTGTCTTCACATGGTGTCGTACGATCGAGTTGTTGTCCCGCAGAAATCACAACAACGTATCAAATACTTAACTTTACAAGAGATTTGTGTTTCAAATTAAATAGTTTTCAGAAATCCATAGACTAAATTCATGATACAGGCCTTAAGCCCACCTGATGGGAACATGAACCTTTTTTCTTAGCAATTGAGCCGACGATGACCACTATTCTGCCAAAACATGTACCTACCTAGTTGCCGCTGTCTTTACAGACACCTATCACATCAAGCTTAGGGGCTTGCTGAAGCGTTGCGAAATGCTAATTCAAAGAACTAAAAAGAATATACCAAAGGTTGATATATATCATTTGTTCTAACAGTGCAAATACTTCTAACTTACTTTACATTACGATAATGTGCCATATTGATAATTATAATAGCAACACCCGCACCACATCACAGCCATAGAGATCATGGTGACCTATAAAGCTAATGGGTCATGTATGAAAATATTAAATTGTCTCGATTTTTTTTCTGCGCTTATGAATAAGCTAATACTATCTACAAAAAAAGTATCAGATTTATCTGATTAGTATTTCCAGAGAAATAAATTAAATTCTGTTAGAGGCGGCCATCGACAGTAACCCACGGATTTTTATTCAATTTCCTTAGCCTACTCAATTAAAAAGTAAAAACTTGTCAATTTGTCATAACATAACCTCACTTTTCACCTCTTGCTTTGTGTTTGTTTGCGATTTTATGGATATAAATCTTTACGATTACGATACGATTTATCTTTATTTTATTCAAAGCGTGAGGGTCGTCGTAAAGATATATCCATAAAATCGCAAACAAACACAAAGCAAGAGGTGAAAAGTGAGGTTATGTTATGACAAATTGACAAGTTTTTACTTTTTAATTGAGTAGGCTAAGGAAATTGAATAAAAATCCGTGGGTTACTGTCGATGGCCGCCTCTAACAGAATTTAATTTATTTCTCTGGAAATACTAATCAGATAAATCTGATACTTTTTTTGTAGATAGTATTAGCTTATTCATAAGCGCAGAAAAAAAATCGAGACAATTTAATATTTTCATACATGACCCATTGGCCCTTCCAACTCAAACGGGAAATGACTCATAGTTCTTAACGGGTTTTTCTTTTCCGGACTTGGCAATAGGCTAATACCCGTGTCGCCTATGGACAAACTAGTACATGACAGCTGACAGCTAAAGTTAAACAAAGTATTTTTGCTTTGACGTTAGAATACATGCTGGCAGGGCATCGCCGCGCAAACTTTGACCGTGAATTTCAGCACATGATTCTATACTCCCTAGCGTAGAAACATTTCGTCGGTTTAAAAAAAATGGTTTTTAGAAAAGGGCAATACCGACGACGCGATCAAAATTTATGGTACAGACGCCAGCACATCAAGCTACCCGAAACTGTAAAATTTTCCCAATCAACTTTGAACCTAATGCTTTAGCGATAAAGTTGAAAATCTACTAAAGAAATTTGACAGATAGTAGTAGCTTGATGTGCTGGCGTCTGTACGTTGTTGAGCAGATATTTTTTTCGAATATATGAAGCAATGGATTTGCAATATCCTTCAAAATTATTCAGATTGTGTTATAAAGTGTATAGCGCTGATCTTTGAGGACGGCACACCAGAGACAAACACTGCAAAGTGGCCAATCTTTTTACTAAGACAGAAGCTATTCTCGTTTACCTCGTGCCGCCACGACACGACAGATCATTGTCATATCTCTAAGAACAAATTATTTGACGTATACAAGCATGAAGGTTGAATATTGTTACAAAAACAGCTCAAGATGTCACTAAGCTCATACGCTAGCGTTAATATAGCGTAACGATATTAAAACCAATCCTTAGACTAATTAACAATGAAGTAATAGGGTTGCCCCTTTATTTAGATGACTTTGGCTCTTTGGGAAATGACTTGTTGAAAAGTAACTACCATCATCATCGTCTTGGCCATTTTGGATTCGGCGCACACTTCTTTTTTAGGGTTCCGTAACTCCATAGGAAAAAACGGAACCTTATAGGATCACGTTTGTCCGTCTGTCTGTCAAGATCCTTTTTCTCAGGAACGCGTGGTGGTAATCAAGTTGAAATTAATTATCATTACAATTTTTTTTCTGATTACGAACTTAACTACATTTGCATATTTTTTTTCTGTTAACCCCACTACGGAACCCTTCATTGTGCGCGGTCCAACACGCACTTGGTCGGTTATTTCTCTTTTAGACTTAATAAATCTATATCAGACCACATTTCAGTATTCACCTTCTTTACACCTTCCTTTAATTGTTGCCATATAAATTCAATGGCAAGCTGTTTCGGTTGATTACTCTATAGTATGACATGACAGGCACTTGAAATATTCCTTTCAAATCCTCTTTTTTTGAGGTTGGGAAATCATCAAATGGCCCCTTCCGCTCTGGGTGGAGCGGAAGGGAGTGTCAGACTCTTACTGACTAAAACCCACCCGTGTTCCTTCCTTAGCCCTTTATGTTCCGGGTCAGCGGTAAGGGTAACCCTTTCGGACAATCCCACTGGTATAACAGGTCTTACGGTTAAAAATAGTACAAACATGTTTTGCCGGGCTTAGACTCAGCATGCAATTTCGAAAATAAAAAAGTACTCTAACATTTTGTGTCAAAGAACTGTTTTAGACTATAAAAGTTATATTTTTGGCTTAGCTAAACCAGTATCTCGTATTTAACAATTTAAAGTCACCAGGCAATTCATTATAAATCCGTACACACATAGCTTTTGTTATATTTTGCAAGCCTAGGAGCATTGCTTAGTACGAGCCTCTAAGGGTCTCGTCGGTTTCGAGGACATATATATATATCGTTCGCTGTTTTAAATAACTTTTTATGTTTTCATACAAACATGGCATATTTCGTAGATGTTTATGTAGGCAAGGTAGTAAGTTTTTTATATACTGGTTTGCATGATTATGCTATACAGTCTATTATGATGAGCTGTCAGCAACCCAACCACCAACAACCTAGGCGAAACCTCTCACAACCTAATACCTACTATTAATATTTTTGACAGCTGTCAATTTACTCAAAAATGCAGGAAGCAAATTGCGGATACTGCTAGCCCTAATGACTAAATAACAGGCATGCGTAAGAGTTGAAATACATTACACAATAGTCAATTATTTGTCTTATGTCATTCTATTGTTTTATCGCCCTGTCGAGCTACACAATTTACTGGCATTTGAATATTGTCTGTGGATAGAAGGACGCGGCACAGTCCGGAATGCAGGTAAGTCTGTAGAATATTTTGTTTGTCATACCACCTGACGCAAAGGATTGACAATAGTGACAGTTCCCAAAACCTAAGTTTTCACGGTGCGATTTTTACAGAATAATTCGGCTGAATAAATACGGAAGACATAAATTAAAGTAGGTAATGATTAATAATTCAAAAACGCAACACAGTAATTAATCAAACCTTACAATTTTCCGACCGCTAAACGTAGCTTAGTGAAGCAGCAAATTGCTAAGTTTTTAAGAGTCTATATTATGATGTTTTGGTGATATTGGGCGATCTGGATATCGGTATCTGTAAGACTTGAGAGTTTGCTATTTGGACACATTAAACTTGGACTTATAATCTTTAAATTTGCAGAAGCGAAAACACGATTGGATAAAAAAATCTCGATAAAAAAAAATAACGAAAAAACCTCGTTTTGCACTTATTTTGAGTTAGATCTCTGAAACCCTATGGAATTTAATGATGATTTTTAAACTAATAGATAGGTAATAATATTATCTCAAATCGTGCAGAATTATTTTTTTATTTTTCTACTCGTTCTCCTCGTAATTAGCAATCCAGTGATTTGGCGCTTGCGTCATTTTATTCTAAGCGAGCATACTCTCTTTCTGTCTCTTGTTTTGCACGCGGTAGTAATAGCGCTATCCTTTTCAATTTATTCAATCAGTCTGCTACGGCACCTGTTGGAGGACGAACCTATGTTTGGCGACATTACAGAGAGAGGACTATTTTCGACATTTTTATTTTGTTTAGTGGTAAGTATTACCTACTGTAAAAAGGAGTTAAACCCGTTTGGTGTAAACATAATAAATTATTATCATTATTTAGTGTAAATAAAGATGGGCAAAAAGAAAACTCTCGGAAAACACGACACATGGTTGGCGCCACGGAACAAAAAAAAACAGTTAGTTCCGTGGTTGGCGCAGTGGCTGAGCGATCGACTGCTGCGCTGCGTGTCGCGGGTTCGATTCCCGACCGGACAAATATTTGTATTGCCTACAGGTAGTTGTTCCGGGTCTGGATGTTTGTGTATGTGAATTTAAATGTTTACGTAAACGCACCCACGATACAGGAGTAATTCCTAGTGTGGGACAACGTTTTTTAAAAAAAACAAAAACAAAACAAAACGTTTGAGGGAACAACTCCGTATTCTGAACGAAAGAAAGAAAAAAGTAAGTACAGATGCCAGCATGTCAAGCTACTACAATCTGTCAAATTTCTTTAATAGATTTTCAACTTTATCACTGAAGCATAAGGTTCAAAGTTGAATGGGAAAATTTGACAGTTTTGGGTAGCTTGGTGTGCTGGCATCTGTACCTAACTACCGATTTATATAAAGGTATCAATTCTTTTATTTCCTTAGCTACTTAGGTATTTCGAATGTCTATTGCCTGGGGAAAAAAAAAAAAGTAAATTTTTAATCCCCGTTAATATTTTTTTTTACCTGGCTCGTTGGTCTAGCGGTCGCAAGCGCTACTGCTGAGCTGTGAGGTCCTGGGTTCGATTCCCGCACCTCTGCCCACCTCATCGGGCAATACAGGCGTGATGCTTTGTATTTATGTATGTAAATTTTAAATCGCATACCTAATGTAACATAATTGAATCTTTCCCGTACAATGAGAGGTCAGCTTATATACTGGAAATGTATAGCTTGATACGTAGCCGTGTGTACCTACCTATCTACCTATATAATGCGGGTAAAAATACAATAAGTATCAAAATAATATCATCCTAGTTCAATCACTGATATTTTTACTAATCAATATTACTTATTCAAACTGATGAATTTTATTTAAAGAAAAAAAAAAATGCCATGATGGCTTTCTCTTTTTTAGGGTTCCGTAGTCAAAAAGGAACCCTTATAGTTTCGCCATGTCCGTCCGCAGTTTAGCTCAGAGGCTCTTAGTACTATTAGAAAACTATAATTTGGCATGGATATAATATGTACAGACGAAAATTTGACAGTTTCGGTTAGGTTGATGTGCTGACGGATCGAAGCATCGATGTGTGTCTTCTCGACATCCGTGTGTCACTAACGGGATGCAGCAGAATACCAGCGTCAGGTATTGTACCTGGCATATGCTGAGCTGGACTCCCATTTGGTGCAATCATAAGACACACACCGCCCAGTAGTGATCGACGTTATTGATGTTTATGAGCTAGGTGTCTATGGTTCATTTTATCTTTTTAATCTTTGTTATTTTTAATTTTTTTTTCTCACCTTTTTTAATGTTTTTAATACCTGTATTGTGTCTTTTGTTGCACTAAATAAACGTTTTATCTATTTATCTATCTATCGATGTATCGACTGATCGACGGATCGATGGACCGATGGATCGATGGATGGATGGATCGATGGATGGATGGATCGATGGATCGATGGATCGACGGATCGATGGATTGATGGATCGACGGATCGATGGATTGACGGATCGATGGATCGACGGATCGATGGATCGACAGATCGATGGATTGACGGATCGACGGATCGATGGATCGATAGGTCGATGGATCCATGGATCGACGGATGGATGGATCGACGGATCGATGGATGGATGGATGGATCGACGGATCGATGGATCGACGGATCGGTGGATCGACGAATCGATGGATCGATGGATCGACAGGTCGATGGATCGATGGATCCATGGATCGACGGATGGATGGATGGATCGACGGATCGATGGATCGATGGATGGATGGATGGATCGATGGATCGACGGATCGACGGATCGATGGATCGGCGGATCGATGGATCGGTGGATCGGTGGATCGAAGGATCGACGGATCGACGGACCGGTTGATCGAAGGATCGATGGATCGACGGATCGACGGATCGATGGATCGATGGATGGATGGATGGATGGATCGATGGATGTTCTTTAGCATCGTTGTAATTTGAAAGTTTATGAAACGAAAAAGCGACAGTAAAAAGAGACATGTAAATTCATAAGATTTAACGTGGGAGAAAATGAGACAGGAAGCATTATACAGTGTTTTTGAAGGTTTCACCTTCTACCACGTGTAAATTGCACACATGCTGTTTTTTTTTTCTTGTCTACCCATGTTACCGTTGGATGGTCCTTTAAAAAATCTTGCTGGTTTGTGAAAACCATTTTTCGATTTAGGGATCAGTTTGTGAAATATACTGGCCTGCAAAACTAAGTAATACACTTTTAAAATTTATATTTTTTCTAAACTATAGAATTTAGAGATTTAAAATAAAAAACGTTTTGTAGCAAATTTTATCGGCTTTCTTTGAAACTAGTAACTATACATTAGTAATATTTTTAACTTAAAAAATATCTAAAACAATAAAAATAGCCATTTTTAGCTTAGTGTCAAAAATACAGTACAGTGCAGTTACATTTAATTAAATTTTTAATAACTGGTATTGCCTCCTCGGGCTCTGACTACAGCTTCGAGCCGGTTTGGCATACTGAACACGAGGTTTCAGAGCTGATTTTGGGGAATATTCTCCCATTCTTCAATCAGGGCCTGTTTTAGTGCCCTGAGGGTGGTAGGTGGTGGTCTACAGCTTCTGACTAGCCTCCCTAGCTCATCCCAGGCATGCTCAATCGGGTTTAAATCAGGACTTCTTGATGGCGAAGCCATCACGCTGATACCTACCTCCTGAATATACTCTTGCACAACCTGAGTCGTGTGAAGCCGGGCATTATCATGCATCAGCATCGATCCGTCACCCATATTTGCTAAATACGGCCCTGCATACGCGTTGAGAATCTCTTGGGCATAACTTTCCCCAGTCAGAGTGCCATTTTCTATGTCCACTAACTCTGTGCGACCTTCTGAAGATATGCCAACCCATACATGTACACTGCCTTCACCGTACTGGACTCTTCCTGAGAAGCAGTCTTGAAGGTATCGCTCACCAGGCCGCCTGTAGACACTTCGCCTTCCATCGAAAGTGTAAAGTGACAATCGAGACACATCTGTGAACAAAATTCTTGACCACTCTTCTTCATCCCACTGTATGTGTTCACGGGCGTATCGCAGTCTCGCTACTCGATGCTCTCTCTCGAGTTTGGGGCCACTCGCTGGTCTTCGGGGTTTCAGATTTGCTTCAGCAAGTCGTCTTCTCACTGTACTGTCACTAATGTAGTCCCTTCGGGTCTGAAGAAGCTGTTGCTGGACTTCAACTGCATTAAGGTGGCGATTTCTCAACACAGTGGAAACAATATAACGGTCTTCTTGGGCACTAGTACACCTGGGTCGGTCATTACAAGGTCTCCTCAGATGGTTTCCAATCTCTTCGTACCTTCGTTTCACCTTCTGGACCGTTCGTAACGTCACACCCACCATTCTTGCAGTACAACGCATACTGATGCCTAGTTCCAGAAAAGTCATGATCCTAGCACATTCTTCAGGTGAAAGAAGCACGATAAATAAAATGTATGTGCTGTTGTCTAACTTAGCTTTTGTAACAAGACTCATCGATCAAGAAAAAGGTTGAAACCAGAAACAGAAACAAAAAATTATTGGTAAAATTGTAATTCGATAAGGATTATTTTTCTTTTTAAAGCTCTTTTCAGCCATTTCTTAAAAGACTTAACTCTTTTTCGAGTCCTTTTTATTTCGAAAGTTCTTCTTTCGAAAATCTTCTGCACTTAAAAAGTTATTCCAATTTCAAAAGTGTGATACTTAGTTTTGCAGGCCAGTGTAATAAGCTTTAAAGTGCTGATTTTTGTTAAAATCAAGTCCTTCTAAGGCTAAATGATTGTTTTTCGATATGTGAAAAAATTCACGCTAGTAGTATAACGATGTTAAAAGGAAAACTATCACAGCTACGTAGGCTTTACAAGTTTACGAGTGAGAACATGATTTTCAACTACAATGTTAAGTTTGTTCTTGGCTTAAATTCATTCCAACTACGGAATCATTCATTGTGCGTATCTATTCCATTTCATTCTGTATAAGTCTCGATATTCCCGGGAATATCCGAGACAGTGTGTGAGTCTTGAAAATCTAGTCTCAGAGCTTGGGACTGGAAGCGCAATACTAAGGTTAGTTTTTATTCAGGTACCACGTGAGCAAAGCCGGGCCCAAATGCTACTATTCAAAAAGTCCAAAAAGTTTAAAATCTTATTGTTTCAACAAATCCAAAACGACGACGTGGACGAAGTGAACGACGATGATGAGCTCGAAGACTTGGTTTATGAGAATCAAAGGTAGGTAATAGAAATGAATGCATCGATAATATTGCAGTTCTTGCATTTTTACTGACTTCAAAAAGGAGAATATTCTTTATTTGACGGTTTTTAGGGTTCCGTACAAGTTCTGTCAAGTGGCATATTATATGAAAGGGCTTTGGCCATGGGAAAGTATCGGAGCTATTCAAAAATATACTACTATTTCAGAACATTCATGCATTGCTATTATTATCTGCTTTATATTTATGTAATAAAATGCATTAATCTTGTAGGTTTCCAGACGAAGAGGACAGGTCAGATAGAAATCAATGAAGAATCAGACGAAAGAAGAATGATAGACTTAATTTTTTTTTAAAGAATTAAAAACCTTTTCTATTCCCTCAAATGCCTTTGGTTGCGGTATAAATAATTTGGAGTTGATAGGGGAGAAAAGGTTAGGCTTCTTGGGATAAACTCATTCCCAACTACGGAACCCTTCATTGTGCGTGGTTCGACACGCACTTAATTGGGCGGTTTTTTTTACAAGCCTAAAGATACAAATGGGGAAGAATTATTTTTTTCAATGCACCCCCTCTTGATGGGTATAATTGAATAGGTCTATTTAAACGAAGGTAATATAAATTAATACATCACTTTTTTCAGTTATACCGTTTGCAAAATATGGCCCGCCAAATTGCCTGCCTTGCAATGCCAGGGGGCGTTGCAAGGCACTGCAGTGCCCCCCACCCTCCCTGCCATTTCTAACCTAGAAACTTCCACGTTGCTATAACTTAGTAAAAACTGTTTTAAAATAATTTCGCGAACAATGTGATTATAACTTTTCGAATAATAAAGATAAAACTGCAAAATAGACAATAGACGTCCTAGTTCAAAGGTTTGCCTTTGCCTTTAGCAAACAATACTCTTTTAATAGCCTTCTATTTATCTTTACATCATAAAAAGTATGTTACAGTCGTTTGTAATTACAGCTACGGAACCCTATATTATGCATGGCCCGACTTGCTTGGTCGATATTTTTATTTATAAGGAAACATTATTTTGTTCTAGGTACATGCATGGTTATGTTATGAGAGAGTTTATTTTTGTTTAGGGAACATTACTTTTTGTTATTACGGTAATACGATATTAATTTGTAATAAGTACATACCTTCGAACGTTGCACGTCGCGAAATTTTTTGAAACCTCTTTGTCTTTTATTTTTTATGGGATTTTTATTGTTATTGTAATGGTATTATATATTCTGAATATACATATTAAATTGTTTAATAAATAAACATTGATGAATATTTACATAACATTTTATTTCATACTAACCTTTTAGGTAAGTATATAGATTGAGTACCTACGCGAGGATAGAATAACGGATCAGTCTATACATATAGTATCGAGTCCACAAAAAAAAACACGAGCCTCTAAATTTCGAAACTCGCGCCTCGGGATGGAAGCCCTAGTACCTATTTACCTACTATGTTGGTGGTAGGTATGTCAGTTTGTAGGTCTATGAACAGAGCTTCAAATAATAATTATGTATGTATTGTATACCGACAATGAGCTCGTTTGTTTAGCTGTGTTATCTTTTACACATCGATCCGTCGTACCGTGGAAATACTTCCGTGAATTTGAACTTTATTTGAATGACATAATTTTTTACGAATACATTTTTATTGCCATACGAATCAAGTTCAAATTCACGGTCCGTCTCCGGCACCGCGCCGTTCAAACTCGAACTCGACTCACGCAGTCGATCCACAGAGTACTTTTATATCTGAGTCGATCGCACTTGCTGCGTCGCCGCTCGCCGCCCGCGCCGCGCGCTTCCGCGTATTATAGTAGAGGGGGCGCGGGGTGGCGCGGGCGAGAGGTACGAAATCGCTCGCGTTGGGCTGCATAGGCGCCGTCTTAACCAAGGAAGCGAAGAAAATAAGTACTTATATCTCGATGACGTCTGTGGTATGTTATTTGTTGAGGTCTACATAACCTAGAAATTATGGGTCGTGGCGATAGGCATCCAAATTGGGGCGCGAGGCGGGCGCGGGCGCGGGCGCGGTGCGGGCACGGGTGCGGGAACGCGCGCGGGCTGCGTGTCCGCACTGGAGCGCGGCTGTGTTCTGCGTGTTGTCGTGTCCAGTGCAGTGTGACCAGATTAAATTTTACGAAAAAACCGTAATACTGAATATCTTATCTGAATGAAATATAATTGACTAAATCCGGGTAATTCCCTGAACATCAATGTTCGCGGGCACATCGAGTTACTGGGCAATACGATATCCCTTGGTAAGGGGTATCGTATTTCCCAGTAACTGGATACAATATCCCTTGGTAAGGGGTATCGTATTACCCAGTAACTGGATACGATATCCCTTGATAAGGGGTATCGTATTGCCCAGTAACTGGATACGATATCCCTTGGTAAGGAGTATCGTATCGCCCAGTAACTGGAATGTAGAGGTTAACTAGACAGTCGCTCTATGTAAACTAATGGTATTCAGCTACATCCAGTTAGACTGGAAGCCAACCCCAACATAGTAGGGAAAAGGCTAGACAGATTGATTGATTAACTGCGTTCCATACAACAACAAATTGCGATGACCAATATAACGTGAGTAGCAATTTTTCGGTAGCAGACCGGAGATTGGCTTAGTGCCCGGTAGATGGCAATAGGCTATTTGACAGTATCACTACATAGTATAAAACAAAGTCGCTTTCTCTGTCCCTATGTCCCTTTGTATGCTTAAATCTTTGAAACTACGCAACGGATTTTGATGCGGTTTTTTTTAATAGATAGAGTGATTCAAGAGGAAGGTTTATATGTATAATAATAATAATGTTTCCGTGCGAAGCCGGGGCGGGTCGCTAGTGAATAATAAAGTGTTAAATGCTGTAATCCACAATTATTATAAATTTATAAAGGGATTTGCAATCATCAGACTTAAATATAATGGCTATTTTATTTAAAAATCCCTGTTAAAAAGTTATTAATTTCTAAATAATGTCACGTGATACAAAACAGTCAGGATTGGCTGAATCTAAGATGACGTCACAAAACAGTAGTCAGATCTGTCATTGTTGCAGTCTTACGATTTTTGATCTGTTTATATAAGATTATAAAATATTATCGTGAAAATTTGTAGTATTTTACAATCTCCATCGTATATTTTGGTATTCCACTCCATCATGGATGTCAATTTTGTGAAAGCAGACAGCAGAAACTTGCCCAAAGTGGACGCAATCATGGTTGGAATGTTCTTCAAAAATAACCCCGATTTTTATTCTGCAGAGCTGAGAAATGTAAAAACACCAATGTATTGTACCATAAATATAACACTACGTAAGTAACCTTAATCCTGCGAAGGTGAAATAATAGTCTTTCTTTCAGTAAGTAATAGTTTTTTAGGTTATGAAGAATAAATTTTGTTTACAGTAAGTAATTAGTTTCCATTCTCAGGGCTGCACGAGAATCTTATGGTGACGATGCTATTGGGTACGTACAACTACGTCGTGGATCAGGACTTTGTTCCTGCGAGCAAGTTGTAACCACTTTCTACGCATTTTGGCATTCTTCGGCACATGAATAAACAATTTTTCCGGAGTATTTTTTGACGTATTGGTGCAGTTTGGCATTGCACACCATTTATAATTCATTTTCTTATTAAACAGTAGAAAAAAAGCAGTACTAAAGCACTTGGGAAAGATTTGACTTATTGAAGTGTGTTTTGTTTACTGTCTTGTGACGTCACATGGAGCTAATGCCGCCATATTGCTCGAACTAACGTTTTGGCGGGATAATTAAACCATTCATTTTTAAGTTTGATTTTCTAACGAAAAACATCACAGAATTAAAAATAACTACTTTTTGTGGGTTCCTTATCCACTACTAAATAATCTGAGATGGATTGCAAAACCTTGTCAAATACCCTAATGCCTCTGCCTAATCTTTAGGGGATTAAAGGCGTGATGTTATTACATGTGGTCGTTGAGATGCCTAAGATCAGAAATGCCGTTTACATAGTAGTCACTGCATAATATTGAAGACTGTGTCTCTACAGTGTTGTTCGCATTTAATGAGGGTTTTCTGAAATGACGTACGTTAGGTGGCAGCACTGACACGTCAGGTTCAGGCATCTGTCAAAGAGCCTATATTTTCTTTAGTCAATTATTTATTTATTCTTTAACTAAAATGACTGAATGATGAACGAATGAATGAATCGAATGATGAACGTCATATATTTTATATTCATTGTCGAAATGGAAGACCTCTTGTCAAAGTGGTGCGAACTGGTGTCGTAAATTTTCACGAAAACCTCCATTACGCGCGCTCAATGGCTCATGCATATTCTTAAACAGATCCATTCAGTTGTTAATGAAAGCATTCAGCTTAGTTGACGGGTTAACAACAATATTAGTAATGTCCACCGCATTCGTAACCTCTTGACTTCTTGACTAGGTACGCGCAACAAATTGGCACTTAGACCACAGATTAACAAACATCGGTTACTAAAGCAATATGGCGTATTTTTTTACTGATATTTGACAATTCATTTTTGTTTTTTAAAGGATATGATAATTATTTTTAATGTAGATATCTATTTTCATTTCTTCTGCATTCAAAATGGATAATTATTATGCTACTTTCAAACTCAATGTGAACTGTTTTTATATAAATAAATGAAAATGATCGGTAATTATTTTGTTGCCATGTTTAATTAGTTAAAAAAAAATTGCGCTTTTAGCAAAAGTCGGTCCTTCATTAACTCATAATATTTTTGGCACATAATGTGGCATAAAGCCATCGTAATAAAACATTCAGTACCAATTGACTTAAATCTGCATGCAGTAGCCATATTAACATGAAACAGTTTTTATACTTATTTTAAATTAGGTCAAACTGCGCTGAAAATCGCTGAAACTAGAAAACGCTGTCGTAAATTCAGCTGAAATTGATTCCTACTTGGAAGGTAGCCACGAAAGTGCAGTTAACAGTTTTGGTGCACTGGAAATTACTGAAAATCTGCTATTTTCAGCGAATTTGCAGTCATTCACCGTGGTATTTTGAATTTTTATTGCAAGTTTTTGGCGTTTATGAGAATATTTTTGAGTTAACTGTCTCATATTACACTGTGCTGTGTGTGGGGCTTGTGGCTAAGTAATAACAGCCACACGGGTCGATCGATCAGGTTAAGCTACGCTTGGCGCGGTTGGTCCGTGGATGGGTGACCATCTTTAAATACCAAGACCCCTCCGTGCCTCGGAATGCACGTTAAGCCGTTAGTCCCGGCTGTCATTCGGGGATCTTTGACAACACGGCAGTGTGTGATTCCGGGTGGAAATGATGATGATGACTTCTGTATTAGTCGGGAATGCATGAAGGAAGAAGCCTCCCCGAGTTGCGCAGTTTGTTCAGCCACTTACTCAACTGAACGCTCGCGCTCGGCTCATCCTGGACAGTCACACTCAACACTTTATTTTTGACTGGCCAATTCTTCCGTTGCGGTGGTAGGGCTAACGCCCGCCTGGTTAGCGACCACCCTCCTACCGGAGTCTGGCGTCGACAAGCAGCCTGCTGTGTTTCGTCGATGCGTGGGAGTTCCAGTGCCTTAGGCGTCTTCTAGGCACGCTCGTTCCATCATAAACCTCGTCCATCGCTTTCCATCAGGCGTAATCGAAGTCAAGAGCGGGCCCATTCAACAACAAAAATAAAGTGGTCATTTGGGTAGTCACCCCCTCGTTAAACATATATCATCATTCAGAGTCCATCCATCGCTTTTTCGGTCTTCCCTACTCTTACATTTATCGACATTCATACTCAAAACTTTCCTCAGGATATTATCTCATTCATCCGTATCACGCCCATACCTTGACAACCGATACCTACTCTTGATCAGTAAATGTGCTAACAAATTGCATGTCAGCTGATGTAATTGGTTGGTCACTCGCATTTCAATGAAGAATGATACTGAAAAATTCATAGTGGATAAATTTTCAGTTTACTCGAACCCGGCCCAAGAATCGAACCCTGCATGACCCCGTGACAGAACCGTAAGAAACCCCGCTTGCAACCAATAAAGCAACGTGGCGGTAATCTATAGGTATACTATCCTATCTGAACTAATAACAAAGTTAAAGAGTTTGTTTGAATGCGCTAATCCCTGGAATCAGTCGGATTTGAAAATTATTTTTGCGTTTGGTAGCCTAATTATTGGCCAAGGCTAAGATATTAACACCACGCTAGGACCCTTAGGAGCCGAGCAAAAACAAAAATAGAAGAAAGAACGCTATGCAAAAACGAAAGTTATAGTGCAGGCAGGCGATGCGATGAGACGGGGTGAGAAAAAAGGTCACGCGGACGAAATCCCGGGCAGAAGCAGTATAATCGATATCCTATTTATTATGTAAGTAATGTCTGGCATTACAATAGCTTAAAGTTCAATGGTTTGTTGTCGTTATTATCACACAACTGACAGATAAGTGTCGCGTCGCGCGTCGGTCAGTTCCTGTGTTGTAATCGTTATGACCAATACAAATATTACATTTTACATCGTAGAACCCGCTTTCTTAGAACGGACCAACCCAACCTATCACTGTGAACTGAACATAGGCGTCTTTTAAACGTGGACATGGATTTAAACAAAGATTTAAATCGTTAGTTTCGACCTACCACGTGAAAAAAATCAAAATATTGTATTTCTCATAAACCTACCGGCCACTTATGAAACGTCAGAAGCTAGTCGCTTCCCATAAAGAACAGCAGGCAAGAAACATAACGGTTACTCTTGAAAAAAAATTGGTTTTTAGAGCTTGTCCAGAAAGGGCGAATTCGTCGCGATTCTCTCGTGCGTATTACGCGCGACCGTTCGTACAGAAGGAGCATACCAATGCGCGAGCATTTGGGTTCGAATTTCATTTGTCTGTAGAAAACATGGAGTTGAACGCTCTGGAGCTGGACGCAACAAGGAGTCTCCAGTATCTCACTCGCGCGAATCACGCGCGAGTCGAGGATCTGGCGTTGCGCACGCGATTTACGCGCGTATTTTAAAATCGCACGATGCTTGTAGACGCGATGTTACAAAAAGATGTCGTTTCTGCTTCGTTTTGACATGTGATTTTGACACCATAATGATGAACGGGACTTTACTAGATTGTCATGGAAACGCTATTTAATAATGTGTGAACCCACTCTTCTTAGTATGGACACTTTTTCGCGTGACGAAGTGCCTACGGTGAGGGTAAATCTGGAGTTATTTCTTTTGGGATTAAAAATTTATTATTTTGAAGAGGGCAATCAAAAGCCAGATCAATTGGAAACCACTCCAAGATTTTTGGTTCAAGTTTAGCTTTTCGGAATTAGATATAGGTACGCACGGTATAATGGTTCCTACTAAAAATGAAAAATCGATGCATCGCACGCAACATTGATGAAGAAGTCCAGTAAACAATATTATGCACAGCATTCTTCTTCACCAGTTGTATAGCTTCACACATTGGCTACGATCCATCAAAGATTTTTCATGCACTGCAGTGATTTTTTCATCCAGATAAACAATCACTTGTTAATCACAAAGAATCACATTTCAGCATTCATTACTTCTTACAGTACATACTAATGCCATGCTTTTTACAGTGTTTTAATGTGTTGAGGTCAAATTAGTCAATGGACGTCAAAAGTGCGCCAAAATTAGCCAACATGGATGCCATTTAAAGAGTTAATAAAAGAAAACACACATATTTCTTTGTTTAGTTGTATTGATGTTAATAACACAAAAACGTTGTTTAAATGAATATATTACCTTCTTATCCACCTGAAGAATCGATTCCCCCCTTTCTTCCCGCTATTTTTCTTCTTTTTCCCCATTCTTTTCTACAATAATTATCATACGGCACAAACACTTTTATACACTGTCTTTTAAAAAGTATTTATATCACTTATAGTTTTTACGTAAAGACCACTAAGCTCACTTCGTCACGTAATTCTGACCGATACAGGACCCTTAGAGGCTCTTAGGATAAAAAATACAGAATTAGACACTAAAATTAGTACTGTAACCCCAAAAACAGTTATTAACAAAAGCGTTTATTTACAAAAATTACGGTTATTCTTAAAAATATTTACCAAGATGGCCGACGTTATAATCTATGAATTAAATCGAAAGTTTAGAAGCGCGCGTTGGCCCGTGCGCGCGCATACTGGCTTGTGCCGTCGACGAAATTAGACGCAAAAAAAACTATAGATGCACATCTCGAGAAATGCAGCGATGATTTTATTTTGGTACTGACTACTGAAGAGATTATTACGATTCCTGTAGACTGTTTGCCCTTTTGGTGTGTAGTTACATTAAAGGGCGGTTATCGATACATTTTGAAAGTCAAATAATGTTGTAAAATAATGTTGTAAAACTGGTATTTCTAAAAAATCATTTAAAATCTACAAAAACTGTCCGCGTGAATCTTTGACAGTGTTATTTACAAAAGATGCGCGCAATATTGATTCTTCACATGGTGCAAAACTGTGTCAGTTACGCGACAGCATTGCCAAACGAATGCCAAACGCAATTTTTGTACTGCACTGTTGTGTACTGGCTGCACTTGCTTATAAAACTTTTTACAGAGATGAAAGCGACGCTGTGACTTTCTTCAGCTGTAAAGGTACTTCTCCGCCCAATTACGTCAAACCTGTTGCAAATAGACCGAAACTTATGGCCAAATACTCCAATGGAACTAGACTATATGGCGCCGTTAATTCTCATGCTGTTTCTGTCACTCTAAGGTGTCTTGGAGCGATAGAAATACTTTTAGGAACGTTCTAAATCTTTAAGTGTTCGGGTGACCAAGACTCCTTATGGCATTATTTTAAGTAGTTTCAATAGTTATGGGCCAAATCTACCACAATGTGGGCCCCAGAAAACGTCTGGCGACATCGAGGCACACTCAGTAGAAGATTGCGGAACGAGCTTGACGCCTACAGACAGGGTTGGTCTGCACTATCTCAAAACAGCGAGTAGTGGAAAGAAGAAAGGGAGGCCTTTACCCTGCAGTGGACAATATAATTATACTAGAAAAAAAAACAATGGCACTCCGGGAGTGCCGAAAGTGAAAACAAAACACAAACAGAATATTTTGCCATCACTCACTGACATATCGGATATACATTAAAACTGAATACATCCCGAGGACAGCCGAACACATCCGAAGCAGGTATTTTTTAAATCGTCTTATACACAATACACGCGCGGTGTTGCTTACGCTAACAGTGCCGCGAGTTCAAATTTTTTTCCATCTCAAAAAATGCCCAACGCGCCTAAAAAGTTTTCACTTCATAAATAGTTTATCGATTCATGGATTTAGATAAAATATACAACATCCCTGTCATGTAGAATAATCCCAAAAAGTAAAAGGGCAAATGAAAATATATTTAGATTCACTGCAGTGAGTCACAAAGAACTATATGAGGACGCGAAGAGATTCAACATTATTTGATGTGGCTAACTGATGATGGTTGCTAATGAAAATCATGTTGAAATCGTGAAAGAAATGTAGTTGTGTAAGCAGATAGATTTTTTAACAGATGTGTGTTTAGTCTATGGGGTCATAGAGGGATTGTAAATTAAAGAAGTTACGGGCGTGTTGAACTAATAAAGGGAATGTGTGTAAAATTATAACTTCAGCAGAAGCAGGGAGGTTAGGTTAAGCCGTTTCTTGTGATATTGAGATTAAACACACATACGGAAGAAAACATGGAAAAGTTAAGCTACGTTTGCCGCAATCAGTTCGTGGATGGGTAACCATTCATTATTTATCGAGACCTCACTATGCCTCGGAAAGCACGTTAAGCAGTTGGTCTGGAAGTCATTCGTAGATCTTTGACAGTCGTTACGGGTAGTCAGAAGCTCGGAAATCTGGCAGCCAGTCTTACCAAGGGAGATCTTGTTACCCTGTTACTGGGTAGTGGACGTCAGATGGGCAGTTGCTCCATGCAAAATACTGGTATTCGGCTGCATCTGGTTAGATTGGAAGCCGACCCCAACATAGTTGGGAAAAGGCTATGCAAAATTGATTCATTGAAGGAGCTTTATTTCCGAAGATTCAGACCAAATTCTTCTTAAATAAAAACACTGACAAGTGATGAAGGATGCACTGGTTTTTTGTATTTTTTTACATTTGCTATTCAGACTTCTGAAGCATATATAGAAAAATCAACAAAAACAAACGCATGATTGCATCAGAATGGAACACTATTTGGGAAGCTTCCAACTGTCGGCTGCAAGCTTTGATGCAGCAATGAAGTCACGAAAACTAGCCAATATTTGTGTCAAACTAATAATTGGCGGAACATTGAGAATTGGAGACAAAAGGGGCCTTTACCCAACACCTATATTATGTGAATAATCTTGAACTACGTGCTACATTTTTTGTCAGGTAATTTTGTAATTGTTTATCACGAAAGCTATCATGAGCAAAATCATAAAATGTCATCTATGTAAGATTTAGATAGAACGCATCTGCCGTGATCTTTCTAGGCCAAAGCTTTCTACATCTGGTTATAATTTAAGTTAAAATGAGTTAGTTTCTTGCTGACCGCGTCAGATGCAAACACTGATTTATATGGAGAAGAATTCGTAGATCGATTAAGTCGAAAGCTGGTTTAAAAGTTGAAGAAGCTTTTGGAAGCTTCTTATCTTTAAGTGCATCTCCCCGAAAAAATCTGGATATACCGATATCCTATGGTAAAACCCGGATAACAAACTTTCTAGTTTCAGTCTACAGTTCGGTCGACGAGAGAATGCGTTCTTGACACCCGTCAGTTTCATACAAACGAATACGTGTTTTGCAAATTTGATCTTTATTAGCTATGTATTAGAATTGTCGCACTAAAAGGTATCAGGAACGCATTTTCTCGACGGCCGACCGGACTGTAGCAACTGTTACAAGACTACAAAAAACGAAGAGATCATGTGTTAAAATGATCATTTTTCTATGGAGAGGCTCACTTAATGACTTCGCAGGAAGATAAACAATCCGCCACGATTGCGGGATTCCACGCACTTAATATAAAGTATCAGAAACAGAACCAACAAAATATAACAAAAAGGTAAACATTATTATGTCACCGTGATGCAACCTCGTTTGGGCAGCGTCCAACTCTTAGATAAGAATGAGGAAACGACTGAAATAGTCACCCAGTGGACTAGGATAATTCTAACCATTCGTCTATTTGTAAATACTCTACGTTGACCAGTGTTTTTAGCGAAAATTACGCGACTTTCGCACTAATAGACGCCTTAGCGAAATCAGTCGAAGAGGTCAAGGAGATATATTTGGAGAAGATGGTCGAGGCACCTAAGGAACAAGAAGACGAAGCAAAATCAGGCTCTCTGGAGGGCGTAGCGGACGTTACAACTGAATGTGTGACTCTCGAGAGTAATGTAACAACAGATAATTTACTGTCTCTATCAGTCAAGGCTGGACAAGCAATATTATTATCATGGGCTGAAATGACAGGAAGAGCGTGTTTCTTCATGTCTAAGAAGAAAAGTCGTTGCTACAAAATTCACATGATGTCAAAAATCTCCTTGAACCTAAACATAATCAGCTTGTAATGTTCCGACTGCTGGGACACAGGCCTCCTCTCTGTCAGAGGGAGTGGGCCATAATCCATCACGCAGGCCCAGTGCGGGTTGATAGATGTCTCATATCTTCAAATTTTTAGTTCTAGGACATGCCGGTTTCCTCACGATGTTTTTCTTCGCCGTTTTGAGTGCACCAAGGACGCAACATTTATTTGAACAACGTTGAGTGGACGCGTGCTTTTTTGGAAATGACGTAGAATATTAAGGTCACGAACGTACGTGATAGTAGACAGCCATACAAAAATACCGTTTAGTTGGTAGGTGTAAGTTTTTCAATAACTGTTCCATCGTTGGAAATTTTGACCAAAGAACTATAAGATTAGACCGCTTAAGTATGATGAGTATAGTTTCGAGAAACCATAGTGGATTCCATGAAGATAAGGCTACCCACCTTTTTCAATCAACTAAATGGGTTTCTAGATAAAATACTTGAGTTTCGTGGGAATTGGGGTCTGCGTACTCTTGGTAATGGCGTAGACGATGCTGGTCAAAAACCTGTTAATTGTTTAGATTAATTATCTTCATAGTCTGTTCACAACTTTAAATCACTCTCTTATTCTTTATTTTTTAGGAAGATTGACTTCTATCACGTGAACGGTGCACGAGTACCTTTTTTTTTTTAGAATAAAGCCATAAAATCAAAAACTCTAAAGATTAAACTTCTTCATTTAAACTAGACTGAACAACTAGTATTAGTGTTCTTTGATCTCCACAAAATCTTAGAAATTAAACCATAGATAAGCACGCCCGTTGCAAACTTCAAGAGTCATGCAACTGGCTCAAAACAAGCATAAATAAATAGAATTCATTCATTCCGTGTAAACGTCAAAGAAAATGATGACCAATATAGTTAGACTTCCCATTGTAATTAGTTTTATTTATTGAAGGAGGTCATTTTATGCTGGACATACTTTCGCGCGCAGATGAAATGACATGCGTTCCATTTTCAAAAGCGTTTCCGTTCGAAATCTCAATTTTGAATTGAATGTTTTTTTTTAATGGTTTCCACTTTATTTATTGACATGTTTTATTCAAATCAGGGCCGTAAGAGCGATTTCATACAATATCGTTTGCAAGCAATAGTGTCTTCCTAGATTGAGCCGATTTTTATTTAGTCTCCAGATTTCTCGGTATTTTGAACGTTTTCTCCTCACGAGCCATTTATAAGTGACAAAATTTAAAATAGCATTTCTGGACGAGTGCGGTGAAAACGAATTCGTTTATTTAAATAAGTGTATAATTAGAACAAAGAAGACGCTTGTTTTAAGTAGATATTTGAATTTTTGTACTCTTTTAGATCCTCGAAGTGATTGCTCCATTTTAAAGTGTATGCTGCCTATGTTGGTCATCTCAAATTAGATTTAATTGGTTCGCACTTTTTCAGATCAATTCGTACGCAGAACTAAATAAACATTGCCAACAAGTTCACAACATAAACAAAACACTAGCACATTTTTTCATAATTTACCACTATAGTCAATACAAAAACCGTAAAGCGCGCCAAAAATAGCACTTGCAGGCCGCGCTATAAACAGGGCTGCGTTAAAAAATTTAGAATTTTCAAAAAACGAATAACCGTATTGTACTCGAGCGCTTGTCAAGAGTCCTGTAACGTCAGTCTATCGCAAGAAATCCGGCGCAACTGACCTGTGGGTTGTTAGAAAATACGTGCTTTTCGGGGAAGTCATAAGTTTAATTATAGTACGCTATGAAATGTTTGATACAGTATGAGCGCGGTTCGGGGATAAAATTGATTTATGAAAGAGCAGACAGTTCCAAATAGACGGGTGAAAATGTTGATGCTGCAGTTAATTACTGTTTCTTTTTTTGTCCTATTTTACTGAAATGTTTTAACTTTAAATAACAACGTTAGGGACGGACGACGTTGTTTGTAGAGTAGTTAATAATCGGATACTTTAATATAATCTTTGTGAGGATGACGGGATGAATGCGCTAGCGCTCTCACCCCCTGCCGAGAGGGGGTAGAAGGGAGGTAGTTAGAAGAACACCGTGTGGCTTTAGTCTGTAAGAATCAAACAGACAAACAAACAAACAACAATAACAAATTTTCTTTCTTTCTTTACAGTCTCTTCCATCCGCCCCAGGGAGGAGGAAATCCATTAGGATTTTCACAGGAAAAAAACATTTTCTTATGAAAAATTGCAGGATAGGAAGGTTTATACTTTGTAACTTCTAAACTAAATGAACCGACAAACTTCTAAGGATGATTATGAGTCATCAGCACCACATAACATACATTACTTATTAATCTCTATAGAATTTCCTGCACTTCCCGCAAATAAATACTCCACGATACATATCGTACCAACCTACTAAATAAGACAATAGAATATCCTTGGAACTCGTAACTTCCGATTGCCATTGAAGAATGATTGTGAATCAACCTTCAAAAGAGTAAGCACTGATTTATAGCGTTTGAATGGCAGTGACTAATAATGTGCAATTGTTTTTCAAGAAGCCTTGGTATAGATGCATCTAGTCAATGAGTATATTTTTCGCCGTAGAAATAATATAATATTGAGATTATCAGCGTCACCAATTGAGTTTGCTAATAGTTTTAGTTAAGTTAGGATATTAAATTTTGGGATTTATGATATATATTTTTATATACAGGTACTTTAATGTACACCAGAAAATACATAACAAAAAATAAATTGACGCTACAAACATACAATGAGCGCCCTTATCACATTCTGTGATATCTTCCAGACATCCTTGGAATGGACAATGATTGAGTGATGATGGAGTGAATTGGAAAAAAAAAAACAATCATTTTTTTTTGGGAATGGCAACCTATGCTGTGGTCGTCCGCTTAACCGGACTTGCCTGTGGATGCCTCAATAAATTAAGGCCTCCAGTCAGGACGCTGTCATTAATTATGTATACTGGTAACGGTAAGTTGTTATTTATGTAGCTACATTATCATTTTAATTCTGAATGAATCTATTTAAAATTGAGTCCGGGATTAAGCTGAGTTCATAATTTCAGGGTCCGAAGAAAGATGTAAAAGAATATAAGAGACGACCGATACATTTTGATGAAAATATCTGCTGAAAGTTTGCCTTTTTTTGGGAAATTACTCTGAGCTGTAACTGAGAAAAACGCCATTACAAATTAAAGCATTTGTGCATTTTTTAGTTAAATGGTCAAATTAAAATCCCTTTAAAATAGCAATTTTGTCTGAAGTTTTAAAATATACTACATTAATTCAATAATGTCGTCGCCACTTTCCGGAGATTTTGGCAATGGCTGCTAAATAAATACGAGGCTTTTAGTGCGCCAGACTTTAATCAATTATTTACTTAATTATTGCATCGGCCTTCGAAATAAGAATACATGAAAACGGAGAATATATAAATTATGCAAAACCTACTCCTAATTAAGAGTGTGTAAATACTTTTATTCTATAATTTGACGCAATACACTTTACAATAAAATCCGATGCAACATGGTTTCGCAACACTGTTAAGTGTCTCCAATTTAAACTGTCAGTTCCTGAAGGGCTCGTGGCAATGTTATAAGTCGCACGGGTCGATCAATCAGATAAAGTGCTGCTTGCCGAGGTCGTTCCGTAGATGGGTGACCGTCTTTAAGTACCGAGACCCCTCCGTACTTTGGGAAGCACGTTAAGCACGTCATTCATTCATTATCTTCAATAGTCGTTACGGGTCGTCAGAAGATCAAAACTCTGATAACCAGTCGAACCAACATTGAGGTACTATTATATACTTACGTTAGAAGGTACCTCCAGAGTTCCTCAATGCTTACCAAGGGGTCTCGTCAATACCCAATAACTGGGTTGTGGAGGTCAGATAGGATATCGGAAAAGGCAAACCAGATGCTGTCAGTCCTAGTAGAGTTCCACTTTGCAAACACCAAAAACAAATAAAACCAGAGCAAAAAGTGCACTTGTCGCGGCGAAGTGCCGACGACAAATCGTAACATCTAAATTTCAACTACTGCCAAGAACACTGTATTATGATAATCATACATAATACAGCGGAAATTGGTCCAAGGTCAGGTATATAATGTATATATTTCAGTACCTATACAAATACAACTAAAACTTATGACTAATCGGCCTCCTAGAGGGTAAGGAGATCTTCTATTGAGTCTATTTACATTGTCAAAAAGGTAAATAAATGTTTTCGTGACTAAAATTTTAGGTCATGTGTTTGTGCTCCTGAAGTTTCAAATACGATACATTTTGGGATATTTTTTGACGTGACAACGTCTAATAAATCGATGAAGCTGGCTACACTCACGAAAAAACATGACTCATGTAGCGTTACCTCGCGGCCTCGCTCTGTAGCGTGGAGGCGTTCCATGGCGGCTTGAAGTGCAAGCGAATATTAACAAATGCAATGCAACAATTCCATCAGTATTTTCTTATGACGTTGTCACGTTCAACTATCGTCAGTAAACCGACTTTACAGAAAACCGATTTTTCATCAAAATCTATCTCTACGTTTATCGAATGTTTTGATTGTGAAATAATAATGTCTGAATAAATGTAACTCAACTTTTTCGAAAATCATAATGGAATAAGTGGAATGAAATATAACGCATAGTTACTAATAACAAAAAAAAATCAGACACAAGTAATAACATGCAAATGCCAACAACCGAAAAACCGGTGTTTACCGCAAAAACCGTTCTAAAACAAAATAGAACACATCAATGAAAATTCGTCGTAAAGTGTGCGGTTTGTTAATATTTCAGACTTTTATGACTCGCACTGCTTATAAATACTTCACAAGAGTCGTTAGTTATTATTCTGTAGTTGAGCTCGTAAGGAGTGAGGAGTCCACTTGTTAGTTTTATTATTATAGGCTAGCGCACATGAGGGCGGACCGCGTCGCACCGCAACGCATTTCCAAAATCCGTTGCGGAGTGGAAACAGTTCAAATTCAAATTTGAATCTGTCTAAAACAATTACTTTGGTGCGGTGCGATGAGGCCTGCTACGGCTTCTAATGCGCTTTGGCGCATTTTTGCAATTCGGCGCGCTGCGGCCCTCCTCTGCTATATTATGATCTTCGCTTTACAGTAAGACAGCGAATCTTAGGTCTCAGAGTGAACCAATCTCATTTTAAAATTACTACCTATTATTAGTATTTTATTTGGGTAATGGGTAACATGTTTTACCTTACATGGTGATGCAGCTTTTTTTTTAACTCGACCATGTGGTGTTTTTGAAACACTAGTGTTTCCAGTGTTTTAAGAACAATTTGTATACGTATTTCTTTGATTTAAAATCTTGATAATCTGAGAGACATTAAAAGATGATCTATTTATCATTAAGTATGTAGCTATTCCTGCTATTATAATATAACCAAGCGATAACTCAAACCAAGTTGCTAACACTAATGAAATATGAAGAACATTGTGAATAAAAGTTGTTTCAACATAAATAACTTGCTTGAAATGTTAGTAGATACTTAATTTCTCTGCTACAAGGGCTTAGGCTGTCTATTCTCGTTGACAGGGGTGCTATATCCGTTGCAGAAACTTCGATGGCATTTCAGTTTTCAGTACCTACATCGGTTGCATGAAAAAGGATCCTTTATCTTTTATGGTAAATCATCATCATCATCATCATCAGCCTATAATGTTCCCACTGCTGGGACACAGGCCTCCTCTCAGTGAGAGGGTGTGGGCCGTAATCCACCACGCGGGCCCAGTGCGGGTTGGTAGATGTCACAGTCTTCGAATTTTTGGTTTGGATTTTTGGTTTTTGGGTTTTTTATGGTTTGGTTTGGTTGATTTGGTTATGGTAAATAAGCAGTGAAAATTAATAAAATAATCTTGAACGAGCCTTGTTTAGACAAGCCCTCGAAATTAGAAGTCACTCACAATATCATGAAAATGAGTACCATTTATTTCCATCAACTTCAGGGTTTTAATAAACCAAATATGACAAACAGCTGACAAAACAATTCTTACCTTTTCATGTTAACGGCAAAGGAACAAGTTCAATATTAAACCATTAACAACATGGAGACAGACTAGATATCACGTTACACTCAACCAACTGTTCTACATCTCTGCTCCGGGCGCCATTTTCTATTAATAACTGTCAAAACAAGTATTAAATTCGAAATTAATATTGCACTTACTAAAATTTATTAGACGTTATATTTATTACTTAATTGGATAATTAATTTAATTAAAATTGTAGATGCATATTGTAAGAAGTTTATTGTATTCGCTTATTTAATGTTCAGAGTAAAATGATTGGGTAAGTATTGAAATACGACTTTAGTAATTGAAATTAATTGTCATCAAACAACATAAGACCGCCGAGAAACGGTAGAAGGAGCACTGGCATGGGGTGGACGACCTACATAAGATCGCGGGGGAGACCTAGATGACACTACCTCAGACTAGGGAAGCATGGCATAAAGAGGAGGAGGCATATATTCAGCAGTGGGTGGAAGATGGCCCCAATGGTGATGATAATGAACATCTCACGCACAGATATAGATAGACCTAGATAACGCAAGTATCACGAACTATATGAAAACCTGCCATTTTTTGACTACCTACTATGACGTCACAAGCTCGCGCTCTCGCTCAAGCTTACCCAGCGAGCAGTACACCAGGACTGAGCGCGAAAATAGCGGCTTACGATTTTTGAACGTAAGCTGGTGCGATTTTTGGCACGCGAATTAGTTGCTCTTGCTATATACTATAACAGTGTGATCTCACGCAAGAAAGTAAGAAGATGAAGTTATTCGAAATAGGGACTTGAGTTTGATTTATAAATACGAAATAAGTATCTATCAGAAGTTACTTCACGTGACTTTTTACTCTATGTTTTAACCAAAACAACATATTGTGCAATGCGAATGTTTAGGTTGATATTAACGCATTGTATTAAAAGAATCGGTTTCCATTCATATTTGAGATATCATAATATATTATAAAACATAACACGTTGAAATAAGAGCAAAATAAGTAACAGAATCATTGATATTCTGTCATGTCAAGTTGTAACAAGAAAGCTGCATTTCTAGAATACACAATGCCATATTGATGTTCCTATTTTGCCAATATCTACCACAAGGATGGATGATTGAATATTTTTGAAGTGAGACTTCTTAGGCGGCGGCGATTCGGAGATTGAGAGTGAAATTTCAAGGACGCCTCACGTTTAGGCATATTTCGTTACATGAGAGAGAAGAAAGATATAACTCTCCCTGTCTCTCACACTAAATCTCTCTTATTCTTTATTTTTCTCTTCTATAATGTGTACGGTACGTGCAATTTTTTATATACATTTTTAGCGTCGATACAAATATAATATAGTTCTGCACATCAATCTAGGTAGAACGACCCATTGTATTCTAGAACCGTAACAAGTTACAGGTGAAAATACATTGAAACTGAAAGTAATTCGACTTGATACAAATATTCTTCCATTTAAATACGATCAATGTTTAGAGCAAAAAATAACAACCTAATCAAAACTTCAAAACAGAAAGTTTCAATTTCTTGTGGTGCACCCAATAAAAAAGCTAAGATTCATAATTAGAAGACGCAAATAACGTCCGATGTTTATTGTCTACGGCTAGACTTGCACCATGCAGTTTGAGCATTTGAGTTTGCATGCAGTGCATCGCTGGCCGTCCGCCAAAACGGGAGCGTCGACCCTCCTCGTGTATTTCTTTTTCATGTCTGAGAATTCAAGATAGACACGTAATAGGAGGATAAGATTATAAATATTTAGGTTTAAAGATAGCTTGATGTATCATGATTGCAGTTTTTTGTTTATAGGAAGTTTTGATGTAAGGATTTATTTCTGGATCGAAATTGAGTAAGGGCGTTATCGGGAATTGAAGAAAGAAATGGTCTAAGTTTTCTTTGATTTCTTTTAGTAGCTTAATTTACACCACGTATGTTATAGGTAGGTACTTTTCTCTGCCAGTAATGACAGTTAATAGCTTGATTTTATGCATCTATTGTTTCAATGCTTAATTACAAATCAAGTAACGTCCGGCTTTAATATAACTGAAGTTATTACACAACGTATTTTAAATTATAATTTATGTAATAAATAATTTTCCAGTGTTTCACGCAATATGACCGCAGGATAAATTACGCTGAAGCCACGAGACCACAAAGTTGACAAACGTATAACGAGACAGATCAAGTGGGTAAGACTTTTCGGTTATCGAAATGAATTATACCATAAAGCTCCGATTCCATTGATAACTGACTTATCTAAGCCAAAAATATATTCTACATGCTGATAAGCAAACCATATAACCTAAACTAGAACTTTCAAAAGATCCAAAGTCAAGCTTTCTAACTTTCCACGCCAAATAAGTGGATTAGTCTGTCAATGCAAGGTGGGTGAGCTGCGGGCAACAGCCTGCAAAGCAGTTTCTTAAAAAGGATATATTCCAATGGATAAGTTCAGATAAATGCAACTGGCTTGCAGTTAATGTTGGCGCCCAGAGCAATGATTGACCCCATCACAATATTGATTGCACTGAATTTTATGTTAGCGAAACGAAGGAGCGATATCATTGTTTAACTAGAGACCTGTCCCTTTGCATAATACAATGTCACATTTAAATACATCTACATATTAAACAAGCAATACAAAACTCATAATTACCTGAACTAGACTCAAACCTTTGCCCAAATAAAGCAGATTGCTAAGCTAGCAGCTAATGACCGGCGATGTTAGGCGATGCTATATTTTTCTGCAGTTCCCGGAGAAGCGAACAAAACATATAATTTTCTGCCGCATTCACAATGACAGGAAGCCACGGTTGGAAAGGCTGTAGCCGACCGAGGAGCGTTGACAAACGTATCAGCTGATCGAATGGCAGTCGACGGAAAATAATGGAAATATGTAATTACTAGTTGTACAATGAACCGAATACAACCGGGCCATATGAACTACGAAACCACCCTTACTGCTACGAAATACAGGCGCTGTCAATGACAAATTGTTGTTACCGTGAATCTCCGGTTGACCGTACGTTTTATTTACTGCTTTTACGGTTTTTGTATGATGTTTGTGGAAGGTACTTGATGACCGAGTACTTGGAAACACTATTGTTGTATGATAAAATTAATGTATGTGAGAATTAATATACAATGTGCAAAAATTGCGAGTAAGTAAATCAATAGATTCTAGAAGAATCGAGGATGTTATACCTATTAGTTTGAAAGTTTTTGCAGAAAAGTACAATACTATTAATCCGTAATCTTCAGTTTCGTACGCAGTGTCCAATATTTTTTGGCACACCATAGTGTCTTGATTGTTATGTCGAAATGCAGCCATATGCCCATAATTATGTGACATACAGGACATTACAATTATTTAGTTTTCTGTTCCGCCGTCCAGCAAGATATTCCGGGTGCACATAACTTTCAAATGTCAAAAACGAAGGTACGTCTTTTGTAAATTAGAAAACATCCTACTAAAACCATACGGTACTTGTAGAGAATAATTATTGGTATATTAATAGCAAGGGATCTTATTACTATGTTCACAATGGTATGTTAATTTGTATGTACTAGTAAAGACAAAGCAAACAAACTTAGAACAAAAAATATCGGCCAGAAAAACTAGACAGTCTACTTATGTCCAGCATATTCAACGTTGCACTTCACTATCAAATCCATTTTGCATAAAATCAGTTTGCACGGTTCAAATAAAAAAGCAATAAAAAGAACAAGTTCAAGTGTAAAATTCATAAACTTTCGCGATCGAATACAACCTACATTCGCAAAAACTCATTTCAACACACGCACAAAAAACACCGAAAACTTTTTAAAAATTCGAACGCACGGTTCGCGTGTTCCATTTCGCGCCACTCACTGCACGAAAATATGGCGGGAAACGATGACCAACTAAAATGGTAATGTGATAAATGGTATCAATTAGGATTCATGTTGTGTTCCCGTCCAAATAAGAGTTGGTAACGTCGGAAGAATTTATGAAGCGTCGTCGGAAGCGGGTCAATGGATAAATAATTGAGTTGTCGATTATGGCACCCAGCGTTCATGATTTTGTTGTGGACGGTAAAATAACATCGATTGTCGAACGGTATCGTCACATTTAGGTAAGTAGTACTTAGAGGTATCTACTTACTTGAAAGTGATTAAGGGGGAAACGCTAGGGTAGCCAGCGAAATTAAAAATTTGTTTTGATTGATATTTCAAGAAATAGTCATTTAAGGGGGAAGCGCTAAGGTAGCCCAAGAAATTCAAATTTTCTTACGTTTTTTGCAATTTGCTGGTCAGTATTAAGTTGTACGCGTGTTCGCGGGCTACCCTGGCGCTTTCGCCTTAACGTGGGAGAAAATGAGATAGGAAGCATTATACAGTGTTTATGAAGGTTTCACTTCTACCACGTGTGAATTGCACACATGCTGTTTTTTTATTTATTTATTATTATCAGCCTGTGATATTCTACTACAAGGCAAAGGCCTCCCTACTCTCTCTCTTTCCACTTCTCTCTGTTCAAAGCTGCTAAGGACCATTTCTTGTTGAAGGAGTGCAGCTCATCCCGCCATCTCCGTCTGGGCCTGCCTCGATGATGCCATAGGATTATATGAACTTATTGGGTAATATTGATGATTTTAATTGTTATAATTCTGTAAATACATACCTGTTACGGTCGCGAGTCAAATTTTGTTCAACATACCTACCATAACCGAACACTGATCTGGTTGCATAAAACGTAAGAAATTTTTAACTTCGCGGGCTACCCTTTTGCTTTCCTCTTAAAAGTTTCATGCGAAGGAAGCTCTCAATGAAGCTCTTGATAAAAGAGGTTCGGAGAATCGTTTGTCGATGAAAATGAGTTCATCTAATTACTAATCATTGGCTAATGATGTTGTGTTAACGAATAGATTGTTTGTAAGCGAATTTGTGAGGCTGATGAAGTGCCGATGGATATCACTTCGAAGCCCGCTTTACCGATTTATTTAGCATATCTCAAGGGTCCAATCACATCGGACTGTAAGATTCAAAGAGTATAAACAAATTGTTTTTCAATACCATAATTCGAGAGGGGCCCGTGGCTAAGTAATAACAGGGTCAAGGGCAAATCGTTCAGATTAAGCTACGCTTGCTGCGGTTACTGGTATTCAGCTGCATCCGGTTAGACTGGAAGACCCAATATAGTTGGGAAAAGGCTAGGCAAATGATGAATTCGAGAGTGCTTTTAAAGAAAATGAAACCTTTCATTCGATTCACAAATCAGTTGAAGTGTACTCTAAAAATGTCAACACATTTGTCTCAAGAAATTATTCATTCCGCCTGATCTCTAATAAAGTCATCAACTTAGTTGTCGAGTTGCGCCGTAAATTAGCCGAATGTAGCATCACATGCATCAGTGTCTAAGATTAATGTATTTTTCAACAGTCCACGCGGAATGTTAAATGTATGAGACTTGCGAAGGATTCCTTTGTTTTGACAGGTCTAAAGTCGAAGTCCACGTTACGATAATTTATTTGAGAAGAGACCTGCCTTAAAAAGAAATAAATGTTAGCCCGGAGAGAGTCAAACTCCAGTTTTCCTGCATTTTGATCGAGTTTACACAAATCTCCCAAAAAATCTTTCTGGTGCCAAATAAATAAATGTTTCGTGCGATAAACAAAAACGGTCCGTCGACTGGAAGCGCAGTAGGTAAGGTAAGCCAATCAGCCACCGCGCCGACCGAGCTGACAGTATGATACGGAATAGTTATCTAAATCCAGGCATATTGATTTTATTCGATGCGATAGCGCTCACAGGCGAACCCCTTATTTATCTTTTGCCTGCAATCGGGAGGAAGTTATACTTCAGAGCAATTTGGTTCTGCATTTTTTTTTTCAGGATGGGAAATCATCAAATGACCCCTCCCGCTCTGGGTGGAGCGGAAGGGAGTGTGACTCTTACTGACTAAAACCCACCCGTGTTCCTTCCTTAGCCCTTTATGTTCCAGGCCAGCGGTAACCCTTTCGGACAACTACCCACACGACAAAAAGCTGTGTTAAAAAAGTAGTACATGACCTGAAGGCCAATTCTCGTAATTAAAAACGCTCAAAATCTAGTCACAACCTCATCTCAGCGACAATCAATATCAAAAATTTGTCAAAAATGTATGGAAATTGCAGGTATTTTTGACAGATTGAGACAGATCAAACTGTAAACGTTCTTAAATTACGAGTATTGCCCCTCGACACTGTTTTATTTATAAGATTTCAGTTCAAGACGTTTCTGAGATGATATCCCTTTAATTTCTGCGGTAAAGTCATTTCATTTGTTCCCTTCTCAGCCATTATTTATTATCCACTTCCCTTCGTTAACTCTTGCTGAGAGGACTGACACATTCAAGGTTGCATGCATGACTCGAAACAATACTCTTTGTACTACAAATGGTCCATCCGTTTCGAATGTGGCGCTTACACACATACCTATGAACAGTACGATCACACAGGTATTAAAGCACAGGGCTTACTGCACTGGCCGTAGCATCGTAACAGATGTTTCATAAAGACTATTAAGCATCTTTGTCGTTTTTCATGAAAATTCGTTATTTAGCAACTGCCGTTGTTGGTTGGTGTATAATCTAATCTTACAACCCCAACATGGGTTGCAAGATTACATTGGAATTTCTCAGTAGCACCCCGGAGTCTGGATTGGAGCCCGGTTGATGCCAATAGGCTCATCTCACGCCCTGTTACATTGGGACTTGAACATAACTGGCGAAATATGGGTTTACTATTAAGTACACCTTTGACCTCTGCCTAACCCTTCGTAGAAGTACAGGCGTGGTGTTATGTTGTAAGATTAGTTTCGGGCTCAACCGGTATCAATAATCAGAACAAAGACACACGGTGCAGTCGTTATAATGCTCCCTAAAGCTGTAGTAGATTCTGTGCTAATGCTAAACACGTATTTAAGTCACGAATAACTTTCGTAGTTTTAAGGAAATACTCGTACGCTTTTTTGTCGCACTTAGCCAAAAACGCTTGATCGTGCATGGCTACCCTTTTGATTAAGGTTTTGCTCCGATCCGATCTATCCATGTTAGGTTGCACACAGCAGACAGCCCGACGCATCACGCAGTATAGGTAAATGATTAATCAATCAATTGGACGCATCTATGAGCCGACCCCAACATGATAATGAAGTACGAAGAGTTTTGCGTCTGTATCAGCCAGTCCAGCCTTTCCATCAATGTTAGGATTGGCTTCCAGGCTAAGCAGACGCGGACCGGTATTAGAATTTCTTAATCTACGATTTTCTAGAACGGTGGCTGCAGTCACTGCTGCCTTCGTGAAAATGATGCCACCGGGGTTTGACTTTGCGGTGACAAAAAACGTTCTCTAGGAAAATGCACCAACTTATTTAAAAAAATAACTTTTCAGTGACGTGATTCGATTTGTAAATTGCAGACGTTATATTTTGGCGCCTACCTCAGTCTTAGGAATCCCTTTTTTTTGGTGCGCGATGGAAATCCTCATAGACTTCTCAAATTCTACAGAATTACCATGTGGCATCGAAACTTGTAGACATTTTTTTTCGGGTTTTCAATTGTCCCGTTATTATAACGGTACCTATGTCAAATGTCAGTATTGAGTAATACTTTGTGTGGGGATTGATTGGACCCACCTTTGGCCAGCTTAAATAAGTAAACAGATATCGATGGAATTTTAAAGATAATATTGCAGTCTTACATTATCTTTAATAGATTACTTGGCTTTTGACCTACATCGATGATTCCTTTGCAATATTCCGAAGACACTGATCATCGTCTGTGATCCCGGAAGTGACGGCAGGTGTTTACTTCGACAGTCTGACAACATGGGTAGTTGGATATCACGTGACATATTGACATCTGGCTGATTACCCTTATTGTGTTATAGATTCAACTTTTGTGAGGCACAGAATAAATTATGTACTAGTCAGGGCAGTGGATCGATGTGAGGGTCTAATAATAAGATAAAGATAATTTGTCGTGAAAGACATGACACAGTATTTTTTTCTCTTTCTATCCCTTGTGGTGATGGAAAGAGCTTTCTCATTTTTTATTTCTCCGAAAAATAATGCTCCAAAAACTTAATTGCTTGGGTTCCGTTACTATCATTATCACTGAAAAACTTTGGCAACAGGGAGAAAATGGTTGACAGTACTTTTGCAATTATGGTTTTATGTAAATTTTTGTTTAAAAACACTTGTTCTGCCTGCAATTCTTTTTGTAAAACTGAAGTATAATTATATGGGCTTGTACCACTGCCCTTAAAACAAGATATTTCATAACTTAGTTAGGGTGATGGTTGCAACACCTACCTGTTTTGTTAACATAAGTCAAATGATACAGGAAATAATAATTTGAAAATGACCATGTCACGTTGTACTGGAATCGGTCTATCATTACTGACAGGACTATTGTCGCCAATAAGCCTGATACCTGATATAGTGGGGATAGATCGATTAGCGCGCCGCACAATGATTGTCGATGTTACCATTTCACATGACGGGAACCTCGTGAAAGCTGAGAAAGAGAAACAAATTAAATAACTCGACTTAGCACACGAGGTTGTTGACATCTGGAGTGTGAGTTCGGCTATCATTGTGCCGATTGTCGTATCGGCCAATGGTCTAATAGCCGAAAGCCACGAGCAACATCTATCGAGGCTCTCGTTAGGCGGTTGGATCAAGAGCCTGATGCAGAAGGCAGTACTCCTCGATACGGCTCGCATTGTGAGGAGGTTCCTGTCTCTGGAGCCCTAACCCCCGGTAGCTTGGACCCTGCTCCCGACACCGGCAAACTACTATTTTTTCATATTTTTAAATGTTTTTTATACTCATTTTTATATTTTAAGAAATATGTATTTAAAAATGTAATAAAATAAGATAAAAAATAAAGTAACGAAATAATAATAATTCATAATTTATAGAAGTATACATTCATATGCTTATGATGAGATTGGATAATGGATTTCAATAATTCTTAAATGGGTGCAGTTAATTCTACATAGGGCTAATTTTTCCATTGTTCACATAACTTTTATTCGAGGAATAAAATTTATGTTTGAGTCTTTGTATGAAATAACTCAAAATTTGAAAATTATCCCTCGAATAAAGTTATCAGATGATTGAAAAGTCAGCCCTTAATCTCTTAATCCCAGCTAATGAGACCCTTCAATTGTAATGGGCCACCAGCGGCCAGCGCCGGGACGGAGCGATTAATTTAATTACTTAATAATATTTTCGAGTTCTAGCAATTAATGCCATAGAACCAGGTAAGTAACTTCTAACCACAATGCACAAAATCTTTGGGAATTAAACTATTAACTAATTGTTTTAATTATGTGCTCATGCAATAAATAACTCGCATAATTGTAGGGTATTCGGGTCACATTCCTATCAACAGTAGCATGAAGTGCAATGTATAGAACTGCCAATAGTTATATAATAGTGATTAGATTAACTTGACATATAACATCACATCTGTAATATCCGAAGTGCACCCACGTTTTGTTTAAGTCCCATGTAATAGCCCTGACCCTATTGCCATTAACCAGGCACACATTTTGACTCCGGACTGCTACTGAGAAATTCCTGATAGAAAATACACAATAACACTGTGCCCGGCCGAGGAATTGAACCCAGAACCCCGTGCTCAGCAGTACCACTTGCAACCGCTAGACCAACAAGGCAGTCTAAAAGAAGCGTCATCAGATTACCATGTTATGTATTGATATGCTATATTAAGATCAAGAACCTAATCAAGAATGTTGGTCAAAGTAGAGGCTCAGAAGGAGTGTGGGCAGACTAATAGCCAGGTGGGTGGACAACCTACAGAAGATCAAAGAAAAATCCTGGATGAGACTCGCACTGACTAGGGAAGCATGGTTCAATAGGGAGGAGGCCTTTACTCACTAGTGGGTGGAACTAGGGTTCCAATGATGATAGAGGATCAGAAGCCAAGAAATATGTTATTACACATGACATTGTGTAGTACACATGTCTACATATCAAGCTATACATAACCAGTATAAGCTGACTTCTGATTATACGAAAAACCTATATAATGCGAGGTCAGCTAAAATTGGAAATGTATAGCTTGATGTGTGGCTGTGTGTATATACTTTTTCAGTATTAAAGATACCTACTTGGAAACATCTTAAGTAATATTGGAATCAAATATTTCAAGGTCATGAGTTTGGGTATTAATTTATCAAGAGTAGGTATAGCTCTTGGTATAACTACGTATATATATTATTTTTTATAATATCTAGGTATGAAGAAATAAATAAATTGATTCGTACAGTTTTTGTTTTTAATAGTTTCTATCCACTGTAAAAATCATCAAACATTAGTTAAAAAGTAAGTAAGAATACACAATAATTTGTAATTGTAATATAAAATAAACGAGCTAAATAGGTTTATAAATAACAAAAGAAGTTCGAAAAATAATAATAGAAGAGAATTCAAAATAAAAGCATTCGATAATGTTTTTAGAAATATCAATAAAAACAAGTGACGCGACACTTGAAACAAGTTAATTAGAAGAAATACAATCCACAAGCTTCAACGACAGACAAAATACTTGTAAAAACGCATTAAAAAATACAACAGGACGAAAGAAAATATTTATATAAAATACGGAATATTTCGAAAAACAACATTGCACTCACCTTAGACAGAATATTTCTCGCAGTTATTTAATTTAATTTTCAGACACACAAATAAATACACAAACGAGTTTAAGTTTCTTTATAATCTTGTATACAGTTTGGAAACATAACTTCGCGAAGATATTTATTTTTTTGTAAAATAATGTTGTTTACGCACTTCTATCACATTCACAACACCACATTCTTGTCGATTGATTTGATTTCAAATCGAATCGAAAGGGAAGGAAGTAAAAATGTTGTCTATTCTTTTTGATTTCTAGTTTTTTACATTATTCATATTTGTTAGGAATAATAATAACATTATTTTATAACTATAGGATTCAAGGTTTGTCACATAAAGGATGAACAAAAGGAAAAAATTATCGAAAATTGAATTCGCATGCGTAGACGACAAGTGGTATTGTCTATGTTACTGGAAAAATTGGCGGTAAATTTAAATAATTCCTACCCTAAACATCTTACTTTGGGTGCCTGAGTTCATCGAAATCACTCTATCTATCCCTTAGTTGTAACGCTGCATAGTGTTTAGATAAGTGTTTTAGTACAACTAAAGTTAATACAGAAACTTTTATTTTTTTTATTTTATATTTGAATCCGTTGAAAGACGATAAATTATAAATAGGCAATTGATGCCGGATGTCCAGAAGTTGAAGTATTCATTGTATTCATTTTATGAATATTAAGAAGTTGCTGCATAATTATTTTACCTGTGCATTTTTTTTTTCACTGAAACATTTTATTAAGTAATCTAAAATACTGAATAGGAATACTGAATGCATGCAGTTACAGATGGGTACAATCCACCCGGGTTTAAACTCGGAGCTTTGTAAACACCCAATTTTCTGGGTGCTTACGGGTGTTTGTCGGGTGTTAATCAAAAGCACCGGGTTTAAACCCGGTGTATTGCCCATCTATACATGCAGTATGAGGGGGATGCGCTAAGGTAGCCCGCGAAATTTAAATTGACATACGAATTTTGCTATTTGCAGAACCCAGGCGCTTTCACCTTATTCATTCATCATTTTATTTTTTTTATCTATAGCTTTGAGAACTCAGGGGAAATACCTAATTGGAATAAGGCACCTGTGCTACCGCCGACGAGAAAACGACTAGCTATCAACGATTTTTCCGTTCAAGAAACGTATGAAAGATTGTTGTCAGTCCAGTGTGAGTGAAAGAGATAGATATATTAAGAGGGGACGGGGCCTGCGAGGAATAAAAAAAATAGGTATTTGAAGAAACTATTGCCGTCGCCTTACCTCAAGTCTGCCCCCGTAGTGTGGGACAGCTGCAGCTCAGACCGAAATTAATTATCACAAAAATTTTGACGAGATCGACCTTTCGTATTCCTGTTTTTTCTCCTCGAAAACTGAGCCGATTCAATTATTTTGTACGTTTCTAGGTTCCTAAAATTTTTTTATGATAAAAACTTTTCTCATTTTTCTGGTGGCTTTATTAATCACGGCGGTAAAAATAAGGCATTTTTTGTAATTTTTAGAGGGTCATATTTTCTTTAGTAATTAGTTGCTGAAAAAAAGAAAATGACACCTGGGACCTTGATTTATGGAAAAAATCGGTTGTCTGTAAAGTCGGTTTACGGACGATAGTTTAACGTGACAACGTCATAACAAAACATTAATGAAATTGCCGAACGCGGAGGCCGATTCGGCAGCGTTCGACATCATCTGTCTCTCATCGCTCGTTCCGCGCTCTCGCTTGCACTTCAAGCCGCCATGGAACGCTACAACGCTACAGAGCAAGGCCGCGAGGTAACGCTACATGAGTCATGTTTTTTCGTGTGTGCAGCCAGCTTCATCGATTTATTAGACGTTGTCACGTCAAAAAAAAAAATATTGCTCTAGAGGCATTAAGTATTCAGGAAGAAGAAAGGGAAATACATATGTATGGAGAATCATACGCCCTGTTCCTTCTTAATAGTTGATGGCTGACTGTTCGCCGCCGGCGAGTTATCGACTGTCGTAGCGACAAGAGCTACCAAAGAGAGTACTCGCTCAACGACGCCGACGCTCGCTTTGGGGGCAGAACACTCATTGAAAGACTCACGCTTGGTATATACGCGTACCAGCGCTGCCGTAGGTACTTACAATAAGTGCAATAACTCGGATTTTGGATTCAGCAAAATTTGCTGATTACGGATATGTATGTAACTTTTTAAAACCCAAAATCCGAGTATAGTTAGAGAGTAGATATTGCACTTATTGTAAGTACGGCAGAGCGAGTAATCGCTCGTGGCCAAATCGTGGCCATCGCGCACTCGCTAACTCGTTTTAGTTGCTAATTCTACTCACATCTCGTTAATCGCCGATGGTGATTAGTGTGGTTTTGATTTTGGTGAGTCAGGTGCCTACATCTTTTTGGAGAAAGTTATGAAAAAATAAAACGCGATTTAATTAAATATCATGTTTTATTGATTGTTCATTACCCTATATTGCGTTTTATACAATCTACGTTTATTTAGATAGAGTAACGGATTGAACCGCTTAAACATTACTTGCGTCCATTTTATTATATTTTAAAACGTTTATGTACAAATCTAATCAAGATACATTTTATAAAATACATGAAAATAAATATCAAGGTTTTAGGCTAGTGAGAAAACAAAGTTTTAATAACAGTGTTGCCAGTAGTTTTTGTAACAGCAGCGCTACTTTGAAAGGAAAACAACAATCAAGTATTGTTAGGACAAAAAAATCAGTTACGTTATTTTGCCACGCGCCAAAATATACTGAGCACACTGTATTATGCGAATTCAAGCATGAATCCAATTCCTACGGGAAGTCTATATGTATAATAGTTATTAGGAGTACTTTAGATGGCATATAATTGATCCTTTTGTAAAGGCACTAACAAGAAGGGAATGTCTAAATGTTATGTAGTTTCTAATCATCGTAGTATTAATTATTCTAAGTAGCTTTTGCCCGCCGTTCCGCCGGCGCGGATATCAAAAATTATTTCACGAGAACGAACTACCGGGATAAAAGTATCCTATGTCCATGCTCTAACCGTGTGTCATATCCACATCCGTCAGCCGTTTGGGCGTGATAAGTTAACAGAGAGACCAACAGACAGGAGTTACTTTCGCATTTATATAACATTAATATTATGAATAACATACAATTCAAATAAACCTTCTTATGCCTTCTACAGTCAATCGTATCTAGAAAAAAAAAAGAAAAAAATTATATCATACAGTATGAAAATTGTTCTCGCATATCAGCAAGAACTTTATGAGGATAGCTCATGTCGTGGTAAAATATTAGCATGTTTAGCACCCTAATTACGTAACACACTATAAATCATAATCTGAATCATTTTGAAGGATATTGCAAATCCATTGCTTCTTACATTCGAAAAATTTGTTTGACCAACAACGCAAATAACGCAATGAATGTTATTGAACTGTCAAAATGACAGCCATTCCTACCGCTAGTGTTTGTTTTTTTTAAAAAAAAAAACGTTGCCCCACACTAGGAATTTCTTCTGTATTGTAGGTGCGTTTAACAAACATTTAAATTCACATACACAAACAGCCAGACCCGGAACAACTGCTTGTAGGTCATACAAATATTTATTCCGTGCAGGAATCGAACCCGCGACACGCAGCGCAGCATTCAATCGCTTAACTACTGCGTCAACCGTGCCGTGTGTTACTCAATTACCCCACTGGGTGCATCAGGATCATACGTATATAATACATAGACATAGACTGAGCGTTCGCCTCACAAGTGGCGTCTCTCTAAAAAGAGACGAAGCAACTGTGCGGCCAATACCTGTCTCTTTTCTGCAAGCTTGTAAAGAAAAAATCGATTTCAACGAGTTCTCAAATTCATTCAATAGTCTATTCAAATTCAGAATTCTAGAAAGAGACAACTACTGGCCTGGGCGCACATTCGCTTTTGTCTCGTACTATTCGGTCTGTATACACTGCACAACTGAATACCAATCAGAACTCTAGAAAGAGGCAACTACTGGCAGCACAGAGACAACTTATTGGCCGGACCTTCGCTTTGTCTCTCTCTTACGTTTCGGTCTGTATTCACTGCACAAATGTACAGAAGCCATCAGCACATCAAGCTACCCGAAATTGTCAAATTTTGCCAATCAACTTTGAACCTTATGTTTTAGCGATAAAGTTGAAAATCTATTAAAGAAATCTGACAGATTGTAGTAGGTTGATATGCTGGCGTCTGTACACGGAACGCTCAGTTCATTCGTTTCATCATTCATTCATTCTCTGTCTATGAACCGCGGAGTAATTGCGTAACACACAGTTATAGTAGGAATAGCTTCAATCTTGATAGTTCAACACCATTCATTGCGTTATTAACGTTGCTGAGTAGACAATGTTTTCTAACATTAGAGGCAATGGATTAGCAATCTCCTTCACAATTATCCATATTGAGATTGATAGTTTGTTACGCAATTAAGGGGCAGGTTCGACACACAAGGAAGCTTTTTTTTTTAATAAATAGGAAGCAAGCAAGTTACAAATCAAAATAAGTTATTTTATACATTTTTGTGTTAAGGCGAAAGCGCCAGGGTAGCCCGCGAAATTCAATTTTTTTTAGGTTTTTTGGAATTTGCTGGTCAGTATTAAGTTGTACGTTGATTAATATATGAATCGCGGCCGTAAGAAATATGTGTTTACAGAATTATAATCATTAAAGTCATCAACACAACTCTCTAAGACCACGTAAGTCCAAAGAATAACTGTTTCATGAAATCATCATTCTTTGGACTTACGTGGTCTTAGAGAGTTGTGTTGATGACTTTAATGATTATAATTCTGTAAACACATATTTCTTACGGCCGCGATTCATATGTTAATCAAGATACAACTTAATACTGACCAGCAAATTACAAAAAACGTAAGAAAATTTGAATTTCGCGGGCTACCTTAGCGCTTCCCCCTTAACAATGTTGGAAAATTAAATAAAATTAGGTATATAAACATCTATACTAAATTCTCTATGGTTTTTATTGCATTTAATTTAATTATGATTTGAACTCAAATACTTATTCAAACGTCTTCTAATAGACATGTCTGTACGAAACAAATATATTTCTAATATCAATTAGTCTACAATAAATGGTAAAGTGACCTTTTTAACAGCCGAAATTAAAAACATATACCCCTTACTAATAAATGTATTATAACTTTATAACAGATGAATAGTTACACACCGATTTCTCTCTTTCAGTAATTTGACTTTCGAAAGAAGAAGACAAAGTGTTGTGTAACTATATAGACGTTATATACAACGTTTATTAGTAAGCTGTAAAGGGTATAGAATAGCCTAGCTAGCCTCTACCCGCGGCTTCGACCGCATAGAAGTCGGAAAATATCCCACGGGAATGGGCTACAGGTATAAAAAGTATGTCCTTCGTGGGTTTGGCCTGGGCGTTGATGAGTCAGTCTGTGGAAGAGTGACTCAGGACTTTTAGAATAGAATTTATTCCGATCTCCCGAGTTATGAAAATGACTCACGATATTAAAAAAAAAACAATTTTTATTTGAGATGTCCCATCAAAATCCATTTTGATGTCGCCTACAATAGCTCTTTTAAAAAAAAAACGATCCATGAACGGATGGTGGCGCAGTTTGCGAAGGAAGCTGTCAAACATCTGTCAAATTCAAATCATTTCATGTAAGTTCTCAATTTCGCCACATTCATTTAGATCAATGTCGCACTGTACGTTACGCGCCATGTTGATTTTTGTTGTTGAATAAAATATAGTTTAAGAACCCATGGAAGATATTCAAACATTTTTGTAAAATGTTTATACGTACAAATCCGATCCAGGACTTAACTTCGTAGATTCTGAGAGCAATTCAATAGATCTAACTTACTACACTATCAAAAAATACTACACTATAATAATATAATTTTAAATACATTGTTTTGTAAGAATATTGTCATTATACATTTTTTAAAAGTTGACAATACATTTTTATTACGTACTATAAAAGATTCGAAAAGAAACCAATATTACAATATAAAGATACTATATTAAATAGACCGTCGCAAATAAGCGTCATACATACTGTATCGTATATCGTTAATATAATTTTTTTATGAAAGTTAAGAGTAGGTACGAAGCGATTGTGTCCGATTTTAAGCCGGGTATCACATCTCCGCTGCGAAACCATAGCAGCTAAACCGCAGTAGTTCCGCCACGACTTGTCCGTTGTGCGACAAAATGATCAATTGCATTTCAGGGAATTTTACAGAATGCCTAGGCGTTATACATTTTGTCTTAGGCATTATACAGAACTGCAACAGTATGCAAACAGACGGCGCCGTATGTATAATGAAGAATTATACAATCTGCCTTCGATAGATGTACAGACGCCAGCACATCAACCTACTACAATCTGTCGGATTTCTTTATTAGATTTTCAACTTTATCGCTAAAGCATAAGGCTCAAAGTTGATTGGCAAAATTTGACAGTTTCGGGTACCTTGCCATTGTTACCGACATAACAGCGGCCCCCTTTTATATATCCGGTAATAACGTAACACACTTTCAATGATAATTCCTTTTATTTCGACAGTTCAACAACATTAATTGCGTTGTTTACGTTGTCGAGCCGACGAATTTTTCTAATCGCTGTTCGCGATTTATTTGCCAAAAACGTAAACAAATATGAGCATTTGGGAAAATAACTTTAATACCCACACAATAAAGTTCAGTTTACGTTACAACTTCGAACATTTTTATAACTTTTTAAATGGTGTTAGTCACTCTGAAATCAACATAATTACCACAAAAATAAAGTTGATATTTGTTTAACTTGAAATAACAACAATTAGAAACATACATTTGAACAGACCTTACCAGTCAACGTTAGGGAGCTGCAGAGACAAAACATGGCAGGTGCAACATATGGGATAGATAAAACTCTAAAAAGAATAAATAATAATACATAGATACATACGTACAAATAACGGAAATAAACTTTGTCAGGAGAAGTAGCAACACTTTTGACGTGACAACGTCTAATAAATCGATGAAGCTGGCTGCACTCACGAAAAAACATGACTCATGTAGCGTTACCTCGCGGCCTCGCTCTGTAGCGTTCCATGGCGGCTTGAAGTGCAAGCGAATATTAACAAATGCAATGCAACTATTCCATCAGTATTTTCTTATGACGTTGTCACGTTCAACTATCGTCAGTAAACCGACTTTACAGACAACCGATTTTTTTATAATTTTCGGTGTTTCAAAACCAGACACAATCACTCCACAAGCGACACAAGAACGTCTTCACCACAACATCGACACAGCTTATCCTCGTAGATCAGCAGGCCAGCAGGTCACCCAGCGCCCTCGCCCCCCCCTCGCTGGCCCAGTACACCCCCCCGCACGAGTTGACGAGGCTCCACACATAGGGGGTGAAGAACTCTTCTGGTCTCTCTTCTTCGACGTAGCGGAATTTTAGGTCGGGGAATTTCTGGAAAAGAAGATATTATTATTTTTACTTCAATATGGCACATAACTGTATTTTAGCGTAGGTTTAGCTTTGACTTCCTCATTTCTGCAGTGCCTCCGAGATGTTCACGCAGGTCATGAAGCCGAAATCAGCCGATTGTCTCTTTCCGAAGGTCGATGTGCAATATTTATCGCCGGGTACTGTACATTGCTTTACAAAACCAAATAATATTCATAGTATACCTTTAATCTATCGCTAGACCACTGCTCAGCCCCCTTCTTGATACACTGCAGCACTTCAGTGACTCCTAAGTCACCGCCCGCGCCCTCCTGCACCCGCTGTAGGCGCGTTGAGAAGTAGCCTATCACCTGGAAATAGAGTAGATAGAATGATTTTTTTTAGTTATTTTTTTATTTGAAACTAGCAGCGCTCGCGGTTTCACCCGTATAAGTGTCGGTCCCGTGGGAATATCGGGATAAAAACTATCCTATGTCCTTTCCCGGGATGCAATCTATTAAATAAATTTGACAGATTGTAGTAGCTTGATGTGCTGGCGTCTGTGCAATAAGTTATGGTATGTACTCTTTACTCTATTGTTGTCACCTTGTTATTTTTTCTATTGAAAAGCTGGTAGGTTCCAATAAATAAAATTAAATACTTCTAACATTATTCTTTTAACAAGCTTATTCTTTCAACACTAGTTAGCTTACAGACATCGCTCTAGGACGCCATTGTAGTCTCCACACTAGTGTTGTCCATCCATCATCGACTATCCACTAGTGATGTTCCTACTTAGTAAACATACAACACTGGGCACTATTCTACTACTACTTAAGAGTTTACCGCGCAACTAGCATAGATATAACGGCCCGACATGAATCATCGGGCAGTTGCCCGCCAGACACAACAGCCGTCTGGTCGGAGGGTCCTCCCTTTTCTATACAGTATGAGTGAACTTTACACCCTGTTCCTCATACCTCTATATAGTGGACACCCATCCTCGCGTAGCTAAACTTTGATCAAAATCAAAAACCGTTTATTCAAATTGAGCTGAGAATCAGCTTTTTGTACTAACAGTCAAAACTACATAAGAAGGCCCCAAAAACACTCGCCCTTCACCGGATCCTAGTGTTTAGCTGAATTGATCGAGCCATGGAAAGAAAAAAGAAGAAAAAAAAGACACGACACACGACACGACACGACACACGATACGACACGACTTAGCCACGAGCCCCTCACATACTACTTACCATATCAATATTCTGTGCGACGGGGTGGTGCGTATGCAGAGTGAAGAGATGTCGCTTGTGTAATAACGCGTAGACAACGTTACAGTTGTTGCTGAGTTGGTGAGCGACGCAGGAGTTGATGATCTCAAGCAGCATGCGTAGGACCTCGTCCAGGACTGATATATGGTCCATCTGTAACAGAAAAAATTATATAATTATGAATAGTATAAATAAAGTAGAAAAATAAATAGTAAAAGATGTTTCTTGGACAATTAAGGTCAGTGTTTCAAAAATTTGCCAAAGATGTAAACAACAATGGCCGCTCAAAATTGTCTATGGTTTAGTGATGCAGTAGTATGAATTTGCTGTTGGAAATAACTTAATTACAACAATGGTGTTAGTATGTGCCTAATACACATCACGGAGTTCGTATATGTGTCCCAGTATTATCCAGTATAAAGTCTGGTGATATAGAATAAGTTTTCTAGACAAATGTCAGTATCATAAACATGCTTGTACTTCTGATCGTTTGCCTGTGCGGATGCACAATATATTTTGGAGTCTTATATTTTATTTTATTGAGTAGTCCACGGAATTTCCAACATTTGCAACATAAATAAAATGTTTTTTTTTTTCAATAATGGAGTATTAAATACTCCTTGTACAAATAATCTATATTTTTAATTTCAATGACAAGATAAATTTAGACGACACAAAAAAGGATGTCGGTAGTTTGATGTTTGTAAAAATTCAAAATCAATCCCAGATTTCGGTTTTATTGTTAAATATAATAGAATATTTAAAAGTTTAGAAACACACACAGAATGAAAAAGTGAGTGTGATAATGTGTGTATCCTATTTAGTGCGAATTTAATCAGTGAGACGCAGATATCGCGTTCAATCCCCACGTAAGCTCAATGTTATTGCTTTTGGAAAGTCACTTCCACATCCAGTTTACGTATTTTTTTTGTTGTGGGTTTTGACATTCAAAATTGTATTTTAATTGAATTGAATTATTTGACTCTGACTTAATATGAGAAAACGCAAAGACAGTAATTCTATATATACGGAATTGGTATAGTAGTGAAGATGAAATCTAATTAAGAGCGGTAATACTCACAATTTCTTCTGTCTTTTCCTCCGCATGATGTGGAAGCTCTAAACTATTTATATCTCCGCCTGAAACATATTTTTTTTTACATTTCAAGGTTGCTTTTATTTTATTTCTTCAGAAAACTTACAGCTAGGTTAGTTATTGCATGTTCTTATTGTACAAACGCCAGCACATCAAGCTACTACAATCTGTCAAATTTCTTAAATAGATTTTCAACTTTATGACTAGATCATAAGGTTCAAAGTTGATTGGGAAAATTTGACAGTTTCGGGTAGCTTGATGTGCTGGCGTCTGTACAACTCCACATATCACTTACACACGCCATTTATAGCGTGTCAATAATGTGGCGACACTCCTCTATAAAAAATGCTGTCTCGTCATATCCCATGACTGAACACTGACCCTCAAAATACTGGCCCAGTCCCAGTTTGGGAGTTAGGACCAATTCTTTGTAAATACATTCATATTGTAAGATTGTGACTTTGAGTGTCTGTCATATTTTTTTAAGGCGAATGCGCAGTGGTAGACCACGAAATTCAAATTTCATTACGTTTTTTGCGATTTGCAGGTCAATGTCAGGTTGTATCTTGATCAAAATATGATTGGCGACTATAATAGATATGTATTTACAGAATTATAGTCATCAGAATCATTAATACATCTCTTTAAGATATATTTGTTCCATAAACACTTTTCCATAAGAGATTTGTTCTTATAATTCTGTAAATACGTCATGTACAGACGCCAGCACATCAAGTTACTACAATCTGTCAAATTTCTTTAATAGATTTTCAACTTTATAGCTACAGCATAAGGTTCAAAGTAGATTGGGAAAATTTTACAGTTTCGGGTAGCATGATGTGCTGGCGTCTGTACGTATTTACAGAATTATAAGAACAAATCTCTATAGTCGCGAATCATATTTTGATCAAGATACAACCGGACACTGACCTGAAAATCGCAAAAAACGTAAGAAAAATTGAATTTCGCGGGCTACCACTGCGCATTCACCTTAACGTATTTGTTCTAGTGACAAATAAACGTTTTTAGAGTTCCGTACCCAAAGGGTAAAACAGACAGACAGACGGACAGTGGAGTCTTAGTAATGGGGTCCCGTCCCTATTACTAAGACTCCACTGTTCGTCTCTCTTTCTGTCTGTCACCAGGCAGTATCTCATGAACCGTGATAGTTAGACAGTTGAAATTTTCCCAGATAATGTATTTCTGTTGCAGCTATAACAACAAATACTAAAAACGGGGGCTCCCATACAACAAACGTGTTTTTTTTCGCCGTTTTTTATTTTTATTTATTAGATAGTAAAAATAATAGTGTAGGAAGGCAAATCACTAGTGGCAAAATGGTGGATAGCAGATGTGTTACGGTGAAACGGAAGATCTATTGCAGTGAAACGCAGCGCGGTTTTCTCCGTCAAACAAATATCAACATTGCGGGTCTTAAAATAAAGTCTAAAATAATTAGCACAAGGTTTATTTAAAAAAAAAAAAGGTTTTAAAGTCCACGAAAACGAAATAAAATAACTTCTCACCTTCAATTTCACTGCATAGTCTTGCTCTTCGTTTTGTCAATGTTTCAAACAGTGATATTAACCTCTGCGCTACGTAAGGATGTAGATTTCTGAATTCACCTGAAAGTCGACAAAAATACGTCATTATAATTATCATTTCATCGACAGGCGCCATTGAACAAGGCGCCAAATCCATGGGCGAGGAACTGGTCGACTTCTATGTTGGGGTCGACCCGTTTCTTGACCTTTTTTTTTTTCAGGATGAGAAATCATCAAATGACCCCTCCCGCTCTGGGTGGAGCGGAAGGGAGTGTCAGACTCTTACTGACTAAAACCCACCCGTGTTTCTTCCTTAGCCCTTTATGTTCCGGGCCAGCGCTAACCCTTTCGGACAATCCCGCTGACTGTTTCTTGCCCTTGGTTCGGTAAAGGCTAGACCGCTGATGAAATGAAACGAAACGAAACGTAACGAAACGAAACGAAACAAAACGAAACGAAACGTCACGAAACGTCTGAAACGTTTTATCTATCTATCTATCTAAATGACTTACAGCTCATATTAGCGATGGCTGCGAGGCAGTTGGTGTGCAGGTACTTGTCCCGCACGCGCACCATGTTGTACTGCAGCGCCCGTAGGATCACGAGGACCATCAGACCTCCTAGCGATATCTCGGAGATAGCGCGCTCTGTGTACCAGGTTAGGTTTTTAAGCATCTGTGGACAAAATTAAGGATGTTAGTATCATTCATTCATATTGAAGTTTCTTTGCCAGCATGCGGGGACTCCCCGCAGTCGGTGTAATGACCAGTGGAAGTCATAAGTCGATAACGACCACTTCGACCGGTTCTGTGCTTCTCGCGTCCAACGGGTTCCTGCGGCCTTCACAAGGTCGTCGGCCCACCTTGTGGGAGCCCTTCCGACGCTACGTCTTCCGGTAAGCGGTCGCCACTCGGTCAGTCGGGACCGGTATGTACTCGAACACCTAGAACTCTACTGAGGCACTATATAAGGCCGGTGTGGGCCGCGAGCCGGACAGATTGGATACAGCGATACAAGCGAACACATCGAAAGCGATCTTCAAGTGCGACTTAGAGCGATCAGTAGTGCAATTGTGTTTCATAATTAGTGTGTTTGAGTTGTAATTAGTGTTGTTGATTAAAGTGTTAATTTTTTGGTTAATTAATAGGCAGTTTTTATTGTCACGAACCTCAAGCCCGTAACAGTACTTACAATTAAATGCACGCTCTTGATCAGCGCGTCGTCTTCAGTCAATATCAGTAGCACTATTAGCGACATGTAAATGTGATGGTTGTTGTTGTCTGGTGCGTTGTACAGCACTTGCAGGATAGGCACTATCTGTGGAGCAAAAATTTAGGTTAAAATAGACAACAACTAGCCAAAAAAAAAAAGAAAAAAAAAACAGGTACGTCACTATCTAAAACAATCATTAATCCGATCCAAATGTTCTGTACATTCGCCAGCACATCAACCTACTACAATCTGTCAAATTTATTTAATAGATTTTCAACTTTGTCGCTAACGCATAAGGTTCAATGTTAATTGAGAAAATTTGACAGTTTCGGGTAGCTCGATGTGCTGGCGTCTGTACATCAGTATAAAAGAGTAAAATTACTAAGACTCCACTGTCCGTCTGTCTGTCACCAGGCTGTATCTCATGAACCGTAATAGCTAGACATTTGAAATATTCACAGATAATGTATTTCTGTTGCCGCTATAACAACAAATACTAAAAATAGAATAAAATAGATATTTAAGGGGGCCCTCCCACACAACAAACGTGTTGTTTTTTGGCGCCTTTGCCTTGTGCACGGAACCCTTCGTGTGCGAGTCCGGCTCGCACTTGGCCAGTTTTCCCCAAGATGTCTGCAGACATTCATACCTTGGAGTAAATGGAGCCTACTCCTTTCTGGGGGCTTACTCTCCAAACTAATTTTAATTCCAATGAGATGCCAATATGATTCCAATGTTAATTTTACAGTCACGTGATTCGTGATTCGGTACTCTTGAAAACAATATTGTCAACAATTACCCCACGCCAAGCCCGAACCCAATTCCACTTAGTTCTCCAAAATGGACACCCAATCTAAAAATCATTTGGCGCTAGCATCGAACTCAAGAGTACGAAACGTCACAATTCCAATGTCGATCTATCGGAATTAAATTGAAGAGTAAGCACACTGAATCAAATAATATCAAAATACTGACCAACTGATCGATCTGCGCCACATTGCTGATGTGTCGTTTGTAAGCGTTGCAGGAGTGTAGCATCAGATACAGGAGCAACGTCGAGTGTTCGCAGCCGGCGGTCGCGCATAGAGCTTTGTGGAGCTGTAATAATTACAATATTTTCAGTCGATTTAACAACACAAAGCATTTTATTTTATACAAGAAAAGTAACCTATAATATCCTAACTTCCTGACTAATATTATAAATGCGAAAGCACAATGCGTGTCACGAAAGATGAGACTTGACCCCACCTCCCCCACTCTTTCCGCCGCCCCTATGACGTCCGGTCCCGTCCCGCACTCAGACCTCATACCGCTAAAGATACCTAAAATCGTGTACTGCGCATGTCAAACCACGTGGTGTGTCAAGTCTCATCTTTCGTGGCACGCATTGGTAAGTTTGTTTGTTTGTTACCTTTTCACGCCTAAAACACTGAACCGATCATCTTGAAATTTTGCATATACGTTGTCAGGTGTACAGAAACGGACATAGGGTACCTTTCATCCCGAAAAAAAAGCGCTGTTCACGAGAAAAACAACAATAACGTTATTATGATAATAGATGGCGCCACGTGTCTTTCGAATCATGATTGAATTATATTAGAAATCACGGGATCGAGATTCATGCGGGTGAAACCGCGGGGCGCAGCTAGTTAATATTATAAATGCGAAAGTGTGTCTGTCTGTTACTTAACGCTTAAAATGTTGAACCGATTTAGATGAAATTTGGTATAGAGATAGTTTGAGTGCCGGGAAAGGACAAGCATCGCAAGATACAAGACTCAGCCCACTATCGACCTCCGGTCTCCGGGGGGGAGTGATGTAGCGGTATCTACAACGCCACATGCAAACAACACGTCATACTGACGTCACGCAAATCCTGCATCGCGTAAGCAGAGTTTACCGCGCAACTAGCATAGATACAACGGCCCGACATGAATCAACGGGCAGTTGCCCGCCAGACACAACACCCGTCTGGTCTGAGGATCCTCCCTTTTCTATAGAGTATGAGTGAACTTTACACCCTGTTCCTCATACCTCTATAATAGTTTTTATCCCGATATTCCCACGGGATCGACATTTATGCGGGTGATACCGCGGGGCACTGCTAGTTATTTATTATTATTGAAGTGAAAACTTCTTTAGGAGCGTTGGGAATTTTTTGAGACGGGAAAAAACCATTGAACTCGCGACACTGTTACCGACACCGCGCTACATTCGGATGTGTTCGGCTGTCCTCGGGTTGTACTCGGTTTTAATGTATCCGATATGTCAGTGAGCGATGGCAAAGTATTCTGTTTGTGTTTTGTTTTCACTTCTGTCGGCACTCCCGGAGTGCCACTGTTTTTTTTTTTTTGCCTATATGGTCCCACTGCAGAGCAAGGGCCTTCCTTTCTCCTTTCCACTCCTCTCTGTCTTGAGCTAGGTTGGACCAATCCTGTGTATGCATCAAGCTTGTCCTGCCATCTTCTCCTGGGTGTGCCTCGGTGTCGCCAGACGTTTTCTGGGACCCACACGGCCCATGACTCGTTCGACATGTGGCCAATCCAGGTATCCAGCCCAGTCCCATTTAAGCTTGGCTGCTTTTTCGGTGACATTGGCGATGTGTTTTAGCATTATCTTGTGATGATGATGACTTCACGGAGTAGTTGCACGAAGGTTACGCTGATGCTCATGTTCGGGGTCACCAGGGAGGTATGAGGAACAGAGTGTAGTTTGGGAAGTGTTTTTGGAGTACTTTGGGAACAACCCGTAAAATTCACTCGTCCTCCATAGATAAGGGAGAATCCTCCGACCAGACGGGTGTTATGTCCGTTGGGCAACTGCCAACTGCCCGACGATTGATGTCGAAACGTTGTATTTATGTCGGAATGTTGTATTTAAGCAAGTTGCGCGGTAAACTCTGCTTGCGCAATGCAGGATTTTGCGTGACGTCAGTATAATGCGTAGTTCGCATGTGGCGATCGGCTGTCCCATTTCAAAACCTAGTAAGGGACACTTTTTACAAAAACGGTTTTATTGCATAATCTTGCTAACCTAGAAGGTCTCTACCAAATAAAAAAAAAACAGCGTTTTAAACTTGCATAAAAGCTGATATATTAAGGCATCGATACCTAGTAAGTGCACCATTCACTCCCTAGTGACTTTAAAACCTAGTAAGTCACTTAACCAATTCAAAACCTTAGTATCTTTTACAACTATTAGCATTTTTACAATATTACGTTTATGCGCTCTCCTGTAAAATTTCATTTTAAGTCCTTACTAGGTTTTGAAATGGGGCAGCCGCGGTGTAGATGGCGCTACAATTTTAACATACTCTAAAAATTGAATCTTAATTCTTGTTATGAAAGAGTTACCAGTTAATAGAAATGTGCTAAGTTTACTTACAGCAGCCATGTCGATCCTTGGCGGCGTCACTTGTGATCCACTGTTTGATTCTTTATGTGGTGTTGTTGCTGATGTTTCTGCAAATAAATGAAGAAAACCATTGAAAATTTAAATCATCATCATCATCATAATCAGCCTATAATGTTCCCACTGCTGGGACACAGGCCTCCTCTCTTCGAGAGGGAGTGGGCTATAATCCACCACGCGGGCCCAGTGTGGGTTGGTAGATGTCACATGTCTTCGAATTTTTGGTTCTAGGACATGCCGGTTTCCTCACGATGTTTTCCTTCACCGTTTTGAGAGCAGTGGTGATGAAATAATTTGCACAAAGTAAAGCGCCTGTTAGGGTTCGAACCTACGACCTACAACTCGTAAGTCGCGGCCGTTACCACTTAGCCACCACTGCTCTCTCAAGAGAAAAAATTTAAATAAAAGCAAGCAATTGGGTGGTTTATTATCAAACTCAAACACACGCGCACAACATCAGACTGGACTAGCCTGTTAGATCTTGGCAAAATGCAGGGGATATTCTATGAGTAATTTTCACCCGTTCACTGAAAGGCCAATCAAGACGAAAATTGGCTAACAGACTGTCAAGTGATTTAATTGGTTCTTGTTATTTTCGTGAGCGAATAACAGCAGTTAAGTCGATATCGAACACAAACTGAATCAAAAGTGGAAAATAAATTCATTAGTAAACCGATCCAACCTTGTTGGATTTCAGCATCAACCGAAAGGTCATATCTAAAGAGCAGATGAACGTTCATTCGAGTGAAGCGTCTGATATCAGGTTTAATATGAGTTTAACTTATCATCACTTTGGGGAAGTATATGAGCTCAGATTGATAATTAAAGTCAGTAGGCGCTGCCCTTTGATCAACAATAGTACTAGACTTCCGATGAGCGCATCAAAATAGGCCGGAAAAATAAGACCACAAGTTAATAATGCTGTGGTCTTATTTCGCAACATACTTTTTCAACCTTATTGCTTAGAAATTATGATTAAAATTTCCATAAATATTTTCGTTCTTATTTTAAAATACGTTTACTTTTTAATCAAATATATTGCGAACGATAGTAAACTTTATGTTTTAAAGTTAAGGTTTATAATCAAGTTATATGCAATCGCGGCCACTTGAGCGATGCGTTTTTTGTTCCTAATCCTTAATGTAGTGCTATTGTTCATCATAGGTTACCCTTTAAATATACAGATAGTATTTGTAACCGACTCCAAAAAAGAAGGTTTTCTTACCTGCAGTATCCTCACAGCATAGTAACGCGTTTCTATATAGGTTATCATCGTTCATACAATGATTGGCTAGCGTCAGTAGTAGGAGACACGACTGGTTGGCTACAGGGTGCTCCTTTTTCACTCGCTCCTGTAACTCCTGTCTATCTAGAGGGGGATTCGTGTAGATCGTCTGACGAGATGTGGAGTTGAATGTTATCATGTTCCAAAGTCCGGCTGAAAAGAGAAGAAAGAGGATTGTTTTATTGTTATGCTTAGTATATACAAAAGGAGACGGTCCATTACTTAGCAGAAACCCAAATTCGGCTATAAACGATAACTAGCAAGCTCCGTCAATATTAGCACTAGCTGCGACTCGCGGTTTCACCCGCATTAATCTCGATCCCGTGATTTCTAATATAATTCAATCATGATTCGAAAGACACGTGGCGCCATCTATTATCATAATAACGTTATTGTTGTTTTCCTCGGGAACAGAACTTTTTTTCGGAATGAAAGGTACAATGCGTGCCCCAAAAAATGAGACTTGACCCCGCCTCCCCCGCTCTTTCCGCCGCCCCTATGACGTCCGGTCCCGTCCCGCACTCAGACCTCATACCGCTAAAGATACCTAAAATCGTGTTCTGCGCAAGTCAAACCACGTGGTGTGTCAAGTCTCATCTTTCGTGGCACGCATTGTACCCTATGTCCGTTTCTGTACACCTTACAACGTATATGCAAAATTTCAGGATGGTCGGTTCAGTGGTTTAGGCGTGAAAAGGTAACAACCAAACTTACTCGCATATATAATATTATTTAGGATTGCCAAGAGCCTCGACCAACACCTGAGGAGGCTCTCGTTGGGCAGCTGGATCAAGTGCTTGATTCAGAAAGCGGTACTTCTGGACACGGCCCGCATTGTCAGGAGGTTCCTGTCTCTGGAGCATGACCGCAGGTAGCTTGGACCTTGTTCCCGATACCGGTGGGTTTTTTTTATATACACTGGTCATCAAAAAAATCGACCCACCCATTTTTTGTTCAAAATTTATCGATTGTTTCATCGATAAGCTGTTTCACACATTTGTTTTTTGTTTTGAGGGTCGGATATGATGTTTGACATCTTGTTTGTCATAAATCTTATTGCACTCTAGGGTACTTAACAATTTTGTATACAGAAATCCTGTCGAGTGCTGATTTCGTTGTTTTACGTCGAAACAATCCGTGGAACAATCGAACCCTTCTTTCAGTCCGACACAGACTTTTGTAGGGATTTCTTGTTAATAACGTTAAGTTTATTTCCTGAGGCTGTAGTTTTGATTAATTTGTCTGAAAATAATGGACACTACTGAAGCTGAGGCGGCCCAAGTTGTGGCTTTGCTGCAACAAGGCTTAAGTCAACGTGTTGTGGCCAGGAGGTTAAATCTGAGCCGTTCTGCAGTGCGGCGAGTTTACCAAAGGTTTCTGGAGACTGGGCAGTATCGAAGAAGATCTGGATCTGGAAGACATAGGGTGACAACTCAAAGGGATGACCGCTTTATAGTGGTAACAGCTCTACGAAATCGACACCTATCTGGTGTTGATCTCCAGCGACGCTTACGTGAAGATCGAGGTGTGGCTATAAGTGACAGTACTGTGAGAAGGAGACTTCGGGAGCAGAATTTAAGACCTCACAAGCCAGCAACAGGACCACAATTGACCACAGCTCATCGACAAGCCAGACTTCAATTTGCGCGTAACCACATTAACTGGACTATAGGCCAATGGGAGTCAGTTCTTTTTAGTGATGAGAGTCGAATGACTTTATACGGTTTTGACGGACGCCGTAATGTCATGCGACGACCAGGTGAACGTTATACCCAGTGTTGCATAAGAGAAACTGTCAGTTATGGTGGGGGCTCTGTAATGTTTTGGGCTGGGATATCTTTGACTGGACGCACTGATCTGGTTTTCACACGAAGAGGTGCTTTAACTTCAGCACGCTACATCACAGAGATCTTAGAAGATCATGTGGTGCCATATGCCGGCTATATTGGAGAGAATGTCGAATTAATGCATGATAACGCTCGACCACACGTAGCGCGCATCACCACCGATTACCTTGAAGAGGTCGGCATTCGGGTTATGTCGTGGCCAGCAAGAAGCCCTGATCTCAACCCTATAGAGCACATGTGGGACACCCTAAAACAAAAGGTTAGAGCCCGTAATCCAGTCCCTACAACATTAGGAGACCTTGAAACCGCCATTAGGGAAGAATGGAACCGAATCCCTCAAGAGACCATCAAAATCATGATAAGGTCACTAAAACTGCGAATGCAAGCTGTCATTCGAGCAAGAGGAGGGAATACGCAATATTAAATTGCAACAATTGTGTACATAACATTCAGTACATAAAAACTAGAGCTTATTTAAAATTAAACAAAAAATCGTGTGAAATTAAAGATTTTGGTTTTTAAATGAAAATGACATTCAAAAAATCATTTGGATGTTGTAACTGTGATTAAATTGGAGTAAATAAACAAGTTAAATAAAACATTTCAGTACTAAAACGTTTTGTTTGGTTTTGCTTAAGAAAAACGTGATTTGCGGCAAAAACGCAGGTGGGCCGATTTTTTTGATGACCAGTGTAGTAAAATAAAGGAAATTATAGAACTTACAAGCCAGGTTTATAAGCAGACTGCCGCCGCCGGCGTGTGCACCGAACATGCTCGGTGGCGCGGCGAGCATGCTCGACAGATTGTTGAGCAATGTCTTCACTAGGAGCGGAGCGTGCATGCCGTAGCGGCCTTGGAAGAGAGTTCTGAAAAAGTTTCACGATATACAAATATGGAATTATTCATTTATTAGGTACGTAAGGCAATTTTGACCACTTTCTGACCACCCCCTCCCTCTACGTAAGAAAAAAAAGACTTGGATGAACCCCCTCCGCCCTTTTAGTCTTACGTAAGATCAGTATCCTCCCGCACCGCGGAGCTACCTCAAAGAATGTCTGGCCTATAACAGGTTTTGCGTCAATTTAATCGCTCCGTCCCGGTGCGGGCCTCTGGCGGCCCATTACAATAAAAAAAAAAATTGTGTCTAATTAGTGATCAAGCGATTAATTTCTTACAACACCTATTATGACAACTTTCTACAATAATATTTGCACACATGGTACAGACGCCAGCACATCAAGCTGCCCGAAGCTGTCAAATTTTCCCAATAACTTTGAACCTTATGCTTTAGCGATAAAGTTGAAAATCCATTAAAGAAATTTGACAGATAGTAGTAGATTGATGTGCTGGCGTCTATACACTTGTTTTATTTCCCTGCATGGCTCAATTGAATTTCATTAAATGAAATTACAAATATCTTTGTAACGAAGCCTTTTTAAATACTACTTCTTTTGTTAGATTTAATTTGTAAAAGCTATAGAAGCGTTTGACAAAGTTTATGGATAACGTGAAGAACACGGTGTAGAATCTACACCGTGTTCTTCACGTTATCCATAAACTTTCGTTATCCATAATCTACACTGTAGATATTGTTGCGCGCCACCATTGATGCTTGGTACATGGTGACATTAGTTACCACTAGCGCCATCTAGTATCGGGTAGCAGAACTAGTAGAGTCAAGATCCTAGAAATTCCGAGAACTATAGACATCGGGTCAGTCGGGACCGGTATGTACTCAAACGTTCTAGATGTTTATATAGTAGCTCTGTGGCACTATACAAGGCCGGTGTGAACCGCGAGACAGATAGTTTTGAATAAGCGATACAAGCGAGTACATCGAAGCGATATTCAAGTGCGACTAAGAGTGATCAGTAGTGAAATTGTGTTTCATAATTAGTGTGTTTGAGTTGTAATTAGTGTTATGATTAAAGTGTCAATTTTTGGTTATTAAATCGGCAGTTTTTAATGGGGGTTTTCGTGAAAATTTAGGACACCAGTTGGCACCACTTTGACAAGAGGTCTTCCAATATAAAATATATGATGACGTTCATCATGCGATTCATTCATTCGTTCATCATTCAGTCATGACTAAAGAAAATATAGGCTCTTTGACAGATGCCTGGACCTGACGTGTCAGTGCTGCCAGCTAGCGAACGGCATTTCAGAAAACCCTCATTGTCACGAACCCCAAGCTCGTAACAATATTATTATATACTTACCGGTATATTAAAGAAGTGTCCACCAGTCGAGTCTGTCCGTGAACGCCAGCGAACATGTAAACTGACATCAGTACCAACATCGTGTTGATACATTCTAGGTGGAGGTAGTATGTGTTATCTCTGTGAATAAGAAACATATAAGGTTATTGGTAAAACATTAACAACCTCGTAAGACGTCATTGTACTCATCATTATGAACGACTTTTACTATGGGACCAAACCTGAAATCGCGATAAAAAAAATCAGGTGTTCCCTACATTTTGTCGAGTTATACGAACATAAAAAATCAGGTGTTCCCTACATTTTGTCGAGTTATACGAACATAAAAAATCAGGTGTTCCCTACATTTTATCGAGTTATACGAACATAAATGTAGGGACCAGCTGATTTTTTTTATTGCTATTCGACTCTGTTTCGTGTAAGGATCATTTTATTGTTTCAGAAGAAAAAATCGGGACGGTGGAAGTTGGTAAAATTTTGCAAATTATTTTTTCATACTGTCTACGCCTGAACGCAGCCCTTCTTCATATTAACGAAGATACGAACGCACCCAATGTCAACGGCGCTCGCGACAGGCTTCACGCGGACGAACCGGACGAACTTCACTTCTCGATCTTAGCGCGCACCGCCATACTTTTGTCGCGACACACAAATACAATATATGTAATTGTAATTTCGATAAAATAAACTACGTATCAATTCATCGTGGTCGATCTTATTTGTATCGCCGCCACATACAATTTGTACTTAATCTTTTTTTTTTCTTTATAGTAATGACAATAAAAGTGTTATATTAGTATGTATGTAGATTACAAAAATGTACAAATGAATCCATAAGTCCGTATTTTTTTAAATTTCGTTCCACTGTGCGACGTTGCCAAATTGTTTGTCTACGCGCACGTACGCATCCCTTTCCTTGATGACGTGCTTTAAATTTAAATTATATCACGTTGAACTAGATATTAATGGGCCACTTTCCTGCAAATTTCTTAAATCGGACTAAACACTTTTTATTTGATCGGTTTTTTTTTTGTTTTTACCTGATATATGTATCTGGTGTACTGTGTGTCTTTTAGTCTGTGCTAAATAGATGTATTTCTTTCTTTCTATATTATAATTTGGCTCACCTATTCATTTTCATTCTGTATAACAATGTACTTACGTTACAGGAACGTCAATGATCAGTCCTATCAGTGCATCTATGAGCATTTCCACGCGGCTCTCGGTCCCCGTCAGTTTGGGGGAAGTGGGGGGCTCGGGGACGTCTGGGGTCGCGGGGGAAGTCAGCGGCGATGGTGATGTTTCCTGCGAGGGCTGAGGAATAGAAAAAAGGTTTTAATATGACCATAGAATGGAGATTATTAAAAGCCAGCGTTCAACTGGTTGTGTCAAATTACTACTCAACCATTCGTTCGTTAGTAGTTCAATCTATTTCTATCACTCAGTTCACATACAATTTCTAGAGCCTTAGCATTCACTAGCAAATCTCTTTTAAATCCTTACCTATCTTACGAGCACGTCTTCCCTACCATTATATCCTTAATATGGAATGGTCGCTGTAGCACCATGAATGATGAATATGAGGCTACAGGAGCTAGTGCAAATCTTGGGGTTCATTCGATTAATCGAGTCTGGTTTAACCACGCTGGGATCGGTGCAATTCATTCATTCTTAGCATTCACTAGCATATACAGTACCCGGCGATAAATATTGCACATCGACCTTTGGAAAGAGACAATCGGCTTATTTATTTAAACTTCTCGCACAAAAAGGTACAAAGGCGGACTTAATGCCTTAGGCATTCTCTACCAGTCAACCAAGGGTGGTGAAGAGATTGGATGGCAGGCTAATTTCGGCTTCGTAGAGCGTTATCTCTGTCGCACGAAATACAAACAGTCTGGTATCTATTAGGAGCTGTTAAAACAATTATTATTATGATTTGCTTCTTTTGATAATTATTTTTATTCTTTGTATAAAATACAAAAAAAGGTAAAGATCGATGTGCAATATTTATCGCCGGGTACTGTACAAGAAACGGGCTCAAGATTGCATTCTAATGCGGAAACTAGGGATGGGCCGAAATTCGTTTCACATTCGGATTAGCCGAATTCGGCGGTTTGAACCGAAATTCAGTTCAAATGAACATTCGGTACTAGAAAATAAAAATTTACCACAGGCAGGCTATGGTGCAAAAACACCAAGGATTCTGCGTTATCTGGCAATCTGCCTAGCATTTTCCCAACTATGTTGGGGTCGACTTCCAGTCTAACCGGATGCAGCTGAATACCAGTATTTTACAAGGAGTGACTGCCTATCTGACCTCCACAGCTCAGTTACTGGGTAATACGATAACCCTTGGTAACACTGGTTGTCAGACTTTCGGGCTTCTGACTACTAAATATTTTTTGTTCTACTAAATATTTGCTAACTCACCGTATTATCCAAACCATCCCTGCTCTCCACAGGTCCATTCCCGACCCTCCGTTCAGCTTGTACGTCCAAGTGTCTGCACAGTTCATACTCTGGTACCATTTCGACCAGATACTTGCTGACGGCTCGAATGACGAAGAGAGCGTTGAAAGTCTGCCATGCTAGCATTACGCTGTAACAAGAGAGAGATAACTATGAGATGTTACTTGAAGGTAAGAAAAATAAAGAGAGAAATTTTATTTGGGACCCACACAGGAAATACAAACAGTAAAAAAGGAGATTGTCATGCACGTGCGTTTCACTACCACAGCGCCGTAATTAAAAAAAACCTTATAGGTTATTCGAATTCACGTCGTATCCCGCCATTTTTGTTCGATATTAGTATTGCAATACTTTGGTGTTTACAAAAATGAGTGATACAAGCTTTGACTCATCAATTAAAATTTCCATGAATTTACATAGAGTTCTTACAACACTGTAAACACCCTATGGTTTCAGAAATTTTTATAGAGGCCTAGCAGCGCCCTGCGGTTTTATCTGCATAAGGGTCGATCCCGTTCACATGACCGCCCATTGTGTCACCCTTTGTACAGTTTCTATATTTATGTCTGTCATTTATATGGTGTAAATAATAAAGTCTATTCTATTCCCGTTCGACAGACACGTGGCGCCATCTATTATCATAATAAAATTATTGCTGTTTTCCTCGGTAACAGCGCTTTTTTTTCGGGATGAAAGGTACCCTATGTCCGTTTCTGTACACCTGATATATGCAAAATTTCAGGATGATCGGTTCAGTGGTTTAGGCGTGAAAAGGTAACAAACAAACTTACTTTCGCATTTATAATATTAGTAAGGATGTTTGTAATAACTATTAAAAAAATATATATGTTGCGCCGACCCTACATAAATTGGAATAAGGCAGGAAAATTATATAATAGGTATTAGTTAGGATTCATATCATAGGTGTAGATAAAGTCTTGTGTGCGACTGTACATAATTGGACATTAAAACACTCATGTGATACTATATCGCACTCTGCTTTTCCTCGTGTGATAAACCCACATTCGGTATTTTAATGCCCCTTTATACAACGCAATAGTTACATAAATAACTGATAATGATTTATTAATAAATAACTAAGCTTGCTTTATAATGGCTGGATCATATGACAATGACATATTATAAGGAAATAATTTGAGGAGAGCAGTTGTGTTATATCATTTAACAAACATGAACATTTTGTTTTTGTTATTTTTGTTGGTCGCTGCTGCCGCAGCAAACCCGCTCCCAGATCCTTTGGTTCCGAACGGCATTCATTGTAAGTTTCTTAATTATCTTTGTCCGGTTTGATCCCTTCCATAGTTTCTAACCGTCAGATTTTTTTAGTTTGTTTTTCGTCTAGCAGATCGATTAAGTTTAGACTAAATTTGAAAGTAGATTAACGTCTCGTTTCTGAAAACTACGTGAAATTATCTATGGTAAATTTTCCTGTCAAGTGTTTTAAACAGCACTTACAATGGCAACCACCACAGCAACATAAGATCTGATAGTAATAAGTTTTTTTTTTGATAATCCGGTTTTTGAAATCGGGCATTATGTTTCAAACACTTATTCAAGATTTCAGTGCTACCACGATTTAAAGGATCATTTTAAAATTTTTAATTTAACAGATGGCCATGGCGGCGGGAATAGTAGACCACCTACCAAAATTATTTGCAGCTACAAAGGAAATTGTGGGAAGAAATAAGAAGAAATTGGTAGTGTTGTTATGGACTATGATTGAACTTTGAAGACTGGGTAAAATATGGAATGACCACTGGGTCAGACTACAAAAACTGGTCCATTCGAATCAAATATGTATTTTACTATGTATAACAAATCGTTTCATCAACACTGCCTAAAAACCGACATGTCCTACAAACAAAAGTGCAAACGTTGTGACGTCCACCATCTCGCACTGGGCCCGATTCGCTGGGATTCGGTCCCAGCGAATCGGGCCCAGTGCGAGATGGTGGACGTCACAACGTTTGCACTTTTGTGCACGTTTGCATTTTTGTCGATTTAATTTTTTTTTTAAATTACTTTTTTATTTCGTAATTTTTAGTTTTAATCAAAAACTGGAATATTTGTTTGTAATAAGTAGGTAATAGTTTTGTAGTAAATGTTGCATTAGAATTTGACAAAGGCTCTGAGTTGATTTCCCTTTGACACTACACCCATAGCTCGTATAAACAAGCCAGGCTGTCACACTTACAGGTATTAGTCCATATCTTGCAAATTACTGAATCGATTTTGATGAAACTTGCACTGTTCCCTAAGTTGAAGAAAATGTAAGCCAATAAAAAAATGGTCACGACCCGATAAACAGTTGCGGATAAATATAATATAATATAGTAATAATAATGTTTATTTCCAGAAAAATGATTACAAGGTTACAAGTACAGTAATATGATACAACATAAAGTGCATTAAGTATAATCTCCTGACACCCAAACAAAATGCGTGGACAAACATTATATAAATACAAATACATACATCTATAAAACTTTGTAATATGTGTTTGGAAGCCCTAACAGATGGTCATATGTGAATATATTGCAGTTCCAATAATATTACATACACGTGTCGAATAGATAACCTCCTTTTTGTCGGTAAAAATATATGTTGTAGTTTTAAAACAGCGTAAATACATGGTTTACTAAAGATAATTTTGTTTCATTTTTTGCTCTAAAATCCTACTAATTCGATATCACACTAATATTATAATTTCATTTTGATACAATTTTGTATGGAGGTAGCTGACACACTTACGCGGGTGACACCGCGGGGTGCAGCTAGTATGATGTTTTTTTTTTAAAAGTTTTCTGTAGGAACTAGCTGCGCCCCGCGGTTTAACCCGCATAAGTTTCTATCCCGTGGGACTATCGGGATAAAAGTAGCCTATATGTTAATCCAGGGTGCCAGCTACGTCCATACTAACTTTTGATAACCCTTTTTACAAGAAAAGAACAAATCCTGTACTGTGTTGTATCTAAATATACACCCAAAAGCACAATGTGTTGCGTACATACCTAGTTTTAGTATTTCAGTACCTAACTACTCTTTTATAGATATGTCGATATAGCGTGTTTTTCCTCCTCTGGGAATACAGGCGTGAACCAAACGTTACTATTTTTAATTACCTGCGTAAGTGGATTTCCCGCTTTGTTTTCATTGTTTGCGGTTCAAGCAACGTGTAGGTACTATAAATCGACCGCTTAAAGGCTCCTTCAAACAGGCGCGACACGACACGCGACACAAAGGCATCGCAAGTCGCGCAACGAGCGGTGCCTTTGTGTCGCGCACGATTCGCGTCGCGCGTCGCGCCTGTTTGCAGGATCCTTAACTGAAGCGTTGCCTGAGGTAGCTGCGCGGTGCGGGAGGGGTGATAGTTGTCACAAGTTGACGAATCACTGAGCTCTCGCACCACATCACCACACCCCTCCCGCACCGCGCTGCTACCTCAGGCAACGTCACAGCTAAGCGGTCGGCCTATAATTCGATGTTATGTTAATATTTTGTATTAAAAATCTATACTAATATTATAAAGAGGTAAAAGTTTAAATGTAAGGGGTAATCTCTGGAACTACCAGTTGGATTTCAAAAAATCTTTCTGTATTTGATAGCCCAATTCTTGAGGAAGGCTATAGGCTATTCAATATCACGCTATGACCCTTAGGAGCAGAGCAAAAAGAAAAAAAGTCAGAAAGAACGCTAAGCAAAAACGAAGTAATAAATAGCGCGGGCAGGCGATGAGATGCGACGGGGTGTGTCATGGGGAACAAGAAGTTTCCCGCGGACGAAGTCGCGGGCAGAAGCTAGTAATTAATAAATTAGGTACATACTTTAATTCATTTATAATGGCTGGATTTTATGCCAGTGATTTATTATGACTTCGACTCGCTAATGAGACACAATTACTTTTTGTATTGTTACCGAACTTATGAAGCTTGTCTAACAGACGATGGGATGTGGGGGGGGGGACAAAATGTCTCCTAGCTGTCTCGTCGCTACATGCACGCGCTTTTATACAAACGCGTAGACTTGTTGTTGAGACAAATTAGTTGCGGAGACAAAAGTTGCTCGTCCTAAAGGGAGAGAGGAGAACGATTACCTAATATTTTTGATGTGAAACATCTATAGCCGCACGTAAAACAAATTTCTGGCGTGGCGACGCATGCCGTGGCGACGCGTCGCCTTGCGCAATCGATTACAAAATGAAGTTGTATAAATTGTTTTTATATTTAATGAAAATAAATGTTTATTAAATAAACAGTCATCATTTTCTGGAAAAAGTCGTAATATGTATTTTATTTTATCATTATGCCATATTTAGTTTATATCGCAATCTGTTCTTTTCAATCATATTACTTTTACAAAATAATGTCGATGTTTCACATCTGCCAGGCGTCCCGTGACGGCTCTTTTTTTTTTTTCTGAATGTCAACAGAGCCGATGTCGACTATTCTGCCAGCGTCATTTAGTAAAGGATGCTTTACATAATTATGTTCGTGTCAGCGTGATCGGCGCAGGCGGACGACAAAATATACAGGTTGGCTATATATTTTGTCGTCCGGTTGCTACGTAGCACGCCTGACATCAGCGCAGCAAGGTGAGCCATTGAACTTTGCACTTTGTGATAGATAAATGTAAGTAAGCTCTTTGGATAGTTAAAGCATCTGCCTTGTATTTATAAATAACAGTTATTGAAAACAAACTGATAAGAATGTATAAACGCGAATTTGCTTTAAATTTAAAATAAGCAACTTTCAATGTTATTGTCTTCACTTTAAGGTCTATAGTCTTAAAACATGGTCGGTCGCTAAAATTCATCCGTGGTTCATCGGTAAAGTCCCTGATATCTATAGTGATGCGCTATCAGAACAGAAGTATCGATAATGTTGAAATAGATATCTATCGATAATACAAACATCATCATAATTTTCCTGCCTTATTCCAATTTATTTAAGGTCGGCGCAACATATATATTTTTTTAATAGTTATTACAAACATCCTTACTAATAATATAAATGCGAAAGTATGTCTGTCTACCTCTTCACGCTTAAACCGTTGAACCGCTTTTGTTTTTTTTTTGTTTGTTTCTCCGAAACTACCAGTCGCATTTGAAAAAGCTTTTTGCATTCGATAGCCCAATTCTCGAGAAAGGTAATAGGCTGCTTAACATCACGCTATGATTCTTAGGAGCCGAGCAACGAAAAAACAGTCAGAAATAAGTAAATAACCAATCCATACCAATATTACAAAGATGAAAGTGTGTCTGTCTGTCTGTCTACCTCTTCACGCTTAAACCGCTGAACAGATTTAGATGAAATTTGGTATAGAGATAGTTTGAGTCCCGGGAAAGGACATAGGATAGTATTTATACCAATATTACCACGGGATCGACACTTGTTGAAACCGCGGGGCGCTGCTAGTATTAGAATTAAAAAAAATATCGGTTGTCTGTAAAGTCGGTTTACTGACGATAGTTGAACGTGACAACGTCATAAGAAAATACTGATGGAATAGTTGCATTGCATTTGTTAATATTCGCTTGCACTTCAAGCCGCTATGGAACGCTACAGAGCGAGGCCGCGAGGTAACGCTACATGAGTCATGTTTTTTCGTGAGTGCAGCCAGCTTCATCGATTTATTAGACGTTGTCACGTCAAAAGACTCGATGAAATATTCAAATGTGATGCTCTGTCTGGCCAAGCGCTATCACCTAATTGGGACAGAATTTGAGCCTTACTCTGCCAGAAGCTTACCTGAATATATTCAGGAGTGGTGAATTAGGCCATAGGTTAGGCCCTGATCTATTCACAATTTAATTATTTATTTAGATATTATACTTTATTAAGAGGGCCCCATTGGGTCGTAAGTTTGGTCCATTATTCGTCTGACACGCGGCAGATGTGTCCAGCCCAGTTCCATTTTTGCGTGGCGTGGTTTGAGAGTGGTGATGAAATTATTTATACAAACAGGCCATATGATAAATGATATTGATTTCTGTGAATTGGTTTTAACAAAAAGAATGAAACAAAACGAGTTGATGTCGGAGTTTCCTATCTGACTAAGAGTAGTCAGATGTTCAGAGTTCTCAGAGGAGAACAAACACCGAAACATACTCAGAGATCACAGTCTCTTTAAAGTCCGGACATTATCTTGGTCAGATACAAATTATCGATACTTTTATTCCCATCCCTAGCTTTACAGATCAGTAGTCTTAGGGTACGTATATTATATGAATCATTTTGCATCAAAACGTTTGTGCGTAGTTTTCGTAACCCACATTGTGAGAAAACATTTATCCTTGACAGACGTACCTTACGTGTTAAAACTATCAACATGAAAATATTGTATTTAATAATGTTTTTGTTTGTGGCGATGGCTGCGTCAAAGAAGATTTTATCAAATGCAAAAAAACCAAGTAAGTTTTTTTTTTGAGTTATGCGTGCCTTTACGTTTGCGGTGGTTACGTTGAGGAGCAGTGGTGCTCCAGTAGTAATGGCCGCGACTTACAGTTGAAGGTCGTAGGTTCGAACCAAGACAGTAGCTTTACTTTGTGTAAATTATTCATCACCACTGCTCTCAAAACGGTGAAGGAAAACATCGTGAGGAAACCGGCACGTGCTAGAACCAAAAATTCGAGCACATGTCGTCACCCTCCTCGCTAACTGTCGTAACTAGCTTTTGATATTTTTCCAGGGCAACGGTTTTTCGGTCGGGTGCTACAATCATGTTACTGTAGTGGTCTTAGTTGTGGCTTTATTAAGTAATTAATATCGTTTTTATATTGCTCTTGGCTCACTCTTTAAGATAGTAGTTTCTTTAAAGCCCTATAGTATCTATTTATTTAGTTATATTCATTTGAAGCAGATACGTCACTCTGTGAGAACTTTGTTTTACAACTTGTGTCTGTTACGACTTGATTATTTTGTATAAAAATATAAATAAAACACTATTAATATTATATAAATTTATTAAAAATAATAAAACTGTTCGTTCGAAAACTCCCAGTTACGTTAAAGTTAAAAAAAAAATGTTATAACATTTTTGGCAATTTTGGTGTGTTTACTTTATACAGAGTTGATATGACAGAGGGGCATTAAATTACACTACGTATACTATACGTGTATAGTATTAATTCGATACAGTACAAAAATAGAAAGCGCCAAAAATGAGATTTTTTTTTTTTCAAACAAACTAAATAGCTTAAAGTCAGAGTGAAACGCAACCACCCTTTATAAATAAATTTGACTGACCTTAGATGCCTAGGTAACAAAGACGCGCAGGAGCGCGTGTGCGTGTGTGCGTGTGTGTTATCTCTCTTGGCGGGGGCGCCGGGGGCGGGCGGTTTAGACCGCTCGCGCGGCGCGCGGCACCGGCTTTTAAGGTTGTAAAGTACGCGCACACACAAAAACACAAAATTTTTAAATTCTCGATGTGTCCTCGATTCAATTAATGCACAAATTATACCGACGGAGAATATTGTTATTTATTTTTCTAATTAAATCACTGTCCGTCGCTAAGCACTTTAATTCCCGTAATCTTTGTACTGCCAATTGTATGGTGCCGGCCGGCGTTCCTAGGGCTATTGCGCCGGTCATCATACCTTTCTCGGTATGTTCGCAGAGCTAAATCTGCGTTTCCACGGCATTCACCGTAAATTAAAATCATGTAAGTAAGTGTATTCTGACGCCGTGTAAGTTACACGAGGCATTGCTGAACACTTTAATTATTACACACACACACAACCAACGTTTAATTACGTATCCTATCACAATAAAAACAGTCAATCACAAAAAAAACACCATCACTAAATAATAATATTCCCAAGTTACGTATCCTGTCACAATAAAAAAAGAAATACTGTATTAAACTTATTTAGTGTCTATCACAATAACAAAACAAAATCACAATAAAATTATTGTCAGCGAGTTCGACAAAACATAACGGGGCGGCGCGGCGGCGGCGGGGCTCCCGTGTTACGTAACGTACATCCCGAATGGATGACGCGTGCGCACTGTCCACTGAAAGAACAAGTTTTTTAGCAAATTCGCAAGGATCTAGGATGCAATAGCAACACACTGACCTATTTCTATTCCTTTTACGCGCGGGTAAAAGGGCGGGGGGTTTTGCTATGATTGTCACTCTCATAGTGAAAGTGCAAGTGTGTGTGTATTTATTGCTTCGTGAAATATTTGGTTGTACTTGTGCGGCAACAATGTATCTTATACTCAGATTATCGTTTTAAGGTGGATGACCTATGCGTATGAGATAATCAGCTGTTAGGAAATATACATCGTGTTCAAACGTAGCAAAAACTTCAAAAATCATTTGTGACTAAACTACTGCTCCTATTTAATTGATTTTTGGTACAGAGCTTGAAAATGGTATCTAGTATAGGCAGTTTAAAGGAAAGCCCCTCTGTCGTATCAACTTTGTATATAATATACTTTATAAGTAATGAGTTGAGGCTTAAGCTTAACCTTCCTTAAAATAAACGTTATTTATTACTTTAAGCACACAAATATTATACAGAGGCGGGCTAAGTGCTTAGTATACATTTTAAGTTCAATCAGTCTTTGCAAAAAGATTAGTCTTTAATTGGACTTGCTTTACCTAGGGTTAAAGCGATCAGTCAATCAATCTTATTTGTTAAAAATAGGAACTAGAAATCAGTCAAGACGTAATAGGTAGACAACGTCTTAATATTAACGTAAGGGCTAAATTCTAAAAACAACCAATTAGAAAAATCAATAGTAAATTAGTAATTAAAAAGTATTAGTGGGAAAGTGACGTATAAAATGCTACATGCTCCAGCAACTTAATGACTGGGGTCCCCTGTTGTTAGTTCTTATATTTTTTCAGTAATGTTCTAACAGTATGAAAACTTATTCCCAAAGTGTTTAAGAAAAACGTTTGGAAAACTTGGAGAGGTTGATTCTGAAGAGGAAAAAAATATTGAAGAGTGGCTTGCCTCCTAGATTCCGGTCCAGCAGTTCGATGTTTAACGGGTACTTTTTTTACATGCCTCACTATAAACTCACGCTGTGACTGAAGATTTCCTTGGTCCCAATAACTTTGGAATATATATTTACGAATTTCATCAGCTGTGAAACGATGACAACTGCGTTTACAGTTGAGGATTTGACAAGTAGGGCCCATTTTCCTTTCCGGTACAATAGTTTTATGTACTTGAGTAGTATGCTGTTTGTCCGTGTTTTTCGACTAGAATCAATTCTATTTGTAGTAATTTTTGACGTTCAAAAGTGCCTTTTATGTGCCTATTTGAAATAAATGCTTTGACTTTGACTTTGAGCTGATTAATTTTTCTTACGTCTGGTTTTTTAGGGTTCCGTAGTCAACTAGGAACCCTTATAGTTTCGCCAAATCTGTCTGTCCGTCTGTCCGTCCTCGCTTAATCTCTGTGACCGTTAGCACTAGAAAGCTGAAATTTGGTACCAATATGTATATCAATCACGCCGACAAAGTGGTAAAATAAAAATTGGAAAAAAATGTTTTATTAGGGTAGCCCTCCTATATGTAAAGTGTGAAGTGATTTTTTTTTTAATTTCAACCCTAACGTGTGATATATTGTTGGAAAGGTATTTAAAAATGAATAGGGGTTTACTAAAATCATTTTTTGATAATGTCAATAATTTCGGAAATAATCGCTCCAAAAGTAAAAAACAATGTGTCCCCCCCCCTCTAACTTTTGAACCGTAAGTTTAAGAAATATGAAAAAAATCTGAAAAGTAGAACTTTATAAGGACTTTCTAGGAAAATTATTTTGAACTTGATGGAAACAACAATTTTTGTACAAAAAAGACAAAAAGTTGTAGGTACAAAATAATTTCTGGACCAAGTTTGTAGTTTAATCGTATATGCAAACATTTTTTACTTTTAAACTCATATAAGTGGGAACACTTATTGTGACGGACGGGAAACTACGGAACCCTACACTGAGCGTGGCCCGACACGCTCTTGTTTTGTTTTGGTTTTTTTAACCTCTAGTGGCGACCCCTCCACTTCAAAATCTTCGGGAAGGACCTGAGTATTGCTGGAAATAACACACTCAGTGCCAGCTATTGTTTGTAATATACTTGGCGATATTGACTCACGATGATCATCACAATTAACATCATTGAAGTGATCCCAACACACTATAATTCTGCATCTAAAACAGGAAATATTAACCTCTTTATTGCACCCAGCAGCTTCGCAGAGTTGATTTTGCGTTTGTGTTTCTGATAGCAAGTCATAGATTTCGAAATCTTCTAAAGTAGGTATGCATAGAATTATCGGCGTGCTCTACATCTTGAGCCTGAGTTTCTGATGACAAGCCATAGATTTGTAATTCTTTTGAAGTATGCATTGAATTGTCAGCGTGCTCGTGCTGTGACGAAAATAACGACAGATACGACAGGTAGTGAGAATATTTTTTCCCTCCTTTTGCACATACACAAAACAAAATACGTGATTATCTTCTAAACGGTAAACGACACAGACACGACGATCAGAGAGAACTTATTCGGAACAAAGTTTTGAACTTGTAGGTAATGTCAGTGCAGTTACGACAGTTTGTGAGATACGACAGTTAGCGGGGAGGGTGACGATGTGACATCTACCATCTCGCACTGGGCCCACGTGGTGGATTACGGCCCACTCCCTCACGCCGAGGGGAGGCCTGTGTCCCAGCAGTGGGACATTACAAGCTGATTATGCTATAATAATATGTGCCTTTCTGATGTGATATATTGACAGAAATCTCCGTCTACTAGTGTGCTTTTCTCAAAAAAGGATGAAGATATTTTGTTGAAAATTCATCATTAAAACAGTGTTCAAAATCTCAAATAATTCACATTCCATCGTCACTTAATCAGTTATCTATTTTAATGAAATGTATTCTAAAGGCTCCTGCAAACAGGCGCGACGCGCGACGCGAATCGCGCCGTCACAAAGGCACCGCTCGTTGCGCGACTTGCGGTGCCTTCGTGTAGCGCTAGATTTTATCGCGTGTCGCGCCTGTTTGAAGGAGCCTAAAGTTGGTTTTCGAGTGACCAATTGTTACAAAAAGGTCCTAATAAGTTTTTGGTTGCAATGGAATTTGAACTTTTTTAAGTAGGTATTGTTTGTTATTCTATAACTTGAAAACTATCTCGAATTCCTGGTTCTAATATAAGGTGGGTGGCCCATGGAAGGCCATGCTCCTTCGAAGGCCAATTATTAAAATTTCGTAGTTATTGCCATGTAATGACAAATTCCTTCTATTTACACAAACACCCATCGAACTGGAAATCACAGACGCGGCGGCGAATCGCTCGCGCTACTATTTTGGCAGTACGGTCCCTCGCTTCTTCGATATCGGGAATCGACGACGTTAAAATAAGGTGGCTGTACCATGGAAGGCCACTGTAACAAATAAACAGTTATTATTCGTTTATTTACTGGATAAATAAAACTAACAAATATTTAAGTAATACTTTGTTTTATTACGTAACATAGAAACCACTTCTTTTTATTGTAGATTTAATCGCTATTCAGTAACTTTTAGTGTTAAATGACTGATTTATTATAATGGCCTTCTAAGGAGCCTTGTTCTTAGCAAGGCCATTTGGAAGAGTTTAATGAAACTTAAGTTCAATCATTATTGATTAAATCTGCAGTTCAAAAAAGTGGTTTATATGTTACGTAATAAAACAAAGTATTACTTAAATATTTGTTAGTTTTATTTATCTAGTAAATAAACGAATAATAACTGTTTATTTGTTAGAGTGGCCTTCCATGGTACACCCACCTTAGGTGTAGTTTTTGGAGCTCAGATACAGAAACATTAATCACTTTTTGAACCGTCTACTGTCTGTTCGTCCCTTTCTCAAGAACGCTTTCAGTTAATATGATAAAATTATTAAGTTTAAAAGCTTTGTAATCACTACATAGTATAAAACAAAGTCGCTTTATCTGTCCCTATGTCCCTTTGTATGCTTAAATCTTTGAAACTACGCAACGGATTTTGATGCGGTTTTTTTTAATAGATAGAGTGATTCAAGAGGAAGGTTTATATGTATAATAATAATAATGTTTCCGTGCGAAGCCGGGGCGGGTCGCTAGTCCTGTATAATAGAAGTTTGCCGATCGGAACGTACCGAATGAAAACCGAATTTGTGTAGTAAGTGGTTCGGGTCGGCTTTGTTGTTGACCCGAACATGGTGCTAAGCCCACAACATCTGACGGGCGCGTTTTTCCTTCTGCGATTATTTTTCCCGCCCTGGATTTTCATGCACTGCATAGCGCCGAGAGTTGAAATTCCAACAATGTGTTTTTTTAAAGCGCTGGGATGCGCTCTGTTAAATTCTCAACGCTCGCCTCAACACCTAGAGTTGAAATTCCAGTGCGCGATAAAAGCCCGCCGCGCTATTTTTTACGTCTGTGCGAGCGTGGGCTAGCACCTCCATACAAGTCAGTTGAAACAATTGGCGCATGCGCATTTCGTCCCGTATCCCGCGAGGCATACGCCTGTTTGGCCAGAGACTTGATCTAGATGTTCTTCACATGTTTTTTAATACACTTTTTCTTCTTTTTCAGCACTACCCAAGTCAGGATTTAATGCAATGAAACCTTCTTCACAAATTGTGAGACTTTATAGTTCATACAAGGTTTGAAAAAGGAGCGAATGTAATTTACTCGAGATGAAGCGAAAATAATATGAAATTACTGATGAAAGAAAATATTTGCAATAAAGAAATATTTAATGACTTGACTAATAAACACATATTTGACATTTTTTTTTAAATAGGTACCAAATTGACTTGAATACATACATATAACTTTTAATGTATTAAAAAAAAAATATTAGGTACCTTCAGTTGTACAAAAACACCTAAACACTATGCAGCATTACAACTAAGGGAAAGAGTATTTTCGATGAACTCAGGCACCCAAAGTAAGATTTAACTTATGTTTATGGTGCCAAAAAATTATACTTAAAAAATATAAATTGAATTATTAATAATATGATTAATAAAAAAAAACTTTTTTTTTATATTACAGCACTAGTCAAGCCGGGCAATAATTTTGTTCATTATAAGCATTTATAACCGTCAATAATGTGATTGGAATTTGGAACCCTAACTAAAATTTTGTATGGAAACATAAAAAAGAAAATATAAGTATTCAAAAAACGAATCGCTTTTTATTACCCTCTGGTACTTACACAAATAAAAAAGAAATAAAAGGGATAGGGGGAAGGGAGGGAGGGGGCGGAGATGGTGGCGCAAAAGCGAGGTCAAGAGCAGCCATTCAGAAAAATAAAAATAAAAAAGTCATCACCCTATCGGAAGATGCTATAATTTTTGCAAATGGCGGCAAATGTCAATTCTACTTTGACATTTGTGAAGTAAACAGATACAAAATACACGTCAACATGACATGAATCGCTATACTCCTAAATAACGCAGAATAATTGTTTCGCCTAAACGCTCGTTTGGCAATTTGCACTGGCCGGTGAGATCGCCTGATTTAACCGTTCCAGACTTCTTTTGGTGGGGGTTTTTTGAGGTCGCGGGCCTATGTCAACAAGCATCAGACTCTTGAAGCTTTCAAAGAGAATATCCGTCAAGAATGCCTACGACCTATAGCCGGACCTAGCGCCAGTAACATAAGACTATACTTTATACCCTCGGTGAATAATTTATTATTATAATCCCATAATAATACTGGCCGACTTTCCAAGCTTTGTGCTACAGAGCATGCTACCTGTAGCACAAAATGAATCATCTCAGCGCAGTGGCAGAGATGAGATGAACAGTTGCAAGCAACGCTATGCGTTTGATGTTATAATATTCTCACTACGGGGGGAGGAGGGGTCCAAAAATCGCCAAAATTACCTCACGTTATTAATGGACGCTCCCTAACACATAATCAGCCTAAAATGTTCCCACTACTGGGACACAGACCTCTCTGTGAGAGGGAGTGGGCCGTAATCCACCACGCGGGCCCAGTGCGGGTTGGTAGATGTCACATGTCATCGACCGACAATCCGGTTTCCTCACGATGTTTTCCTTCACCGTTTTGAGAGCAGTGGTGATTAAATAATTTACACAAAGTAAAGCGCCTGTCTGGGTTCAAACCTACGACCTACAACTCGGTAAGTGGCAGCCGTTACCACTGGGCCATCACTTAACCTATTTCGCTTATAGTTATTACTAGCAGCGCCAAGCGGTTTTACCCGCGTACAATGCGTGCCACGAAAGATGAGACTTGACACACCACGTGGTTTGACTTGCGCAGTACACGATTTTAGGTATCTTTAGCGGTATGAGGTCTGAGTGCGGGACGGGACCGGACGTCATAGGAGCGGCGGAAAGAGCGGGGGAGGCGGGGTCAAGTCTCATCTTTCGTGGCGCGCATTGTAAGTTTCGATTCCGTGGGAATATCGGTATAAAGGCTGGCGTCCTTTAGGGACGGATCGGGGCGGGTCGCATTGGAACGGGCCGCGGTTCTGTGATGCTCTTGCGTCCATCTGTACGGGGCGCGGCGGACCGCCTAAGCGGATTTGATCTTACAGACGTGTTTTCGTGCTTGGACTGACATCGCGCTACCATGGACAGCTCAGACGAAGAGATGTTATGGATTCAAATCCTTCTTGAGGAAGAGCAAAAAAATAAAAAACGACGACGAGTACACAAGGTGTGGGTGCATGATATATGCCAGAAAAGAAATGTATTTGGTGAATACCATCATTTGTTTAACGATTTGAAGAAAGATCCAGTCAAATTCTTCGAGTATTTTCGAATGTGTTTTGGAAAATTTGAAACATTGCTTAATATATTACGTGAAGATTTACAGAAACAACATCCGCCTGCCTGCGTCGACTAGACGGATCGGGGCGGGTCGCAGCGCACCGCCGACAGAAATACGCCTGCGAAGCGATCCGCCAATGCGTTGCCGCCCGCCGCGCTCCGATCCGTCGCTAATAAACGATATTTCATACAAAACATAGCCAGGCGTATTTTTGCGTTGCGATGCGGCCCGACCCGATCCGCCTAGTGGACGCTAGCCTTAAAAAGTATCCTATGTGTTAATCCAGGAAATGATCTATCTATGTGCCAATTTTCATCCAAATCTGTTTAACGGTTTACGCGTGATTGAGTAACAAACATTCAAACATCTTCACAAACTTTCATATTTATAATATTAGTAGGATTATAGTTGTTTATTTATATGGTATACATAAAGGCTTCTGCAAACAGGCGCGACGCGCGACGCGAATCGCGCGCGACACAAAGGCACCGCTCGTTGCGCGACTTGCGGGTGTCGTGTCGCGCCTGTTTGAAGGAGCCTTAATGCGTATCTAACTAATGAGTTCTATCTTGTTTGTTAGGTATCCAGCAGGAAGTTCCATAATACGTCAGTGCTTACGCTCAATGAACGTAATATTGAAAACAAATAAGGATAACTAGGTTCTCTCTTTCAAAAACAAACATTGGAATTCCAAAACAGATTATTTATTGGTAAACAAAAGCCTACAGCTTTATATAAGTTTGGTAGTATCCTGTAATATAATATAAATTACTTAGCGTCATCTTGGAGTTAAGACGTGTCAATTGGTGATGAGAATTTTGTTGTTTTTATTGCTGTTTTTTGTGATAGTTGCAGCGAAAATGGATGCAGACCACAGTAAGTTTTTTTTTTGAATAACTTCGACTTTTTGTTCAGTTTATTGGCAATAATCTTGCCCCAAATCTATATCTATGTAGCGGTATCTACAACGCCACATGCAAACAACGCGTCATACTAACGTCACGCAAAATTCTGCATCGCGCAAGCAGAGTTTACCGCGCAACTAGCATAGATACAACGGCCCGACATGAATCATCGGGCAGTTGCCCGCCAGACGCAACACCCGTATGGTCGGAGGATCCTCCCTTTTCTATAGAGTATGAGTGAACTTTACACCCTGTTCCTCATACCTCTATATCTATACTAATAATAAGCTGAAGAGTTGGTTTGTTTGTTTAAACGCACTTCAAGAATTGGGCTGTAATTTTTCAAATCCGACTGGCAGTTCTTGAGATTAGCGCTTTCAAACAAACAAACAAAACAAACTTTTCAGCTTTAGTATTAGGCGATTGGCACACTGCACCGCATTAAGGCTCCTGCAAACAGGCGCGACACGCTATATAATCGCGTGTTCCCACACCTGCGCCCGCCCTGCGCCCGCGCCTCAGTCTGGCCAAACAGTGTGAACCTGTGAACCTGTTTACTGTATTACTTGGACAAAAAATATTCCTAATTAAGTTTTTTTTTTTTACAGTGGTACAATCGACAGACGAAATTGACTTCAAACCTGTTACAGTCATCGTCAAGGATTATTCATCAGGGTCGCCATCGACAGACTCCACCACATCGCCGACTACTACTACACCATCATCATCATCACCTCCGGAAGCAGGGAAAGAAGAGTTATGATACCAACCCGCACTGGACTTGCGTGGTGGATTACGGCCCACTTTCTCTGACAGAGAGGAGGCTGATTGCCAGTAGTGGGAACGTTACTGGCTGACAAGCTGCACGATGGGATTTCCTGTCGACATGAATGTCAATATCGACGTACAAACATCGCGTATTTACGAGTAAAGGCTCCTGCAAACAGGCGCGACGCGCGACGCGTATCGCGCGCGACACAAAGCCACCGCTCTTTGCGCGACTTGCGGTGCCTTTATGTCGCGCGATTTCATCGCGTGTCGCGCCTGTTTGAAGGAGCCCTTATCGACCGATAATAACGCGTCTGTGGGGAGAGCTTATATTTGACTATAAAATCGAACTTGAATTTGATAACTATACGTTACCATATTTGTGCTCGTGGTCGTGACTACACACTTCTGCTCATGCCAGTTAGAAAATATCAAGCGTGATGTTATGATTTTTATCTCAAACGTAAAACTACCCAAACTACCACAAAAAGCTTTTGATGTTATAAGTATAACCGAGATATTAAAATTTGCAATTATGTTTACCAACCCACCTTTATACACATGATAGAAAATTGTTTGAATCTAGGTTTAAATAGGACACTTCATTGTTATTTCGTTAAGAATATTTGTTATTAAATAATATTAGAAGCAAAACATGTTTTCTTTAATCCTTTTTCCTCCTAAACGGGAATATCCCTTGAAGTGAGTAGTATTCCACGCGCGCCTGTGACCTGTGATGTGTACCGTCTACGATGACCGCAAAGAATAACAACAATAATTACGTCATCATCATCATCAGCCTACAGCAGTCCACAGCTGCACATAGGAGGCCTCTCCAATGAGTGTTTTCGTGAAAATTTACGACACCAGTTGGCACCACTGTGACAAGAGGTCTTCCAATATAAAATATATGATGACGTTCATCATTCGATTCATTCATTCGTTCATCATTCAGTCATGACTAAAGAAAATATAGGCTCTTTGACAGATGCCTGGACCTGACGTATCAGTGCTGCCACCTAGCGAACGTCATTTCAGAAAACCCTCATTGCACGGCATTAAGCTCGATTCTCGACAGCTCTCATCAAGCTGCTACCAGCCATCCTGCGGAGATCGTCGCTCCACTTAGCCTGAGGGCGTCCTACCGTACGTTTGCCGATTCGCGGTCTCCACTCAAGAACACGTCTACCTCAACGGTCATCGGTTCTACGGCTAATATGGCCGGCCCATTGCCACTTCAGTATGCTTATTCTGGGAGCAATGATTATTCTGTAGTGAGAATAATTTAAAAACAATAAACAAACAGGTTAGGTACTTTGACAGGCAAACTAGTTGCAAGAATCATTTAACTAATATTTTATAAATACAGGGTGATTAGAAATTCACGCTACTCTTTAGAAGCTTTAAGGCTCCTGCAAACAGGCGCGACGCGCGACGCTAATCGCGCGCGACACAAAGGCACCACAACACGCGCGACTTGCGGTGCCTTTGTGTCACGCGCGATTTTATTGCGTGTCGCGCCTGTTTGAAGGAGCCTTCAATGTTTGCCGCCAAATCGTAAATAAATGACAAATGAATAAAATACATACACAATAATATTGATAGAGTTCCATTTTCAAAATTTGAACTTATTTTTTTTATTAGGTATACCGTTTACAAGTGGCCAGTTCTAAAAACTTCCTTCGTATCTTAGCGTATGCTCTGCGGGATTGTTTCCCTAGCTAGCTATAAGTGCAAATACATACATAATGTGAAAGACCTCCCTTTAGATAGTTCTTTTAAGGTCTCAAGTGGTTTTGTAGGTACCTATATAGTGTAAACGCGCCGACGACATAATGTACAGATAGTATAATAAAAAATTAAGTTTATTGCTAAGGCATAAGGTTCAAAACTGATGGAAAAAACAACACATGAAAAAAAAACTACCCATATCTACAGGTTGTTTGTGAAATCAAAATAATAAGGAGGCAAATATCAAGTGTGAATACCTCTATTTAAAAAAAACACAGCCGTATAATTGCGTAACACACTAACAGTAGCAATGGCTTTCATTTTGACGAAACATCCACGAAGTACACTTTCTAACGCAAATTATACGTTTTAGGGTTCCGTACCCATAGGGTAAAAACGGGACCCTATTATTAAGGCTCCACTGTCCGTCTGTCACCAGGCTGTATCTCATGAACCTTGATAGCTAAAGTTGAATTTTTTACAGATGATGTATTTCTGTTGCCGCTATAACAACAAATACTAAAAACATAACAAAATAAAATATATTTAAGGGGGCTCTCATACAACAAACGTGTTTTTTTCGGCGTTTTTACCTTGTGGTACGGAACCCTTCGTGTGCGAGTCCGACTCGCACTTGGCCAGATTTTTTCTTTTTTAAGGCTCCTACAAACAGGCGCGACACGCGACATAATCGCGCGCGACACAAAGGCACCGCTCGTTGAGCGACTTGCGGTGCCTTTGTGTCGCGTGTCGTGTCGCGCCTGTATGAAGGAGTCTTTACTTGTAGTATAATCTGTCGTGTTGTGTGCCTTTTAGTCTGTGCTAAATAAAGTATTTTCTTTCTTTATAATTAATCGAAGTTAGTTTCTAGCTGACAGAAGAACATCGTTTGACTTGAATTTTTTTTTTGTTTCAAGGATCATTCTGGCATCTACCCTTCCCTGGCTCTAGTTTTTACCTATCATCATCAACGATAATTAGGTTATACACCCTTACATTTTAATCGTTTTAATCCTTAAACGGGGTCATTAAGGTCATCATTATGAGCAACTTTTACTATGGGAACAAACCTGAAATCGTAAAAAAAAATCAGCTGTTCCCTACATTTATGTTCGTATAACTCGTCAAAATGTATAGGGAACAGCTGATTTTTTTTTTTTGCGATTACAGGTTTGATCCCATAGTAAAAGTTGTTCATAATGATGAGTACAATGACCTCTTAAGGGGTTGTTAATGTTTTACCAATAACCCTATATAACTAGCTACGTCCCGCGGTTTCACCCGCGTAAATGTCGATCCCGTGGGAATATCGGGATAAAAAGTAGCCTATATGTTAATCCAGGGTGTCAGCTACCTTCATAGAAAATTTTATCAAAATTTGACCAGCCGTTTGAGCGTGAAGAAGTAACTAACATATAAACACACAAACTTTCGCCTTTATAATATTAGTGTGATTTTATTTTTTTGATTATTGTTTTCGTGTAAATTGCTATTAATTTATTTCAAGGAATGGGTGAAAATACCAGTCACCCTGTATAGAAACGGGTCCCCTATTTATAGTCAAGATACATGCAGACTCCAGGGCTTTGCTACGGAGGACTACTAGTGAAACACACGTTCAAGTTAAAAACATGAAGATATTATTATTTGTATCGATTATCGTCGTTGCATTCGTCGCGACGCAAACGCGGCCACAGAAGGAACTAGCGAATGTGCCGCCGAATGTTCTGCCTTCGATGAATGGTAATTATGTTTTTAATAATTCTGTACAGTGTAATTGAAATAACCTCATGAGGTCTTTGTATTTTTATCTCACGAAACGACGCGTCCTTTACTTGTGGTAACTAAGTATACACACACGCTATGAATGTGAGCGTAAAGACGAGTAGTTACAGGGTAATACGGCACCCTTTGGTAAGACTGGTTGACAGACTTTTGGGCTTCTGACTACCCGTAACGACTGTCAAAGATCCACGAGTGACAGCTGGCACCAACGGCTTAACGTGCTTTCCGAGGCTCGGAGGGGTCTTGGTATGTAAAGATGGTCACCCATCCACCGACCAACCGCGGTAAGCGTAGCACGGATCGGTCGATCAGTTTACTGATCGATCGATCCGTGCGGCTGTTAACTTGGCCACGAGCCTCCCTCACTTAGCCAAGAATTTTCTCTGTCTTTCTATTACTTTCTCAAAAAACTCGGGGCACCAGAGAGTAATTGGAGAAAACATTTGAGTATTGCCATGCCGTGGCCTCAATCCCATCGAACACGCATGAGACATTTAAAAAAAGAATCTTTATTTAATTTTTTAAAACATGAAACGTTTATTTTCTCTTGACTGTACTTACCTGTCAAAAAGAGTAACCAAGATAAAGTGGATAAGACAGAGATTAAAACAGAAGACGAACTAGCAGTGGATTGAGGAGGAGGTGACGCCCAGAGGTTTAATCCTTTATTTTTACTTGCAGCAACATTTCCTGCATTTGCTACTGACTTTCCCATTGGACTGTTTCTACCTGCGCCAGCGATAATCCAGTCATACAAACAAGGTGGCCAAGGTGCGGATAAAGCGAAAGAAAACCCGGAGAACATCTGATATGCCTACACTAAAAGACGTGTCCAATTGTCCATATTTATAAACAAGTTCTAACAGAATAAACACAAGTCTCGAAAGTAATTTGTTCATAATTGACTACTGAATCGATTTCTGCAACTTTAACTTTAGGTATTAAAAAAAAATGTGTTTTTGAAGCTAGTTTATTTAATTATTTATTCATTCATAACAATTTTTACACTGTGTCGAATATTAAAAATTATTTTATAACTTAAAAAATAAAACAACATTAAAAAACATGCCACTTAATTACTATGAGGAAGAGTAATAATAATAAATAAATGTCATTTAAATAACTAGAATAATACTTACAAATAATTAAATATAGTCAATGTCAGATGTCCAATGTCAATTACTTACTTATATGTCATGAATGTATAAGAACAATAGAAGATTTTTAGACTAATAGTGCCTAACAAAATTAACAATCATCATAAATTTCTAGTATAATATATTGTATGTTTACAATTTAAATATCATTAATAGAATAATAGCAGCCTTCCAGTAGGTAACGCTTCAATTTAGCCTTGAAGTCCTTTTTGTAAAGTATCATGTCATAATTTTATATCAACGGGAAGTTTATTGAAGATTTTCACTGACATGTGGCAGGAGGTACCGTGTTCGACTATGTTAAGTTTAGGAATATTAGTGGATTTAAAATCTTTTCTTCTCGTACTCTCTCTAAGCTTTCTTTCTTCTTCAGTCTCATATTGATGTACATATTTAGAAAAATGTGTTAGGAGCACCAATACGTATAGGGAAGGTACAGTGAGAATATTCAAATTTACAAAGTGCCCCTTACAAGATTCCTGCTGACGAATGCAAACCATGGTGCGAATGGCCCTTTTTTGCAACACAAATTTTCTCCGTATATTGTAATCGTAGCTGGCCTCCCCAGCATAAGATGCTGTATCGTAACCTTGACTCGATTAACGCGAAATAGACTTTTTTAACTGTGTAATGTCAATATCATTTCGTAGGCTTCTCAGTACATAACATGCTGAGCTAATGGAGTTTTTCAAACTTTCAAGTTCTGGTTTCCAATTTAAATAACAATCAACGTGTACTCCTAAGAACTTTACTGCCTCAACCATACTGACTTGGACCCCATCCAAAGCACAATTTAGGTGATTTTTGGAAGTGGTACGAAATAGGATTAAGTTGGTTTTACTAGCGTTCACTTTCAGTCCGTTGATAGTGAACCAATTGTGAAATACCTCTAAAGCTTCATTTACGCTAATTAAGAGATTGCATGTTATCTGCTGAAATGATAGCATTAGTATCGTCTGCAAATACCACTAACTTTGTATGTTCCCCTAAAATATTTTCCACATAATCTATTACATCGTTAATAAATATAATAGGACCCAATATAGATCCCTGAGGAACTCCTACACTGGTGTTTTTTAATTTAGACCTAATTGCTTGCCGATGAAAAGCATTGTCAGAAACATTCCTCTCATTGGTATTTTCAACGCGACTCAGTTGTTTTACTTCCACAAACATTTTTCTATTTTTTAAGTAAGATGTCAGAAGTTGTATAGCTTTGCCTCTCACGCCATAATGCTCAAGCTTAACTAACAAGAGGTCGTGGTTTATCAAGTCAAAAGCAGAACTTAGATCTAAAAAGAGACCGGCTACCATTTGCTTTGAATTTAGTTTACTTCTGACCTCCATAAGTAGTGTATCAATAGCATCTTGCGTTCCTACGCCATTTTGGTGTTGTGATTCCTGACCCAACCACGAAATGGAACGGAGATTTTACTATGGCACAAAATGGTTATTTTAATTGTGTTTTATTGTGCCACTTATCCCAGGAATTTGTGCCTTGTACTTTTTGAGTAATAAGAGTACGATTGTGGTCGGGCTGGGGATCACGGTTCCTGACCCGACCACAACCAGATCTAATAAAATATCAATAGTGTGAAGTTACTGATTATGCCAAAAATATGTGTCAAATTGTGATTATGGCACACGAAATTCTTTTACTATTCATATCACAGAAAATATCTTGATTCGGATAAAACTGAATAATCAAGAAATGAAGTGTTTCAATTACACGCTATGCAATTTTATTACGACTTTGCAAGCAGTTTTATTTTGTGAAATTATGCTATATATCTTAATATATATAAATTACGTGTCACGATGTTTGTCCGCGATGGACTCCTAAACTACTTAACCGATTTTAATCAAACTGTTTATAATTAAAGACCCAGTCTGTTTCTGTTTAAATGTGTTATTAGTCTAGATTTTATTAACTTTTCGAACATCTTTGATAAGGTTGGCAAGAGAGATATAGGTCTATACATTTTAGGATCCTGAGTAGAGCCTTTTTTGTGGACTGGGATCACCTTTGCTATTTTCATTTGATCAGGAAAAATGCTGTCCCTGAAGCAATTATTATAAAATTTTTTTAGAGGTTCTGCTAAAATATCTATGTTATCTTTAAATATCATTATAGGTAGTTCATCAAAACCGCACGACGACATACATTCCATTTTATTTATTAATCTAACAATCTCACCAGTTGTTACGGATTCCCAAGTAATTTCTTTATCTACTCTTTTTGTACTTTGCTGTAATAATTCTAATGCCGAATTGCTTTCTATGCTTTTAGTGGTGTTTATATTTGTGTTTTCTGCAAATTGTTTTGCAAAGATATCGGCAACATCAATAGACTCTGTAACGAGTTTATTGCCTACTCTTAACATTATACTTTTAAGTTCTTTTTTTGTTTTGTTCCTATGTTTATTTATGATTTTCCATATATCCCTAGAAACATTTTTAGAACGTGATATTTGACACTGCACTGCTATTTTTTTGCTTTTTTAATTATTTTCCTGTATAAACTTTTATATAGGTTTTTCCGTAATTTGTAATGCTTCCATGAACGTTAGAATGCTTGCCTGTAACTAGAAATCGCTTCATTTTACTAGACATCTTGATGCCCTGTGTAACCCATACCAATGAAGTCCGTTCTGAATTTATCTGCCTGGTTTTAATTTTAAAAGCTGTCTTAAATGTGTCGTTAAGCTTTTTAACAAAGTCGTTGATGCCTACAATTCTCCAGTCCTGTTTTAACAGTAACTGTCTAAATACATTTTTATTATTGACACTGAATAATCTTTTTCTTACATATATTGCTGGTCTCTTATGTTTGTTATTTTGTTTACTTGGCATAGTTAAACAGCACAGCAAACCAGCGTGTCCATCAGCTAAACCGTTATGGTCAACATTACAGGATATTATGTGGTCATTTAAAATGTTGGTAAATATATTATCGATGCATGATTCAGAATTAATCCTTATAAAAGTAATGGTATTTATAAGAGCTCTAAAGTTATAACAAGTCATAAGATTAATAAAATCATTTTTCTTATTACTCTCGGCTAGTAGATTTATATTAAAGTAAAAAGTGACTGTAAGTGAGTGTGAGTGAGAGTGAGTATGAGTGTGAGTGAGAGTGTGTATAGTGAGTGTGTATTATATTAAAGTGACGACACGGTTGGCGCAGTGGCTGAGCGATCGACTGCAGCGTTACGTGTCGCGGGTTCGATTCCCGCACGGAACAAATATTTGTATTGCCTACAGGTAGTTGTTCCGGGTCTGGCCTGGTCCTGTATATCCCTTAAGGGGCTTACAAGACCTAAACGCAAGTTTTCGAAACAATAAAAGTATATGATAGACTACAGTAAAAAAATTCAGAAAAATATATGATATTCTTCAGGATATATGCTAGATAGATAGTGTGGTGAAAACATAATACAACTAATTTGATACGATAGAAAAAAATCATGAAAATACCTCTAAAAATTTTCTTTTTACAATAAAATCCATACTAAAATACATACAATCATTCTGATTTTTTGTCAGATTATTCTACAAGCAACATACTAAAATACTAGTGTTTTAATTTTTTTGTCCAAACAATAGATTCTTTGTAAATCGCATATTCATTATTTTCGAACAAAATACGTGCGTATGTGTGCGTAAACGCTGTGTAGCGACACTGCCGGCCGAGGCCTGATGCTATACGGACGTGTCGCTCTTTTCGCCGCAATATTTCCGCCAAGATTGTTATGTTTTTGTAAAGTTTTATTTGTAAATTCATTGTTTATTATTATTTGCATAATCTTCATTGCGTAAATATTTTTATTTCGTGTAAATAATACATTGAAGTTAAAATAGCGTAACCATTTGTTATCATTTATTGTAAATATGAAGTGAAAAATTCCGTTCGGACTACAAAACGTTCATATAAAACGCTGAACATATTATATATATATATATACGAAATTAAAAAATAAGAGCATTTTATTATTATTGAATATTTATTTTTTTAACAATAAAACTATGAATTTAGAAACGTCTAAGATAATGCAGTCATGACGCATAAGCTCAATTTTTTCGACTACATATGCAACTGTTACGTTAGCGTATGAGGCCGATGTGTAGATTTGTATTCAAGAGTCCCCGGGTTCGATTCCCAGGGGTTCTCTAACCGAAGTTTTCTTTTTAAATGTATTTTGAATTTATATATATTATGTATTTATTATTTTTTTATAAATAATGATTAAAACGTCTACAATGTAATTATCTTTCACAGGAGAAAGACAGTCGTAAATATCAACACGGAAGTTATTTCTAATGCGAAACTACAATTTAAATTAAAACCGGCCAAGAGCGTGTCGGGCCACGCTCAGTGTAGGGTTCCGTAGTTTCCCGTCCGTCACAATAAGTGTTCCCACTTATGAGTTTAAAAGTGGGTATCCATTATGTTCGCGTAATAATCGTAGTCGATCGATCGATCGATCGGATCGATCGGTCGATCGTATCTTAAAATATTGGGATTCGATTTTAATAATTCTTTTTTTGTTTTTGTTTGAAAAATATACGCTCAGGATAATAAAATATGTAAACGAAGTTAAAAAAATGCTTGCATATACGATTATACTACAAACTTAGTCCTGAAATTATTTTGTACAACTTTTTGTCTTTTTTGTACAAAAACTGTTGTTTCCATCAAGTTCAAAATAATTTTCCTAGAAAGTCCTTATAAAGTTCTACTTTTCAGATTTTTTTCATATTTTCTAAACTTATGGTTCAAAAGTTAGAGGGGGGGGGGGGACACATTGTTTTTTACTTTTGGAGCGATTATTTCCAAAATTATTGATTTTATCAAAAAATGATTTTAGTAAACCCCTATTCATTTTTAAATACCTTTCCAACAATATATCACACGTTAAGGTTGAAATTAAAAAAAAAATCACTTCCCACTTTACATATAGGGGGGCTACCTAATAAAACATTTTTTTTCCAATTTTTATTTTACCACTTTGTCGGCGTGATTGATATACATATTGGTACCAAATTTCAGCTTTCTAGTGCTAACGGTCACAGAGATTAAGCGAGGACGGACAGACGGACAGACAGACATGGCGAAACTATAAGGGTTCCTAGTTGACTACGGAACCCTAAAAAACTAAAAGCACCTAATGTTTTTATTTATTAACAGACCGCGACTTATTGATATTGGGCAGGGCATAACGAAATAACAAATTCATCTAAAAATTGCGATGAAAATTATTATCACAAGCAAGATTTTGGTTTTTATTATTATTGATTTCGTTTATAATAAATAGATTCATAATATTATGTATGAATGTTAGGTACCTATCTTTGAGGCTGTTTACACATTATGCCGCAGCTGCAGCGGCACCGCCACTGCCGCGGCGCCGCTGCATCAGTCAGTCACCCTTGGATTTGTATGAACACACGGCGCCGCCGGCGGCGGCGACGAGTTTTGATAAAACCGTAGCAATACTCGCCGCCGAATCATGCTGCCGCCGCGGCCGCGGCGCCGCTGTGTGCAAGGTTTCATGCAAATCCAAGGGCAACCAATACAGCGGCACCGCGGCGGCGGCGGCGCCGCTGTATTATATAATTTTTTTGAAGTGAAAACTTCTTTAGTGGCGTTGTACACTTTTTTTGTAATGGGTAAAAAATGTTAAACTCGCGTCAGGACACGTGACCTGCATGTCGATTCTGTAAAAATCTCACCGTGAATACTTGCGTGGAGTGAGCTGTCAGTGTCATCCTACTGATGCTAGGGATTGACCAAGCAAACATTTACAATCATAAAAGAGATTTTTTGATTCCCACGTAGTTTGTGTGGCGTGATCACTTCACCCGATTCACGACACTAAATGTCGTAAATCGGGTGAAGTGAAGGTGAAGTGATAAGATCACGCCGCGCTTGCGCGTTAATCACTGTCATTATCACATTGCAGATTGTGTGATCACTTCACCTTCCCTTCACCCGATTCACGACATTTAATGTCGTGAATCGGGTGGAGTGAAGGTGAAGTGATAAGATCACGCCGCGCTTGCGCGTTAGTCACTCATCACATTAGAGATTTGTTTTTACATATTTAACTTGTAAGGCGTCATGTATAAGAACATTAGGAAATTATGGTAATAATATTAATAATTAATATAATACACCATGGCGACCCTGCCTTAGAGTCTGCCAAGGGGCAGATTAAGCAAAGTTTTCGTTGAGCGATTTTCAAAATGTGTAATCATAATAATCATAATCATTTTTTATTTGTCTAACATAGGTAGTAAATACAGTTCTTAAATTAAAATTCATAGGTCGCTATGTTATGCCAAGAGGCGTACAAATATGGTTGCATGCTAATTAAATACAATCAACAATATGGAATCATTTCTACAGTCAATGCATAAATAAATAATCATAAATTAGAATTAGTCACAATATTCAATTAAAATTAGTTAACTCTAAAGTAGAAAAAGACGAGGTATTCGTCAATCAAAACGCGGCTGGTGGAGGTGTTGTTGACGCCGAGGTGGTGTTGCCATGGTTACGAGATTCGAGTGGAGTGATATATGGTACATTCCGAATTGCACTGTAATCGACTACAGCGTGCACACCTTGACCCCAATTCTGCTGTATGGTATTTATCTATTATTCCCCGCATAATCTTACCACGCCGTACGTTTGTCAAGCGTGGTATTTTGACAGTTCAAACCGGTTTCGGTCATTGTGTCATAGAGAATACGTTAATAGCAGATGTAGTGATTAGGTTATTAAGGAATTGACGTGGTTTCGAAGTAACGAATCATTAAGTGGTCATAGTGAATTAGGGCCCTTTTCTGAATTAACGTGAACGCGATAACGATGTCCCGTGAATCGACATATATGAAGTCATGGCATGTGCCATCTTGCGATAACGCCGACTACCGACCATGCCCTAAAATTTAGGGCATGGTCGGTTTTTCATTTAGGGCCTAAATTAATAATTATCACCGATCTTTAAACTAACGTGGCATTTTCGAAATTGTGCTTCTGGCTACAGTCGCCACCTTACCAAAGAAGAAGAAATTCCTGGTGTATACACAAATAAATACTATAATCCAACCATGAGTAACTATTCAAGTGAATAGGTATATTACTGACTCTCAGCTGCCATAGTGGTGATTTATCTAAATCGGAAAGCAAATTATTCATGTGAGCGATGATGACTTAATTCGGAATGAGCCATATTTCACGCCGCGCAAGCGCGTTAGGCGCTGGCGCTGTCTGGCTATATAAGGACTTACTAGTCTAGGGAAAAAAGAAAAAAAAAACAAGGTTGAGATTCTGACTGCGCTTCTGTTTTGCTGTTTTGACCACTTAAATACTAGCTTTGAATTATATAAAAATATCAATAGGATTAGCATTAAAAATATTATTAAAATCTCGATTATGATTGTAAATGTATGCTTGGTCAATCCCTAGTATCTGGTAAGATGACACTGACAGTTCACTCCACGCTCACTTCACCTAAGTTTTCACGGTGAGATGGTTACAGAATCGCACTGCTGATCGAAAATTCGTAAGGCGGATGGGCGTAGCCGGTACCGCGCGTGTTTTGTTTATAAGACGATTCACAAAATACACAGGTAATTGTTCAAGTTTTCACTTCTGTCGACACTCCCGGAGTGCCACTGTTTTTTTTTTATAATGTACCTACAGTCGCGCGGTACGTAAACACGCGATAACCCCTCCCGCCTACAGTATTTTAATTTCATCAACCTACTTGAGTTTCTTTCTAGTTTTGTGACTGTACCTATAGGTAAATATTTTTTTTTAACAGACTTCTAAAAATGAGGAGGTTGTCAATTCGGATGTTTCTATTTTTTTTTTTATGTATGTTCAGACATAACTCCGTCATAAAAATATGTACCTAGATGGAATTGCAAAATTCTTTTTTGTTCAAAAGAGGTTTATTCCGAAATGGTCCCATTTAAATTTCGTAAAGATCTGATGATGAGTTTCGGAGACAGACAACGGAACTCTTCAATAAATGCCAGTATACGCAATCACACAACATAACATCACGCCTATACCCTTTAAAGGGGTAGGCAGATGTGTTCAATAACTTCCTGTCACTGATATTAACATAGCAATTAGTGTTATATGAATTTGGGCAGGGTAGGTAGGTACAACTAAAAAAAAGTGAAAAATAAAAACTTTTTTACAAAAAAAAAAACAACCGACTTCCAAAAAAAAAACACTACAAAGTGAAAAATAACTTCAATTTCGGAAGTCGGTGTCAAAAAACGAAAATTCAGATCCAACGACACCGACTTCCAAAATTAAAGTTGTGTGTGTTGTGTGTTGTTGTTGTCTTTGTGTTGTTTTTTTTTGAAGTCCGTAGTTTTTTTTTGTAAAAAAGACTTTTTATTTATAAAATAGAAACACGTTGTGAATGGAATAGAAAGAGTTCAATAAAAATACATGGTCTTTTTGATCAATAGATTTAATTAAAAAAACTTATTGACGAATTCAAACAACCAAAAACAGCACAATATAGTCTCTTTGCCATATTAACCCTTAACCAGGCTATGGATTGAGCATTTCCCACATACATTTTTAGAGTTTTTACCAGGTTTTGGTAAAGAATCTACCACAATCTGTCAAAAACGCTAACATAGAAATAGTAGGTACTTATGTTAACAAAAAAAAAGGGGAACAGAACGCAAATGTCACTTTTGCAGCCATTTTATCTGTGGTCGGCCGCTAAACGAACATTTTTGTGACAACTGTACCGTATTTTTAATCATTATGGAGAATCGGAGAAACTTAAGTCGTACAATTTTTTGATATGTTGTAGAATTTGAGTTTTTCTAGTGATTTGTGCATAAATTATAAGTAAAAACTTCAAAAATATCATGATATAACGAAATAAAACATGTGGGGAACCATATGCCTTAAGCCTGTGAATGCCTAATTATTGTGGGAGTTATTATATCCATTGCCGGTGAATTAGAATCTTTATTTTATGGTTTTTGCCACAGGTTTTATTTAGGATTTACTCACGGTCATTTATCGATATATAAATTGTGGGTAGTGTAAACTTTTGTCGTCATTATTTGTCAGTCTACTTTAGTGTATTTTTTGTAGTTTTTATTTTATATACAACGTGTAACGGAAAGGGTATATACATACCAAGGGCACGGCTTCTTTGGATGGTATCAAACGATATTGGAAGAGTTTTTTAATCCTATATCTACATGTTCGGAAGTTATGAGAATTTTTAATACATTGATACCAGAAACCGAACTTTTCAAATTGAAATAAACACATCACTAGCACTAAATCAGCTGATCGGTGTCAGTGAACTATTTGTGAGTAAAAATAAACCTCTTACTCCTGGTACTTCTGAATAAAATGAATAAAAGGTTCCGCACGTTTATTTTTTGTTTACAAAATATTATTACTGACTTTTCCTAAACTTTGATTTTGGTCTAGGTATTAAAATTTTACGAAATAATATTTAGGTACCTGTTTGCACTATCACGTATTATTTACACGCTTGTTGGTTTTTTATGTAGTTGTCCTTTTGTAGAAGATTACTTTGTAGATAATTATTATCTACATAGTAATCTTCCACCCACCCCGCCTTACCATCGTACCTACAACACAATAAATACCTAATTAAAAAACAATATTCCTGTACTGAATTTCCCAACGTTATTCCTAACCTTTTATTTTGGTGGCCATAAGGATAAACGATGTTTTGCTTTAAATCGATTTTTTAATAGATTCACAGAACGAATCCCGTGCTCTTGAATCGATCTACTAAAATTCATTCAAAAATCGTAATCAAAAAAATTTTAAACAACATTTAACACACCTTTATTTTGTGACATATTTACAGTTGCCAGTCAGGTAGGCAGGTAGGTACGTCTAAACTTTTAATAAATAATAATTGATAACCTTTCCAGCGTAATTAAATGACTTTCATTCAGATGGTACAGATGTAGTCGGTTAAAATCAAATGTTTCAATCTTCGCTTAGTGCTAACATAAACAATGCGGACAAGATAAAAAGTGTCCGGCATATGTATGTAATTGATCTTGTTTTTAATAAATAAACCTACCTATTCGCTGTTTATGATTGTCCGCATAATACTTTGGGCAAACATGAACTTGAACTATTATGAGCCCTTATCATAATAATTTTTACACATACGATCCAGGAGATTCGATTCACCTTACTATTGAATCGATTTGCTTGAAGATCGCATTAAAACGAATTGTTTCGAAAAATCGTCAGCTCGTACCATTGAATTGATCATAAAAAATCGAATCCTTACATGCATCCTACTAGGAATTAATTGCTTAAACAAACAATATTATTTGCCATTAGAACTTAGAATAGAAAAAGGATTTAGAACAAGAATTTTTGTCCAACTGAACCCAAAACATCATTTCAATTCACCTCTTCGGTATTGATGCTTCTCCTAGTACAAATAAAATCACAGTTTGGTTCCACGGTTCCGTTCATAATTTTAAAAATAAGGTTATTTTTTTAATAATTATGTCGAAAACTATTAACAACAAGTTAATAGTTTTTTTTTATTACAAAATAATAGCACGCACGCATAATTTTTGTCTGTAGGACTAACCGAAAGAATTATCGGGAGTTCACGGTCTGTCGGTGCTGTTTGAGTGGTACATGGGTTTTATTGGTTTGAGCACGTTTAGTCTTTAGTATAATTCAAATGAAGTCAATAAAAAATGTCGCGAAACTGCATCTAACTGTGGAAAGAAATTAATAAAAGTACTAGGACCGCATGAGTAAGAAATTGTTATTGCCGAATTGAAAATCGTTTGCTCACAGAACCCTGATTACGTCGTTACACACACAATGTAAGCATCTTAGTGTGTGTAAACCTAATGGGTTAGGGTCTTAGGGTAAGTGTACCAATTGCAGTCCGTGTAGTTTCAATTACTCCTGGTAAATACAACTTCTAAGGAGATAACGCGGCCCCATAAATTATGATCTTGAATGGATTGAAATTAATAATTTTCCGGAGTTGCGGGAATTTCCGAGGTTGCGGGAATGTTGTTTTTAGTCAGTGTCAGTCAAAGAATGATTTTTCAATTTTGATTTTAATTACGTACGCAACTCTGGTGTGTTAGATTTACTTGAAAGCTTAACGGAGTTTAGTTTAATAAAAGGATGTAAAATAATCTTGAATTCTTGAACAATATTTTTTAATAGTAGTGGACGACTATTAGCACAGTCACCCTATACTCGTAGGTATCTAAATTTAACGAAATAATATTTAGGTACCAGGATGGCAGGGAATAGGAGATTTATTTTGCATTATTGTTTTGCTCGTCACTTCGTCAGTCGACGTCTGTTCCGTGTTTAGTGCACTCGTATCTATCCCTGTTATAATACGCGCATCAATTCAGTAGGTACCTACGGCTACACCTAATTGACTTTTTTGGTTGTGTTTGCAAAATATCGATAAGTAATAGCGAATATTACGAAATGAATCATCATTTCATCAACACATCAGTGTGTCGGAGTAAAATGGTAACGAGCTGCCCGAGAACTGTACCGTCGCCGTTTTATTGACCCAAATGTTATGTTATGTTAATCTTGTGATGGAGAATAATTTCATTTTTCAACACGACGACGCTTTGCTTGAGATATGCGCTTTACTCAGTGTGTTGGGCGTGGTAGTAGAAGCATAGCTTGACCTCCGCTATCCCCAGACCTAAGCCCATTAGACTTTTTTGTGGGGTACATTCAAAATGTAGTGTACGCAGTGCAGTGTGATACAGTGGACCAAATGAAAGTACGGATTGAGGCCGCTTTCAGGACAATAACACCAGACATGCTATGCAATGTTCAGGTGTCTGTCTATGAACAAGCGAGCGGCCTTGTGCATACCAAGGTCACCACATCGAACCCCGTCTTTAAAAATGTAAGTCAAGTTATTAAATTAAGCAAAGCTTTAAGATTTTATTGTTTACTCGGTAATAAGTAATAATAAATTAATAAGGGATGAAACTAGTTAACCTACCTAAACTTTGTTTCGATTTTTTACGTAAGTTTTATTATCTCGGTTTTTACGTGCAATTTCTGGCTTGATATTAACTAATAAATTGAAAATCAATAATTAAACACTAATTTTTACATCAAGGTAAAGTAGGTATGATGTACCTATTGCGCGCGCGCACGCCGCCGCACCGCCAAAGCGGTAGGCGGCATGTTTGATCTCGTCAGTTCGCGCCGACAAAGACGCCGCGTTTGGTAGGCTAGTACAGTACTAGGCGCGCAGAATTACGGAAGAGATTTATCGTGATATTGGCAAGTAAAGTGATTGACCTACGTAGTGCGGTGACATGTTTGTTATGATTTGAATTTAAGAAACCTAAGATACCGAAAATTTGGTATCAATTCTTAGAGTATTTTATTTTCAGTTGAAACTAAGTATAGTGACTCTATATCAGCTGTTGTCTTTAGTGCTTAAGGATAGCTATAGGGTTTCTGTTACACGTTGTATAGATAAAAAGTCGTCGTCTAGACAGGCAATGGGATTATGTTTTCCCACATGTATTTTTTCAGGTTTTCAGCTTATTTTCTAAATATAATTGATAAAATCACATACCAAATTTTATTACTCATCTAAATCTACGAAAAAAACATTATTACTGCAGGATTTGTCCGAGGCCTGGTAAAGGGTTAAGTAAGTAGGTACTTGTACTTATTTCAATGAATATTTGTCACAAATTGCACGCTTACTGCTTACGAAACCGTCACACCGTCCGGCGTCCACTCGTCACTGCGGAGCATTCGAGACTGTTTGTTAACCGAGTGTAAACCGAAATCGAGGCGCGTAGGTATGATTCGCGTTCCGACCGTTTTTATGAAGATAGAATACTGTATAGATAAAAATACCGTGGCGGGCGGTGCGCGACGTCGCGGCGGCGCTGCCGCATACACGGCATAATGTGTAAAAGGCCTTACTTACTTGACAAAGGAGAATAGGTAGACCGTACCCAGACACAAAGTTAATTGCAGCATTATGAACTATGTTGATCTGTATTGCCCTCATGGAGTAGTTTGCTTAATTAATCCTAAGACAGCATGTCTGAATTCACTTGGAGAAAAAAGTTATGTGAGGAAATTGAATTGATTTATTAAAAGGAATATTTAACCTATCCTTTCAAAACTTATTGACCTGCTAATGATGGACACTTTTTGAAATTAATGATCCTCTAAAAACGTTTTGCGCTTCTAATGATGCACTTTTTTAAATTATTGAGCCTCCTTTTAACTTAATTTAAAATAATTAAAAACGTAATTTAAAATCTTCTATTTTTTTCATTTTATTATTGCTGAATGGGCGGCCCGCTTTTGACCTCGATCACGCCTGATGGAAAGCGATAGATGATAAGTGATGATATGTGATGGTATTTTTTTTATAGATTGGAAACAGTGGTACCACAGGAAGATCACGATTGTGAAGTTATTGATAAAAGTACATATTCATCTAAACGTGTACTAGAAGAAATCTTTAGTATACAGGTAATATTCATAATATCAGCCGCACTTTGCAGCCGTTGCAGGGCAACATCACCTTGCCACAAACACGTTGAATTTTAAAAAAGAATTGGTTTTAAAATTGAATAATGGATTAATGGGATTTTAGGTGGATAGTGCTCCTGTAAGTCAATATGATATCCAGACTGAAAACCAAGAAACAGAAGTGTTAAATTATAATATAGAAGTAAGTTTTTCCTCAAACATATCGTTACTTACGATTAAATCTGGAGGAAAATGATATTCCAAATGATTTTATGTTAAGTTCTCTGTGGCAGAGAATCTGTATTATGATTCAAGGTATTGCCGGCCATGCTCGAAGTTTACTTCATGACGTAGACAGCAACGTGGTGGAACGCTATCTCAGCATCATTGCGAAATACGTAGGAGGGAAGAGAGTTAACTTTTCCTTGAAAAATTCATATCAGACGCGATGCATTGCTTCAGCAGTGTCGTTCAATGAAGAAAATGCAATGTCAAAGCTATATAAGAAAATGGCCAATAAAAGCCCAAGAGGTAAACAGAAGACGTGGAAAGAAAGAAAACATAAACAAAAAATCCTCAGTAAATGGTACACAAAAAAGAGAGACGGCTAATTTTCAGTAAAAAAACAAAGTGATAAGGACTATGGCCAGTCATGTGAAAAGCCTGATATGCCGGTAGAAGTACTGGATAAAATGAAAAAAGATATCATGAAAAAATTAAAAAAGACTGATGAGGAGCGAGCAACGATTGAAAGAAAAACTATTTTACAAAGTGCTAATGAAGAATGGCTTGAGATGAGAAGATCTTTATTGACTGCATCCAATTTCGGTAGGGTTATAAAAAGGCGTACTAATACACCATGTGCTAATTTAGTAAAAGATCATATACTTTATCTAAAAAAAATTGATCACGTCCAATCTTATTTGCATAAGAAGGTCTATCATGCGGCCATGTCACTTATCTATTTATCAGTATTTATTTATTTATTGTTTAGTTTTGCAATGTTACTCAACATCACGCTTTTTATACATAGGTACCTATTCGATACTGTTTTATGTGACACTAATTTATTGTTATTTATTTATTCAATTATGCATACACATTACACACATCACGATGCAGTATAAAACTGATTTACATCCGTCACCTCACACACCAGGTCCAGTTGAAAACCAGCGTCAGGCACCAGTTGTCTGGCATTTTTGCTGAACTGGGCCTTTTTGGCGCAGCCGTGAGGCACACTTTCCTGCTAATTTCTTACATCGGACTTTGCACTTTTTATTTTTATCTTATTTTTTTTTCCTGATGTACGACTATAATTATCTAACTATCTGGTGTATTGTGTGTCTCTTAGTCTGTGCTAAATAAATGTATTTTCTTTCTTTCTTTCTTTCTTTCAATCCATAAGCCATGGCCAACAAAATGAAAAAACCGCCCTCGCACATTTGGCTGTACAAGAACACATAATCATTGGACCCTGTGGTTTATTTATAGACCAAGAACTATGTTTCTTGGGTACATCGCCTGATAGATTAACTATAGAAGATACTGTGGTTGAAGTGAAGTGTCCTTTGACAGCCAATAAAATGGGCCTTGCAGCAGTAATTGAAAAGAAAAAGGTAAACTTCTGGCAAAAAACAAAAACAGGCGAACTAGTCATCAACAAAAAACATGCTTGGTATTATCAAATACAAGGACAGCTACACGTGACCCAAAGAAAATATTGCCTATCCGCCGTATGGGAGAACGAAAAAGAAAAACTCAAGACGGAAATAATTCAACGAGATGATACATTTTGGAAAAGGATATGAAAGAAAAATTGTCTAAATTTTATTAGGCAAATATTGTTTAAAACCTTCCACTATAATTTTCTTTCACTCTCCATTCCTGTAGACGGACCGGAATAGTTTTTTAAATGAAAATGAAGATAAAAACGAAAATAAAGAGAAAAGCGATGGCAAAAATGAAGATAACGACAAAGAAGAACGTAAAAATTATGAAGAAAATTATTCACAACAAATGTTTGGCATTTGTTGTTACGTCTACACGTTTCTTAGATTTTAGTAAATTTTAGGAACAAAAATAATTTTATAACATGATCATGATGCATGGTGTAATATAAACGTGTAATCGTAAACCTGAAAAAAAAGCATTTAAAACTAAATGTGGTAGGTATAATGTTAACCAGAAAAATAGCTTAAAAGTGCATGTGGTATAATGTAAATGTAAAAAAAACTCGTAAGTAACTACCACTTCCATATTTTTTAAATAAAAATGTTTTAAATTTGATTGAATCAGTTTTATTTCAAAATCATCCACATCCTTAATTTTTTCAATTCACACTCAAAACAAATTAAATAATTTTTTATAAAAAAAACAGCCGACTTCCAAAAAAAAAACACTACAAAGCTACAACCAACGATACCGACTTCCGAAATTAAAGTTATTTTTCACTTTGTAGTGGTTTTTTTTGGAAGTCGGTTGTTTTTTTTTTGTAAAAACAGTTTTTATTTTTCACTTTTCAGTTGTCCCTACCTACCCCACACAAATTCATATAACACTACTTGCTATGTGAATATCAGCGACAGGAAGCTATTAAACACATCTGCCTACCACTTTTAAGGGTACAGGCGTGATGTTATGTTGTGTGATTGCGTAAATAATGCATACAAATGCGATAGCAGCGATCGCGGTTGATTTGCTGGCATTTATTGAAGAGTTCCGTTGTCTGTCTCCGAAACTCATCATCAGATCTTTACGAAATTTAAATGTGACCCTTTCGAAACAAACCTCTTTCGAACAAAAAAAGAATTTTGCAAATCCGTCTATTTATGATGGAGGTCGTCTATATAGAACCCGAACATAAATAAAAAAAATAATAATAATAATCAAATCCGAATTGAGAACCTCCTCCTTTTTAGAAATCGGTTAATAATTTTGTTGTCATAACTACTTGTTTCCGCGTCATCTATTGGAATACTAGGGCGTAACCGTAAATCGTATGCTGTATGTCATAATTGTGATGGGCGTCGTCGTTAGATGGCGTACGCGTCGATTGTGTATATGTGTGCTTGCGTTTCTCAAGGACACTTAGCTCTACTAGTCCTCTTAAATCAAGTTTAAAAAGAAAACGCGCGTTGTTCCAGCGGCGATTTTTTAGCTTTCTCAAAATTGATAAGAAATTGACAAAAGAAGGTTTTTTCGTGCACGAAGAATCATCACCATCTGCCTTGCCTTTTCCCAACTACGTTGGGATCGGCTTCCAGTCTAACCAGGTGCAGCTGAATACCAGTATTTTACATGGAGCGACTGCCTAACTGACCTCCACAACCCAGTTACTGGATAATACGATACCCCTTGGTGTGACAGGTTGTCAGATTTTCGGGCTTCTGACGACACGTAACGACTGTCAAAGATCCACAAAAGACAGCTGGCACCAACGGCTTAACGTGCTTTCCGAAGCACGGTCCTGGTATGTAAGATAGTCACCCATCCACGGACCAACCGCGGCAAGCGTAGCTTAACCTGATCGATCGACCTATACGGCTATTATTATTTAAATATAACCTTGTTGTTTCGTCAAGTCGAAAAACCCGTGCGAAGCAGGGCCGGCTCGCTTGTTTCACCTTCATTATTATAGAATTGTTGTATACGACCAAGTAGTAATTTAAAAGCAAGGAAAACGCAGACATCAAGACATTACTAAGAAATACTCCAAGTGGAACAGACGTCGTAGTTATAAACAATGAAGATATTGTTTTTCTTGTTTCTGGTGTTTGCGTTTGCGGCTGCGCAATACGAAAATCAGAACTCCTCGACGAATTCAGGTGAGTTCAGTGAGGTTCAGCGGGGTATAGAGACAGGGTAGTCCGCGAAATACAAAGGACATGATTCAATTCGTACCCCGAATTAAAATGCCGAAAAAAATCTGTTATTAAGGAAAATAACATCTTCAGCATGTTTTACCATTACAGCGAAAGACTGCAACTTTTTTTCTGACCAGCACTAAATTTTTTTGGGTATAATATGTTCGACACTTGAATGATGTTCTTTAGTTACGTTTTTTGCAATTTGCAGGTCCTCGCCAGGTTGTGTGTTGATTAAAATATGATTCGCGAACCTATGAAATAAGGCTTTACAGAATTATAATAATCATTAGAATCAACAATACAACTCCTTAACCAAAAAGTGGCATTGAATGTCGTGATTTCATTAAATAGTACTTGGTAATATGAACTTAGAGTTAGAGTGCCTCTGACACTCAAGGCATAGACAAGTAATGAGGTTACGTCTGGCGCAGATTGAAAGATATTTATTTTTTATTTTATTATTTGCTATTATTTACATACTATTTATTCATTTCTGTAACTGCCCGTGACATCACAGCGGGCCCTATCAGAATACCAGCGCTGCAACATTTATTTTTTTAAATGTCGTAGCATCATGCTGAGATAGGAGCCTTTTGGCCTCGTATAGGACTTTCTGTTTCATTTTCCTTTTGTTACTTTTTTATATATAACTTGGTTTTTTATTTTGCTGTATTTAGTTTAGTTTGTGATCTTCCTGTACGAGTCGCAATAAATACTTTTTCTTTCTTTCTTTCTTTCAAACTTAGAGAGATGTCGGTATTGATGATTTTTATGATTCTGATTATACAAATAAATATTTGTTACGGCTGAGAGTCATAATAATTAGATCAACATAAAACCTGATACTGACATGCAATATATATATGTACTACATATTATATCGATGTATCTATTATAGTAAGTATGTATTAATTTGCACCACTGAAAATCCCATTTTTTATTTCCACGCAATCACTGTGTTTCTTGGCAACAATTGGCGGCCTTATCGCAGACAGCGATAAGGCCGCCAATTGTATGTTTTGTATTAATAATCGTGTTTTTTTGTTATGTATTTTCTGGTGTACAATAAAGTATACATAACATAATTAGCCTATAATGTCCTCACTGCTGGGACACGGGCCTCCTCTATGTGAGGAGGTATTAAGTGTATAGAAATAAGTTGAAAATCTATTAAAGAAAGACAGATTGTAGTAGCTTGATGTGCTGGCGTTTGTACATTTACAGGCAAGAACCTATGTACAGACGCCAGCACATCAAGCTACCCGAAACTGTCAAATTTTCCCAATCAACTTTGAACCTTATGCTTTAGCGATTTTCATCGAAAAGATTGTAGTAGCTTGATGTGCTGGCGACTGTACTTTCCCGGTTTTGAACCCTGAATACAACCAAACAAAAAAAAAAAACAATCAAACAAAAAAAAAACAATCAAACCAAAAAACAACCTCGTGATTGAGACGAGAGGCTTTATTTAACCAATAGGTCATTACGACATAGAATAATTTATGAATTTTTTTTAGGCTCTTTTTCACGTCGTCATGGCGGAGGGCATCTATCAGCATCGAGGATTATCGCGTCGTACAAGAAAGTGGGTGGATAGATACAGGGTGACGGAACCTTTCTGATGAAGAACAATGACATCCGCGCAGGAAGCAAAAGAATCATGATCATTATAATGAAAATGATTATTGACGTATAATATAACATATTATGTAGAGAGACTTCGGAAAGTAAAAAATAAAAAAATCCGATTTAACCAATAAAAAAAAAATGTTTTTCTAGAATTGCTGAATGACATTTATTTACTTTTGATTGAATCTAAAGTAAATAGTATAGCAATCCATATAAAAACAAAAATAAATTTAATATAATGTCAAAGTAATTCTAGAAAAACAATTTTTTTTATAATTAAGTAGGTTATACAATATATAGGAATAGAATGTAATATATTAAGTAGTGTGAATTAGAAAACTTAAAAAAACACATTCTTTTTGTAATTTTATCCGGTTTAACCATTTTATAAACATACATATTGGGCGTACTTGCATTTTCTTTTTGTTATTTGTATTTTGTGTTTTACGAACTGTGTCCAAATAAACTTTATTCTTTCTTTGTAAAAAAATGAATATTTTGTATTAAAATATAAATTATTTGTAAACATAATTTGTTTTATTTCATTGATTTTGATTTCGTCGAGTCTTCTCATCTACATATACAGTGTGTTAGGTTAAACGAGGGACATACTTTAAGGGAGTGTAGTACTCATAAAAATGAAGAACTTTTACTAAGAAACCAACATTGAAATCGAGAAAATAAAACCAGCCACTCTATACATTTCTGTTCGCATAACTGGACAAAATGTGGGGAACAGCTGTTTTTTTTTTCATATTTTTGAGTCAGGCCCATATTAAAAGTTGTTCATTTTCATGAGTACTACACTCCCTTAAAATATGTCCCTCGTTTAACCTAACACACTGTATATGTATATACAATTCAAAATCCTGACTGACTGATATATTAACGCACAGCCTAAACCACTGGTCCTAGAGACATGAAATTTGGAGGGTGTGTTCTTTGTGAAGAGTAGGTTAGGACTAGGGATGCATCCGATACCGATACCGATACCGATATATCGGCGATACTTCAGGTTTGCCGATATATCGGTATCGGCGATATTTTTATGGCCGATGCAACGATACTTTTACGCTTTAAAAATGTAATGTAAACGCGCGTGTTGTCCCGTCTATTTCGTTGCAAACGAGGCACGAACTAACTATGCTCGGGGAAACCCCGCGCTTTATTCAGTGTTTTGTTTCGCCCGCCCGCTTTGGCCTCGCACTCGCACATCTATCCCATTTCGTTAGGTTGAATGTTGTTGCGCGTAGTATCTTTCCATGCAAATAAGATTTTTAATTCCATAAAAATCTTATAAATGTTAATTTTGATTACTAAAACTATTAATTAATTGTGTTTTATTTAATCTACCTTCCTTTTTGAATTCAGTAAGCGTATCGGTATCGGTATCGGTATCGCCGATATTTTTATAAGAGTATCGGTATCGGTATCGTATCGGCAAAAAGGCGTATCGCGGCATCCCTAGTTAGGACTAAGAAAGGGTTTTTCGAAATTCCACCCCCAAGAGGGTGAAATTTCACGCGGACAAAGTTGCGGGCAGAAGCTAGTAATATATACAAACCAGGTACTGTGTCATCAACTTGTCATTATGTAAATGTCATAAGAACTCTCAGTATAAAGGCTGCATCGATTACTGTGTTGTCCGTACATTGAGAAGGTTTTTTGAACATAGCGCACTACAATGAAGCTACTGTTACTTTTATTACTGTTTTTTGTATTTGCCGCAGTGATGGCTGATCAAACAACGAAAGGTAATTTAAATTTACTTTAAACCCGACCGACGGCGCAACAACAATCATTGCGTTATTTACGTGTGGAGCAGATGAATTTTTCGAACTTATGAAGCAATGGATTAACAATTTGCTTCAAAATGATTCAGATTCCGTTTGATAGTGTGTTACGCAATTAAGGTGCTGCTCGTAAGCATATTACTTCTTTAAAAGTGAGGCAGAAAGTACGTCATTACTGTTGTACAAAGCGGGTCGAAAAAGTGTATGAAAATCCATTTGTCAACGTGCTGAGCGGGCAGCAAAAGTGTATGAAAATCCATTGTTACCGTGCTGTTTTTGTTTATTTTTTTTTTGAGCAATTCCGTAGGATACCTAATTAAATTATAGTATAATGCCAAAGAGCAAAAAGTTTTTATCACCGAGTGCAAAATGATATTGGCCACATACTTTTGTCGATCATTCAAACCAATACTAATCTCCCTGACAAAAACATTCGAGTTTTAATAACTGTAATTTTTTTACTAAAACCTTCACATAAAAATATGGCTTTTATTTTCCTCGTAGCTATAGTATAAAGCGGTATGTATAACTCGCGAGAAAGTACGATTCCCAACTCGTGTGCGTTAAGGTCTTCGTCTGAGCCTTAAACTAGAGCCTCGTTAGTAATCCGGTCACTTATCCCCTCGGTGAATAATGTACTAAACCTACCTACATTTATTTTGTTTACTTTATTCCTTGGCCATACTTAAAATTAAGATATCCAATGTTCAAGCGACACGTGTCGCTCGCTTAGCATTCTCATCTCAGCTGCATGCAATTGCCTTTCATTCATTCCTTTTGTGGCCCCACATATTTATGTGTAAATAAATAAAATTACCTTTCGATGGTTTCACCCGATTTGTTTTTTGAAGTGAAAACTTCTTTAGCGGCGCTGTGTACTTTTTTTGGAATGGGTAAAAACTTCTAAATTCGCGTCAGGTCACGTGACCCTGATCGAAAATTCGTAAGACGTAAGACTTAAGACGCGCGTTGTTGAGGACAGCGCCATCTATGCACATCGGGAAGAACTACGAGGGCCTCGCGTACTAACTACGTAGTTCATCCAACAACGACGAGATGGCGCTGAACCACGGATATATAACTGACGACGAGCTCCATGCGAGCGGCTTGCTTCTCTTACCACTGCCGCGACCAACACCACGAACTGAAGTCTATCCTGTGTGCTTATTTGTAAATCTGAATAAATTCCTTTCACGAGAAGAATAAACCAGTCACTTTGGTCATCATACCTGATTTGCAAAAAACCCTATAAAATAAGGAACACACCTTAACACGCGTGTTTTGTTTATAAGACGATTCACAAAATACACTCGTAATTGTTCAAGTTTTCACTTCTGTCGGCACTACCGGAGTGCCAGTGTTTTTTTATTATTTAACTCACTTGTATGGCCAGCAGGGAAAGTTGGTTAACACTTACCTAGAAAGAAAGAATAACGATTAAAAGGTCACAGTTGGTGCAATACAAAAATAAAATAAAAATTCTTTCACCATTTGAGATGGACATAAGGTCAAATTAAATAAGCTAGCTCAACTCCCGTTCGCCTCGTCCGATCACACTTTTCGTAACGCTTACGTCACGCGTTCGCCAGCTTACTCCCCAAGTCAAGCGTGCGTAAAGAAGTTTCACTTCAATAAGAAATATTGTCTTGAGTTCATGCAAGCCTAGTACTTTTTTTACGTTACTGCTCAGAACTTGTGCGTACAGCGTAACGTGTCGTAAACTGAATACCATCTTCACATGTAAAATTCTTACACTATCAAACTCAATCAAGGATATTGCTAATCCATTGCTTCATATGTTCGAAAAATGTGTCTGCTCAACAACGTAAATAACGCAATAAATGATGTTGAACTGTCAAAATTATACCCATCGCTACTGTTCGTGTGTTTCGTAATTACGCCGCGGGGCGGGTTCGCTGTTTTAATAAAAAGTAAAGGTTTGTTTGTTGTGGGATTTTTAAGTTTTAAAATACAACGTGTTTTTTTTTGATATCCCATAACTCTATGGGGTCATTGTACTAATCATTATGAACAACTATTACTAAGGGACCAAACCTGAAATCGCGAAAAAAAAATCAACCATTCTCTACATTTTGACGAGTTATGCGAACATAAATGTAGGGAACAGCTGATTTTTTTTTCGCGATTTCAGGTTTGGTCCCTTAGTAAAAGTTGTTCATAATGATTAGTACAATGACCCCATAGAGTTATGGGATATCAAAAAAAACACGTTGTAAAAATATAGCTTAGGTGTGTCTTTTTATTTTCAGTACCCCAAAAACCACCCGAGGAGCCAGTTGCAATACCCATCCTACCTGGTAAAACGATTAAATACTTATACAACGGACCTGTACCTAAGGCATATGATGTTAGAGATGAGAGCTTCACAATGTTAATGAAATAGTACATTACGATACGTGTGACTTAAGTCGTCCATTATTGCACGGCGTGAAATTGCTAAACGCCGTGCATTAAGAGGAAACAGGGCGTGCGATTCTCCATACAAATGCATTCCCCTTTTTTCTTACTGAATAATGCCTCTGTAAACACGTCCTTGTCATTTTCTTTTTTCAGCAACTAATTAGTAAAGAAAATATGACTCTCTAAAAATTACAAAAAATGCCCTATTTTTTACCGTTGTGATTTGAGGACTACCAGACAAATTAGAAAAGACATTAAAAAAAATCATAGACACCTAAACATACTCTTTCTTAAAATGTTAATGTAAAAAATAATTGAATCGGCTTAGTTTTTGAGGAGAAAAAAAAGTGGAATACGAAACGTCGAAACGAAATTTTTTTGTGATAATCTCGGTTTGAGCAGCAGCTGTCCCTATCACACACTACGGGGGCAGACTTGAGGTAAGGCGACGGCAATAGTTTCTTCAAATACCTATTTTTCAAATACCTCCGTCCCCTCTTAATAGATTACTTAAGTCGCACGTATCGTATCGAATACTATTGAATAGCTCGTGTGACCTAAACCCGCACTTTAAGTCACGCTTGTCTGTGTAAAAATTAACTACTTAAATCCACAAAAAAGCGTGGGTTTAGGTCACACAGTGCTATAAAAAGATTTTAGTCAATACGATTTATGAAAAAAGACAAAATATTTAAATTCTTCACTGTGCATTTTTAATTTGCCCGTCCCATGATTTTTTCGTCCTTTTTTCGTTACCTTTTATTTACTGTAGTCGATCATATACTTTTATTGTTTCTAAGACTTGCGTTTTTTGTGTTTAGGTCCTGTAAGCCCCTTAAGTTGTTGGGACAGATTGGATGCGGAATGTCTGTTTTTTTCGCTGATGAGCATTTTCGGTCTTTCAAACTCAAACTCAAAGCATTTATTTCAATTAAACCTTGTACAGGCACTTTTGAATTGTCAAATTTAAATTCCTAGTCTGTCAGTTAGTCAGAAAGTTGAAGCTAGTTGCCCATTCCAAAACGTAGATCTTTATGGAGAAGAACGGGCAAGAAACTCCATGGATACTCTTTTAAAGCAAGATATTACAAAATCCTGGGTACATTATTCTTGTTGCTTCTATTGAGAACAATGTAAAAAAGGACAAATAAAGAAACAATTCAAAATATAAGATTAAAAATAAGCCTTGGCAGTTAAGAGATGACCAGTCTCAACCGACGGCGCCCGTTCACGAACATGACGCGTGGATCAGCACCATCCAGCTCAACCATTTTGTAGGGAACCGAATGATCCAACACACGCGCAACCATCGATGAGACATTTAAGTGAGCATAACACGTTCTCAACTGCCATGCTCTTTTAAGTCAACATCAAAAAAATCATAATAAACGGAAACATGGTTCTTACATTTACAAAATAAAAAAAACAATGCGTCTAAATTATACAAAACTATAGTTGACACCATTTACAGCATTTTGAGCCATACATGTCTTAGACGAAGTATCTTTTTCTTAACTGCAAACTTTGAGTAAAAAATAACATACCAACTTTAAATGCGAAAAAAAAAACATAGTTCGTCTAAGACCTGTATGGCTCAAAATGCTCTAAATTGTCAACTACCACCCCTTAAGGCTTTGTATTCAGCTTCCAAACACCCTATTAGCTGTTATTTTGGTCTAACAAATTAAAAAATCTGAATTTATGTACATCAGCACATCAAGCTACCTGAAACTGTCAAATTTTCCCAATCCACTTTGAACCTTATACTTTAGCGATAAAGTTGAAAATCTATTAAAGAAATTTGACAGATTGTAGTAGCTTGATGTGCTGGCGTCTGTACAATTACGCAAAATTCAAAAGCATTCTTCTCGTAAAATAAACATTGCAACATTTAGCAGAGACATATTTTATAATAGTCTAGTTCCGATAATAATATGTTCGTAACACAAAAAAATGTATGTATATAAATACTTCGAGAAAATCGCCTTTGAACCTTGGCTTGACTGTAGGTATCAAGTTTAATTTGAATTCATGCAAGAATTAAGCGCAGACGGCGACATTTAAGCTAATTATTGCTAATGGTATAAGCTGACCTCGTATTGGATTTCCGTATAATGAGATCACCAACCCAATTGAGTAACATACGATCAATCTCAATAAAAATCATTTGGAAGGATATTACTAATCCATTGCTTGTTATGTTACATTGTTCTCACATATAGAAGCAACAATAATAATGTACAGTGCGTGCCACGTAAGAAGAGACTTGACACACCACGTGGTCTGACATGCGCAGAACACGATTTTAGGTATCTTTAGCGGTATGAGGTCTGAGTGCGGGACGGGACCGGATGTCATAGGGGCGGCGGAAAGAGGCGGGGGAGGCGGGGTCAAGTCTCTTCTTACGTGGCACGCACTGTACCCACGATTTGTAATATCTTGATTTAAAAGAGTGTCCATGGAGTTTCTTGCCCGTTCTTCTCCATAGAGATCTACGTTTTGGAATGGGCAACTAGCTTCAACTTTCTGACTAACTGACGGACTATTTTAATTTTGACAATTCAAAAGTGCCTGTACAAGGTTTAATTGAAATAAATGCTTTGAGTTTGAGTTTTTTTGAAGTGAAAACTTCTTTAGCGGCGCTGTGTACTTTTTTTGGAATGGGTAAAAACTTCTAAATTCGCGTCAGGTCACGTGACCCTGATCGTAAGATTCGTAAGACGTAAAACGAAAGACGCGCGTTGTTGAGGACAGCGCCATCTATGCACATCGGGAAGAACTACGAGGGCCTCGCACTACTAACTACGTAGTTCATCCAACAACGACGGTAGTTCATCCAACAACGACGAGATGGCGCTGAACCACGGATATATAACTGACGTTTTGTTTATAAGACGATTCACAAAATACACTCGTAATTGTTCAAGTTTTCACTTCTGTCGGCACTACCGGAGTGCAAGGTTTTTTTTATTTGAAATGGGTTTGCTCTTGACTCTAGTCTAGGTCAGAGATGACACAGATAAAGTCTACGATGGAGTGAGCTCACCCAGAAGAAGCCTGTTCACTCTTACTTTGAAGAGATTCGGGTTGTATGCACTAGAAAGAAACACAAACGCAGGTAGAGAGTTCCACTCTTTTGCTGTGCGCATTATAGAGGAAAAATGTTTGTTCGAAAAATGTGTCTGCACAAGATCCCATGCCCTACTTACAGAAAATAAGTCATTTATCATCGGAAATAACGCAATGAATGTTGTTGAACTGTCAAAATGAAACCCATTGCTACAATACAAGATTGTGTGTTACATTCCACAGGTTGGATTTTAGAGATGGGGCAGTAAGAGCAGCCGGTTGATTCTGTAAGAATCTCACCGTGAAAACTTAGGTGATGTGAGTTTGTTTTTGCTAGGAATTGACACTATTGATAACTCACTCCACGCTCACTTCACCTAAGTTTTCACGGTGAGATGGTTACAGAATCGCACTGCTGGTACTGTCAACAATAAAAGTCGATTAACACTTCAGTTTTTTTAATCTCAGTTATTGAGCAAAATATTTAACACTTATTTTTTTTTAATCTCAGCTATTGAACAAAATATTTATTCAAAATAACATTGTACTTTTGCTGCAATTTTGAACAAATATTTTGCTCAATAACTAAGATTAAAGAAACTTAAGTGTTAATAGACTTTTGTTGCTGACCGTACATTAATCGATGTAGTTACAGGAAAATGGTCAGAGGAAACTCTTTAAAAGGTTCAAAAACGTACAGAGGTACGCAAAAGGGTGTAAAGTCCACTCATCCTCCATAGAAAAGGGAGGATCCTACGACCAGACGGGTGTCGTGTCTGAAGTCGATTCAATTACTGTGCGTTGCAGTAGGGAGTTTCATACAAAGAATACTGAACGGCTCGAGTCGATACGGTGCCGATCGTATTCCGGTTTGATACGTGTGCTATAACCTTAACAATCCTTACCTTCGAAAATACATTGAGTAGTATGAATCACAGAGGAATACAAAAATAAACAAATGAATAATGTAAACATTCTGGCCGCGTAGACGACTTGTTTTGCGAAATGTTTTATCCTTATAGGAAAAACCAGTTGGAATTTTATAGCACTACAGCGTAAATGTGTGATAATTATTAGGGATGCATCCGATACCGATACCGATATATCGGCGATACTTCAGGTTTGCCGATATATCGGTATCGGCGATATTTTTATGGCCGATTCAACGATACTTTTCAAATTTCGCGCTTTAAAAATGTAATGTAAACGCGCGTGTTGTCCTGTCTATTTCGTTGCAAACGAGGCACGAACAACTATGCTCGGGGAAACCCCGCGCTTTATTCAGTGTTTTGTTTCGCCCGCCCGCTTTGGCCTCGCACTCGCACATCTATCCCATTTCATTAGGTTGAATGTTGTTGCGCGTAGTATTTTTTCATGCAAATAAGATTAAGAATTACATATCGTAATTGTTTGTCATTTATAACTAGTCGTTTAAGTCAAATAAAATAAATAGTAGTCATATCAACTTCAAAACACAAAAGTGCTATATGGAATCACTTTGGGATTCGGTCGTCCGACGCTCGAACGAGTGGACGTGTGGTCGCTCGCATTAAGTATTTGAGGCGCTAAATTAAGTGATTGGTTGATTTTTGTGACTTTTAAATCCTTGTCACTCAAGTGCAGTGCTTACCGGATTGCTCCTCCCTTTGGGCGGTCTGAGAAAGGGACATAAACAGTTCGAATGTTTCTACTAATCTGAAGTGCCCGTGATTCGGTGAGATTTGAACCTGCGGTGTGAGGTGCGGCGGCGCGGGCAGACCGGGCGCCCGGCCACTACGCCACGGAGCAGATAGTTCGAACGTGCGAAATTGCTGTGTGCTACACATCTGCTACGCGGCGACGACGTCATCCGCCGGTGCTACGGCGCGCTACGAGATCGTCTACGAAACCTGTATCGGCTACGCCGGCGCTCGCGCTCGTGACCTCGGGCCCGATTGATCGGGTGCGAATGTACCGGATAGTTTCGAATAATGCAGTGTAATCAATAGCAACAGCTGATACTAACAAAGACAAATCAGATAAGTAGCATACCTAATCGGTTTTTCCTACATCTTACTTCATCTTGTATTGCTATTACGATGGCTGGTGTTCCGAGAACCCCTCCTCCTAAGTTGCAAAATACTAGTCTGAATCAGACCCAATCTGAGCCTGATATCAACACAGCGTCTGAAATATGTAACGTTACATCTCGTAGACGCCAGCCGAGACAGGAACGATCGCCTCGAGGCCAGCATGAGGTACAGGAAGATTTACTCGATAGTTGGAAGAAAGATCAAGACACTCGCTTTTCTAGGATGTTAGAAGAACAAACTGCCCTTATGTCGAAGATGGTCACGGATATTAGTGAAATCAAGGCCCAAAATAAAAAAATACAAGAGTCCAATGCTGAAATCTGTAAAACTAATGCTGAGATCGAGCGGTCTATGTCCTTCATGAACCAGAACTTTGAAGAACTGAGGAAGGAGGTAGAAGAACTTAAGAAAGATCGTCAAGAACAGCTAGGCTACATCGAAAGCCTTGAGAAGAAAATTATTGATCTCCAATACAAGTCACGGGCGTCAGGAATCGAATTAAGAAACATTCCACTAACAAATAATGAGAATACGACGGACCTAATAAAAACTGTATGCAATATAAGCAAAACAGTAGGAGTGCCCATACCCGAGGCTGAACTTCGTGACGTATATCGACTTCCTGGGAAATCGACTTCAAATGGGACGGATACCTCCATTCGACCAATTATCGCGGAATTTACCACTGTGCGCACAAAGCAAAATGTATTGTCGGCTGTCCGTTCCTTCAACAACAACAGCAAGTCGAAAGTGGACAAATTAAATACTGAACTGATTGGCATACCAGGGAAGCGTCAGGCGATTTATGTTGCGGAGCAGCTACCTCCTAGCTCTAAAAAGCTATTCTATCTGGCACGAGAATATGCCAAGAAGAATGGCTATGCTTTTTGTTGGACAACCAACGGAAATATCTTCCTTCGCAAGCAGGCGGGTGATAAGCAGTTATTAGTTTACTTACTTTTGTTATTCTTTTTCGTTAACTTTGTTAAATTAGTATCTAAACTACACATAATGATTAACGACATACTAAGACATTCATCTTACACTTTACATAAACCCTACTTACACATTATATATGAACATAACGTACACGCACATCTCCACTCCACTATTTCCTCATTTACAAAAAAAAAAAAAAAAAAAGCGATGGCATTTATATGTACCAAATGCCTACACCACCGGTATATACAATATTTCCGTTGTTTGGTATTAATCGATATCACCAATGGCTAATATAAACAACATCAATCACGACCTTGACAACCTTAATCTAGAGAATTCTTTTACATGTGACCCTCAAGAGTGTATAAAATATATAAATACACCTAATAGTTGCATAAAACTACTCCATATGAATATACGTAGCGTAAATAAAAATTTTGATAGTCTACAAGCATTGTTGTGTCAAATTAATGTTAATTTTGACATCATTGTTTTGACTGAGTGCTGGCTGAGTAGAGTGAGTAATATCCCAGTATTAAACGGTTACCAGTCGCACTCTACTAAAAACATAACGAATCAAAACGATGGTGTAATTCTTTATACCAAAATTGGCCTAAATGTAACAGTATGGGAACCTACCATAAACTACGCAAATAGTCTAATATGTCAAGTTGATAATAAGCTCTCGGTAGTAGCGATATACCGTTCCCCTTCAAATACCACAAAGGATCATTACGATAGTTTTTTGACCAGCCTCAGTAGCATCTATGAGAAGATAGCAAGCTCCCCAAATATTGCAATGGTAGGTGACCTGAATATTGACATTAAATTAGGAAGTAGGAATGACCGGGCGTTAGACTACCTCATTTTAAACGCATCCCATGGACTATTACCGACCCACCTTCTACCCACTAGAAATGAAAATTGTCTTGATCACGTTTTATTAAAAACGAAGTCATCGGCCACAAGTTTGGTAGTAGAATCGCATATCACAGATCATAAACCAGTTATACTTGCAATTTCAAATACAAACTTTACCGGTAACAAATTTTTCACTATATCTCACATTAATACAGAAGCAATTAAAACAGAATTAGAACATACAGATTTTACAAATATTTACAAAACTGAAGATGCGAATGTCGCTATGAATGAACTAGTTAAACTACTGTCATCAACAATAACTAAACATACAGAACAAACCAACGTACCAAGGAAACTAAGAATTATAAAACCGTGGATAACTACTGGCCTATTGAAATGTATTAAGCATAGAGATAAATTACACACAAAATCTAAAAAAAATCCAGACAATTTAATATTACTTGTAACGTATACACGCTATCGAAACTTTTGTAATGCGCTACTACGTAAATTGAAGAGGGCATATGAGAAGTGCGAACTTGAAAAGTCACATGGTAACCCAAAAATGCTATGGAAAACAATTAAGGAAATTACGAATACCGGCAGAATACACTCTAGTCCAGATGAGCTATTAAAAATAACAGATAACCCTAAATCTTCCCTAAACAATGTATGTTCCTTCTTTAGTAGTATAGGTAAAAACATGGCAGGGGCAATACTAAATGACCCTAATAAAACACCTCTAACTCGAGATAAACCTCGCGGTTGCATAAGCATGCCGTTGAATCCCATCAATTCAATTGCTATACAAAAAGTCGACGACAGTGACGTCAATTCTATAATATTACAGCTTAGAGGCGATTGTGCTGTTGGCTGGGATGGAATCCCATCATCGCTTCTTAAGGCATGTCGCCACACTCTCGTACCAGTGATAACACACATATGCAATCTTTGCATAGACACGGGAGTCTTTCCAGATTCTCTTAAGAAGGCCATTGTATGCCCAATCTATAAGGGAGGGAGCAGGAACTGTGTCAATAATTATAGGCCAATATCTGTTCTACCCTCGCTCTCGAAGATACTGGAAAAGATTTTAAACAATAAACTTAGAAGCTTTTTAGACAGGTACAAAATTATTGATGACAATCAGTACGGCTTTAGGTCTGGTGTCTCCACTGAAGATGCTGTATTAGATCTAACTCAAACTATAGCAAAGACACTGGATAACAAAACAAAGTGCCTAGGTATATTCTTGGACTTGTCAAAGGCCTTCGACACGGTTTCTGTTCCCAAACTAATAGCTAAGTTAGAGTGTGTGGGCGTGCGTGGCATGGCCTTGAAACTTTTTACTGATTACCTGACAAATCGCACCCAGCAGGTTAGGATAGGTTCGAGACTTAGTGATGAAGAATCGGTGTCATTTGGTGTGCCTCAAGGAAGCATATTAGGCCCTACGCTCTTCCAAATCTATATAAACGATCTTTGTAGAATGTCAATACCTGATGGTAAGATCTATGCATATGCCGATGACACGGCGATTTTAATTCGCGGGCTTACGTGGGACGATGTGCAATCAAGGGCTGAATCTGCACTATCCTCCGTGATGACTTGGCTTAATCTGAACTTGCTGACGCTAAACCTGGATAAAACCTATTATATCCCCTTTGCGATCCGACGTAACACCCTACCCCCGAATACCTTTTCGATTACAGCTCACTCATGCCAAAATTGTCTGATATCGTGCTCTTGCGCTACCATAGTTAGAACCAATAACGTGAAGTATCTAGGGGTGTATATAGATGAGGGTTTGAGGTGGGACAAACAGCTTGATGCTTTAACTTCTCGAACTATCCGGCTGATACATATCTTCAAATCTCTGCGAGAATCGGCTGATTTTAACATTCTCAAGATGGTTTACCTCACTTTGTGCCAGTCAATCCTCGGATACTGCATAACCGTGTGGGGTGGAGCAGCGAAGACTTTTATTCTGAGAGCAGAGAGAGCTCAAAGAGCGGTACTTAAGGTTATGACTAGGAAACCGTTTAGGTACCCTACAGCACAACTCTATTCTGACTGCAAAGTTCTGACGGTACGTCAGCTGTTTGTTCTTCGATCTGTCCTCAGAGTACATGGCTGTCTACCCCTGCCTGACCCAGGGAAGCGAACATACGTCCCCTCTGGTGTACAGCACAAAACCTCGTTTGCAAAACACCATTACTACGTGTTAAGTATTCATGTATATAAAATTATACAAAAGAAATTAAACATAATAAACTTAAATAAATTCAATATCAAATCTAAAATTACAGACTGGCTCTTACAACTGGACTACAATAATACCGAAGCTTTACTGGCATACATCGCTTAACAAATAATAAATCACTATTAAATAGGAACACAAAACACTCCACGCAAACAATCTCCTCATAACACACAACACACACCCATACCACACAACTAACATTACACTCACGAACACGAGTACTCACACCTCTCTCACATTCACACCCCCACTTTTTACTTTTTATTTATTACTTTTTTATTTCTTTTTCGATACCTGCATCCATGCTCAAATAAATCTAATCATCATCATCAATCAGATCAGATTAACATCGACACTCGAAATCTAAAGTCCATCATTTATTTAGTTCAGATCGATCGGATCACTGTCTCCTAAGATACAGGCCATCCCTAGTTTAGGAGACAGGGTTAGTTTCTTTTATGATTATATAGACAACTATTTTTCTCCCCTTGTGTCCATTGTTAGTTGATTAAAATTTAGCATGTATGTAACTCCTTTACAACCTATGTTTATGTATATTTTTGGATCAATAAACTTATTATTATTATTATTATTACTTTGAAATTTCGACAATTGATAATTCCATAAAAATCTTATAAATGTTAATTTTGATTACTAAAACTATTAATTAATTGTGTTTTATTTAATCTACCTTCCTTTTTGAATTCAGTAAGCGTAACGGTATCGGTATCGCCGATATTTTTATAAGAGTATCGGTATCGGTATCATATCGGCAAAAAGGCGTATCGAGGCATCCCTAATAATTATGTAGAACAAATGAAGAATGGTTGTTTTTTGGTACATGTTTTTGTTTTGGAGTTGGGCAGGACACCTGGCAACGCGGAGTGATGACAGGTGGAGTAACGTTGTGACACAGCGGCGTCCAAGGACTGGAATCCGACATGTCGGTCGTCCGGGGCGGCGAGATGGGTATGTCGCAGCCAGCTGGTTAAAAAAAAAAAAAAAGAGCCAGGCGGTTAACTAGACGCCTATTTTAACCAGTTGGCTCCGACCGGTATACGACATTGTTGCCATCGCCGGCAAAACCTGAATGGAGCGTGAGGGTTGGCCCAATAAAAATACTGGCTAAATGCGAGTCTGACTCGCACTCGAAGGATACCACAAGGCAAAAACGCCGAAAAAAGACACGTTTGTTGTATGGCAGCCCCCTTAAATATTTATTTTATTCTGTTTTTATTATTTCTTGTTATAGCGGCTGCAGAAATACATCATCTGTGAAAATTTCAACTGTCTAGCTATCACTGTTCATGAGATACAGGCTGGTGACAGACAGACAGACAGTGGAGTCTTAGTAATAGGGTCCCGTTTTTACTCTTTGGGTACGGAACCTTAAAAAAAGCCTGTGTCCCAGCAGTGGAAACATAGGCTAATTAGGAGCGCATTTTAAATACTTTTTCTTTCTTTCATTTATGCATTTTCAGTGCACATTGTCAGGAGTCCAATAAAGTGACTCCTTTCCTTTGCCCATCGTGTGCCATATTACGTCACACCCCCCCCCCCCCCCCCCGTAACAATACATCCCTATCCATTGATAGGGATGTTTTGTTAATGGACATTTCCATTGAGTAATTTACATGAATCACAAAGGAATACAAAAGTAAACAAATGGATAATGGAAACATCCTGGGGCTGCGTAGAGACGCCATATATTTTATCCTTAAAGGAAAAACTGGTTGCAAGTTTGTAACCGATTTTTCCGTTCTAGAATGCAAATATGTAATAGATGAAAGAAGAAATACTGTTTGTTGGTTGTGTTTTTTTCCATTCCATCACTAAGTCAAATAAACTTGGAATGCTGTCACGCTAAAATGGAATGGCTGGACACATCAGTCGCATGTCAGACGACCAATGGACCAAACTCACGACCTAATGGGTCCCCCTTAAGAGCGTTTACGACGTACGGCATCTCATACAAACTTTCAAGTCCTTGTTTTTCGAAATGAATGAACCGATTTTAATGAAACTTCATACGTATAAGCAGGATACAAAGGTCTAAAAAGGCACTTAAGAACATTTTCGAAATATGTTTAAAAAAAAAAAATTGTGAATCTCTGTTTCTATGGAAAATTAAAAATCAGTCTACTTTGGCTGTGCTATTTGTGCGAAAATTTTCTTAAGTAACTTTTTAGACCTTATCCTGCATATGTATGAAGTTTCGTTAAAATCGGTTCATTCATTTTGAAAAATAAGGGCTTGAAAGTTTGTATGAGATGCCGTACTTCGTATATAAATGCTCTTAATGGCAAACGACATACCGGCAGACCTAGGCGGAGATGATCTGGACACATTAAAAAAATACTCGTCCCTAGCAGATTTAAATAGAGAGAAATGGAAAGAGAGTAGGCAGGCTTTTGCTCTCCAGTGGGACATGAAACACATGTGAAATCGACCAACCCATACTGGGTGCTTACTCTTCAATTTAATTCCGATAGATCGACATTGGAATTGTGACATTTCGTACTCTTGAGTTCGATGCTAGCGCCAAATGATTTTTAGATTGGGTGTCCATTTTGGAGAACTCAGTGGAATTGGGTTCGGGCTTGGCGTGGGGTAATTGTTGACAATATTGTTTTCAAGAGTGCCGAATCACGTGACTGTAAAATTAACATTGGAATCATATTGGCATCTCATTGGAATTAAAATTAGTTTGGAGAGTAAGCCCCTGGGCCCGCGTGGTGGAATACGGCCCACTCCCTCTCGAAGAGACGAGGTCTGTGTCCCAGCAGTGGGAACCTTATAAATGAGTTGAATTTCAAAGGAAACAGTGTTTTTTTTTTTAATATCCTGGCAATTAAACAAACTAGATAAGGCCTAATATTTGTTCTGTTCACGAAAATACTCGAGCGATACCACAGTAAAAGCGTGTAGCATTAAATAGGTACATAAAATAATTTCGTATAAAGTAGGTAAGTTCTACAGGTAAAATATTATTCATACATCTTGGCATAATCCAAGAGGGTGCTTGCAGAGTGCACGTGTACACCAGTTAAAAAAAAAAAACATACGAGTAGAATTGAAAATCTCTTCCTTTTCTTGAATTCGGATAAAAATGCAGATGTTTAATCTAAAGTGTATATTTGCATTATTTTTGTTTTTTGCGATGGCTACGGCTGCGGTGATCAGGAAGAATAATTGTAAGTATTTTTGATGATGATGAATAAAATTTCTAGAAAATTATAGTTTCGCCACACTGCACAAAATTATCTCTAAATTATTAAAATTACTTAAGTACAAAAAAGTCAAATCTTGTCCCAATTATTATCGTTTTTTTTTTTATTTAGCCCACTTTGTTTTAACCACAGATATAGATAGACGTTTTAACGGTTTAAGAGTTAAAATTTACAGTAATCAGTTTTGTTATAAAATTATAAATAACTAGATTCCGCCCGCGGCTTCGCCCGCGAGGTATGTCGATAAAAACTATCTTATGTCCTTCCCCTGGATGCAATCTATCTCTTTGCCAAATTTTATCGAAATCCGTTCAGTGGTTTAGGCGTGAAAAGGTAACATACAGACAGACAGAGTTACTTTCGAATTCATAATATTAGTAGGTATGGATTTAGATTTTTTGCAAAAAACATAAACGTACGAACATATGCTACGCATTGTCTTTGTTATAAAAAAACTGATTGAATTCGGTAACTCCCAGTATAGGCGGTCCATAAATTGCTTTGATTATAAATAGAATAGGCAATTCAATTCTCTTTTCTTTACAATTTTGACTTCTAAAACTAGGCAGTTTTCTACTTCAAATAAATGAATTATGTTTTGACGTGACAACGTCTAATAAATCGATGAAGCTGGTTGCACTCACGAAAAAAAAAACATGACTCATGTAGCGTTACCTCGCGGCCTCGCTCTGTAGCGTTCCATGGCGGCTTGAAGTGCAAGCGAATATTAACAAATGCAATGCAACTATTCCATCAGTATTTTCTTATGACGTTGTCACGTTCAACTATCGTCAGTAAACCGACTTTACAGACAACCGATTTTTTTTCTAGCGCACAGAAACACTGGAAGTTCGGGGCATGGGATCCTGCCTGCGGTCAAATTAATAAAGATATATTCAAAAAACACAAGTAGCCGCGCGTTGGGATAAACTACACTACACGCCCTTGTCACCGGTCCTCATGAAGGGGAAGCGCTAAGGCAGCCCGCGAAATTAAAATTTTCTTACGTTTTTTGCAATTTGCTGGTCAGTATTAAGTTGTACGTCGATCAAAATAATTATGATTCGCGGCCGTAACAAATATGTATTTACAGAATTATAAAATCATTAAAGTCATCAACACAACTCTCTAAGACCACGTAACCCCAAAGAATAACTGTTTCATGAAACAGTTATTCTTTGGGGTTACGTGGTCTTAGAGTTGTGTTGATGACTTTTATGATTATAATTATGTACAGTATCCGGCGATAAATATTGCACATCGACCTTTACCTTTTTTTGTATTTTATACAAAGAATAAAAATAATTATCTAAAGAAGCAAATCATAATTGTTTTAACAGCTCCTAATAGATACCGGACTGTTTGTATATCGTGCGACAGAGATAACGCTCTACGAAGCCGAAATAAGCCGATTGTCTCTTTCCAAAGGTCGATGTGCAATATTTATCGCCGGGTACAGTAAGTATAAGTATCGAAGTGCTCGTTGATGAGAAACTCAAGGATAGAATCATAGCCGAGAATGATGACATCCTCACAAACTTTCGCGTTTATAATTTAATAGCAGCGCCCCCGCGGTTTCACTCGCATAAGTATCAATCCCGTGGTAATATCGGGATAAAAACTATCCCATGTCCTTTCCCGGGACTCAAACTATCTCTATACCAAATTTCATCTAAATCGGTTCAGCGGTTTAAACGTGAAGAGGTAACAGACAGACAGACACACACTTTCGCATTTATAATATTAGTGTGGATAATATTAGTATGACAGGATAATGTTTACCTGTTTATATTTATACAACGTTGAGGGAAAACATAACTGTGATTTAATTTAATGTAACATCTTGCATACCATGTGTGTATTGAACAAATAAATTGTGTTTACCTTTACCTTTATTTATTTTCCCATAATAGTGAGTGTAGAGTATTAACCTCGTATACACCTGACTCAGGAAGTAAGGCCTGAATTGAAAATGTAACAACTTTTTTACAACAATAAATCATTTCTTTTTAATTATTATTTTATTATATTTCTCTATTGCCTTGTGGCTCGGAACCCGGTTTCCAGGGTTTATTTGTTTTTTTTTTTATAGGATTATTTCCAAGATTCTTTATACAGTATGTTAACTAACAGAGGGCGTTCCCGTTAACCCGCAACAGTATAGCATCCATACATGCTAAAAAAAATATTACCATTCGAAAATAAAATGTTTTTATTTTTTTTTATATTAAAATATTCACTAAAAATCGTAAATTGATACTCTAATTATTTAATTAATTCTAATTTATTTAATTAAATAAATTCCGACATTGCTGTCCTTCAAGTACGCGTGTACAGAGTGTTTCTTTAACGTATCAACTTACGATTTTTAGTGAATATTTTAATATAAAAAAAAATAAAAACATTTTATTTTCGAATGGTAATATTTTTTTTAGCATGTATGGATGCTATACTATTGCGGGTTAACGGGAACGCCCTCTGTTAGTTAACATACTGTATATGCACGGAATGTATACAGAGTGGGAGCGACAAAAAGTAGCCTATGTGTTAATCCAGGGTGTCAACTACCCCCCCCCCCCCCCGGTGGGTTCCCGTATTGTCGAGGCGGGGGGGGCTCAGTAGCCGTGGCTAGGGTGTCCAAGCCATGGCTACTGAGCCCCCCCGCCACGGTGAAGCGAAGAGGAACCCGATGAAGGGCCGCTCGTCAGGGCTTTTGCTGACAAACCAACAAAGTAGCGGCCAAAAGTAGGTTGCGGTGCCGCTTGGGCGACATCGCAACTGAGGCGGGCCGCGATGTCGTATGGGAGGCATCGCGGTTGAGTGTTGGAGGCTCCCCCTACCTTCTACGGCCTTGACGGGGTCGCCACCGTCTGATGGCGGACGCGGTGGACCGCAGGGGAGGAGGAATGTTGGTATGACGTTGGCCGCTCTCCCTATCCTCTGCGGCCGAAAATTGGCAGGCGGCGGGGCCAATGACCTGACCCGTCGCAGGGAGACCAAGGGTGCTCAGACACGGAGTCGTCTGGCGCCCACGTGCTGGTTTGGTCCCTAGGGTAGTCACGGCGTGCTATGTGTTCTGGTGCGCCGGTGATCGGGAGTACTCCCCAGAGGAGAGTCCGGTGACGGACAGCCTTGGCTTGGCGGGTTCACGGATGAGTGCAAACGAGTGCCCGTGTTCCCGCCGTAAACGGCAGAGGAGGACACCGTGGAGTTTTAGTGGGTTAAAGTCCCATATAACTGCACTATCTCCCCGTGGTAGTGCAGCATGCATGAGCATTTCTCCAAGTTTAAAAAAAAGCGTGTCGGCTACCTCCATACAAAATTTTATCAAAATTGGTCCAGCCGTTTGAACGTGAAGAAGTAACAAACATATAAATGCACACACACCCACACACTCACAAAATTTTGCCTTTATAATATCAGTATGATAGTGTGATACGGTGCAATGGGCAGTCTCCTTAACGTGCGTACATATATGTACAGACGCCAGCACATCAAGCTACCCGAAACAATCAAATTTTCCCAATCAACCTTGAACCTTATGCTTTAGCAATAAAGTTGAAAATCTATTAAAGAAATTTGACAGATTGTAGTAGCTTGATGCGCCGGCGTCTGTACGTAAACACTATCTCACATTCTATAAATAAAATGTGGTCCGTATTCCTTCTTCCCTGTCCATTAAAGGAACTTGAAATGACGGGTGAAAAAAACCCGTAAATAAGGAAAATGTTAGTATTAAATTAGTCATGGATTCTCATTGCTTAATATTACTAAACAAAATATAAACAGAAGAGCCACAGTCAGCAGCCTTTAATATAGCACATGGTGTGGACAAAAGATAATCGCTCCATGTAAAGTACTGGTATTCGCAGCATCCGGAAGCCGAACCTAACCTAGTTGGCTAAAGATTAGGCAGATTGATTCAGTATGTTTGATCAAAAAATTTGAGATAATTTTCAAGTTATCTATACTTCTATACTAATATTATAAAGCTGAAGAGTTTGTTTGGTTGAACGCGCTAATCTCTGGAACTACCAGTCGGATTTGAAAAATTCTTTTGCATTTGATAGCCCTATTCTTGAGGAAGGCTATAGGCTATTTAACATCACGTTATGACCTTTAGGAGCCGAGCAAAAAGGAAAAAGTCAGAAAGAACGCTAAGCAAAAACGAAGTAATAGCGCGGGCAGACGATGCGATGCGACGGGGTGGGTCGGATTAACAAGAAATTTCACGCGGACGAAGTCGTGGGCAGAAGCTAGTGGAACAATAAACTGATGGTCATACTTTTTTTTTTGCTAACCTTTCCCACTGCTGGGCAAAGGCCTCCCCCAAATCCTTCCAGGAACCCTTTTCCCGCGTCACCTCGAACCAGCCCTCGCGGTACGCGTCCAGGTCATCTCGCCATCTCTTTCTGAGCCGGCCTCGGCGGCGGCGCCGTCCATCTTCAGGCACCCATTTTGTGCTGATTTTTGCCCAGCGGTCATCGTGCATACGGCTGATGTGACCCGCCCAATCCCATTTGAGCCTAGCAGCCTTCTTTCCTACATCCAGTATGCCCGTTTTGGAACGCAGCGTGGTGTTCCGAATTCTGTCCTGTCTTTTAACACCCAGAATGCTGCGTTCCATCGCTCTTTGGCAAATTTGAACTTTGTAAACAACGTCATACTTTAAAAAGTTCAAATTCCATTGCAACCAAAAACTTATAGGACCTTTTTGTTGCAAGTCGTCACTCAAAAATCAACTTAAAATACATTTCCCTAAAGTGGATAACGGATCCAGTGCGATGAAATGAACCTTTAGACTTCTTTTATATTTTTGCACTGCGTTACATCTCGTGCGGCATGCAATATGTATTAAAAGTCTAGACTGACCCAGTCGTTGACACATGACAATACGACTTGGTGCAGTAGATACTACAATAGATAAACATGAAACTATTTTTCATATTATTGTTGTGTTTTTTCATCGCATCGGCAGCCGCTGGTAAAAATACACTAGGTAAAAAAATTAAGGGTAAGTTTATTTTTGTTTTTTTTTTAAAGTGAATACTTCTTTAGCGGCGTTGTACAATTTTTGTAATGGGTAAAAAAATGTTAAACTCGCGTCAGGACACGTGACCTGATCGAAAATTCGTAAGACGGATGGCCGTAGACGGTACCGCACGTGTTTTGTAATTGTTTATAAGACGATTCACAAAATACACACGTAATTGTTCAAGTTTTCACTTCTGTCGACACTCCCAGAGTGCCACTGTTTTTTTTTCTGCTGTTAGCATTGAGATGACTCATCTAAGTTATCACCCTCTGTTGGTTTGGATAGAAGTTTATATCTTCCTAAGCAGTGGTGGCCCAGATTTCACGGTCGCGACTTAAAGAGTTGTAGGTCGTAGATTCGAATAAAGTGCGGCGCTTTACTGTGTGTAAATTATATCATCACCACTGCTCTCAAAACGGTGAAGGAAAACATCGTGAGGAAACCGGCATGTCCTAGAACAAAAAATTCGAAGACGTGACATCTACCAACCCGCACTGGGCCCGCGTGGTGGATTACGGCCCACTCCCTCTCACAGAGAGGAGGCCTGCGTCCCAGCAGTGGGAAAATTATAAGCCGAGTATGTTGTATAATGTCGCTACGAATTCATTTAAAATTTCCGCGCGTAGAGAAACCCGGTGCCTTGAAGTTGAATTTTTATATTATTTTGTGGATTAATTAGTTTTTTTTTTTTGGGAAAACAAACAAAACAACAAAACAAACAAACAACAACAACATTAACAACAACACATTACACAAAACAAACAACAACAACAACAAAACATTAAAAACAACAACATTAACACATTGAACATTATTTGCTGTAAGTTTCTACTCCGTTCACATTTTATACCCTGTTTTTGTCCAGACGCCAAAATTAAAGGTGACCCGATATTATAATACGTTTATTAGTAAGGGAGTTAGTATATAGATGAGTGTTGGCATGTTTCCTTTTACCTTTTTTTTTATCGTGGAGAAATGCTCATGCATACTGCACTACCACGGGGAGATAGTGCAGTTATGTGGGACTCTAACCCACTAAAACTCCACGGTGTCCTCCTCTGCCGCTTACGGCGGGAACACGGGCACGCGTTAGCACTCATCCGTGAACCCGCCGCGGCTGTCCGTTACCGGACCCTCCTCTGGGGAGTAATCCCCATCACCGGCACACCAGAACACACAGCACGCCGCGACCACCCCAGGGACCAAACCAGCACATGGGCGCCAGACGACCCCGTGTCTGGGCACCCTTGGTCCCCCTGCGACGGGTCAGAACATTGGCCCCGCCGCCTGCCAATTTTCGGCTGCAGAGGATACGGAGAGCGGCCAACGCAATACCGACACTCCTCTTCCCCTGCAGCCCCACCGCGTCCGCCATCTTACGGTGGCGACCCCGTTAAGGCCGCGGAAGGTAGGGAGAGCGGCGCACCGTAATACCGGCACTCCTCTCCCGCCGCGGCCCTCAACCCTCAGCCGCGACGCCCCCGTTACGACATCGCGGCCCGCCTCAGTTGCGATGCCGCCCAAGCGGCACCGCAACCTACTTTTGGCCGCTACGTCGTCGGCTTGTCAGCAAAAGCCCTGACGAGCGGCCCCTCCTTGGGTTCCTCTTAGCTTCACCGTGGGTGTCCAAGCCACGGCTACTGAGCCCCCCCCACCTCGACAATGCGGGAACCCACCGGGGGGGATCTTTCCTTTTACCTACTTTAACTAAAGTGTTCACTATTTAAAATAACCGTTTCATTTTATTTTTTCAGGTATAAAAAACAACATTCACACGAACATACTTTCAAGAAGTCAAATAATCGCCAATTATAAAGAATTAAATAAAAAAAATAATAAGCATGGGTAGACAACGAAGACCATAACATCACGCCTGAATACTCCGAAGGGGGAAGCAGAGGTGTTTGACCACATTTTGGCAGTTATGTTTAAGTTCCATGAAATAAGGGAAGATTCTATTGCCATCAAGTAAATACTTCGGGCTACTACAGAGGAAATTCTTAATGGAAAACCTAATAATACTTCGCCCCACCTGGGGGCTTACTCTCCAAACTAATTTTAATTCCAATTAGATGCAATATGATTCCAATGTTAATTTTACAGTCACGTGATTCGGTACTCTTGAGAACAATATTGTCAACAATTACCCCACGCCAAGCCCGAACCCAATTCCACTTAGTTCTCCAAAATGGACACCCAATCTAAAAGTCATTTGGCGCTAGCATCGAACTCAAGAGTACGAAACGTCACAATTTCAATGTCGAGCTATCGGAATTAAATTGAAGAGAGGCCATCGAACCCAAAAGCAAGGAATTAAGATCCATGTACCTAACCACGAAACTATAGAACTTGCCAAAGATAATATGTCGTATTCATTCAGTTTAAATGTAAATAAAATTTGTTACATGTAAAATCTGTTTTAATTGACTAAAGATTTAGGTCTTATCATAGGGTCGGGTCGGTAGGGTCGGGTCGGGTCGGTTAGGGACTTTTAGGGTTCCGTACCAAAATGGTAAAACGGAACCCTTATGGTGAGACTCGGTATGTCTGTCTGTCCGTCTGTCACAGCTGGATATCTCAAGAACTACTAATGCTATCAACATGCAATTTGGAATAGTTTTAGATGACGTTTGCCCAACTAAAAAAACGCAATGCACGCACGCACGCACGCGTTGCAAAAAAATTCTTATTCGCAAAAGCGAATAAGATTTTTTTTTACAACAGGGACTGGAAAGGGTTCTGAAGAATTCGAAGTAGGGCTACTAGAGCATGTGGGGTATCATATGAAAGAGCGCAGTTTGCACATTCTCAAACATTTTTTCTTTATGCCGCATAGTTTTCGTTTTTTGATTTTTGTCAGATTATTCTACAAGCAATATACAAAAGCACTAGTTTTAATTTTTTTGTCCAAACAATAGATTTTTTGTAAATAGATAATTGCTTCATATTTTGCAATAAATTACCAGCGTTGTGTCATCGCGCTTCTCTTTCTTTTCTATGCAGCCCGACAAATACCGCGCTTTAGGTCATGTAGTCCCATTAATATCATAAGTAGCTGGAAAATGACTTGACTTACTCGTAGCTAATTTCGGACTGTTTACAGAATGCAAAGAAGACGGTTTCGTGATGGGTCTTTTTGCCATCTGTAAACAGGTTGATGGTTGGAACTCGGATGTTAAAAACCAGTTTTTTTAGCGCATCGCTTGAGCTTATGACACCTCAAGTTAAGTGGTTAAAGGATAGGCAGGCAGGGTGGTGAGCTAGTGCAACAAAAAGAGAAGCGCGATGACACATCGCGCTTCTCTTTTTTTTTCTACGCTGTCCCACAAAGACCGCGCTTTAGGTGATGTAGTCGCCTTAAAAGGCTAGACGGTTAACTAAACGGCTAATTATAACAGTTGGCTGCGACAAATCCATGGTAACAGGTCTCGCGTTGATGTCCCTGCCACCCTGTTTAATTTAATGATCACGATAATTAAATTATAATACCTCTTTACACGTGAAGTGTCTTGTTGCTATTATATTTTTTCCAGGCGCTTGATAATTCTGTAAATACATATTTGTTACGGCCGTGAATCATATATTAATCAACGTAAAACGTAATATTGATCAGCAAATTGCAAAAAAAAACGTAAAAAATATTGAATTTCGCGGGCTACCCTGGCGCTTTCGCTTTAAATAACGGTATCGTCTTTCGACAGTAAATTGCGGACGCTATGTGGCATCAGTCTTATAAAACCATTGCTTTAGTGCCGCCACGTTCTTACGTCCGTCGCAATATAGCGTCATCACTTTGCGACACCTCAAAACTCTTAAAACACAATTCCCACTTACTTGTCACTGTTCGGTGCTGCCAGCAGTTCTGTCGCCCTGGTGATGAAGACCTGGACCAAGGAGCCGAGGTTGCCGGTCTGAGGGTTGTTCTGCAGAAACTTCTGGAGTAGGGACTCCGTGCTGCCATCGAACATTAGCTGCTCGTCACTGGAATTTGAGAAGAAGGGCTATTTAGTAACTGTATTATTCTTGTGTCTTCTTGATCTAGTGGTTGATCGATGGTTGTCTGTTGGCTGTCTACCCGTAACGACTGTCAAAGATCCACGAATGACAACCGGGACCAACGGCTTAACGTGCTTTCCGAGACGCGGAGGGGTCTCGATATGTAAAGATGGTCACCCATCCACAGACCAACCGCGGCAAGTGTAGCTTAACCTGATCGATTGACCTGTGCGGCTGTTATTATTTAGCCACGAGTAGGTAATTTTTTTTTTAATTTTCCTTATTATTCGAATTAATTATCTTTTTGTATGCACGTGTTTCCGTGACAAATAAACCTATTTTTCTTTCTTTCTTTTCTCTTTACAAATCCGGACGTATGGCAACCCTAGGCACACCTCTACCTTCCTCTTTGGGAAGGAATCATAGGAATTTGGAAAATTGGTTATCGACAACAATTAAATTTTATCAGATTTTCCATCAATCATTTTAACCACAAAATACATTTAAGCAACAGGTATCAGTGAAAGATAAAACTACATTATATTACATGTTTCGCTAAGTGAGCTTTTAAATACTTTGTTTGATAAATATCTAGAGTGATACCGCGTAGAGTCGCCGCGGCCACAGTGGAAACTTAAAAAAAAAACATGTTTGTAGATAATCTGTACCATTTATATGTACAGACGCCAGCACATCAAGCTACTACAATCTGTCAAATTCCTTTAATAGATGTTCAACTTTATTGCTATAGCATAAGGTTCAAAGTTGATTGGGACAATTTTACAATTTCGGGTAGCTTGATGCGCTGGCGTCTAAAATTTAAATATTATTACAATTAGTATATTACCTATATAATACCTAGATACTACATACTTCCATTTTTACTACATTATTATTAATAAAAAAAAACAATACATTTAACAATTAATTATCACATAATTTAAATAATTACTGATGCCTGTATTTTGATGCCAGATCAAGAGAAAAAAAATTACAGGGACATTTTACAAAAAACTCGTGAATTGAATAAAAACATTCCTGCAACAACCACTTCCGTAGTGCCGAATAAAATTTTTTGAAGGGTAGTTGGGTAATTGACTTCGGCAGAGCATTATAAATTAGGGGAGCCATGTAGATACAACTCTTCCGGAAGAGTTGCAACTTAGGAACAGGTATCTCGAAATCTAAATGTGCAGCTTTCCTCTTATTTGTATTATCCCTTCTTTCGAATAATGCAAGATTGGATCTCAGAAACTTGGCAACTTCAAAGCAGGGTACAGTCAAAAGGTTATGTGACTTAAATATAGGTCTACACGAATCAGACCATTTCATATTAAAAATTGCGCGGATACACTTTTTTTGAGCAATGAAAATTCGATCTATTTCTGAGGAGTTTCCCCATACAACTATGCCGTAGCGAATGACTGAACAGACATAAGCATGATACACCATTATGGATGTTTCCCTCGACGTTACATTTTTTACCTTTCTTAGTGCAAAAACAAATTGGTTGATTTTCTTGCTGAGTATCTCGATATGATTCTTCCATGTTAAGTGTTCATCAAGTGTTACGCCAAGAAACCTTGTGTTATGTACCTGCTTTACGCTAATATTATTATGCGCAACATGAAGATGAACGGGTTTACTTTTCCATGTTTTAAAGTGCAGTACATACTTCATTAGGTATGTATGTCAAATTTAGTAAATTAAACAACACAATAGAGAGCTTACGTTTTATTATAAAATTAATGTCATTAATGCTATAGAACTTCCAAAAAATATGCAATAACTTAACGTTAGAAAATATGTAGACGACTATTATCTAACTATCTGTTGTATTGTGTGTCTTTTAGTCTGTGCTAAATAAATGTATTTTCTTTCTTTCTTTCTTTACGTGTAATGAAAATTGTAACTCAACGAATAATGAAATTAACTTAACAAGTTTTGGTGGCGCGGCTGAAGATTATTGCTGGGGGAGTTTTAGAAAATTTTATGAGCTTTCATTTGGTATAAAAAATTTTTTCACTACAACTCACCGCTTTTGCGATATTAGCGAAAACCTGAAAAATGGGAAGTTTATGAAGATGGATGGGTGAACGTTTGTTACTGTTTCACGCAAAAACTACTGAACGGATTTTGATGAAACTTACAGTAATATACAGTAGCTCATCACTCATGTATGCATCAGAATAACACATAGGATACTTTTTATCCCGAAATTCCCGCGGGATTGACAGTTATGCGATTGAAATCGCGGGACGCTTTTAGTGTATTATATTCAGTGGGATAATGTAGACTAGCTTATGCCTGCGGCGACGTCGCCAGCGCGGCGTGGATGTCGCGAAATATACTTCAGGAACGCACTACCAGGATTAATAGTACCCTAAGTGTTAATACAGGTTATAAGGTTTTACTATATATGGAGGCTTGTAATTAGCTATTTTTTTTTTCAAATATTACATTCTTTATTTCATTGGTTTGTTAGTCTGTAAACCTTCTTTAAGGGTCCCTAACAATTTCGGCGCACTATTAGATTAGGTAATTATAGGAGCGCAGTGTGTCTGTGTGCGTCGAACTATAAACTGATAATCGTAGTGTGCGTTGAAGCGGGAACAAATAATCTTGGTCCGTAACCGCTATTATTAGCACTCCATAGTTTTACTTACTAGATTGCGTAATACTGGATGGATTTTATTGTGATTATGACATGTTATGTTCAGGTGCCCTATAAAAATATCGTAACCTATTACGGCATTCACTATAGTACTCGTAAAACCAAATTATAAAGTGTGACCAGCGTATTATAAGGTACATCTAAAACGAATTACACGTGTTATTGTTTACGTAATACAGAACAACGGGGAGGTCTGTAGTATTCCCTCGCCATAAGGCCGCAGACCATGAGAGTATAGTATAGCAAGTCATTTTGTCCTATTTTATAAAGCTAATCACTTTATTTGTAGAAAACGAGCGGGGCATGGAGGAAAATTACTTTAATATTGAAGATAGCTTTATTCAAACGAAACATTATTTTGTTTATCTAAAAGTACAATACAAAACATTAATATGTATGAATAACATTAACAAATCACAGAGTGTCACACTATTGACATAAAAAAATAAATATTCATAGTCTCAAAACTGGTTACACTATTTGCGCTGTAGCATGGTGCGGGTGACAGTTGCCCGTATGACGTTGACATTTGTCAGTACCACGTAGGGATGTGAGGTTATGCAATTCATTTTTATCGCTAACGATACTCGCAGCGTGAATCTAGTTCTCTTTAATATTGTTATGAAAATTAGTGTATTATTCAGTTGTGCAGTGTAACTACGTGTGTGCTACGTGTATAAACTTGTCAATATAAATGTTTTATGGCTACATAATTATCTTTGTACTTATATAAAATAATCAAAATCGGGTTTATGTTTTTTTTTTTCGTGACAACATTTTTGCTCTATGGTGCATCGGCGCGGCGGCCATGTTGTTTACCCGTGCGATGCTGTGAGTGCGAGTACGAGTGCAAGCGCGTTATATTGTGACTTAATGTGACACGTATTACGATTTCATTGTTTGTTTTCATTTTTGTTAAATTGTTATTTGTTATAAGTTTGTTGAGTTTGTTGTTATTACCATGCCTAAGCATACAAAAAAAACTGTTTTGGGTAGTCAGGCCAGGGAGCTTGTTGTTCGCCTCCGAGACTACTTTGAAAGAGAACAACAAAATAATGGACCGTTGTTACCATTGAATCATATTGTAGAACGAGTAGCCGAAGCTCTTGATATTGGCCGCAATACTGTTTCGCGTATAACACGTGAGAAAATTGGCCAAGATGGGATGTTTGAAAATAAATTATCGACACCCAACAAAAAGCGGACCAAGGTGAAGCCAATCACAGATTTGGATGATTTTGCTAAGGTTGCTATTAGAAATCATATTTATGATTATTATAGAAGAATGGAGCTACCCACATTGCTCAAGCTTCTAAAATCATTAAAAGAAGCTGACTTGTTCAAAGGAGGTATTACTTCGCTACGGCAAGTTATAAAAGATATTGGCTTTGTTTACAAAAAAGTTAACAAAAGAAAGATTATTATGGATAGGACTGACATTGCCCTAGCAAGATGTAGATTTTTAAGGAAGGCCAAAAACATAAGTGATTGGAGCAAAGTTGTCTTTTTGGATGAAACGTGGCTAAACGCCAACCACACAGTGGGTAAAAGTTGGACCGACGATACGGCACAATCGTGTACCAAAGTGCCGGAAGGCAAAGGCGAACGCCTTATTATTTGTCACGCAGGTACAGCAAGTGGATTCGTCCCTGATTGTTTGCTGGCTTTTAAGTCAAAAAAAACTACGGAGTATCATGAGGAGATGAATTACGAAAAATTTAAAGATTGGTTCATAGGTCTATTAAACAATTTAAAAGAGCCTATGACCATAATAATGGACAACGCACCCTACCATTCGGTGCAAGTTAATAAACCCCCAAACCAATCCAACCGCAAAAGCGAGTTGGTGAAGTGGCTGAGTGAAAACGGAGTTACAGCAGATATAAAAATGTTAAAGACGGAGCTTATTGCCTTAGTCCGACGCCATAAGCCACCAACTCCTACCTATGCTCTGGACGAGATGGCAAAAGAAAAAGGCCACCAGGTCCTTCGACTACCACCCTACCATTGCCAGTATAACGCTATTGAGCTGATTTGGGCCCAAATAAAAGGTATGCTTTTAATTTCAATTCCCATTTTGAAGCTTTATAAAAAAATCAGCTTTCCGATCGTAGCATGTACCTAGTTTAAAAACATTACCAGATACTAGATTAGGCTGATTGATGATTATTTGAATACTTTTTTTTATAAGTTCGTTTATTTTTAGGTTACGCCGCAAGAAATAATACTTCGCCGCCATTTACGGCAAATAAGATGTTGGCCCTATTACAAGAGGCCATCAACAATGTTCAACCTGAAGACTGGTCGAAGGTCGTGAATAAAACAAAAAGGGACATTATGTCTGATTGGGATCGTGACATACATATTGACAACATAATTGAGTCATCGTTAATAATATCCGTCACAGATTCAGATGATGAATTGAGTGACAATTCAGATGTTCCTGACTCTGATATGAGTTTAGACGAATAACATGTATTTTTTTTAGCAACCTTTTAAGCAACCTTACCCTATAAATGTTCTGTTGTATAATTAGACCTTTTAAAAATAAAAATTGACCTACGCACAATATACGTTTTTTATTATAAAAAATATCGACTATCCATCGTAGCAGTACATCCCATCACTAAATACGTCTATGGCGTTACGTTATACGCATAACACTTTGCTTAATTTTTCATTCAATTTGATTTTATTTCTTGATTAGAACATTCTGGTTGGGTTTAATTTAATTTACTACAGTTATTAATTATTTAATATATTACGAATGTGGTACAACTGAAATATTAAGTCATAAATTGTAAATCGCGGCAACTTTCAAGAGTGAAACGAAATGTTACTGAAACTGTCACCCGCACCATGCTACAGCGCAAATAGTGTAGGCGTAGTACAAAATCACTCGCGATTCAAGAATTACGACGGGAGCGGCGAACGTCACAGGCGACACAGGTCCGTCGTCTAGAAGCCTTTGAGCGCGACTGAATGCATCGAGCGAGCGCATCGGTTTATAAGGCATTATTTAGATATTTTACTACAATTAAATTAGTAGTCAAAATAAAAATATAAAAATTGAGTTTGGTAGATAAACATCTCAAATTTTAAAATATTTAACACTTTTTGTTATTTTTAATAAATTCTTACGCGTAGACGACGGTTTTGCACATGACTTTATTGGGATTTTTCAGCGTAGTTAACATTTTTTTACAGGTACTAATACATTAAACTTAAAAAAAAATAAATCGTAGACTTACTAATATATTATATGCCTAGTATTTAGGATTTTTTTTCAGATCGTTATTTGCTACCAGTAAGCTAAAAAAGCAATCGAAAAACGTGGTGTTTCGTGATTACGTAAAAACGTGTGTTTGTTTTTTATTTTTTGGAATTTATATTAAGTAGTTATCAAAAATTAAATTCGTAGACTTACTAGATAGATAGATGATAAATACTTGTGTATTTTTAAAAAAACTAGATAACTTAAGGATATTGAGAAATTTGCGCTGAAAAAAACTGATTTTTCTGTTTTTAGTCCGCGAAATTGTTAGGGGCTCTTAAAATAAAATAAATAAATAAACTATCTGTATGTCAAATTTCATCCAAATCTGTTCAGCAGTTTTTACGCCAATCCGGAACATACATCCATTCAAAGGCAAACATTCTAAAAACTATATTTTTGGCATCGGCATACTCGTTCACATACCTCATAACAATTACTTATATTTTTAAATAATTGTTTTATTGAAATTGTAACCACAAAATATTATTAACTAGCTGCGTCCCGCGGATTCACCCGCATAAGTTTCGATCCCCTGGGAATACGAGGATAAAAAGTAGCCTACATGGTTAATCCAGGGTGGTGTCAAAGTCAAAGTCAAATCATTTATTTCAAATAGGCATATTAAAGGGACTTTTGAACGTCAAACAGTAAAATTGAATTGATTCTAGTCGCCCATTCCAAAAGGTAGTGTTCCTCAAGAATGGGCAAGAAACTCCACCGTTACTCTTTTAAAATGTCAGCTACCTCCATACAAAATTTTATCAAAATTGGTCCAGCCGTTTGAGCTTGAAGAAGTAACAAACATACACACACAAACTTTCGCCTTTATAATATTAGTGTTATTATATTTTTCCTATTTTCAATAGGAATTTATTCATTTTTATGATACTTACGCACTAGCCGGTGGATTAATATTGAACGCAAGCAGCTGATTCCAGAACGGGTCATTGGGACAGATGACTTCGGAAGAACAGAACCGCATCAGCAGCTCATTGGAAGACAACTCCGAGTATCTGCTCACTGCTACACCCATATTGATCTGGAAAATACATGGATAAAGCATTATTATAAATATATTAAAAACTAGCGGCCCGCCCCGGCTTCGCACGGGTAGATATTGGTATTTAACAAAAATAAGATACAAGGATTTTCCGGCTATTGCATATTTTAACATGGAAAAGTAGTTATTGTGACGTTACTGTAATAGTTAGACATAATATGTCTAACTATTACAGTAACGTCACAATAACTACATGGTATCGCCATAGATAGCCGAGAGATATGCCTTCACTTTATATTTGTTCGAAATTCAAATGCCGCCATTTTTTTTCCACTGAAACTCACACAAAAACAAAAGAAATAGATACGGCCCACATGACGCTTTTTTGGCACACATGCAAGAAAGTAGGCGTAACACTTTTGTGCTATCTTATTGTACACATGCTACAAAGGGGCGGGCACTATAAAGTATAGATACAGTCACTGAATGCACACATGCAACTCTGCACTACGTACAATGCGTGCCACGAAAGATGAGTCTTGACACACCACGTGGTTTGACATGCGCAGTACACGATTTTAGGTATCTTTAACGGTATGAGGTCTGCGTGCGGGACGGGACCGGACGTCATAGGGGCGGCGGAAAGAGTGGGGGAGGCGGGGTCAAGTCTCATCTTTCGTGGCACGCACACACTATCAATCTCAATCTGAATCATTTTTAAAGATATTGCTAATCGATTGCTTGTTATGTTCGGAAAATGTGTCTACTCAACAACGTAAATAACGCAATGAATGTTGTTGACCTGACAAAACCCATTGCTACTGATTGTGTGTATGCAATTAAATTTTTTGTCAGTTTAATCGGATGGAGGCGACATGTGCCACGCCTCCATGACACATCCTCTATATCCGTGGGTATCGCAGACTTTTTTTTAATTGAATGTAACTATATATTATAAACACGCTAAGTGTTATAATTCATATACCTCAAATAAGTTCACTAAAAACACATAGCAATTTCTGCATGCGCAACGACGATATACAACATTATAGTTAGGATGTCATACTGTGCCTACTATTGTGGAGATTAGGTAATTGCTGAAATAAAGGATCTTATTACCAGTATATTTCAGCAAAATGGTCAAGACGATCATCAGATTTTGTCATTATTACAAAGGTACAATGCGTGCCACGAAAGAAGAGACTTGACACACCACGTGGTTTGACATGCGCAGTAAGTACACGATTTTAGGTATCTTTAGCGGTATGAGGTCTGAGTGCGGGACGGGACCGGACGTCATAGGGGCGGCGGAAAGAGCGGGGGAGGCGGGGTCAAGTCTCATCTTTCGTGGCACGCATTGTAACACACTATCAATCTCAATCTGAACCATTTTTAATGATATTGCTAATCCATTGCTTCATATGTTCGAAAAATGTGTCTACTCAACAACGTAAATAACGCAATGAATGTTGTTGACCTGACAAAACCCATTGCTACTGATTGTGTGTATGCAATTAAATTTTTGGTCAGTTTTATCGGATGGAGGCGACATGTGCCACGCCTCCATGACACATCCTCTATAGTATACGTGGGTATCGCAGACTTTTTTTTAATTGAATGTAACTATATATTATAAACACGCTAAGTGTTATAATTCATATACCTCAAATAAGTTCACTAAAAACACATAGCCATTTCTGCATGCGCAACGACGATATACAACATTATAGTTAGGATGTCATACTGTGCCTACTATTGTGGAGATTAGGTAATTGCTGAAATAAAGGATCTTATTACATTTCAGCAACATTGGTCAAGACAATCATCAGATTTTGTCATTATTAAAAAGGTAAAACTCAGTGGCAGCCCAGAGTCTATTCTATTCTATTTTTGAGGTTCTGGCTCCATCGGTTACGTTCGATGATTTTGCCAATGTCAAGGTATGAGAAGATAATGATCGTAAACTTTTACACAACTATTGATCAGTGTTTGTAGCGGTGGCATCCATGAATCCCCATGCTAAAAAAGGACAAAACTTTTTTTTATATTAGATGTAAAACGTCACAAAATAAATGTTAGAACATTCAGTAAATATATAATAAGTAAATAGGAATATCAACTATAACTGGATTTTATTAATGCTAATGAATTTATAAAGGATTTTAACCGCAGGGGTATGGGCTAGAGATAATAGGAAAGGAATGTTAATTGGGCGGGGAAAATCAGGAGGGAGTATGTTGTAAATGGGAGTGGTTAAACAAGGACAGGAAAAAAACAAGTGCTCCAGAGTACCTTCATCCAGACCGCATTCACACAAAGAAGAGTCCCTCACGCGGATTTTGACCAAAAAAACAGGAGTGCAAACAAAACCAAGTCGGAGCCTAATTATAACAGAGGTGGCTATTTTACTTGAAAATTTTAGTTTGCTCAGCCCAGAGTCTGTGAGATAAATGTGGAACACACTATCAGTAGCAACGGCTTTCAGTTTGACAGTTCAACAACATTCATTGCGTTATGTATGTTGTTGAGCAGACACATTTTTCTAACATATGCAGCAATGGATTAAAATATCCTCCAAAATGATCCAGATTATGAGTGACTAGCTTCTGCCCGCGACTTCGTCCGCGTGAAATCTCTTGTTACTCCGACCCTCCCCATCACATCGCATCGCCTGCCCGCGCTATTACTTCGTTTTTGCTTAGCGTTCTTTCTGACTATTTTTCTTTTTGCTCGGCTCCTAAAGGTCATAGCGTGATGTTAAATAGCCTATAGCCTTCCTCAAGAATTGGGCTATCAAATGCAAAAAGAATTTTTCAAATCCTAACTAGTAGTTCCAGAGATTAGCGCGTTCAACCAAACAAACAAACTCTTCAGCTTTATAATATTAGTATAGATAGTATAGATGTGTTATGCTTATTTTAGGGTGATGGATTTTTGCCCAAATAATGAAACGTAACTGGTGAAACCAGAAATTTATGCATTTTATAGTCATAATACCTTTTAATATACACTAAAGTTGTAACACAGTTTATCTAGCGCACAAATCAAGTTCTTCACTCGCCCGCTTGACATCAATTTAGTCAAGTGCAGATTCATTTGTTATTATTTATTTAATACTTCAAGCACATAAATGTACAGAGGCGGACTTAATGCCATAGGCATTTTCTACCAGTCAACCTATGTGACCACTGTGTGTTAATCTATGTTTAAGCAGTATGACAATGAAAAGAAGTCAAGAAAAAAACTAATTTATTGTCATGACTGCACCATAATCGTCGGTAGACATCGATTAACGAATGCCGTATAGTGTAATTGTAATAAATATGATTTATAAAAACATTTTGAAGTTAAGAAGTAAGGATTGCACTTACAGACTGCACGACGTTATAATTACTTATGGAAGTATGTTAACTCATTTACGCTAAATTTGTTATTTATCGTATCACAGCAACCAAGAAATATAAATTCGCTATCATTACAACAGATTTATACCAATGGCCAGATACTACGAATTTCACGAACAAAATGTTTAATTCAAAGTATATTTGCATTCTAAGCCTATAATATGAAAGAAAAACATGTTAGTCAACAATAAAACCGTATCACAGCACAATGAATAGAGTAATAAACAAAATTTGTTGTAATCAAAAACTGTTTTTTGATAATGAAAATACATACACAATTATCGTTATTACTTCACATCCAATCTAATTTTGCGAAATTTAATGAGTACATTATTCTTACCTGTTATTTTCACAGGTTCTAGATACAATACAACATTCAACAGCGATTTAATTATTTTTTTAAACCACAATTTGTTTTTAGCAGCCACGAAATCATTGCCGACTTGTCAAATATTTATTTGACGTTTTTGTGACGGCGACGACAAGCCGATGACAATTTGAAAATTGGACGCGTTCAAATGTTAATTAATCCGATTTTTTTTTTGGGATCTTATCACCTTTTTTTTTTTTGAGGGTGGGAAATCATCAAATCGCCCCACCCGCTCTGGGTGGAGCGGAAGGGAGTGTCAGACTCTAAAGGGCCTGATCGACGAGCGAGTAAAACCGACGGTTTTATGGCTCGTCGGTAAAGCTCGCCGGTGTATCATGGCAATACCGCGGTTTTGTGAGTTGACGAGCCTGGCTCGCGGCTCGTCATGTTTGCTTCATTTTTTACTCGGCTCGTCGTGTAAAACCGTGCGTCGACAATAATTCGTCGTACAATTCTTCAGACATTCTCAGATAATTTCTGTAATCGAATGGTTCTGGCGACAACTCTCTAATTAAATGTGTATGTGATAACGCTTGCCTTCTCTGAATCCATCTTTTGACCCAAACCCGCGGGCGTCGCTTTTTTTTTTTCATGAAATCATGGTATACTATAATACCAAGATAGCACAAAGCTTCTTCGAATTTCGAACAAGACATGTTTACCACACTTGTATTCAGATACAACTGTCTTACTCGCAGGTCGGTCAGCACCGACGAGCCGCGAGTAAAACCTACGTTCTTTAAAACCGCGGTACAGGCTCGTACGTCGATCACCCACTTTAGGCCTCTGCCTCGAATTTTGCGGGCAGCTGGGCGGCGGCGGCGGAGGCGCGGGCGGTCACCGCTAACCGCTTGACTGGAGTGCACCGCTCGTTGCCCGCGCCACCGCCGCCGTCGCCGCCCCGCTGCCCGCAAAATTAGAGGCAGAGGCCTTACTGCCTAAAACCCACCTGTGTGCCTTCCTTAGCCCTTTATGTTCCGGGGTAGCGGCAACCCTTTCGGACAATCGCGCTGAGCCGGCAGGCTTCGGCACTTATTATTAATAGTCTGTTCACTGTTGCCACCTTTGGGGTAGGAAACCCTAGAAATTAATAAAAAAATCGAATACATTGGGCTGATGATGAAATCCGTGGGGACGCAACTATCAACGAATTACAATGCGTGCCACGAAAGATGAGACTTGACACACCACGTGGTTTGACTTGCGCAGAACACGATTTTAGGTATCTTTAGCGGTATGAGGTCTGAGTGCGGGACGGGACCGGACGTCATAGGGGCGGTGAAAAGAGCGGGAGAGCCGGGGTCAAGTCTCATCTTTCGTGGCACGCATTGTACCGTTCAGTTTAGGTCTCGTGCAATCCAAAGGTTCATACATAATTGAGCATGAAAAAAAACATTTTCTTGGAAGTAATTAAATTGCGTTGCCACAACAACCAGCAAGTTAGGGATTTAATTTTATTCATTCTTTGCTGCTGTTGCCATACCAACTACAGTTTTTTTAATGAGCAACTTACCTACATTTAATAATAAATCATAAAAATATTAAAAAAAAAAACAGTGGCACTCCAGGAGTGCCGACAGAAGTGAAAACTTGAACAATCACGTGTGTATTTTGTGAATCGTCTTATAAACAAAACACGCGCGGTACCGGCTACGGCCATCCGTCTTACGAATTTTCGATCAGGTCACGTCACACGTGTCCTGATGCGAGTTTAACATTTTTTACCCATTACAAAAAAAGTGTACAACGCCGCTAAAGAAGTTTTCACTTCAAAAATCGGCCTATTCATCCATTTCACAAGTAGTAAATTCCAACTTGGTCTATCTGCAATAAAGATCTATTTGAATACAAAGAATACCGATTTTATACCTATAGTTTTTCTGTTCTCCTTTGGTCCTAACCTATCAAGTAAACCTATCAAGTGAACCTATCAAGTAAAATTGTAATGAACTGAACGTTATCCGATGAATAATTACTTGTTGTGATATATTGTGAAGATTGTGATCACTAGAGGATGGTTGGTTACCACCACTGACCTCTATCCATAGAGGAAAGTAATATATCGGGTAATCATACATGCGCTTGTTTAATACAGGTCAGTGTTAGTTACTCTTCGCTAATCTATTTATCACAGAACATAATTATATACTCCTAACGGAGCTATTTATGTTCTGTGCGCTTATCGTTCATTTGCTTTGCGTATATTTCGGTATACATATTTTAATTTTCATTGATCCCGATTGACCCACACGGTGTCACAGAGCCACAGAGCATCAGAGCCATCAGCCAGCACTCAGCAGAGCAAAGAGTAAAGTAAGTATAGAGGGAGTAGAGTAAACATTATATTACTTTCCTCTATGGTAAATAATATTTACTTACTAAATATGAAATTTATTTACTACAAAATAATGTTTCTTTTGTTTGTATTTTATTTTTAGTATTATATTAGTATTTGTTTGTATTTGTAAATATGTTCCTTGATCAGAGTAACTGCATTCACCACAGACTACTTAGAGATACTACGTAATTCTACGTATGCATTCACTGTGGTATTCACCGACCTTGTTTTTACTAGGGGCGGGAATTTGAACCGAAGTGGCGCGAATTTTTCGTAAAATTAATATTTTGGTGAAAAACTTACCGTATTATTGTTTTTGTCTTGTTAAAAGTGTAAATACTGGTTGTAAATAGTAGATTTACAGTTAAAATGTTGGGAGACGAGGCCGGGGGTGAAATCCCCCCGGCCACTAGAGGCCCGGGTACTTCTGGTAAACGGGCTAGGAAAAGGGACCCTCAGGACCAAAATCTTGATGAAATGATCAGCGGCGGTGAGGAAAACTTTTTACCCTATATTAAACCTAATTATAAAAGACTGTATCCTGAAAACTCTACTAACACAGACTTTAAAGTGTTTGTTCAAAGTGACAATTCAAGTGATCGTTTGGGCAATAAGAGCCCCATTTATTTAAACCACATATTTACAACAGACGTTAAAGGCGTTATATCAATACAACGTGTAAATGCGAACAAAATTGCAGTGGTATTTAAGCAATATAACAATGCAAATAACTTTTTGACAAATACTACTTTCTTGGAGAAATATAAAATGAAAGCATTTATTCCGGCTGCTCAGATCGAGAAGACGGGCATTATTAGATTTGTTCCGATAAATATTTCAAATAAAGTATTGTATTCTAAACTGTCTTCTAAATATGATATTATATCTGTACGTAGGTTTACTAAAAAAGTTGGCCAGGAGAGGGTGCCTCTCCAAACTGTTAGTATAACTTTTTTAGCTAGTTCTCTTCCAGACAATGTACAGTATGATCTTTTTTCGTACAGAGTTTTTGAATATATCCCACCTCTGCTACAATGTTTCAGATGTTTTAAATTTAATCACTCGGCAAAAATATGCAACGGAAAACAGCGTTGTAGCCTTTGCTCTGGAGACCATTATTATAAAGAATGTGACAAGCCCAATGAGCTTTGCTGTGTGAATTGCAGTGGACCTCATTTGGCAATTGCTAATGTATGTCCTATTGAAATGAAAAAAATACAAGAAAAGAAAAGCAAAATAACCTACGCTGCTGTTGCTGTATCTAAAGAAAGAATATATGACAAAGAATTTCCTCCTCTAGTTAATAAGTCTGTAAATAATGTAAACAATAAGACTAATGTAAGTTTAAATAATAAGGCCAATGAACAAAATAAAATTTCGACTGATGAGCTGAAGACTCATCTTATAAATAATAATGAGATTACGAATGCTATGGTTCGCACATTAATTGCCTTAGCAAATAAAGGGGATGACAGTCCAATTACAACTATGTCGATTAAAGAAATGTTACTTAAAAATCTAACATAGTAATTATGGATATTTCTTGTAATAACAATATTTCTGTTTTAAGAATTGCACAGTATAACATTCAAAGTATTTATAGTAAAAAACCCCTTTTAATTAACTTTTTGCAAGAAAATAATATAGATATTTGCCTTATTAATGAAACCTGGATTAACGATACTAGACCTTGTCATATACCTGGTTATAATATTTATTTTAAAAACACTTCAAATGGATATGGAGGTGTTGCAATTTTGATTAAACCATTTTTTAAATATAAACAATTACAAACTTCATTTAATGAAAATGTTCAAACAATAGCTCTATCACTATTTACTTCTTGTGGTCAATTGACTATTCTATGTGTGTACTGCCCTCCATCGGGTCCCTTGAGAAGTGACATTTTATGTAACATAATTAAAGATCTACCGAAACCTATTTTCGTGGCTGGAGACTTTAATGCCCATCACATTGCTTTTGGTTGTTTATCAACCAAAAGCCGTGGCCAACAATTATATAAAATTATAGATGATTTAGATTTATGTATACTAAATGAAGGTGATTTCACTACCATACATTATCCAAATCGAAATCCGTCAGCTATAGATGTTAGTTTAACTAGTCCAAGTATTACGCCTTTATGTAAATGGTCTGTTCATGATGACAATATGGGAAGTTATCATTTTCCAACTATTACAGAAATTACAATTTTTGCCGATCGTTACAACATTAATCCTCCTGTAGATAGATTTCTGTACAATAAAGCTGATTGGGACAAGTATAACGAGCTCTCTAAAACAATTTATAATAATGTTGAAATTGATCATAATAATCCTTTAATATCATATGATTACTTTTGCACAACACTTGATATGCTTAAATTAGAATGCATTCCAAAATTTACTAAAACTTCAGAGTATAGATGTAAACTGCCAGCTCCCTGGTGGAATGATAAAATCAAAGAGAGTGTTACTAAGTCTCAAGAGGCCTTAAAATATTACAGAACAAATCCTAGTATTAGTACTTTTATCTCATACAAAAAACTAGATGCAATTAAAAAACGAACAATTGCAGAAGAGAGGAAAAATGGTTGGAAAAAACTGTGTGATAGTTTTAACAGAACTACTCCTATTACAATAATTTGGAACAATATTAAAAGGTTTAAAAGAATTAAAACTAGTAACAAATCTTATTGTGATGAATTTATTGAAGGATTTTTAAACAAATTGTCAGAAAATTCTCATAAAAGTTTTGATAATTTAAATGATTTTTTCAATCTTCATAATAATGTTGATAGCTCCAAATATTTATTAGAACCCTTTTCAAGGACTGAATTTTTAATAAGCCTGCAATCTCGAAAGAATACGACACCGGGCTTGGATGACTATCCTTACATATTAATTAAAAAATTAAATATTGAAGGTCAACTTTTCTTTTTAAAGATACTTAATGCACTTTGGCTTAAGCAAATAATACCTCAGTCTTGGAAAACACAATGTGTTATTCCTATACTTAAATTTAAAAAGCCTCCCGATAGTCCAGACTCTTATAGACCTATCTCTTTATCATCATGTTTAGGAAAAATTTTTGAAAATATGATTAAACTTCGTCTAGATCACTATGTGGAGTCAAATAATGTGATTCCTAATATTCAATATGGCTTCAGACGAGGTCGTAGTTGTGCAGACAGCTTCACTTCACTCATTTCAGATCTGAAAAATGCAAAAGAATACATGAGTGTTGCATGTGTCTTTCTAGATGTTCAAGGTGCATTTGACAATGTTCAACCAGACATTCTTGTACATGTATTATCCGGAATGGGTATTCCTGGTTTATTATGTAAATGGATTCATGAATTTTTAACTAATAGAACACTTTATGTTAAATTCAATAATATTTTACATGGACCTAGAACTGTATCAAAAGGTACAATGCAGGGAGCAACTTTATCTCCTCTGCTATATAACTTGTACACTTCTGAGATCTGTAAATATGTAAATAATAATAATGTAAATATTTTACAGTTTGCTGATGACTTGGTGTTGTATAGTGTAAATTACAATGTTGACTCTGCAATTGAGAATGTTAATTTAGCTTTACAAGATTTGCAAATTTATTATAATGACAAACTTAAACTAAAAATTAACCCAAGTAAGAGCAGTGTTATGATATTTAGCAAAGATTTGCCTAATTCAGAAGTAGTATTTAATAATCAATCAATCCCTGAAGTTAATCAACATAAATTTCTAGGAGTCATTATTGATAAAAAATTATCATTTGAATCACACATTAACTATATATTAGGTAATGCTGTGAAAGGTTTAAATATTATTAAATGTTTAGCTGGAGTGTCATGGGGTGCAGACCCTTTGACTCTTTCTGTTTTATACAAAGCTATTGTAAGAAGTCACTTTGATTATAGTTGTTTAGCATATTTAGATAGTAAGCATGTAAATAAGTTAGATATAGTGCAGAACAAAGCTTTGAGACTCATAACTGGTGCTATATGTTCTACCCCTATAAGAGCTATGGAGGTGGAAACTGTAATAATGCCTCTTTCACTTAGGCGACTGCTTCTAACAGAAAGATATTGTATTAAACTACTATCTTCCAACAATCAGCAGATAATAAACAAAATCATACCTGATCCACGCATAGTCCCACTATCTCCATTGACATCAGGCAATGATTTATTAAATCATAAATTTCCCAAACTGCCACATATTCTCCTACACCTGCAAAATAAATATAAAAATGTTCAAAAAAATCATTTATGGCCCTTTTATGCAATGCCTTATAAGGTTTTAATAAACAAAGTTAAGATTATTAAAACAAAAATATCTAACAATCAAGACTTACAAGCTTATTTAGATACTAGTAAATGTTATTACAAATTTTACACTGATGGTAGCAAGGGAAAATCTCATGTTAGAAGTGCAGTTTATGATCCTCAGATAAGATTTGCTCAGAGCTTTGTTCTTGAAAATATTTGTAGCATATTCACTGCAGAGGCATATGCAGTCTTTGAAGCTCTTAGGCGTATTGATAATGTAAATAACTATAAATATTTTTTAATTTTAACAGATTCACTTAGCTTAATTCATAGTCTTGAAAGTTATGATGTTCATTTTAAAAATAACTATATTTTATATAATATTAGACAATTAATATATCATTACCTTCAAAAGGGACTTGAAGTCTTCTTTATGTGGATTCCTTCACATAAAGGTATAACTGGTAATGAAATAGCTGATAGGACTGCATGTGAAGGGATTAATTCGTTAGATGTTAGGTTGACGTCGCAAATACCATTTACTGATTGTTATTCTGAAATAAGAATAGATATAAATGCTTTATGGGATAGTTTTTGGGAAAAAGATAAAGAAACTAAAGGAAGATGGTATGGAAGTGTTCAGGAGGAGATACCTTCTAAGCCGTGGTATTCTAAGTTGAGAGCTGCTAGTCGTCATTTCATAACGACGATGAATAGACTCCGTTTTGGACATTCCAAAACACCTGCTCATTTAGCAAGATTGGGTATTGTTCAAGACGATAAATGTACAAGTTGCGGTTTAAGTGTTGGTGATATTGATCACATACTTTTTAACTGTCAAAATCATATGTTACACAGACTGATTCTTGCAAGTGAATTAAGTGAAATCTATAGTGAAAGTGAAAGTGTTGTGTTCTCAAATAATACCTCCCGCCGCTTGATTGATTTATTAAAAAATAAGACTTCATATCAATCAATATTCAGATATATCAAAAACACTTTTGAACAAATATAAATAAAATGAAACAAAGACGTGGCTAAAAGGTCTTAGCAACCAGGCCATAAAACTAATTAAAAAAAAAAAAAAAAAAATGTTTTTACTAGCTACTAATATAATATCTAATCTGTGTTTTTGATTTGAATAGCTTGCCGGTTTGTTGAATTTGGTTATCTCGAATCGTCTCGAATAAAAATATTATAGAAATACTACTTTTATTAGTTATGGAGCCTAATGAATATAAGGTGGACGTGCTCCATTATATTAATCCCCATTTGATATGGGTGTTGGTTCGAAAAGAAAGGGATATAAATAGTTTTTACTTTGAACAAATTGGAATTTACGGGATTCTTCCGCAAAATGTAACTTTCGGGGAAGACTGCGTGGTAAAATCTGAGCCTTGTCCGCAATGGATGCCGGCAGCATCCGTTGCAATGCGGAAATGTTTCCTGGATGCAGACCATGTGATGTTTTCACCTACCTACATCGACGAAAAGTAAGTTGTTTGTTTAGATATTCACAATTCAGCATTCTTTTGCAGTTTTCATTTTTCTATTTTGTTTGTCAGCATCAGCGGAGGCGTGGCTAAAATGACGATAAAATTTTACACGGTTTTCGGTACGTTTTTCCCGTCAGTCGATATAGGGCTCCAATTTTGCTTCCTTCACCTATGCTGTCACCGCGCCAGTCGAATTACGTTTATTCGGTAGGTGTAGTGAGGCCCTTTCTATGTGGGCACTAGGTAAGGTTTAACATTCTTTGGGGTCGCGGGCGCACAGAGTGGGGACTCCGTCCGCCCACCAAGTGACCCCAGGGAAGACGGTGGCACAGTGATCACGTGCTGCCGTGTATAGCGAGGCTCAGGGGAGGCCCCTTTACAGTCTCCCCAGGGATGTGCCTTACAGGCGTTGCACGGGGGGGTTCCGGAATTGGTCTTTTAAGAGGAACCGGGACCACCCCTATGTGCTGAAGGTGATCACCGGAGCGGTTTTAGTGAGGTAAAAATCCCACACTCCCCGACCTCCCTCCCCGGAGGTCGGGTGCCTTTTGAAGGTTTCCCCCCGACAACAAAAAAAAAAGGTAAGGTTTAACAAATCAAAGGTTTTCTAATTATTTCCCAATCAATCCACCAATCTTCAGTTGCCTAAATTATGTATGAATATATAATTTTTAAGTAAGATCAGACCAAATAATGTACAAACGCCAGCACATCAAGCTACTACAATCTGTCAAATTTCTTTAATAGTTTTTCGACTTTATCGCTGAAGCTTATGGATCAAAGTTGATTTGGGTAGCTTGATGTGCTCATCAAATCAAATCAACTTTGAACAGACACAGCAGTTTATTGTAAAACAATGTTATAACAATAATATTGTTTTGTTATTGTACAATATAGGATTTGCCCATTGGCAACTTCTCAGGAGCCTGGATGTATGGAGGGGAGTGGGTGAAATCAAAATTCCTTAAATAACAGAGTATTTGATAATCCATCATAGCACCATAACGATACCTTGCAAAAATGTTAATACCTATGAGAGTGACATAAATGATTCCATAAATCTAATGGTAAAGTGGCTGGATGATAATAACTTAAAAATTAACCTAACAAAAACTAAATTAATACATTTTAGTCAAAGGATAAATAGTAAGAGTAATTTAAATATTCACTACGATGACCAGCCCATAGAAGAGGTAGAAACAATAAAATTTTTGGGGCTTCACATTGATAAAAAACTGAATTGGAAAACCCATATCCAAATTTTGTGCCAGAAAATCAGTAAATCTGCCTATGCCCTGCACACATTGTCGTCTGTAATAAGTGTGGAGGCATTACTTACAGCCTACTATGGCTTAGCTGAATCTCATCTACGCTATGGGGTCATTTTTTGGGGCAACTCAACAGAAAAAGACACGGTGTTCAAGGCTCAAAAGAGATGCGTTCGCTCAATATATAAAATTAAACCTACTGATAGTTGCGTGCCTTACTTTAAAAAATCTAAAATACTTACTTTGCCATGTGTGTACATTTTAGAAGTAGCTGTTTTTGTCAAAACAAATTCACACTGATTTAAACGATTTGATGAAGTAGTCCCACGTAATAGGCGCGACAACAGCAGCATATGCTCTCATACTACGAGAACAACCCTCATGCGCAAAAGTGTCTTCTGCATGGCTCCTAATATATTTAATAAACTACCTAAAAGTTGGAGAGAACTGCCCTTGTCACTTTTCAAAAATAAGCTGCGAAATTTTTTAGTTAATAAAGTGTATTACAATGTTATAGATTTTTATTATTAAACGGTTTTTATTAAACGGTTTTATTTAGCTTACCCCGTTTGTTTTATTATTTATTCTTGGGTCATATTTAGTAATCCAAATTTCACCCTCTTTCTGTCAACCGATTAATCTGAAATTTTGTATACACTTTGGATTTTGGTGACAATACAATTATGTTTATTCATTATCATTATAAATTCAAGATGGCCGCCGCTACAAAATGGCGGATAATTTATGTTTTATTAATCCCATCAATATGGGTATCAAATGAAAGGGCTTAACAAGCAGAATACAATATACTATAAAAAATTGTAATCCAAGATGGCAGCCGCTACAAAATGGCGGATAACGTAGGTTTTATCAATCCCATCAATATGGGTATCAAATGAAAGGGCTCAACAAGCAGAATACAATATACTATAAAAAATTGAAATACAAGATGGCGGCCGCTACAAAATGGCGGATAACGTAGGTTTTATCGATCCCATCAATATGGGTATCAAATGAAAGTGCTCAACCAGTATAATACAATGTACTATATAAAATTAAAATCCAAGATGGCGGCCTCTAGAAAATGGCGGATAACTTAGGTTTTATCAATCCCATCAACATGGGTATCAAATGAAAGGTCTCAACAAGTAGAATACAATTTACTATGCAAAATTGAAATCTAAGATGGCCGCCGCTATCAAATGGCTGATAACAATTTTTTTTCAAGCACTAAATGAATTAAACAGAATGCGAAATAAAAACTAAAAACTAGAAAATAAAAAATTGGTAAAAAAACTTTTTCAGTTAAACGGTTTTATGTTAAACATACATTGCAATGTTTAAGATAAATGTACTAAAAACCAAAAAATAATAAAATAGATACAGTCGTGGGAATTAACATATGCATAGACTAGACTAAAATAAAACCGTGGGGCACGTCAATTGTCTACATTTTAATCAACGATTGTAGACAATTGACGTGCCCCACGGTTTTATTTTAGTCTAGTCTATGCATATGTTTATAATTCCCACGACTGTATCTATTTTATTATTTTTTGGTTTTTAGTACATTTATCTTAAACATTGCAATGTATGTTTAACATAAAACCGTTTAACTGAAAAAGTTTTTTTACCAATTTTTTTTTTAAATGAAATGGACTTTTCTGATTCGACTTCTAATATACCTAGTTAAGAATAAAAATTGAATAATGTGATTCTTAAATCAGTTGACTTCTGAATGATTCTATTTGACTGCATGTTCTGGACATAATTTAATCTATTTTGACTATAATATACTTATACTATAATATCTGGACATCAATTATTATTTATTTGTTTTTGTATTTTGTAATGAAATCTAGAATGACATGTAAAATTTAATTAAATGTAATTTTTTTTTTATATACCTACAAAATTTGTACGCCTTTATTGGCAAAACATGGACGCACACAACATCAATTAATTCAATATCTTGCATGTCTGATTATTCAGTTTATGTAAACGCATGTTTGACAAATAAAATTATCTTTATCTTTATCCATCTGCGACATACATATAAATAAAGATAGAATTGATAATATAATTCCTGCTCATTATCTACCATCATCTGTCTAGCCTTTTCCCAGCTATGTTAAGTCAGCTTCCAGTCTAACCAGATGCAGCTGATTACAAGTGAATGGGATCTAAAGATGGTTAATAGGTTAGTGGCAGGTCGTTAGCTGATGTCAATAGTGTTTTTGTGTCCCAACTTGTACAGACATCTATACTATTCATACTAATATTATAAATTCGAAAGTAACTCTGTCTGTCTGTATTTTATCATATGTAAGCCGTTGGTACCAGCTGTCTTTTGTGGATCTTTGACAGTTGATGTCATCAGAAGCCCGAAAATCTGACAACCTGTCTCACCAAGGGGTATCGTATTATCCAGTAACTGGGTCATGGAGGCCAGATAGGCAGTCGCTCCATGTAAAATTCTGGTATTGAGGTGCATCCGGTTAGACTGGAAGCCAACACCAACATAGGAAAAGTCTAGGCATAATGCTTGTGATCTTTTGTTTCCTACTAAATTGAAATTCCCTTGTTACAGATCTTCAATTTTTGATGACAGCACCCACAAATATGGAAATTTAATAGTAGTGAAAAAGAATGGTGAAAAAGTGAATGTCGTTCGAGAAATTGTCAATTCAGAATTTGCATATGAGGATGAGTGTCTTTTCCATCAAGAGTTGAGCACCAATAACCTTAATACCCAATTAAACTACATTACAAAGCATCAAATTATGAGTAAAATTGAGGATGCCCATAAAACTCGAGACATACCGAAGAAAACATGGCTGAACATTTTGAGAAACCAAGCTTCAGTCCATCACGAGCAAAAACAAATAGAATCTTCCATAATGTCTCGGAAAGTAGAAGCTTGTGACCGTGGCAATGTAGATACGTTACTCCAGAACAAAGTGAATGCTTTGAAGCTCTGCAAAGATGTTGATGAACTCTCTGTGGGAAGAGCATGCGCTACGAGGATCTCTTCAATATCCAACCAGTCTAGCGTAGTCAGTGGGGCCTTCAGAAAGTTGCAATGGTTAGAATCTCAGAGCATTGACAATAAACCAAAGGAAGCGTACAAACTAGTAGCAGATGATTCTGGAATCCTACCAAAATCAGCCTGCATGCATGCAGCCGATGATAAGACAAATCACATTCATTCTGATATGAAAAACAATAATGATGATGAACAAAATAATAATGCGGTGTCTCCAAAAGACAAGAATCATGATTATAATACCAAAATTGGAATAGGTAATTTTCTTTTTTAATTACACTAGACGACATCAACAGGCAGATAGATATACCTGTCTGTTTGTCTCTTCCGGCTAATCTCCGAAACGGCTGAACCGATTTTAACGGGACGTTCATTGCACTCACAGCTGATGTTATAAGGAGTAACTTAGGCTACTTTTTTTTTTTTAAATAATTAAGGGTTCTGAGCAAAAAAGTTAAAATCCATGAAATCCAATTTGTTTTCCAACATGCACGCGAACGAAGTCGCGGGTACAGCTAGTTGTAAATAAATAAGTTAAATTACTTTACTTTTTATTTCAATTTCATATGAAGATCTTCATAATTTAATTTTCCTCGAGTTTCTGCACTGCTTAATTATATTACCTGATAATTTTAGGTATGAAATCACGCAAGACTGCAGAGACACATAGGGTCGCGTTTGGTCCAGCAGGACTTACAGCCAGCAAGTTCACCATCAAACCACAGATAACCAGAGAAGAAAAAGAAGAGCCTGTTATACAAGAAAAAAAACCAGAACCTGAACCAGAATACCAAGCAAAGAAAAATGAAGATGTGTACGCAAACACAGATTCCGAGGTAAACTTAAAAATATCTAACTTAGACTTACTGAAGCGGATAAAAGCTAATAATACTATACAAAATAATTCTGTGAGTAATAAGCATAGAAATAAGAATGAAGCACTAAATTCTATAAAACGTAGAATAAAATATATTGAGGAAAAGCAGTCAAAGATAAATGATAGTCTTTCTGCTTCGCTTTCTGACAAAGGTAGCTCGAAGTGTGACTTAGACTCGGACGTTGAAAGTTTAACAGGATTGGAAGAAAAATTAGGTTTATGTAAAAATAAAATTAAAAAAGATGATAACGTGGAAATACAAACTGATACTTTTGATGTAAAGAGAAGTAATGTAAACCCGTTCAAGAATGTAGATGGTACCATATCAATATTTGTTGACAAGCTAGTTAGCCCCGTACTAATGGTACATTGCAAGAAAGACAATCGGATAGAACCAGTTAGCAATATGAGAGACATTCCATTCGGGGAAGATATTCATGTAGTACTAAAAAACATGGGTGTAGAGAAGCCGATGAGGCCTCAAACCGTGTCCTGGCCTACTATTCTCCGGGGCCATAGCTTTTTTCTCATAGGTCCAAAGTTCAGTGGTAATACTATGGGATACTTGCCAGCAGTATGCCGTTTGGTGTATGATTTTAAAAATACACCAGGCAAATTTGGTCTTAGCTGCATCATAGTTTGTGCAACGTCTCATGCTGTAACATCAGTGGAAGTTCAATGTAAAATGTTCTTACACAGCATGAAAATTTTCGCCTGCTACGCTGGTTTCAGTGATGTGGACATCACAACGGCGCTTCTGAATGGTTGTGATCTTCTCATTTGCACTCCTTCCATGCTAGTTCGTCTGATTCAGGGAAATTTAGGTCTTGACTTCCGTAACCTAAGCACATTTGTAATTGATGACTGTGAACATTTTTCAACTACTTATGACACTGAACTTAAGTTTTGCCTTCTGAAGGTGATGGATATAGTAAAAAATCGCGCTCACAAAGAATGGAAAGTCCAGTATATCATAGTGTCTAGGGTATGGTGTGACTTCATGTCCTCTCTAGCTAGGAAAGCACCTGATACCGTCGTATGCATCAGTGCTTTCCAAGAATGTGTCCTATACTCCAAGGCTGCAACTTCAGTCGAATTTGTTGTCCAAGAAAACAAGTTAACATCGGTTATAAACTTTTTGCAAGGTATTGATAAGTCCAAAAAGACTGTGATAGTTTGTAAGGCTAATGAGGAAGTGAAACTCGTAGAAAAAGCCTTGACTAAATTGGGACATGTCGTGTTCTCTTGCGATAACACAATGACGGTGCAAGACTTGTACAATTTAGATAAAACTCTCAAAGATTATGAAGAACCCGTGCTAGGGCCAATTTTGGTGTGCTGCGACGGGAATTTGACCCATTTGAACGTTACGGATGCACAATATTTAGTTCATTATTCCTTGCCGCATCTATTCTCGATGTTCTGCAAACGATTTGCAGTGCTCATCGATAACTATGCGTCTATTTTCAAGAGTAATGAAACTAACATCAAAATTAAGATTTTATTTGACGATAACAACATTCAACAACTACCAAAAATCCTTAATTTCATTAAAAGATGCACTATGGATGTGCCACCGTTCTTGGATGAAATTTGCTCAAGGGTTAAAACTGAAAAAGATTTGATGAAAGCTCAAAACCTAGTGCCGATATGTACAAGACTTTTGACTCTTGGTAAATGCCCGGACTATTGGAATTGCGCCGAAAGGCACACCATATTCAAAGAATTCGACTCTCCCAAGCCTTGGCTGCCGAAAGAAGGTATAATCACCTTCCGTATATTGCACTATCATTCAGCAGTAAATTATTCTGCTAGGATATCCTCGTGTTCATTTAAAAGCAATATTACAAAATACCCACAAACTTACAGCTTGCTTTCTATTAAAATGGGAATGTACTATAGTAAAGAAGCTAATAGGAAGCTTCATGGTGAACCCAAAGTAGGTGACATGTGTGCGGTTACTCAAAAGCAGAATCTATTCGTTCGGTGCCAATTGGCAAAGAAACTAACGGTTGTGAAAGGTAAACCTACTTACTTTGTGATCAAACTTATAGACGAAGAGATATACGAGACGGCACACGATACATGCTTATACTATTTGCCAGACGACTTAAAGAATATTGAAACTCATGTCGTTACTGTGTTTTTGGCTAATCTTATGCCTCATGATAAAGATGTAACTTTCTCAAAGTTAGCTTTAGACCAGTTAAAACAAATCACTGATGAAAACGACGAGCTTTACATGAGAGGTCAAATAACAATGGTTGTTGGTAATACTATATTCGTGGACACACTAGAGGCTTGTCAGGACTTGTCATCGTTAGAAGAAGTCGTTGTAAAAAGCGATTTTCGAAAGGAACTGTTAGATCGTCATGCAATACCTCACCCTGATCATATTGATAATTTAAGAAAAGTCTGTGATTATAAACGTGACATTCCCAAAGAAATAGTAGAACCTATTGAAGTTGCTAACCCTGTAAAGGCATTACCTAAAGGTAGATGGGCACATCTAGAAAGCGGTGGATTTTCGTCTGTATTCTTTATGTACGCTGAAAATCCATCGCAATTCTTTGTGCGGCCCGTCCAATTCGAAAAATGTATGACCATGTTGATCCAAGATATAAAAAAATACGTGAACGAGAACCCTGAGCCTATAGAAAGCGTAAACGTAGGTGACATTGTTTTAGCGGAGTTTCCTGACGACAATACATGTGAAAGAGCTAGAATTGATAGTAGCGTTAACAATGATAAGGTTAAATGTTTCTTTGTAGACCAAGGAGAATGGAGAGAAGTCTCCATTAAGAAAATTTACCCAATAACAGAAAAATTCATTATTCAATTACCTTTCCAAGCTATTGAATGTAGACTAGTAGGTATACAACCTCTCGGGGATAATTGGACAGATTTCAGCACTAATTTCTTCGTAGATTCATGTTTCGACTCCGTTGATAAACATAAACAGTTATTTACTAAATATTTCACTAAAGAAAAAGCAGAATTTACCGAAGGACACAAATATGGTGTAGTTTTAATTGATACGTATTCAGCTGAAGATGTTATTATTAATCAGATGATGGTGGATAGGAATTTGGCAGAAGAAAATTACGAGATTAAGTTGTTAGATGATTTAGGATTTGAAAGAAAATCTGAAGAATCCTCCGATTCAGATATAGATGACGAGCCTATTGAGACAGTTAACAAGATAGATAGGTCATTTCTGGTTGACGACAAGTATAACGATAAACAATATATCCCAAATAATACGCTGAACAATTGCCGTAGCAAGCCTCTGGTCGATTCAGATAACAGTTTTGATGAATCTGACTTCGAGTTAATGGGTGATGAAGCTGACAGAATATTTTCCATACCCATAGCCCAGGTAGTTTCAATTACAGAACTCCCAGATGCAGAATGGAATGAAAAAGTTTTAGCGTCACCAATTGCAAGTTCTGAGCCTCTATCAAAAATAAATGATATTGATCAAGTTAGCAGACCACAAGTACAGTGGCGTCAAAATAAAAATAACGTCACGATCAAAATAAAATTGATAGCTGAAGATTACGATCTTATAATTAAAGAAAGGTATATGAAGTTTACTGCAAAAGTCAAAAATATCAATTACGAATTTGATTTCGAATTATATGGTGTTGTAGACCTAAAGAAATGTTTTCACTACAACAAAGGACAGTACATCCTAGTGAAATTATGGAAAATGATGGCCACAAATTGGTTAACATTGACAAGGCATAACGAATTAATGAAATGGATAGTCTACGACATAGATAGCATCGATGTTTCATCGGACGAAGAATCTGAAATTTTTGACCATAGAAAGAATTTTATTAAAAATCACGCTGACAGCGATAGTGATGATAACTTGCAAGATGACATTAGTTCTTTCTTTTAATGTTTATTATTGAAAGGAAAAACTGAATCCACACATTAAAAAAAACGTTCCATAATTTATATTTTTAAACTTTTTTATATTTAACATAATGTCACATTTGCATTCAGTTGCATACGGTTAGACTGGAAGCCGACACCAACATAGTTGGGAAAAGGCTATGCAAATGTACCACAACATCACGACTTTAGACAAGACCCCAGAAGGGTTAAGGCAGAGGTGCTCCATAATGCTGCCCCATAATTCGCCAAAAAATAAAAGTGAAATAATTTTTTTTAAGAGTATGACTTTAAAAAAAAATGTTTTAGTAAGTGTAAGGAAATTGTGATAATGCAATAAAATTGCACGATTGTAGAGTTATTTTGTTTCAATTTTGACGTGACAACGTCTAATAAATCGATGAATGCTGGCTGCACTCACGAAAAAACATGACTCATGTAGCGTTACCTCGCGGCCTTGCTCTGTAGCGTTGTAGCGTTCCATGGCGGCTTGAAGTGCAAGCGAGAGCGCGTAACGAGCGATGAGAGACAGATGATGTCGAACGCTGCCGAATCGGCCTCCGCGTTCGGCAATTTCATTAATGTTTTGTTATGACGTTGTCACGTTAAACTATCGTCCGTAAACCGACTTTTTTTATATCTTAGAACTGTTGAGCTGTTATCTATACCTATAATAAAAAGAGAAACCGACTGACTGACTAACATATCAACGCACAGCCAAAATTACTGAGCCTAGGAATGTGAAATTTTGTTAAAGACTTCCTTTTATAATATAGGGAACCCTAAAAAGGGTTTTTGGAAATTCAACCATTACGGGGGTGACGAGGGGTAACTGGGCACAACTACTCGCCTAAGAAAGTCAAATAAATAATTTCAAAGGGTGTTTAAGTGATGTTAATGTTTATGCAAGAACCTCAACGCGCGGCCCGATTAACTTGAAACTCGGTATAAATACTTTTGACAGAAAAGAAAGATAAATGAGTTTTTGGGGTGTTTTCCAAAATTAACCCCTACAAGGAAAAAAGATCCTATTAAGTTTTAGATTAGGATTTTACTGTGTGGCGTGATTAACTCAAAAATTGGTATAAATAATCTTTAAGTCAATAAATAGAAATGTCCCAAATGACTTTTCAAAATTACACCCATCATCATCATCACCATCACCATCGTCCTATAGCAGTCCACTGCTGGCCATAGTCCTCTCCAATTGCACGCCATTCAACTCGACTTTCGGCAACTCTCATCCAGCTGCTACCAGCCATCCTGCGAAGATCGTCGCTCCACCTAGCCTGAGGGCGTCCCACCTTACGTTTACCGATTTGCGGTCTCCACTCAAGAACACGTCTACCCCAACGGTCATCGGTTCTACGGCTAATATGGCCGGCCCGTTGCCACTTCAGCGAATTCCACCCCACTGGGGTTGAAAAGAGGGGATACAGTTTATGAGAAAAATCTTATTTCTTTGATTTGAAAACTTTAAATATGGCCTTATGTAGATAATGTTTTTAATGTAATTTTCGAAAGCTACCTGGGGTTGAAGGGGTGCACAGGTGTGAGTACTATGTACTGCAGAGCTACCATTTACTGGGTAAATATGACTTTCATTGACTTGAATGTGCCCTGGCGGCTGAGAGAATGTCGTGCTCACTCAAATGTCTCGCTGATGGTGGCGCGTGTGCTGTATAATTTAGTTCCCTTCAAAATGGTTGAGTTTCATGGTGCTGTTCCATGCGTCATGTTCGTTAACGGGCGCCGTCAGTTGGGACTGGTCGTCTCTTAGCTGCCATGGCTTAATTTTTTTGTTTTGTTTCGTTTTGCAGTACTTTGGATGCTTTTAACGTGCACGTGTTTTTGCATCGTTCTCACATATAATTATAAATTCAACATTAATGATCTAACTCATAGGTTCTCAACCTTATTTTGCCCCTTTGGAGATCAGTGGTGACTGATGGCCCAGTGGTCGCCATTTACCAGTTGTAGGTCGTAGGTTTGAACTCAGACAAGAGGTTTACTTCGTAAAATTATTTCATCACCACTGCTCTTAAAACGGTAAAGGAAAGGATTGTGAAGAAACCGGCATGTCCTAGTACCAAAAAATCCAAGACCTGGTATATACTATCCCGCACAAATTTTTTTACTTACCATCTGTCACGAATCTGAAACAGCTATTGCCTTGATTATCTTTAAACGTGTATTATTATATAGTCGTAAGATAGGATATACATATTATTATAGTCGTCTATTGCCCCCCCCCCCCCGGCAAATTACAAATTCCCACGAGGGAGCGTTAACGCCCACGTTGAGAACCTTTTGTTTTTTTTGGGTGGGAAATTATCAAATAACTTCTCCCGTCCTGCACCTGATGTCACGCCGCGCCCTCACGGCGGCGATCTCTCACACCCGGCCCTAGTTCAGGACCTGGAACGGAGCGTCGCCTCCTGCGAAGCAGTTATGCTCTCGAAGGACAAGGCAGAGCGCGTGAGGGAGAGGAAATCTTTGCGCTCTCACGCACCTAGTCGCCGCAGGAGACGCCCTGGGCATCGGGAATCGACAGCCGATTCCCGGCCACCGTAGGCGCGGGTTTGCGGACGGCGAGCAATGTGCAGCTCGCCGTCCGGTAAGGACCAGTCCCGGGTCGACGGCGCGTTGTTCCACGCGCGCCTCAAAGATGTCAGCACTAACTGACGGGGTTTGTTAGGGCCTATGCCTGCCAGGGTCGCGGGTTGTTCGAAAGAGATACCGTGGCCCCTGGCACAGGCAACTGAAGGACCACGGGTAGGTTTTAGTCAGTAAGAGTCTGACACTCCCTTCCGCTCCACCCAGAGCGGGAGGGGTCATTTGATGATTTCCCATACTGAAAAAAAAAAAAACACGTAGGTATGACCCGCGTTCACCGTTTGTATGAAGATACATAGAATACTGAATAGATAATATTACCGTGCCCCAGGGCATCGGCCATTTTATTTGGAACGGGTACATTATCCATACCAATATTAAAAATTCGAAAGTAACTCGTGTCTGTCTGTCGTCCTTTTCACGCCAAAACTCCTGAACGGATTCCGATAAAATTTGGCAGAGATATAGATTGCATCCCGTCATAATCAGCCTATAATGTTCCCACTGCTGGGACACAGGCCTCCTGTCGGTGAGAGGGAGTGGGCCGTAATCCACCACGCGGGCCCGGTGCGGGTTGGCAGATGTCACATGTCTTCGAATTTTTGGTTCTAGGACATGCCGGTTTCCTCACGATGTTTTCCTTCACCGTTTTTGAGAGCAGTGGTGATGAAATAATTTACACAAAGTAAAGCGCCTGTCTGGGTGCGAACCTACGACCTACAACTCTTAAGTCGCGGCCGTTACCACTTGGCCACCACTGCTCTCTTTGATTGCATCCCGGGGAAGGACATAATAGTTTTATCAACATACCTCGCGGGCGAAGCCGCGGGCGGAAGCTAGGTCGCTATAAGTAGGTAGTATCTTGTAACAATATAAAAAATGGCCAGGAAGGGTTCCGTACCACAGTTCAATATTTAACATTACTTTAAAAAAAACCCCTTTCTTGACCCCTTTAATTTTTAACTTCGTTTTGTTTTTTATTTTTTTTTTTTATTTTTTTTTTTTTTTTTTTTTTTTTTTTTTCTCTCCAATTTTATCATGCGATCAGTCTTCTAGACTATAAGCAGATGAGATGACTCCATCCGTCGGCGTGTGGGGCACCACTCCCATTGGAGTTTGCCCTAACTCTTTAAGTCAATCTTCGGACTGACTGTTCTGGTCGAAGATGTCCCGCCGCTTTTTTAATCGGCGGATGCTTTCTGGAATAGTAAGCTGCCCCGCAAGCTTATTCGGATGCTTAAGTAGTCGGCATTTATACTTTTCTCCATGTGTATTTATTTCCTCGTTGACCATCGGAATATTGAGAATTTCATGGATCTCTGTTGTCTTGACAAACCATGGTGCGTTGGATATCTGTTTAAGGATGTAATTTTGTGCCCTTTGCACTTTCATTTTGTTGGAGGCACTGGCTGATCCCCAAAGTTGGATGCCATAGGTCCAGATTGGCTTTAATATGGTTTTATATATGAGGAGTTTATTGTCTATAGCCAGTTTTGAGTTTCTTCCCAGTAGCCAGAATAGACCTCTGTATTTCAGATTCATTTCATCCCTTTTTGTTTCGACATGTTTCCTCCATGTGAGCCTTCTGTCAAGATGCATACCCAGATACTTCACTGACTCGTGGTGCGGGAGTTGACTACCGTTTAAAGTGACCGGGTTACAGTCATTTTTACGGAGTGTAAATGTGATATGCACGGATTTAGATACGCTGGCGGCAATTCTCCATTTGTCAAGCCATTCTTCAGTTTCTTTTAAACTAGTTTGCAATTTGCGAGATGCTTGTGCTGGACATTTGTGCGAGGCAAGTAGGGCAGTATCATCCGCGAAAGTGGCAATTGTGATCTCGGGAATTTGTGGAAAGTCGGAAGTAAACAGGGTGTACAATACGGGTCCAATAACCGAGCCCTGTGGTACTCCTGCGGATATTTCGTGAAATCTCGAGGTGGATTGATTTTCCCTTACATGAAATATTCTGTTGGTAATGTAGGATTTTAATACACCATAGAATGTATGTGGTAATAAGGTTTTTATTTTGAATAACAATCCTTTGTGCCAGACTCTGTCGAAGGCCTGTTGTATGTCGAGAAAAGCAGCCGAGCAGTACTCTTTTTTCTCAAAGGATTTCCTGATCGTCCTGCACACTCTATGGACTTGCTCTATGGTAGCATGTTCTTTCCGAAATCCGAATTGGTGATCTGGGACAATGGACTTTTCTTTGAGGACATGTAACATTCTATGTAGTAGGGACTTTTCGTAGAGCTTAGACATTGTCGGTAAGAGACTGATTGGTCTATACGAGGTGACATCATGTATAGGTTTACTAGGTTTGTGGATCATTATTATCTGTGATACTTTCCATATGTCTGGGAAGTAGCCTACGCGTTGAATGGCATTGAAAAGTATAGTCAAGTACACAAGTCCCTTGCGAGGCAATTCTTGAAGTACTTTTTTGTCGATAAGATCATAGCCCGGGGCCTTGTTGTTTTTCAATGAATTTATATTCCTATGAATCTCTTTAGGCGTTACCAATTTCAAGGGTAAATCCAGTTGAAGATCTTGGTTGAGGACAAGGTCGATCTCAGATTCATCCGCGTTTGGTCTCGGGTTATTGGGCATAAATACATTGCTAAGATGGTTCGCAAATGCATCAGCTTTGTCCTGTTCAGTTCTTATCCAAGTTCCGTTATGGTTCCGAAGCGGTGGTTTGTGGTGCAAGGGTCGATCCAGGTTTTTACAGGCCCTCCATAATGAATAGTCGGTTGTTTTCGTAGCTGAGAGACCTTCCAAATACGTATTTAGAGCGGCATCATCTGCTTCAATTATGAGAGTTTTTAGCTCTAAAATAGCTTTGTTTAATTCTGTTTTGTCATTTGGGTGCCTACTTGTGTGCCATATTCGCCGTAGTCTTCTTTTTTCCATTATTTTTGTCCGTATTGTTTCCGAATATACTTTGCTTTGGTGTGAACGTTCTTTGTCTTCTGGTGTTGACCTCCAACAACTTTCCTGGATCACCGAGGTTATATTTCTCGCAGCTACGTCGATGTCCGACTCAGTTTTCAATGGTATTTTGAGGTTGATTCCATCTTCGACCAATTCCCGAAATGAATACCAATCTGTGTGCCTGTTATATAATTTAGGGTTTTTCTCTCTGTTTAGGACCGTGGTGCCAATCGTCAGTATTACCGGAACATGATTAGAGTTGGCGTCCAGGCTTGTCTCTACACGGTGAAAAAGACTGGATAGCCCCTTTAAAGTGAAAAAATCTATGACATCCGGCAGTTTATTTGGGTCTGTGGGCCAGTTGGTTGGGTCTGTTGTAGAGATTGTTCTGAGATGGTTTGTGTCTATACTCTTTTTCAGCTCTCTGCCTCTTGTATTAGTAAGTCTGGAGGCCCAGTGAACATTTTTTGCGTTCCAGTCACCTCCAGCTATAAAGCGGGTGCCTAGGGTGTTAAAATACTCATTATATTGTTCCTCTTTCAGTTTGTGTTTAGGAGGGCAATAGATTGCAGATACATTAAATGTACCATTTCGATCTTCTATTGCGATGGTTGCTGCTTGTATGTACTCAGTTTTGAATTGAGGTTGTTCATGGTGTCTGATATTAGACTTCACTACTATAGCCGCTCCGGCGTGTGCAGTCCCGTCTGGGTGATCTGTGCAGTAGATGTTGTAATTCTGTATTTTAACACTGCTGTTTGCGGTTGTATGAGATTCTGATACTAGCAGTATATCTATGTTGTGGGTGTGTAATAGGACTTCTACCTCTACTTTATTTGGTGATAGTCCCGCTGGGTTCCATGTAGCTATCTTGAGGGAAGTCATTATGACATCTTAGAGACAAGGGTCGTTATGAGATTGATTAACAGGCTCATTTGTTGTAGGATTAGATCAAATTTTTCTGCTTGTTTTAAAAGCATGTTTTCTATGCTTTGTGATTTGCTTTTTGTGAGAACATTCACATCCTCGGGGATTTTATCGGCTTTCGTTGCTTCAGCATATGACTTTCGTGTGTTGTTTGGTTTCGGCCGTGCGTCAGTTGGAAAGGTTGTAAACGTGGGTCCGGTCCATTTATTTGGAAGGGATGGGTAGTTTTTCTTTAGTGGCTGGGCCCTGTCATCAGCATCTTGTTTCGGGTTTTCTCTGGCCTTAATGTGTGGTTGTAAGTTTGACTTTCTTGCTAAAATTTCTCTGTATACTTCGCACCCTTTGAAATTTGCTGGATGAGCGCCTTGACACAGAGCACATTTTGCTGGGGTGTTGCGATCCTTCTTTGGGCATTCTGATGTTTTGTGTGATTGTGCGCATTTCACGCACCGGAAGGGCCTCATACAGTAGTTTTTAGAGTGTCCATACTGCTGGCATCTTTGACATTGCACTACTGAATTTCGTTTTCGTGGGTCTTCTATAGTTACAGACTGATGGTGTATGTATTTAATATCTTTTATAGCCTTGTTGTTGGGACTGAGTTGGAGGTTGACAAAGAATGTAGATGTTGGTTTCTTTTCTGGGCCATACTTTACATTTATTATCTCCCCAATCACCGTATTTCCTGTCTCTTCCAGGGTTTCTTTTATCACGCTGCTTGGTGTAGTATGGTGCAGGTTTCTTATTACTATTCTACAGGGTCGCTTGTCCTTCCTGTTAAATGTATGTCCAATAAGTCCTCTTTGTCTAACGATATCTATTGTGGTTTTGTAGACCTCTACACTGGCGCAATTAATTCGAAGTTGGTTCTGGTTAATGATTTTGTAGGTGAAATCTGCTTTGTTTATGACACTCTCTAGGAGCTCAGTTAGCTTGTTAAGGTCTTCGATGCCATACAGGATTATCGGTGGCGGCTTTACAATTTTTTTAACTGCCTCTGCCTGTGCTATTGTTGTGTCTTCTTCCTGGTCTACCGGGAGTCCACTGAATGTGTTGGTAGTGATTATTCTCTCGGGAGATGGTGAAGACACTTTCTTCCTTTTGGCATTTCTTAGGACTGGTGCTCTCTGCCAGGAAGGAGGATTGGCGTCTTTGTTGTCTGTACTATTTATTGTTTCATTTTGCTGTGTGTTTTCGGTATGTATTTCAACGTTAGTATCCCTTATTGAGCTAAGTGATAAACTTCTTGGTCTATTCTCAAATAGACCTGGATGGAAGGCTTGCTGGACCAGCTTCTTATTACTCTTGCTTTCTTTAAGACCAGTAGTATTTACTGGTAAGGGGGCCTGGGTACCCACCCTCTTACAGTCTTCGGTAACCAATTTCTCACTCACAGGCCCGGGTACCTGTGAGCGCCGGGGGCTAGCCGGTTTGCATGGCAGAACATTCTCATTATTTTTACTCATTTCATTTTAATAGTTGGGAAGATAGTGAAGCGCTTTCCCAAGGCACTACACATCATAATTTCGGGGTGACGCCCTAGCCTTTGATGAACCAACATCTCTCTACAAGGCAGTAGGTGCTGGTTTTGGTATCGAAGTTAGCATCTTCTGAGCTGGTTACAATTTCGGGGTAACGCCCTAGCCTTTGATGATCCAACATCTCTCCACAAGGCAGCGGTTACAGTTTGATTTCAGAGTTAGCATCTCCTAGACCAAATGGTGTTCCAACTCTGGCGAGTTGAGGTCTCCTGCTGTGGTTGTGTTATTTTTATATGTCAGGGTTTTCTTCCCCTAGCCAGTTTGTTCGGTTACATGCCCTCATTGGTGCGCAAGCACACCGCCGACGACAATCGGGCGCCGAAGGCTCGCCCTCGCGCTTCATACTTGGCTACTACAGGTCACGAGGTAGATGGAGTGTGTGAAGCTCGTTACGGACCGCAGCATTGCCCAGGAGGGACGACCCACAAAGATTGAATTATGTGGGTCCATCACTAGACCGCGGCGGCAGACTAGCGATGGCGTGGACGTGTATGAAGCACTTGTCGGTGAGCGCCTAATAGCCTAGCTTCACACACCTAGGCGTGCGCTGTTGGCAGCTTAGCATTTTCTAGGTGCGAGTTCCCTGGCCGAAAACCCGCCACACTAAGACCTACACCGACCCTAACCCCCCCTATTTGTTGTTATAAGTAACGATAACAGCACTCTGTGAGAATTTGAAGTATTTGCATGTTATAGTTCAAAAGATATAGCCCTGTGACAGACAGACGGACGGACGGACAGCAGAGCCTTAGTAATAGAGCACCCTTTGGGTACGGTAGGTACTGTGGGGGGTCCAGATGGGAGCTTCATAATATAATTAAAATAGGGTTCGACTTGAATAAATTATATTTACGACTTTACATTATCAAGTTATTTCTAGCAACCGTCTACTAAAAAAAAAAACATTGGAATATTTGACATTTGCTTGAACGTTCGAATGGAACACACCGGCAATTATAACCAGCCTGTACTGCTAAAGGTAGGGCTACACAGATAGCCTCTATAATACGGACGCCAGCACATCAACCTACCCGAAACTGTCAAATTTTCGCAATCAACTTTGAACCTTATGCTTTAGTGATAAAGTAGAAAATCTATTAAAGAAATCTGACAGATTGTAGTAACTTGATGTGCTGGCGTCTGTAATCTGTAATGATAAATGTGATTTTTGTAATAATTCCGTTGATGATGTTTATCACATATTGGCAGAGTGTGTCCGCAACGCAGAATTTAGACATAGATTAAATTGTAGGCTTAGAGAAATAGGTTACTGCAACAGTGTTCTGGCTGCGCCACTTTCTGACGCAGCTAGAGCACTTTACAGACTAGCTATGCTAAGATTTGGTTAAAGACTGTATTATTAGTTATAAATTGTAAACCTTACCAGGGCGGCATAATCGCATGCGCGCCAAAGCCCTTTTCTAGAATAAAAAAAAAAAGTCCTTTTCAGTAGTAGGGTTTTAGTTTTTAAACTTTGGTTATTTAATTATTTTGGGGCTTTTTTCAGTAATTTTTGTATTTTTAAAATGTGCTAATTAAATTCATTATTTTATGTCCTCTAGAGGGCGCCATATTGATTTAATGTGACGTCACATAGCCTATAACCAGCGGACGGTCAAGACGCTTCTAATGATACCTCATTTGTCAAATTATAAATTATTATAATTAGTTTTGAACCTCATTTGTCAAATTATTATAAGTACTTTTGAAGTTATGACGGAACAGATGAACATACATACATACCGGTCAAAATCATAACCCTCCTTTTTGCTTCGCCGTAGTCGGGTAGAAATAGCAATCATAATCATATTAATATTTCTTGTATTAGTTAGTGATACGTCAAAGATGTGAAGAGCATCAACATAGATCTCATCCATCGCTCTCCATCAATCGTGATGGAGGTCAAGAGCAGGCCCTTTCAGCAATAAAAACGTAGAGCACGGCTCCACGGCCTTGACCAGCGTCAGTTCCTGCAGATCCTTCGCGAACAATTTCTCCCGCTCGGAACCCGCTGCCATTCCCATCACAAATTTGTCAAGAAGGGACTCTTCCAGGTTTTTGAACCCGCAGTGTGCCGCCAATCCCCTATCCTTGCTACCCACTGAGTATGACTTTCACCTTGGCGCTGCGTAGCCGAGTAGAAATGATATCTCTCCGCGAAACCAAGCCGTTTCGGGGTAAGATGGCGGTCCAACAGATGGATAATTTTGTCGTATTCTACCTTCTCAATTTTCTGCGGCAGCGCCAGGTCACTCGCTAGCTTGTAACTTGATTCGCTCAAAGCACTTAATAATATTGCTTCCCGTTTGACCTTGGCTTTATCCGACGCATCATCTATGTCGTTCGCAACAAACCACTGCGTGAGCCGTGATTTATACGTATCCCACTCGTTTGTGAGGTGGTCGAAATTGGTTATAGCACCAAAAACTCCACTATAGAACATTTTCGTGTTGTTTTGATCCTCGTCGCCACTGTTACGTATTTATCGCGAGCGGGGATAGCGCACGTGCAATCAAACAGCGAGTCAGTGTCATAGTAATTGTTGAAATGGTTAAATAAATAATAGAGGATCTTAGAGAACATTTTACTTTATTACGAATTTTTGAGAGCACACATATTTTGACAAGGGGCGTGAATCCACAGACTAGTTAAAAAAACAGAGAATAAAAACTTATGAGGCGCTTACATAAAATTATAAATTTACCTAATTACAACACACCTCCTTAAATTTATAATCTTATAACCTTTTACTTTTACATAAACAATAGATAAACTAATCCTAACTAAATTAAACCTAACTCAAATCTGTTCTTCAAAAATTTTGACCGATCTAGACTTTTAGTTAACATGTCTGCCAAGTTGAATTTAGTATCAATTTTTACAATATCAATTAATTTCTTTTCATAGTTCTCATTTATATAATGATACTGCACTTCGATGTGCTTTGAGTTTTTTGTGAAGTTACCGTATTTAGCAATTGCAACTGCACCTGAGTTATCTTCATAAAATTTTATTGGTTCACAAAATTTAACATCAAATGATTCACTTAGCAAGTTTCTAATAAAAAGTACTTCTGTCACAGCCTCAGACATAGCGATATATTCTGCAAAAGTTGAACATTTAGCTACTGTATTTTGTTTACGTGTTTTCCAAAAAATTAGGTTTCCAAACAATCTAGTAATAAAACCAGTTGTAGATTTTCTATCAACATTATCTCCGGCATAGTCAGAATCTACCATACAATCTAGAATTTCAGTATCCAAATTAGCATAATAAGTTAACTTTAGATCCTTAGTCTTATACAAATATTTCAAGACTCTCATTGCATATTTGTAATGTGTTTGGTTGTAACAACTTTGGTATCTACTCAAATAATTAACACTATACGCTACATCTGGCCTTGTGCCTGTGCTAATATACAATAATTCACCTATTATATTTCTGTACTTAATACTTTCATCTACTTCTTGAGCTTGTTCTAATTTTAAATTTGTTTCCATTGGAGTATCATACAACTTAGCATTTTCCAGATCATATTTTGCAGCCAGAGATTCAATATATTTTGTTTGATTTAGAGTCATTATATTTTTATCATCACTATAATCAATATCTATGCCAATGTAGCTTTTAAGTTTTCCCAAATCTTTCATTGCAAATCTTTTCATTAAACTTGTTTTTACCTCTTCTATTTTATTTTTATCTTTACAGCAAATTAAAAGGTCATCAACAAATATTAATATGTATATTGGATCTTTGCTTGCTTTATTAACATACAGACAGTAATCATAGTTACTTCTAACAAAGTGTAAAGTTTTAATAAATTCGTCAAAACAATTATACCACACTCTAGGGCTTTCTTTTAGACCATAGAGAGCTTTGTGCAATTTATAAACTTTATTGTCGCCAGTTTCATAACCTTCCGGTTGATTTACATATACTTCTGACTTTACATAGCCATTTAAAAAGGCAGTCTCTACATCCACCTGTTCTACAAACAAATTGTTTTTACAATTGTATGACAATAAAATTTTCAAAGTTTGCATTTTACAGGTGAATAAGCATTGTCGGTGAAATCCTTTTGCTGGAATCCTCTCACAACTAGTCTAGCTTTATAAATATTATTACTTTTTCTCTTAAACACCCACTTAACATCAATAACTTTTTTATCTTTTGGCCTTTCTACAATTTGCCAAGTATTATTTTTATTTAAGCTTTCTATTTCAGAGTCCATTGCAATTTGCCATTTTTTAAAATCACTGGAGGTTAACGCCCCCTCGAATGAATTAGGCACATTTGCATCAACATAATTCACGTATATAAAATGTGAAACTGGATAACCATACCTCAAAACGGGAAATCTTTTCCTTTTTTGTGACTCCTCTACTTTTTTTTCTTTATCATCATTTAAATTTTCATTATTTACAGGATATTTCAGGGTATTATTAGAATTAGTCTCATCTGTATCTACACCATTTTTATCACTTTCATAATCAGTTTTATCTATTTCGTTTGAAGTTTGATCAATCTCTAAATCTTTATCTTTCTGATTATCTAGTTTTTCTAGGCAAATCAATTCAGTGTTTTCTTCGATTACCTGTACGTGCCTTGCATTAATTATTCTATTATTTAGTAAAACTCGATAACTATTTTCATTATAACCAACTAAAATTCCTTCTTGTGCTTTATCATCCCATTTACTTTTTCTTAAAACTTCAGGAACCCTGACAAAGACTCGACTTCCATGTATTTTTAAGTGTTCTACATTTGGTTTTATTCCGAAAAATATCTCATATGGAGTTTTGTTTTCAAGTGTATTTGCAATTGTTCGATTTTTTAAATATGCTGCTGTTTTTATTACTTCTGGCCAATACTTTTTTTTTTTTTTTTATTCGAAATGGGTTTGCTCTTGACTCTAATCTCTTTAACCTTCTGTGAATGTTAGCTTCTCTCATTAAACACCTACCTATATCCATAGCAGATCTATTATACCTTTCCGCTACTCCATTTAATTCATGAACGTAAGGTCGACATGGTAAAAGCTCTATACCCTTTTGCCTTATAAAATTACAAATTTCCTTGTTTAAATATTCTTTGCCATTATCACACTGGATTTTCTTGACTCTCTTATTAAATTTATTTTCTACTAAATTAACAAATTCTATGAAACAGCTAGCAACTTCAGCTTTACTTTTAATACAAAATATCCTTGTGCATTTACTATAGTCATCGATAAATGTCAAGAAATATTTTTCACCCCCGTAGCCAGTTGTATTATGTGGACCATTTAAATCAGTATGAATTAATTCTAAAATTTCAGTAGTCTTTGTTCTATTATTTTCAAAAGGTACATTAGTCATTTTGCTTTTAATACAATTTGAACATTTCATTTCCGTGTTTTCAATCTTATCAGGCAACCCATCTACTAATTTATTGTTTATAAGTTTATTTAAATACTGAAAATTTACATGACCAAGTGCCCTATGCCATTTTTCTTTCTGAGTTAATTTTACTGAATGTGCACACATTTCATTTTTCGATAAAAAACCTTTTATACGATACAAATTATTTATTTTATCAGCAACAACCATTAATTCTCTGGCCTGATTATAAATTTTTGCATTTTCATTTTTAGCTACAATAGTGCAAGTTTTAGTTATCTTTGAAAAACTTAACAAATTCTGCTTAATACCATCAACAAAATAAACGTTTTTTAAATCCACATGTTTTTCATTATAATAGTTCTTGAAATAAATTTTGACAGTACCTACTTTAGTAGCTTTTAACGTTTTACCATCTGGCAATTTCACATCGACAGGACTTTTCAAATCTATATATGTAATTATAAAAATATTTATCATCAATTATTATGTGGTCAGTACACCCACTGTCTAAAAGCCAATTAATTTCAATGTTATTATTACATTTTTCCTTTTCAATACACCCCGATACCTGATTTATTTCCGGATTACATACTTCAGTTGCCCACGACTCGGATGAAAAATTATTTGAAGACTCACCACTGGAATGATCATGACCTCTGAAATGACCTTGTCCTCTGGATACATCTTGACCTCTAAAATTACCTCGACCTCTGTAAAGACCTTGACCTCTGCCTCGACTATGACCATTGTTGAATCCACCTCTGTTGTGACCTCTCTGTAGTCCTCGCTGACCACGACCAGATTGGAATCTTCCTTGTGAACTTTGTTGCCCTTGATTATATTTCGGCCCATGCCAGCAATCCTTCTTGAGATAGCCAGTCTTTCCGCAAATAAAACACTGGGCTGAAGTTTTAGTTGCAAATGTACTGACATTGCTTTTCTTGTCCGAATCACAAGTGGCCATATTTTTCTCTTTTATTTTAGAACGTACATAATCTACTGTTCTTTGTTCTTCTGGAATCACATCAAGAAAATCTCCAATGTAACTATAGCTGGGTGGAAGTGCTCTCAGCAAATATCTTAACTTCTCGGATTCCTCTATTTTTCCTCCAGCCGATTTAAACTCATTTATTGTTTTTTCAAAATCAACAAAAAACTCTTCTACTGTACTGTAATTGGTTAGTCTGATTTCTTCAATCTTTCCTCTGCATATTATTTGCATAGCTGTAGACTGTGTTAAATACATTTTATCAAACTTCTTTATCATTTCATAAGCTGTTTTGCATTCACTGATATATTCTAGTTGTTTATCTGAAATTGTACTCATTATCATAGTTCTTGCTTTTAAATCCATCTTTTTCCATTCCGCTTCAGTTTTTTCACATTTGGCAGGCATCGTACCAATGGCGGCCTCGTTGCATTCTTTGTATTCCAACAAAGTTAACAATCTTAATTTCCAGCTTGTATAGTTTGCACCATCAAAAATAGGTATCACAATATCTTCTATCTTTGCTTGTTTAGCCATTCTGATGATAGTAACGTTTTATTAGTGTAAAATCTTGTAATTTTCACGATAAACTTTTGAGGTTATATCTTGATCGTACTATTTTTAAATGATCATTGCACTTTTATATTTCACATATCACATTGAGTTTTTATTTTGAACCACGCTCTGCTACCATGTTGAAATGGTTAAATAAATAATAGAGGATCTTAGAGAACATTTTACTTTATTACGAATTTTTGAGAGCACACATATTTTGACAAGGGGCGTGAATCCACAGACTAGTTAAAAAAACAGAGAATAAAAACTTATGAGGCGCTTACATAAAATTATAAATTTACCTAATTACAACAGTAATTTATTGATACTTCGATACACAACGCATGCGCGCCGACACACACATACGCGTGTCGTACGCGCAGTAAGTACATACAATCCTACACAACATAATATATCTAATAAAATAGGTACAGACGCCAGCACATCAAGCTACCCGAAACTGTCAAATTTTCCCAATCAACTGTGAACCTTATGCTTTAGCGGGAAAGTTGAAAATCTTTTAAAGAAATTTGACAGGTTGTAGTAGCTTGATGTACTGGTGTCTGTAGTTCTGTACCATAAGCGGGAATTCGCAAATTTTAGTTCTTATTCTCTTATCCTTCAAGGGCTCGTGGTTAAGTAATAACAGCCGCACAGGTCGATCGAACAGGTTATGCTACGCTTGCCGCGGTCGGTCCGTGGATGGGTGACCATCTTTACATACCGAGATCCTCCGTGCCTCGAAAAGCACGTTAAACCGTTGGTCCCGGCTGTCATTCGTGGATCTTTGACAGTCGTTACGGGACTTCAGAAGCCCGAGAGTATAACAACCGGTCTTACCAAGGGGTATCGTATTACCCAGTAACTGAGATGTGAAGGTTAGATAGGCAGTCGCTTCGTGTAAAATACTGGTATACTGCACCCGGTTAGACTGGAAGCCGACCACAATATAGTTTGGAAAAGGCTATGCAGATAATGACTTAGGAAATCCTAGGTGTAACGAAAACGTCATAAACAGAAAGAAAGAAAGAAAATTGTGTTTATTTGGCAAAAATAAAAAATAAACAAAACAAATTCAAAATGATTAAAAATAATAATGCCAAAAAGGCCTCAGCTCAGCATAATGCCAGATGGCAACACAAAGTGCACCACCTGATGCTGATTTTCAGCTGCTGCCCACGAGTGCCATACGCTCGAAAATATTAACACATTTAAAAATTCTAAAATATTTGCAAAAAATAAACATTACATTAGAAAACATTATATAAACATGCGGGATTCACGTGCATGTTACTGTTACCTACTATATGTTATGTCTCTCTCTGCATCACCTTTTAGAGCTATGAATAACAGAGTAAAAGTTCACTCATTCTCCATAGAAAAGGGAGGATCCTCAGACCAGACGGGTGTTGTCTGGTGGGCTACTGCCCGACGATTGAAGGACTTTGTACAAATGCTAATGGCATGTCGAACTTTGTTTGCGCGATGCAGGATTTTGCGTGACGTCGGTGTGATGCGTAGTTCGCATCATCATTTCAGCCGAAAGACGTCCACTGCTGGACATAGGCCTCCCCCAAGCACCTCCACTTCGACCGGTTCTGTGCTTCTCGCATCCAACGGGTTCCTGCGGCCTTCACCTTTACCGTCGTGGAGGTGATGCGAATATTTAGTTTCTGAAGTAAGTAACGAAACAGCCAAGCCATACATTTTACTGGTATGTAGAATTTGTGAAGTTAGGGTCGGTAGAGTTAGGCCGTGTAGATTCAGAAGCTTGGCTCTTCATGAGATCTTTTTCACAGGGCAAACCTTATGTGGTCGTGGTGGGTCGTGTGGTGTTTTTGGTGGGATTTCAGTTCTTTTTGTAAGTTGCTAGGCAGTCTTTTTAGTGTTTATTTTTTTCTTCTTTTTTTGGGGTGTATTTCTTGCACATCAGCAGTTTCGGTTTTCATAGCCCATTCTCTGTCTTTGCCTTTTTTCTTTGATGGTTTACTGATTACCATAAGCGATAAATCTCTTAAGCGATTATATTCAACTATAGCTGACTGTTGTGCTTTAATACTAGCAAACTCTATATTTATAAGGTGAACATCTTGTAAATTGGTCACTCTAGAGAGTGCTACATAAGCCTGCCCACAAGAGAAAAATTTCGGCTTTCTAGCACTTCAGGAAGTACCCTAACATTTTGAAGTCTCATACAAACTTCCACCCCCCATTTTAGGGGATGGGGGGCGAAAGTTATAAGTTTATTAATTTTTTTATTGGTTGTATACTAAACTTAGATTACCTACATACCAAATTTCAGCTTTCTAGCACTTCAGAAAGTAGCCAAACATTTTGATGATCATCAGTGTGTCAGTGTATCAGTGAGTGTGTCAGTGACGAAATCGGTGTATTTTAGATATCAATAAAATCTAAAGTATTAGAACTATTCAATTGAGACTTTGTATGTTTAATAAGTCTATTATTGACATCATGTCCTGAGAATATGAACTATCTGGTACATCGGAAACCAACTCTGTGAGGGTTCAAAAAAACGACGAAACACTTCGAAAAAAGGTAGGTAGTGGCCCTTGCGCTTCGCTTGGCTCGTCTTGGCGGGGGCACTACCGTGCCCCCAGATACACAATAATATTGGCAGAGTTCCATTTTCAAAATTTGAACTAATTTTTTTATTATATCGGATACGAGTGGCCAGTTCTAAAAACTTTCAGTGTCGCCCTCGATTGAGCAAAAAATATTTTTGTTACTTTTGTATTTTTAACGTTTAAGCAATTACTTTAGGTCATTCCATTTATTCACTCTAAGGTGGATGGATACGCAGAAACGCATGTCCGAGAATACACTCTAAGCCTATAAATTCCGTTTATACAACGAGGCCTGGGGTGGATTCTCGGCGTATCCACCCTGGGGTGGATTTTTTGGCGCGGATAAACGGAATAAACCCATTTACTTTTTCTCGTGGGGAAATCCTCATAGACACATACCTTCCTGAGGAGAAGGGACGGGTTGTGTCACGCTCCTACACACTTAAAACCCTCGTTTGAGCTTTATCTCACCTAATGTTACGCGAATATAATTTTAAGTTTTTTTCATTGGAATGTATTTTATCGAACCTTTATTAATTGATTGACACGCTAATAAAATTAATGGAGCCTGTTTGTGATTCTTAAAAAACAAAAATCAAAATCTTTATATTAACCACTTTTGATCAACTGTGCAATCGGTCGTTTACAGGCGATCCTACATAAAATTAAAAGCTATCTGTAATTGAATGGAATTTAGTAAACTCAAAACCATAACCACTGGAAATACACATACCTATTGCATTGTAAATGTTTAAAATATACATATTTTGCTCCATGAAAACCTCAACAATGGGCTGTATGTTAAAAAAAAAACTTGTTTGACTTTCATTAAATGGATAACAATTTCATGGATATAATAGATTAATATTATTACGGGGTGCCAACCCCGTAATAAATTTAATAGACGCTCATTTATTAAAAAAGGCGGACATCATTTGAGGTTCAATTAAATATCTTCCATTTTTATGTTTTTTTCCCTTTTATTGTTAAGTTCTAAGTTTTCGTTAAAATCCAAAATATAATAAAATAAAAAAAATACGTAAAATCTTTTTTTTGTAAGTTTTTGTATAAATAATTATGTTAACTTTACCATTTGACCGTGGCTTGTAAACCAAATTATTTTTATTTTTTAATTGGAATTTCTCATTTGTCGTAGTTCGTTGGACAATGTATTTAAAATTCTAAATTATGTAAAAATAAATGGGTTTATTTTTTATTTTATTTTGTTTTCATTTGTATACTAACTATCACTAATACTAACACACACAGGGCTATTATAATTTTTAGAATATAAAATGGACTCCCTTAACAGCATGCGAAATTAAATTATCTCATTTAGAACATCACCTGTGACATAATTTTATTTGTTTAATATGTACAGACGCCAGCACATCAAGTTACTACAATCTGTCAAATTTCTTTAATAGATTTTCATCTTTATCGCTAAACCATAAGGTTCAAAGTTGGCTGGGAACATTTGACAGTTTCGGGTAGCTTGATGTGCTGGCGTCTGTACATTAACTAGTATAACTGTACAATTGAGGACCTTGCAGCAAAAGGGAGGCAAGTCCAAGTAGGTATAAGAAATGTCAGGTACCGAGAAAAAAGGTTTTTAAAAATGATTGGTTACTCTAATGTCTTACATATTTTGCTAAAGTTTTTAAGGGAAATAAATAAATTTTTGACGACGATTTTTTTACGATTACGATGTCGTTAAAAATTTGGTTCTGCCTCCCTTTTGCTGCAAGGTCCTCTATTGTTATATTAATAATAACGGTAACTGCCTCGTTGGTTTAGTGGTCGCAAGCGCTACTGCTGAGCATGAGGTCCTGGGTTCGATTCCCAGTTCGAGTAGTGTTATTGGGGGTTTACCATTAGGAATTTCTCAGTAGAAGCTCATTCTGGATTTACACCCGGTTGATAGTATTAGGCTCGCCCCCTGTTACAGATAGGACTTCATAACTGGGGTAATGTACAACTCTGCCCACCCTTTCGAGGATTAAGGGGGTGTTATGTTATAAATCTATATATTATATGTATAAGATTCAAAGTCCTGACTGACTGATATACCAACGCACAGCCTAAACCGCTGGTCCCAGAGACATGAAATTTGGAGGGTGTGTTCTTTGTGAAGAGTAGGTATCCACTAAGAAAGGGTTTTTCGAAATTCCACCCCTAAGAGGGTGAAATTTCACGCGGTTGAACTCCCGGGCTGAATTTAGTAACGGTATATATAGCGGCCGGCAAGCGATAGTTATTTCACTTCAACAGCTATTATTTCAAATATAATTCCATTTCGTTATGCTATTTACTTATTTTATTTAATGAGAACAGAACTACTTACACTCACACATTGTAACCCAGATCTGGAAAACAATCAAGAGATCATGACGAAAAGATATGTACTTACTCAAGTAAGTATTCCTTTTAATAAACTTTTATCAATCACTCTTGTAGGTTAAAAACAGCACCAGCTTCTGATTATCTCTGAGAAGAAACACTGAATCTGACCCAAACGTCAAGATTTATTTTAAAGTTCAGCAGGGTAAAATATTTCACTTCCTTTTAAAGAATTTATTTCCATCGATCTGGTCTTATTGGAGGTAGTCAAATTATCTGTTATAGGTAACTCTGCTGGATAACTGAGCTGCCTGGTAGTAGGTACATCTTGCGGGTCCGCATCTGTGGTTATAGGTGCTGGCCAGGGCACATTGATGTTTTGAGGGAGTGCCTTCTGAGATAGTAGACTTCAAGAGCACAGTTTGTTGCTGAATTACGTTCATTATTGAAGTTTCTTCAATTTTTGCGCTGCCACCATTAGCGTCAGCGTAGCAAACCACGCTGACGCCATCAGGGAGGTCGGCCCGCAGCACCCAGTCGTAACCGATGTCCCACAGGAGCGGCCCCAGAACCGATCCCTGTGGGACACCGCACGACATCTCTCGCCGGTTCCACTCCCCATCGCGACCGGGGTAGATGACGGCTCTGTCCGTCAGATACGCCCCGACTACTCGACGGAAATAATTTTATACTTCACAGTATAATATAATCACTGAATTCAATCAACATTTTTTGGTTCGTGCCTCAGATTCGCATACACTGACGTCCCAGGAAGCGGGCTGTCAGAACCTACATTTTTATGAATCTCACAGTGGCTATTAGCCCATACGTCAGTAATTTTTAGTTTTAAGTAAAAACGAAAAATTTCATCCAATTTCTTTCAAACATTCTATATTTCACTGTCTTTCAAATATCAATTTCCATCGATCTGGTCATATTTCAGGCAGTCCAGTTATCGATGTCAACAGATAGTGTTAGTGCGGTGCAAGAGTTTTCATGCCCCTTAACAACGATTATGACAGTTTTTGTGACCCATCTACTATAAGAGATTGAGTCATTCATATTAAAGTCAGTTAATTCGATAGATTTCTCAAAACTCATTCGACATTTTCTTTCTAAACAATTAACACTGAGGACATTATTGCAGCATAAACTTTTAGCAATTGCAGTAGCATTTTTGTGTAAAATGCTACTGAAAAATTATTATTCGAATCTATTTCCATCGATCTGGTCTTATTGTAGGTAGGCCAGGTATCTGTTATAACTCTGGATAACTGGACTGCCTGGTAGTAATTAATATTTCACTTTCTTTGAAAGAATCTATTTCCATCGATCTGGTCTTATTGTAGGTAGGTAGTCAAATTATCTGTTATAACTGGATAACTTGGCTGCCTGGTAGTACCTACTTATATAAATATTTCACTTCCTTTCAAAGAATCTATTTCCATCGATCTGGTCTTATTGTAGGTAGTCCAGGTATCTGTTATAAGTATAACTCTGGATAACTGGACTGCCTGTTAGTACTTATATGTCGGGTCGGCGGACTAAAGCACATAAGTCAAAAACATGCTTTATTTTTTCTTTGTACCAAAATTATTAATTTACATCAATACATCGGCAGACTAAAGCACATAAGTCATATTCGCTTGTTCGGGCTTGAATCTAAGTGGCGTCCTTTTTCAACCTCTTGAATCGCATTAATCTTGCGGCGTTATAAAAAACATAAGTTGAGTTATGTTAAAAGGAACACTTGAAGCTCTCGGACTTCATGGACACAGAAAGTGACTTATGTTATTAGGAACGTCAAGTGCGTCGTGTTATCTCGATTTTTAATTCGAGGGTAGGTACTCAAATTATAATTTATTGCTTACAAAAAACTGAAGTGGTAACTTAGTGATTTGGGTCACACTAGTCGAGTTAGTTTTGCTCTGATTTGTTAACAGAACAGTTGTGGTGTGTGTCATTTTATTTAAAAATATTCCCAATTACTATGGATTGTCAGCGAGGAAAGAAATTAGTTGAGATGGTGATGAGGAGAAACACAAATGTTGAAGGTAAGTTTGCCATGTGTTTGATTTAAATCAGAAAGTAATATATTTATCTTTCATTGTAGTTTTAACAGAAATCATCAGTGATTTGTTCATTTTAGCATCAATCATAAATAAATGATTAAAATAATAATTTTTTTAGCCTCTATAGTATGTTTTTATTTTTAGATGAACGAAATGAACAACAATCTACAGGGACAATAGCGGAAGAAGAACCAATGCCTTCCACATCATCAGGCCACACTGGCGTCATGTTTATTAATCGAGAAATGGATTTCTCAAGTGATGATTCTGTTCTGGATCCACATTTCGAACTCCCTGAAACAGCAGTAGATTCGTCGACATCCACCGATACTGACCGAAGAGCCGACACGCCACATGCGGTCGAAACATCTCCAAAAAAAAGTATTCGCATTACGAAACAAGAAAAGAAAATAAAACGCAACACAGGTCAATCATATAAAACATTAAAAGGTAAAGTTGTTTCCAGCAGAACAATGAAAGAGCTAGGGACGGACTGAACTAATTGCCCAACATGAACATCACAAGACTGCCGCAGATCAAGCATACGAAATGAAAAAATGTGATACTCAAGTAAATAAAAGTGACAGTACTGTGCAAGTTTACACATTTGACTTACAACAGTGTTTACCCACTCCAGCCCTCAGCTCTTCTGTAGCTTTCTACAAACGCCAGTTGTGGACGTTCAACCTGACTGTCCATGACAACAAAACTGGAAAAGCTGTGTGTTACATATGGTATGAAACCATAGCTGCTAGAGGAGCTAATCAAATAGCATCATGTCTTTTCAAACATCTCCAAACATACGTACCTGAGAATACAAGACATGTAATATTTTATTCTGATACTTGTGGCGGTCAGAACCGAAATTCTCATGTCAGTTCAATGTTGACTTGGGCTTTGCAGAAATTAGACATAGATGTCATAGACCACAAGTTCATGGTTCCGGGTCATAGCCACTTGGAAGTGGACACGGATCATAGCATCATTGAAAAAAAGAAAAAGAAAACGGATTTGCAGATTTATCACCCGCATGATTGGATTCAACTCATCAGATCGAGCAGTAAAAAATTTGAAGTTGTCGAAATGCGCAGTTCCGACTTTTTAGATTTTTCTTCATTGTTAAAGGGTCCATTAGTATTAAGAAACAAAGATGTAGGCTCGATAAAAAGTGGTTGCGCTATGATTCTGAATTTGGCGTAATCTCCTACAAAGACACATTGGACACGGAATGTAATTTTTACAAATTTAACTTGAAACGTCGAGTTTCTGCCATACCTGACACTATTCCTGTTATATCGGTACAGCCCTTACCGATATCAAAAGAAAAGAAAGATGATCTGATTTCTTTACTCTCCTTAATACCCGACGTTTTTCATAGATTTTATTTAGATTTGCCTTCTGTGAACAATGTACGTAATACTGACCCTGATATTTTAGATAGTGAAGAAGATGAATAAATAGTTGAATATAAATTATAAATATAGGCTAATATATAAATGATGTATGCTAAATTAATTTTACGTTCATAGAAGTAACTTTTGAATGTCAACTAAAACATAGTTTATAATTATTTTTACTGTTCTCATACACTTAAGTCACAAGTACCTACTAGGTACACAGTGTTCTTTCTAACATAAGTCACTAAAATCCCTTTTTATTATATTTTTATCAAATTATATTTACGTGCATGTTAGTATTAATTAAAAACATCTCAATATTCCAATAAAGTTGAATTTATAGTTTAACGCTATTTTTTTATACAGTTTTTAGTTGTTCCTGAAAAGTTTCACTTCTGGACTTATGTTTTTTAGTCTGCCAGCCCTAGATATACTCTCACTGCATAAAATTGTTAGATGTATTCCAAAAAAAGCTCGGCTATTAATATACAACTCCCTTGTTAAGCCTCATTTATTATATCTCATCGAAATATGGGGTAACTCATCTAAAACTAGTCTAAAACCAATCCAAATTCTACAAAATAAAATAATCAAAATATTACACAATTATGACTTCTTAACACCGTCAAAAACTATTTACAAAGAGACCAAGCTATTAAACATCAAACAACTTTATATATACAACACATGCATACTTATCTATAAAATTACTCACAAACTGATTCATTCACGCATTACATTCACAACAGAAGGTGAGAGAAGTAAATACTCATCCCGTCGAGCCTGTCACCTGGTATTGTCTAGAGTAAGAACTAACTACGGCAAAAATAATTTAACCTATGGGGGAGCACAGCTCTATAATAAACTTCCAAATGATGTAAAAGAAGCGACTTCACTGAACATATTTAAATCTAAATTATTAACTTTTATTTACAGCGACGAAACACTATATTAGTTGTGTTGTGCATATTTGTGTCTAAAACAGCAACATCTTTTAACTTGTGCCACCGCCTTATCTTAGAAATGCAGTGAACTCGCTTCCAATTTTGTTTTCAATGACCCTTCTTTTTGTTTGTTTATTTTTTTTTTGTTTTCTTCTACCCGCACTGATATAATATAATTAGTAATAAGATTTATTGTTCTCATGTAAGTGACGATTGTCTTAATGAGAAATAAAGTTCTTTAAACCGATATAAATATTTCACTTTCATTTAAAGAATCTATTTCCATCGATCTGGTCTTATTGTAGGTAGTCCAGGTATCTGTTATAACTCTGGATAACTGGACTGCCTGATAGTACTTTATAAATATTTCACTTTCTTTTAAAGAATCTATTTCCATCGATCTGGTCTTATTGTAGGTAGTACAGGTGTCTGTTATAACTCTGGATACAGACCGCGCGGCGAGAGTTTGGCTTTGACCTTCGGGTGGAGGGGATTACTGCGCATGGGTACTGTCACGCACACAATACTTTTCCTTTTTTATGTACCAGGTTGGATATTTGAGTGGGTCAAAATTCATGTACAGTGGTAATAATGCTAGAAAATAATACGAAATAGATAAACTTCTTCATTTATTAAAACTATTGATAGTAATTTTACTTATATAAAATGTTTATTTCCTTTTAAAGTTTACAGAGACAGCGATGAAAATTCTAAATAATTGTTTTTTAATAAAATTATTTATTCCAAGATACATGTAAAATTGGTACATACAAACAAAAGAAAACTTAAAATAATTATTAAATACAGTGTGTCCCTGGATAATCTGCAACCCCAAAAGGGGGTGAAACTACACCAAAATGTAATTAAAAAAAGTTAACATTAAAAAAAAGTCTTAGCAGCAGTGCTATTCAGATTCTGAATCAGTTAAAGGTTTAACGCCTTCTATGAAATCACCGCATGGTCCAGTGGTGCTGCCGCGACACGAAATTGTGCAACGTCTTTTGCTTGTTGAGGGTCCGGGTTCAGGGCTTCCTCGGTCGCAGTTGTCATCATCGTCATCATCATCATCATCTTCATAACCATCATCAGAATCATCGTCTTCGGAACTATCATCGACGCGAATTATAAATTGCTCGGTAAGTAAATCAACTACATGGTCACTCTTGGCGTACTCTTCTTCTATATCTTTTACCTTTTTACATATTTTTTCCCATTCCTGGGCACCCATTAAGGATACTTTTTCTTTGATAAGTTTGGTACATTCTTTTAAATTCCATTTAACATTTTTGCTAGCTACATATTGTTTAATAGTAGCCCATGCCATTTCTATGGGGTTGAGGTCTGGATGGTAAGGCGGCAATCTCAATATGCTATGGTTTGCTTCTGCTAAAATTTGATCTATTGAAAAAGTTTTAAATCTTTCTTTATTAGCTTTTATCAAGTTGTACAATTGTGGCTTGAGCATTGTTGAATCATATTGTATGCCTTTATCAGTTAGCCAATTCTGCATATCGGCTTTTTTGGTATTGGAGGACGGTGCTAAATCCCATTGTTTATTGTTGTATGAGGCGTTGTCGACAACCACTACAGAATTGGGTGGTAGGTTGGGAATTAATTGTGTCCTAAGCCATTTTTCATAATTCTCGTAATTCATGTTGTCGTGATAGTCCCCTGTTTTGGTGCCGGCTTTAAAAGTTAATAAAGCATTTGGTATAAACCCAGCTTCAGATCCTGCGTGGACTATCACGACTCGTTGTCCTTTAGAAATGGGTTTTTTTAGTCCTTCCGTAGGACCATCGCTCCAAGCTTTGGTTGTTGAGTGCGATGAATCTACGTAGGATTCATCTGTGTAAACAATAGGTCTTCCTTCTTGTCGATATTTTCTTATTTTTCTTAAATATTCAATGCGTTGTAATCGGATATTCGATGTTTCTATTAGAGTCATTTTCAAAATATGTGTACGTCACGAAATTGTCAGTAAATTGTTTCGTTAGGAAATGTCAGGAAATTGTAAAAGTAAGGTCGTATTCAGAATTAAGTAATATTGTAGTAGTTACGGTGTTATACCTACTTATAATTATTTTCAGACTATAATTTATGAGAAATATCTTTATAAACTTTAGCACTTAGATTTTTTATATATTTTTAATTTTGCGCGCGGTACTCTATAACAACGATATTCAGTTTTCTTCTAAGATAATCCGTAAATATTTATCGTTTCTCTCTTTTATTTTTATTCATTACATAAAACACTCATTTTAATATTATGTACCTTATATTTTCATACTTTACACATGAGAGCCACAGCCTTACCGGCTACAATTTACTGACGTCAGTAAATGTCAGGAAATTGTTCGTCACTAAACATGTAAAATTTAACCTAAAAATATTTTTTACACTAAATACAATCACATTTACTAGTAGATTGAAAGCGTAATCTATTATTCTTGTCATAATTTAAGTATTTTACAATTGCGGTGGCTGAATTCTTAAAAAAATACTTACTTTTGTTGAGAAGACCTCGTCAGGAAAAGGTTAATTATTTTTTTCACAATTGAACCTACAGAACTTCTGACGTGTCACAACGACAAAGAAAATGGCGGCGCGTCATTGTGATGTTACTTTTCGTGACATGATCAGTGTTGCCAGTGATTAAAGTTAGATTCCCACTCTTCGTGTCACAAAAAGTTGGTAAATTATGTCAATAAATCAATGTCACGAAATTGTTACGATTATTAAGGACATTTTTTAAATGTTCATTCTAAGTTTATTTAACGTGAATTTAAATAGTTTATCTATCCAACATAACACTTAAACATTGTTTTTTTAATTATGGTATACAAAACTAGTAAGTTTCGTACAAAAATTCTGATTAAAAAATATGTTTCCATTGTCATCCAAATAGGGGACAATAAAAAATGTATGGTGTTTTTTTGTTACCTTATTTTAACATTCAACTTATGCTAGGATATGAATCGCAATTCATTGCTTTTTATCAGGATTATTATGCAGAGATGTTTAGATTAGTCTGTGAAATTTAAAAAAATGATTTATGTTATTCGGAACCATTTTATTTTCAAAGATTTTTAATGAGGACAAACGTTTTGTAGTAATAGTACACATATTTTGAAAATGACTCATTAGTAATTTACGGTTGTTTTCTGTTTTTTTCCAGCGAAATCCTAACTCCTTTACAATTGCACGAAGACTTGTTTCGGACCCTTTAAAGTTTATATCTTCCTCAAGTTTCTTTTTTAGTTTCCCAATGGTGGGAAGTTCATTATTCGTCTTGTGAAAATTGTGTATACATCTTTTTATAACACCTTGATCAAAATTATCAATATTGGTAACTGGTTTAGCTCTGGGACGTTTTTTTCCAGGTGTTCTGAAAATAATTAGCAAATCGGAACTTTTGGCTTGATTTGCGATATTTTTTACAGTGCCAATTGAAGTCTTAGTGGCCTCCGATGTCCGTTTTTGAATTTGAGCTAATTTACTGACTACACAATTTAATTTAGAAACAGTTTCCGTTTTCATTACCTGCATAGTCTGTATAGTTTGGTTATTCTCCGACTGACTGAGTAAAGAAGCAACTTCCTCAATCTGACTTCGAATTTGCTTCAATGAATCGATACATTCGTCAGCTTCTTTCTTTAAAAAGCAATTCACGTCATATATCATTTTCCGTGCTTGCCTTTTTAAAACAATGTTTTTTTTACGCATTTTCAAATCACTTTTTAATATTTACAAAAAAAACTTAACTGACAAACTTAAACAAACAAACTCAACAAATAATAACAATCGACAACAATAAACAATTAACGAAAATAGCAATTCACTTGTGAACGTGATTGTACAACAGGAGTGCGCGGTACGTCGTATCGATGCGAGAGGCAGGGAACGACTGGAGCGCCAATCAGAGCACCGCGTGCGCCTACACACCCGCCCCGCACCCCGCTAATTGCCCGTTGATACCCAATTTCTGATTTCTGCGCAATAACGGTCAAAGCCAAACTCTCGCCGCGCGATCTGTAACAGGGCTGCCTGATAGTACTTTATTAATATTTCACTTTCTTTTAAAGAATCTATTTCTATCGATCTAGTCTTATTGTAGGTAGTCCAGGTATCTGTTATAACTCTGGATAACTGGACTGCCTGGTAGTACTTTATAAATATTTCACTTTCTTTCAAAGAATCTATTTCCATCGATCTGGTCTTATTGTAGGTAGTCCAGGTATCTGTTATAACTCTGGATAAGTGGGCTGCCTTGGTAGTACTTTATAAATATTTCACTTTCTTTCAAAGAATCTATTTCCATCGATCTGGATGTAATGCTAGCCAGTCCAATTATCGGTCTTACGCGTGCGCAATAGTTGGTACTGCTGATGCGTAGCGCAACATGAGATCTTCAGTTGAGGCTTCAGTGTTTGTTATATGCGCTCACACAACCATTTTTTTAACATTTGATGATCAAGTTTCGATTCGTAAGTGGACTTGTTTCTGTCCACTTTCCGCTAACCGCATTTAACTTGATTCGGATACATATTTACAATTCGATTTCATAGAAATTGATAGTTATTGTGACATTTATTCGAGCAATCCTGACAGAAAAAGCTGCTCAATTTTATCAATATTTATAATTAGAAGAAATAAAGAAATCATTTATCTGGACTAAACGTCAAAGTCAAATCATTTATTTCAAATAGGCACATAAAAGGCACTTTTGAACGTCGAAATTTACAAGAAAATAGAATTGATTCTAATTGCCACTTCTAAAAGGTAGTTTCTTTTGTAACAGAGGAGGCAGAGGCTCCAAGAACGAAAAATACAATTCCAAAAAAAAAATTTGGTATGATATTAGGGAATTTATTTCAAATAGGCACATAAAAGGCACTTTTGAACGCCGAAATTTACAAGAAAATAGAATTGATTCTAATTGCCTCTTCTAAAAGGTAGTTTCGTTTGTAACAGAGGAGGCAGAGGCTCCAAGAAAGAAAAATACAAAACCCAGAAAAAAATATTGGTGTGATATTAGGGGAGCGGACCCCATTATGAGAAACTTTTTTTGTCGAACTGTAAAAGGAACAGCTTTGATAATAATTTATTGTTTGAACTAAGCTTATTCTATTTGGAATTTAGTATTGTTTATGTCCTATTATGGCTATCTCACAAGATAAAAAAAGCAAGAAATCTTCTTTTTGTTTGGAAAATGTAAGTGTAGAGGTTTTCTTGTAAGTAATAATACTGGTTTAATTCCAAACACGTTATCTTTATTTCACTTCGGATCTAACCTCTCACAAATCTCTCTCTACCGCTGACAGCTCTCATAGAGGTGTCCATAAACAATCATATTAGGGATGTTCTACATTACAGATCCTACAGTAAGGTGTCTCCTAATATGGGACACCATATAGCCCCAATATGAGATATCTCATATTGGGGCTAGTTAAATATAAATTAAGTTAAAAGAACATATTATTTTCAAGATACTTTATTCAAAAACTAACGTCGAATCAACCTGAGACGTCACATATGAAATTAATAGTAGATGCTTCCACACCGCCGCATAACTCGTGGCACCATCGAAAGCATTTGTTACACTGAATCCATTCTTCTCCAGCAATGTCATTAGAGTACGGATTGCAGCGATAAATGCATTCCACATCTTCGGTACTATCGCTGTCATCAGACTAGCAATGGTGGCTCCCCTTCGTCACCACTAGATGAGGATGAACTTGGTTGAAATATCTTCTTCTTGACAGGCATATTCTTTGGTTTGGTTGTCGTAGTGGTTTTTTTCTTTTTGATTGTTTGGTTTTGTTTGAGTTTCCTTTTTGTTCTGCTGTTTTCTTCTGAGTAAACTGTCTTTCAAGTTCATCTTTATATGGTGAACTGGTCACTAACACAACCTTTCCTGTTCTTGCCTGACGTGTCTCGTTTTGTCCACTTTTCTTGGTTTTTGATTTGGGTATAGGGCTAATATCAGTTGGTTTAATTACAAATTTTGTGGTATTTGGCGACTCAGTAAAAGCAGTCGACGTTGATGCAATTGATGCTATTGACACTGGCGTCAGTAGCAATGGGTTCAGATGACACATTTGAGGAGGAGGCATCCAAAGCTCCAACGGTACGTTCCCAATGTTATTGTGCGGGACCACTACTACGTCCTCACTTGGAAGGTCTGTGTTCTGTGTGGTCTCAATGGACTGTCGGGAAAGCTCGGGGGACGCTAAGCGTGTTCCAAAAATATTGTTTCCAGGTGATTCGTCTGTAATGGACGTAAACGGGCGACATTACAGTTATGCTTGTATATCAATAATCTAAATCCACAACTTAACGCATATTTAATAATAAATGCTGCACCCATTACTATTAAACTCAACAGTTAGCCCACTTTCTACGAATATACTTACTGACATTAAATTAGTGGCTATCTGTGGCACACACAAAACATTTTGAAGTTGTCTTACCTCATTTCCAAAGTTTACTATTATATCTCCTACACCACTACATCTCAATTGTTCATTATTTGCTACAGCAACTCTAATTTGTTTTGCATTTCAACTAACTAAAGTCTTTATAATTCACCATATCCACTTTAGAATTTGTCATATGTATGAGATGTACAACCAGAGTCGATGAACCACGCATTACTTTCATGAACAAACAAAGCTGAAGCGAAGCTTGTAGACTCATTCTTGTCATTCTTCATCTTGTAACATTTGGCCTTGATATGTCCAGTCTTATTGCAGTAATGACAGACCATAGTCTTCTTCTTGAAAGAGTTCGAAATTAAAGCTTTTTTGTTATTGTTCGATGCACCATCACTTCTCCGCAGCTCTTCTTGTAAAAGTTGAGTTCGTACAATTTCGCTGGTGTGATCATTGGTCATTGGTTGATCATTTACTCTTTCAAGATTAGAAACCAAGTATTCGAACTCCTGAGGTAGACCGCTCAATAAAATCTCTGCGACTTCAGCATCATCCGTCTTACGGCCAATATACGAGAGCTGTTGCACAAGGGTCATGACACCCTGTATGTATTCAGACATACTTGAAAACTGAGTATAATCAATTCTATGCAGTTTTCTCAAAAGCAACACACGTAACAAGCCCTTATTTTCAAACATATCAGCAAAATTTTTCCAAGCACCTTTTGCTGTAGTAGCATTCCTGATGTATTGATAAAAGTGCCGGATATGTACGAGTATATACACCAAATTAACATTGTTAAATAAATGAAACTTCATAGATAAGTAAAACAATTTTCAAATATTTAGCAATTTGAACCAGGTAATTAGTCAACATAGATAACATTTTAACGATCTCTTATAATTGGCAATGACAAATAATTAATAATATAGATTTAAAAAAATACACTTAAATTCTGTACCCTAAGTAAAACAGCCTTTAAATTTTTACTCTTACTGACTAAACTCTTATGAAATCAAATTTAAAGCCTCTCATCGCATTTTTTTATCAAATCAAATCAAACTTAGTCTTTCAACGCAATTTTTGCTCATTTATCAATCTTAAAATATCGCAATGACTTTAGGAACTCAAAAACCCCGACACGTTTAGATATTGATTTAAAAACGGGAGGGTTAAGCTTTTTTACCACTTGGTATTTTGCGATTTCGCAAATGTAAATTTTTTCTGGCCACTTAAACTTTTATCGGCAACTTTTTTCGCAAATTTTCGTATCTATCATTCACTAAAATTGCCATTCTTAAATAATCTACAGAGCAATCATTATTTATTTTGAAAGCGAAATATCTATCTACAGTCCAGCCTTCGAGAGAATGCGTTCTTGACATTTGTCAGTTTCATACAAACGAATAAGTGCTTTGCGAATTAGATCTTTATGAGGTACTAGAATTGTCGCACTGATAGGTGAACGCATTCTCTCGGCGGCGCGGCGGCCGGACTGCAGTTAGTTAAAGGCACGGTGATATGTCAGCGGGATTGTCCGAAAGGGTTACCGCTGGCCCGGAACATAAAGGGCTAAGGAAGGAACACGAGTGGGTTTTAGTCAGTAAGAGTCTGACACTCCCTTCCGCTCTACCCAGAGCGGGAGGGGTCATATGATGATTTCCCATCCTGAAAAAAAAGGCATGGTGATATCATTGCGTACCTACAGCATGCGTCCAGAGTAGTCTGCACGCATTTCTGTGTTAGTCATCATTAAACATAATATGCAATGACCGCATATTTGCACGACATTGCGTAGGTACGCATGTTGAACGCGTTGCTATGGCCGTAACTTGAAGGCAAGCGCAAGGCCGCACCGCAACGCATTTCAATACAAAAAACCGTAGTGCGGCCCGCGTGTAGTGCGCGATGGTTCACACAAAATGTACGAAAGTCAAAGCAAAGACGAAAGTCAAAGAAACGGCAAGCAATCTCGAAACTTTGCATTTTCGGCCTGCCCAAATGTACGCCAGCCTTTAATTGTCATATTCACGTGTGTATAAACAGTGTCGAAATACACTGAGCACTCTGACCCTATTTTCTTAAAGTTTTTTTTTTTTTGCTTTTATATTACCCTTTTTCACAACCAGGTGCACGTGCCAAGGCATATAACATCCAAAAGCTTGCTCCTTAGACTGAGTGGAGAGGTACGTGTGCACAAAATATAACACATTTAAAAACACAAAATCAACAGAATTCCCGGCTTTAAAATATAACTGGACACGGCACACACTAATTTTTACTAATTTGTAGTTAGACAGACCACCTTCGAATACTAACAATATAACAAGTAGAACGAATGATCGCAAAAAAGTTTGTTTTAGTTGTTTTTTTTTTAATTAGTAATACGTTTAAGGGCTGATTTTTCCAAGCCCAGATAATTTTATCGGAGGAATAATTTTGAATTTTTTGACATTTCTTCCATACAAAAACTGTCAGACGTCAATTTTATTCCACGAATAAAAATTATCTGTCGATTTTGAAATCAGCCCTAAGTGTACTCTTAGAATTAGAACCTCTAGGATCTCCTCTAGGTTCCTGTCGCATCGGCGATTGCACATCATAGTTTCGCCCCTCTGTTATAAGAAAGCGATTGAGATGAAGAAGAAGAAAATTATACTCGGTTTAAAATAATAATTTCAAGATCAATATAACATAACATCACGCCTGTATAGCCCAAAGGGTTGTCAGAGGTGTATCTTTGTACAGTTTCTTTCTATATTTATGTCTGTAATTTATATGGTGTACATAATAAAGAGTATTCCATTCTATTCTACCTATAGTAGACCCATATTTCTCCAGTTATGTTTAAGTCCCATTATTTGGGGGCGAGCTTATCATCAACCGGACACAAATGAATTATTGTTGAAAAATTGGTACGGGCAGAACAAATTCGGATAAATAATGCTTAAAAACCTTGGTTCTTCCTGGAAAAAATAAAAAAAGAAAGTATCAAAAAAATATTTAAACCAAAAAATATTATATAAAATATTTATTTTATTTTAAATCGGTTAAAGAAAACAACCTTTTTTCTGTAACTAGAGTGTAATTATTATGTTTATTAGGTAACAAGGTTTTTGGTTTGTAACATTTGACTGCATTTTTTTTCTTAAAATCAATCATGTATAGGTACCTACATACATAAAATGTATTATAGCTATTAAGGATTTCATTGACTAATATAGCTATATTATAATGACGGAAATAGAGCTAAAAAGTCTGGGAATAAGCATGCACGATGTTATTGTAATAAGTTACTTGTTGAATAAATATTTGTAGGTATTAAAAATCTTCATAGAGGCGAGAGTGCTAGTCGTGAAGATTTTGAAAAAACTTTTGGAATAAGTATACAGGAATAGAAATCATAAAGTATTCCAAAAGTTTTTTGGTTTTTTTTTTGTGCCGAGTCTTGCGCGATTTGAGACTTCTATACTTTTAGGGATAGTAATCGCAATTGGCGCAAAACTCAGCACATAGGTAGATAAGACAGAGGCGTAAGAGAGAGGCGTACTGTACCTCTCTCTCTCTCTAACTTGTTACTGATACACAACTAACGGAATGATGAACGAATGAATGAATCGAATGATGAACGTCATCATATATTTTATATTCATTGTCGTAATGGAAGACCTCTTGACAAAGTGGTGCCAACTGGTGTCGTAAATTTTCACGAAAACCACGACTGTAACATGAACGACCTATAATATAAACGGCTGGGTCTCAGATTTCCTTTCTTTGAGGAAATGGGCCGTAATCCACCATGCGGGCCCGGTTATTCCGATTATCCACCCTAATGTGGATATGCGGAACCGCATGTCCGAGAATCCACCCTAAGCCTATAAATTACTATATTATATAGACTTAAAAAATTATTATATAGACTTTTTTGTTTTGTACTGTAGCCTATATTGTGTTGTGTGTACTTTTATTGTTTAAAGAATTTTTTTTTGTTTTGGGTCCTGGAAGCCCCTTAATAATAATATATAATTGTAGTCCAATGTTAGCATGTTGTTGTTATAACTACACTATCGTATTAGGTAAGCCTGTGATGATAGTTGTATGTGTTTTAAAATAAATAAATAAAAAATAAATAAATAAAATTCCGTTTATCCAATTAGCCCTGCGGTGGATTCTCTAACATGCTTTTCCGCGTATCCACCCTAGCGTGGATAAACAGAATAAAGCCGCGGGCCCAGTAACCTATAAGTTATACGTTCTAAGATTGTTTGAAGCTATAAGTTCTATACAATTTTGTTATTTCTATGTAAGTAGATGATAAGAAAACTTTTTTCTATTTGATGATTAGTTTCGCCTAGGCCAAACCAGTTCTCCCTACACGGGTTGCATGGTTGCGGTCGGTCGATAGGCGATGTAGGATGCAAGAGCGAGCAAAGGGCACCCCGAGGTTAGGTTTGGTTAGGTCCGTCGACATAGGATGCAAGAGCGAGAGCATGAGAATAAGCGCCTAGGCGAAACTAGTTCATCCTAAAATCGGTTTTGGCCGGTAACATACTACATTACTTAGTTATAGAATATCTCTGTCAAATTAACCAAAACAATTTTGGTTTCAACTAGATGAAGCCCTTTGTGTATACCTTAAGTTAGAATTAAAATGGAATTTGTTCAGTTTGTTAAAAATTATGTTTCACTTTTTTTTTTAATTAGTTTAAGGTTATAATATTGGGTCAAAAAGAAAAAAAAAACAAAAAAAAACAGCCTGTATTTGAAATTAAAATATTATACTTGTTTGAACTGTTGTTTTACGGATAAGAAAAGACAATCTGTTAAAATTGTATTATATAAAGAAATGTTTTTTTTTTTGTATAAGTATAGCCAGTGAAATTAATTGTTTATAAAATTGACAATCTATAGTCCGGCCGTCGAGGGAATGCGTACCTGACACCTGTCAGTGCGACAATTCTCAAACAAATCGGGGTTTGTCGAAATGTGTAATTTTCGATACGATAGCTTGTCGCATGATTGTGAATAACTATGCAGATCCAGTTTTATTTAAACCGTACTAAAGGCAGTATAACCGGTCAACCTTAGCGAATACACTTTTGTTTCCTTCAACCTTGACCTAGCCAGAGTCATCGATAAAACGATGGAGCCATTACTATAAAATTGTTTTTTTTTAATATTAGTATGGATTTTTTTATTCGTGGATACATAATTTTAAAAGCTAACAGTATTAAAATAACAATAATAATAATATGTACAAGTATATAAATAAAAACATATAATATGAAATTGGATCAAATTCGCAAAACTATTCGTATGTATGAAACTGACATTTGTCAAGGACGCATTCTCTCGTCGTCCGCACTGTATGTCAATTTGTTTTGGCCATTTCAGACAGCTGTCAAAAAATTTATAAATACGGATAATCTAAGTTGGTATTCAAGTTGTTAAACAATAATTTATTTCCCTGACTTAATTATGTAAAGTCAACGATTAGTGTTGTAACAGTACAGAACTACATTTGTTTGTAAACATTTCTCGTGTATCAACTACTTGTGAAAAGTAGACTTTGTATTACTATTGCCAAATTTTAAAATATAGGTACTTATTTTCTAGAACTGATTTGTTTCATTTGAATCCTAAGTTAAACGGTGTTAATGAAAATAATGATGCATTCATTTATTCAAATCATGATTAATTTTTACATAATATAAGCTAACAATCTTCAAAACATATTTAATAGCACTGTGCGACCTAAGCCCGCACTTATGACATGCTTTTCTGTGACTTAAATAGTCCATTTTTACACAGATTGACTTAAGTGCGAAATTAGGTCACACGAGCTATAAAATAGAATACGATACGTATGACTTAAGTGGTCTATAAATGCACGGCGTTTAACATCCTCGCTACGTGCAATAATTAACTACATACGTCATACTTATCGTAATGTACTATTTTACTAATGGGAAAATCGTCAGAAAACTTTAGCCTGCAACAAGGAGGCCTGTTGGTTTGTGGTCACTGCTGCCATCTGCAATACCAGAGGCAAACGCAAGTGCGTTGCCCTACCAGAGGCAAAGCTGATATGTCTCATGTGCCTGTAACTACACAGACACAAAAATTTGTCTGCTCAACAACGTACAGTGCGTGCCACGTAAGAAGAGACAACCCCGCCACCCCCGCCTCTTTCCGCCGCCCCGATGACGCCCGGTGCGGGACGGGGACCGGGCGTCATCGGGGCGGCGGAGGCAGGGGAGGCGGGATCAAGTCTCTTCTTACGTGGCACGCACTGTAAGTAACGCAATGAACGCCATTCGTACTGTTAGTGTGTTACGAAAACATAAGGGCCAAAACACACACGCTACTTTTAGCATCGGTGATTTAGCCGCTTTTTAGAAGCTAAATGCATCGATACAGTCGCAAAATCGCCGATGCTAAAAGTGCTTTGGCCCAAAAAATTGCGATCACACTAACAGTAGGAATGGCGTTCGATTTGACAGTTCAACAATATTCATTGCGTTATTCACGTTGTTGAGCAGACAAATTTTTCGAACGTTTGCAGCAATGGTTTAGCAATATCTTTCAAAATGATTCAGATTGTGATTGAAAGGCTCAATCCTGACTAATAATAAAGATGTGGAAGTAACTGTCTGTCTATATGGTATTAACTGCCCCGTTGGTTTCCCCGGCCTGCCCGATTGGTCTGGTTGGTGAGGTCCTGGGTTCGATTCCCGGGTCAAGGCAGTGTTATATATTGTTTGTGTGCTGCTAAAGAGAAATTTCTGATGGAAAAATCCAATAACACTTGCCTGAAATGGGAATCGAACCTCATGCTCAGCTGTAGCGCTTACGACCACTACACCAACAAGGGTTTCAAGTAAACATTACCTCACATATACATAACCAGCCTATAAAGTACTTCTGGGACTCGGGTCTCCTCCCTTCGAGAAGGAGTGGGTTGTAATCTACCACGCGGGGCCCAGTGCGGGTTGGTAGATGTCACATGTCTTAGAATTTTTGGTTCTAGGACATGCCGGTTTCATCACGATGTTTTCCTTTACCGTATTGAGAGTAATGGTGATGTAATAATCTATACAAAGTAAAGCGCCACCACTGGTCACTAGGCACGGGCCTGCGGGCGGAGAGTAATGGGTAGCTCACCGTCCGATCAGGACCAGGCCCGTGCCGGACAAGCGTACGTGTTCCACGCGCGCCTCAAAGGGATGTCAGCATCAAGTGAAGGGGTCCGTCAGGGCCGAAGCCTGCCGGGTCAGCGAAATTGTCCGAAAGGGTTACCGCTGGCCCGGAACATAAAGGGCTAAGGAAGGAACAAAGGTGGGTTTTAGTCAGTAAGAGTTTGACACTCCCTTCCGCTCCACCCAGAGCGGGAGGGGTCATTTGATGATTTCCCACCCTGAAAAAAAAAACCACTGGTAACACCAAGAAATAAAAATTCAAATGTAACATATTTATTGAATAACATTGATTACAGTGCCTTAGAAGATACAAATAATAACAACATCAATTAAATAATACTTCAATAATCTTTAACATCACATTTTACATAAACATTAAAGAAAAATGCAATATTTCAACGTTAATTTTCTGTTCAGAACAGAGTTCAGTATTTTCTTAAGGCGAAAGCGCCAGGGTAGCCCGCGAAATTTGTTTTTTTTTAGGTTTTTTGCAATTTGCTGGTCAGTATTAAGTTGTACCTTGATTATTATATGAATCGCGGCCGTAACTAACATGTATTTACAGAATTATAATCATTAAAGTCATCAACACAACTCTCTAAGACCACGTAAGTCCAAAGAATAACTGTTTCATGGAATTATCATTCTTCGGACTTACGTGGTCTTAGAGAGTTGTGTTGATGAATTTAATGATTATAATTCTGTAAATACATGTTAGTTACGGCCGCGATTCATATATTAATCAACGTACAACTTAATACTGACCAGCAAATTGCAAAAAACGTAAGAAAATTTGAATTTCGCGGGCTACCTTAGCGCTTCCCCCTTAAACATTGGAATAAATAGTTTAATTTAAATAATATTTTTAATACGTGGGGTTATAATTGTTAACATTAATTTATTTTAACATTTACACACATCGAATAATTTACAAATACACATTTTTTTTTATTGACGGATTTGACAGTCAGACCACTTGAAGTACTTGGTCACCGTTGCGTATGAACACTTGAAATACCAGAGGCATCCCAGAGACACTGCCAAAATGCCTCATACATAGAATATAAGGTGTCATGTGTCTGTGAGACCGGCACCCATACCTAAAGCTACAATTTCCTGTTGGGAGGTATGTGGGACAGGGTAAAAAATGTAAAAGTTCAAAAATATTATGATTTTAAATCAGTATGTGAACTAAGCAAATGTATTGTAATAAAATAATCTTAGCACTATATAATATTTTGGAATATTAGTTAAGCTGCAAGGGTGGTGATTTTATCAATTTAATTCGTTGTTATAACAACACAATATGCTGATATTAAGGCAATATTACACTGTTTACTTTTGCTATTCAACTGAGTTAAAGTATTCGTTACTTTAACTTTGAACATTGAATTGTGAATATCGGTCATTTCTGTGACTTTCAACCAGTGAACGGACTCGGTTGAACCATGTAATGGTTTGTGCACCGGTTGACGTCATCACGTCAACGTCGGGTGTCGCTCAAAACCAGCGCTGGAGCTGTCTCGCATAGGATCGTAGCATTATGCTGAGCGATGGCCGTTTTGCGTGGATGTGACGCATGTTTTCGCCAACTTGTTATTTTTTCGTGTTCTTTTTCTGTGTCGTAAACGTATTTTCAATATTTCTAATTATATGACCTTTAGACTGATAATCTGGAAAACTTTTTTACAAAAGTGTTTTTTAAATTATACATTTTAAGCTCCATTTTCATTCTCGGCACAGCTTATAACTAATTATAATACGTATATCAATATTATAAATTAACTATTAATTAAATATACAATTGATGGTAACATTTTATAAATTACTTTTTCCAATTACATACACACATTAAAATAGCTCTATATTCGTGAAGTTTTAGTACAGACGCAAGCACATCAAGCTACCCGAAACTGTCAAATTTTCCCAATCAACTTTGAACCTTATGCGTTAGCGATAAAGTTGAAAATCTATTAAAGAATTTTGACAGATTGTAGTAGCTAGATGTGCTGGCGTCTGATCAAAGAAACATTATTGTCGGTGTCAAAATATTTTAGGAAAATTCAGCTTGGCAAAGTGGTAGAAAAATCCATACTTTTCAAAAACAACATAGCCTAAAACATACTTTTCTGACGATACCTGGTCACCTTATTTTAATAGTTTTTAGTCTATTTTGGACATTAATACTAAGATATTTTAGTAATTTTAATACAATTGACAGCTTATAAGATATTGCCAGGACAAAAAAAAACCTTTCAATTTCTACTATTTTGCCAAGCTACAATTTTTTATCGACACACTACTAGCAACTAAAAATACAACAATCAAATTAAGGTCTTATATTAATTTTACAAATGACCTTTTGCGCGTTAAGTTAAATCGAACTCTATTATTTACACGTTAAACCTGGTTTCCGAACCATCTGCTAGCATTAAGGTGACCGTTCTCGAGTTTGTCCACACGAGTCTTGCTAAACGGGCCGGATTGAGGCGGGCTACGTCCGCCATTGGGGCTGTACTATAGCATTTCACGCATCGAGTTTGAGCTGCGCCTAGGCCGAACATACCTGTGAAGAAAGAAGAGGAAATTAGTAAGTATTTTGTCTAAACTTATCACCTGCCTAGCTTTTTCCCACCTATGTTGGGGTTGGCTTCCAGTCTAACCGGATGCAGCTGAATACCAGTATTTTACATGGAGCGACTGCCTATCTGACCTCCACAACCCAGTTACTAGGTAATACCCCTTGGTAAGACTGGTTGTCATACTTTCGGGCTACTGACGACCCGTAACGACTGTCAAAGATCCACGAATGACAGCCGGGACCAGCGGCTTAACGTGCTTTCCGAGGCACGGAGGGGTCTTGGTATGTGAAGATGGTCACCCATTCACGGACCAACCGCGGCAAGCGAAGCTTAACTTGATCTAGATTATTTGGTCACAAGCCCCTCCACAAGTATTTTATCACACAATACACAAGGAAGTACAATGCGTGCCACGAAAGATGAGACTTGACCCCGCCTCCCCCGCTCTTTCCGCCGCCCCTATGACGTCCGGTCCCGTCCCGCACTCAGACCTCATACCGCTAAAGATACCTAAAATCGTGTTCTGCGCAAGTCAAACCACGTGGTGTGTCAAGTCTCATCTTTCGTGGCACGCATTGTATTTTGTCTAAAGTAATATTATAAGAAGATGCCATCCGCGCTTCGGAAAGCATGTTGAGCCGTCGGTACCGGCTGTCATTCGTACATCTTTGACATTCGTCATTGACTACCCTCAGAAGTCCTGTTGAGACCGCTCCTCTTAGGCCGCTATCCCACTGGCGTTTTACGAGCGTTGACGTTGCGTTGACGCGTGGCAAGCATTAACGTCCGCTGAACGCGACGTTAACGTCGCGCACATGTACCTGTTGCCAAAAAACGCGACGTTAACGTTGCGCAGACGCGACGTCGACGTCGCGTTCAGCGGACGTTAATGCTTGCCACGCGACGACGCGACGTCAACGTCGCGTCAGCGCAACGTTGACGCTGCGCAGACGTTCGAGAGACGCCGACGCTCGTAAAACGCCAGTGGGATAGTGGCCTTAACATCTTGGCGCACCAGTCAGCTGTTGGACACCTTCTCTTCTTTCACGGAAGTCTTCTGTGTCTCCCTGTAGGGGTGATAACTTACCAGCCGTGCTCTGCCAGAAGGACAGCCTGTTGTCTGCCGTGGCGTAGGACACGAGGTAGCGCCCGTCGGGGCTGAAGGCGCAGGCGGTGACGGGCCCGCTGTGTGCCGCCAGCGACTGGCAGCGACCTGCGCGCAGCTCGTACATGGCCAGCTGGCCTGTGTGACTGCCCACTGAGGAATACAATAATAATGTATAAATAGAATTTTTAACCCGCCTGCCAAGCGTGGCGATTATAAGATGGGATAATATTAAAAACTAAAACCCGACTACTGAAAAGGATGGACAAAGAACGTACCTTTCTGTGGTCGCATACTACCATATAGATTATATGTATGTTAGTACAGCGGCATGCGACCACGGGACGGTACTTTCCAGTTTCATCCTTTTCAGTAGTCGGGTTTTAGTTTTTTTTTAATATTATCCCATCTTATAACGATTGAAGTACAGTACCCGGCGATAAATATTGCACATCGACCTTTACCTTTTTTTGTATTTTATACAAAGAATAGAAATATGTAATTATCAAAAGAAGCAAATCATAATTGTTTTAACAGCTCCTAATAGATACCGGACTGTTTGTATTTCGTGCGACAGAGATATCTACGAAGCCGAAATTAGCCGATTGTCTCTTTCCAAAGATCGATGTGCAATATTTATCGCCGGGTACTATACTCCATCGGGGGTTGGATTCACGAAAAATTTTCATGCTACAGCTGAAAAAAAACGTGAGTATATCATACCTGCAATCCTCCGAGTAGCAGGACAGTGCGACACCTGGTTGTATCGGCAGATGGCCGGAAACACCTCGTTCAGACCTTTACTCTTCAAGTGCGACTGGTCAACGCAGTGCAGGATTATGTCCATTACCTGAAAATTAATACGATGTTTGTTATCCATACTATCCATGCTAATACTCCTAAACTACTTAACCGATTTTAATCAAATTTATACACCGTGTGCAGTTTGATCCAACTTGAAAGATAGGATAGCTCACATCTCCATTTATAATCGCAATATTATTTTATTGCACAAAAACCTTAGCCACAGCAACGCGTGGCCGGGTCAGCTGGTATAATATAAATAAATAAATCTGAAGTATCTTTCGATTCGTAAAAGAACTTTTAATGTAATATGATAGTTATAACAAAAAAAAAACAACTTTTTTTATCTGTCTGTCTGTTTGTTTGTTCCGGCTAATCTCAGACACGGCTGGAAAGATTTTAGTATGGCGATACTTTGAACCCTTGGGAAGGACAAATTTTTATCAACATACCACGCGGGCGAAACCGCGGGTGGAAGCTAGTATGAAATAAGATCACGATCTTCGCCCTGCTGGATGGGCGACGCTCTCGATTTTATTTCATACTAGAACACCACAAAACAAAAAGTACCTCAACCAGCAGCTCGGCGACTTCATTGTGCATCCTGTCGATGAGCAGCTCGATGCCGCGCAGCACCTCGGCGCGTCCCTTCTGCAGCGCCAGGTAGGCCGGCGAGGGCTGGCCGGACTGCGCGGCCGCGGCGCAGCGCGCTACTTCACGAGCCATTGTGGTTATGAAAGCTGCGGGTCTGAAGAGAAACATATTAATAACCACAGACTTGAAACGTTACTCAAAATAACGTTACAGTACCCGGCGATAAATATTGCGCATCGATCTTTGGAAAGAGACAATCGGCTAATTTCGGCTTCGTAGAGCGTTATCTCTGTCGCACGAAATACAAACAGTCCGGTATCTATTAGGAGTTGTTAAAACAATTATGATTTGCTTCTTTTGATAATTATTTTTATTCTTTGTATAAAATACAAAAAAAAGGTAAAGGTCGATGTGCAATATTTATCGCCGGGTACTGTACACATAGTTCCAGTACCGATCATTTATCGGTACAAATTACGGTGGAACGGTTTCCACCAGGATCGTAACAAAATTAATTCCTTGGCTATAACGATACTGACAAACGGAACGAAATCTTAAACTGTTCACTAACAATATCATCAATATATCGTTATTAGTATAACGATATAATAACGTTATTCATTTCGATACTCAACTTTGCCAGCTTTATGACATAAAATATGACGAAAAAGTATAAAGAATAATATTATAAATGAATCTGTAACGTTTCACCTGTAATGTTATTACAAGCAGATACGCTTAATTTTACTGATATCTATAACGTTACTTATAATATTGTTCTACGAAAATTATATTCTATAACGTTTTCCTTTGTAACGTTATTCATATTTTTTAGGTTTTAGTATCGTGACAAATTTTGGAACGTTATACGATAACATTAGTGGTAACGGAACGAAATTCATTTTGTTTTCAAGTCCCTGTTAATAACTAAGGATAAACAAAAATATCATTTCATGGGACTTTGACATAACTAGCAAATTTTTTTTTTTTTTTTCGTCTTCGTCCTTGAGGACAGGCAAAGAGTCAAGCCCATACAGCCAGGTCTGTAATATCATAACTAGCAAAATGTGAGTGGGTGTATTTAAATTTTTTTTTTCGTCTATGTAACGCGTCGATAAATTATAATTTGTATCGAAAAAAAAATTATGTTTTCATCAGTATTTTTTTTTAAATTATCGATGAAAAAAATAATTTTTTTCTACGATTTCATACAAAAGTGTGAGCACATTCAAAATATACGGAACAGCCTATTTTTTAGAAAAAGTGAAATAAAGTATTTGGACCTTCAAAAATTTACATACATGAATACGATACTTTCCCTGTGAATGGTTTCGTAAGAATATATATGTACTTTACTCTAGCTAATTTTGGAACAGAACACTTGTCAGTTTGATGTTTAATGATTACCTGGCAGTAGCTATGAGAGTAAGCGCGTGTCGGGCAGTGCGGCAGGAGTCTGCTTGCGGAGTTAGAGGGAGGCCGTACGTCATTGAGGGCACGAGCTTGTCAGCGTCGCAACACATCTCTAGCAGACCTGAGAAAAAGATGGTGGGATTAATACTTTCATTATTTTGTAAAATTAACAAATCTGTCATATTCTTCAAAGTAAGTCAAAAACGCGTTGTCGAAGCAGGCGATTTCTGAGCATTAACTTTAAAACGGCGGTTCTTCATCATGAAAGTCTGGACAGGAAAAGACACGACAGTCATGCAGAGCTAAGCATATATTATAGCACTAGCGGTCGCCCGCGGCTCCGCTCGCGTGGTCCCGCTTTTCTGTTGAAAATTTTCCTGAATTTTCTTTGCTATAAACCTCACGGAGCCCGAGACCTTTCCAACGAATGCAAAACCGTGGAAATCGGTTCGTGCGTTCTGGAGTTATAGCGTCAGGAAGGAAAACCCGACTTATTTTTATATAGTAGATTGGTTTAACTGTGAATGTGTAAGGTAAGAAAAACATAAAGGGCTAAGCAAAGAACACGGGTGGGTTTTAGTCAGTAAGAGTCTGACACTCCCTTCCGCTCCATCCAGAGTGGGGGGCATCATTTGATGATTTCCACCCTGAAAAAAATAAAAAACCTAAAAGGGATAAGAAAAACATTTGGATAGATATTATTTTTCAATCATCATCTTATCCTCTTCAATAGTCTGATAATTTTAACAGTGTGACCATTGCTTTATTTTCTAGCACAATATTACTTCTACAGTTGCTCTATGTTAGTAGCAGCATCGGTATTAAGAGCGTTTACGACGTACAGATGCCAGCACATCAAGCTACTACAATCTGTCAAATTTCATTAATAGATTTTCAACTTTATCGCTATATCATAAGGTTCAAAATTGATTGGGAAAATTTGACAGTTTCGAGTAGCTTGATGTGCTGGCGTCTGTACATCATTTCATACGTCTAAAAAGTTAGTAAAGAACATTTACGAAATTTCTTATTTAAAAAGAGACAACTGGAAATCTCTGTTTCTATGGAAAATTTAAAATCGGTCTAATTTGGCTGTATAACACTATTTTTCGAAAATGTTCTTAACGACATAAAAAAAATGTTCATGTCAATGTGTTGTGTGTTCTTAAATGGTCTTAGTAACGTAGTTAAGAGCTTTGTATAGACAACAACAAAAAATATGTTTTTTGTATTTCACTTACCCAACAACACATGACTAACATCCAAGTAAGGCTCCCATACAGTGAAACCCCTGCCCAACAGGTCCACAGCTGCCCGACGCAGCGGCGTGTGCGCGGGCAAGCGCGGACACGCGGGGCTTAGAAGTAGATGGGTGAGCGCCAGAGCTGTCAGGCGGGCTAGGTTGTTTGAGGAGCTTAGAGTGAAGCCTGGAAAAGAATTGGTTTTTTATTGGTAAGTTTTTAATGGTGATATTTTTACATTTAGTAAAATTATCATAATTCATCATCTTTTATCATCAAAATTAATGATGACGTAGATGTCGGAAAATATCCTACGAAAACATGCTGTCGGGACAAAAAGTAACTTATGTCCTTCCCAACGATGCCATTTACCTCCTTGCCAAATTTATAAATTATATAATCCAATATGTTATCGAAATCCGTTCAGTGGTTTCTATCCACTGTGCGACATCGCGAGCAGAAGCTAGTAGAAAATAATTTATTTAACTTACCTTCAACCACGGAGCTCTTCCTACTGTCACCGTCCTTTCTCCTCTTATTGCCAGCAGCGCCTAAAACAAGCGAGCGAAGTAATGCAAATGATTCAAAATAAACAAGCGAGCTTTTAATAATATACAGTACCCGGCGATAAATATTGCACATCGACCTTTACCTTTTTTTGTATTTTTTTTTAATAATAATGATTTATTTATTTGTTAGCATATTTATATATACGGTATATATGCTAACAAAAAAAAAAATTAAATAAAAAATATAATATTTATTTTTTATACAAAGAATAAAAATCAAAAGAAGCAAATCATAATTGTTTTAACAGCTCCTAATAGATACCGGACTGTTTGTATTTCGTGCGACAGAGATAACGCTCTACGAAGCCGAAATTAGCCGATTGTCTCTTTCCAAAGGTCGATGTGCAATATTTATCGCCGGGTACTGTACATTTGTTTGTAAGAAGCATTTATGAAACAATAATAACGAACATTTATTTATAAGAAGCTTTTTTAATACAACAGTAATATACATTTGGTTATCTCGGGGCTCGTAGTTAAGTTATAACAACCGCACGGGTCAATCTTCATCGCTTGCCGCGGTTGGTGCGTGGATGGGTGACCATGATCATAACATAACGAGAGCCCTCCGTGTCTCGGAAAGCATGTTAAGCTGTTGGTTTCCTGCTACCCGGTTACCCGGCTGTCATTAGACCTTTGACAGTCGTTACGAGTATTCAAGAAAGAAAGAAAAGAAAGAAAAGAAAGAAAGAAAAGAAAGAAAGAAAAGAAAGAGAAGCCCAAAAGTCTGACAACCAGTTTTATTAAAGGGTATCGTATGACCCAGTAACTGGGTTGTGAAGGTCAGATAGGCAGTCGCTCCATGTAAAATACTGGTATTCAGCTGTATCCGGTTAGACTGGAAGCCGACCTCAACATAGTTGGAAAAGGCTTGGCAGATGATTATGCTGCCTTACATTGTTAAAGCATATACATACAATCACAATAATATTATAAAGGCGAAAGTTTGTGAGTGTGTGTGTTTATATGTTTGTTACTTCTTCACGCTCAAACGGTTGGACCAATTTTGATAAAATTTTGTATGGAGGTAGCTGACACCTTGGATTAACATATAGGCTACTTTTTATCTCCATATTTCCACGAGATCGACACTTATGCGGGTGAAACCGCGGGGCGCAGCTAGTTCAAGAATAAACAACCAATTTTCATTAAAACACTAGCGGCCCGCCCCGGCTTCGCACGGGTAGATAAAAATAAGATACAAGGATTTTTCGGCGTTACTATTGCATATTTTAACATGGAAAAGTAGTTATTGTGACATAACTGTAATAGTTAGACATACCTATAGTATCGCAGACTTTTTTTGTAGATATTAATGTCCTCTATAAAACTGTAGTACATCACTTTGCTCTATTGCCAATAGTTTCCGCAGCGTACGCGATATAAGGATTTTTTTTAGTATTTTTTTCACGCCTTGGCTTACATTATCGAAGTTTTCACACGGATCTCTAACTTTTTTGAAAATATTCTATCGCCTATGTTCATCAGCGATAATGTAGGATTCTTATGGTGAAAGAATTTTTCAAATCGGTCCAGTAGTTTCGGAGCTTACTACATTCAAACAAGCAAACAAACAAATCTTTCCTCTTTATAATATTAGTGTAGACATACCTTCGCTAGTGATGTCCTGTCCGAACTCTGCACCGATTACTCCCAGGAGTACGACTGCGGTAGTCTGCTTGCGCTTGAGTTCAGCTAACGACGACGGCTTGCGGATTATCTCTTCTTCCTCTTCTTCAAATTCTTCTTCTTGCTGTAAGAATAGAAGAGAAAGAGATAGAGATTAATGAGAGAAAGAGAGATTAATGGAAGAAAAAGAGATTAATAAGAGAGAGAGAAAAGAGATTAATAAAAGACAAAGAGTGAGATGAGGGAGAGAGAGAGAGAGAGAGGGTGGGTGGGGGGGAGTGGTGAGGTTAATTGTTGAATTTGTTTCTGCAAGTTTTTTTTTGACAGCCATTGATGGGAAATAAGTCTGTGTTGCCAGATAAAAAATATTGTTTTTTTACCGTCGATAATCGTTATAGAAATATTCGATTTTTTATGTGCTTGTACACTCTACCCTTTATTTTTTTGCGTGGGAAATTATCAAGCAACTTCTTCCGCTCTGGGCGGAGCGGGAAGGCGTGTCAGACTTTTACTGACTAAAACACACCAGTGTTCCTTCAGTTGCCTGTGCCAGGGGCCACGGTATCTCTTTCGAACAACCCGCGACCCTGGCAGGCATCGGCTCTAGCGGACCCCGTCAGTTAGTGCTGACATCTTTGAGGCGCGCGTGGAACACAACGCACCGTCGACCAGGGCCTGGTCCTTAGGGGCTATGCATTAATCACGTGAGGCTTGAAAGGGGGGGGAGGGGTACATAAAATTTATTTCATCACCATTAGTCTAAAAACGGTGAACAAAAACATCGTGAGGAAACCGGCATGTCCTAAAACCACACATTCCAAGATTCGTTGTGGATTACGAACCACTCTCTCTCACAGAGGATAGTCTAGAATCCTAGCAGTGGGAACCTCATATGCTGATAATGTACAGACGCCAGCACATCAAGCTACTACAATCTGTCAAATTTCTTTAATAGATTTTCAACTTTATCGCTAAAGCATAAGGTTCAAAGTTGATTGGGAAAATTTGACAGTTTCGGGTAGCTTGATGTGTTCGGCTGCCCCATTTCAAAACCTAGTAAGGACTTAAAATGAAATTTTACAGGAGAGCGCATAAATGTAATATTGGTCAGCCTATGGAATCTATTTTTTTGAATTAGTTAAAGTGACTTACTAGATTTTAAATGGTCACTAGGGAGCGAAGAGTGCACTTACTAGGTATCGATGCTTAAATATATCTCCTTTTATGTAAGTTTAAAACGCTGGTGTTTTTGTATTTGGTAGAGACCTTCTAGGTTAGCAAGATTATGCAATAAAACGATTTTTGTAAAAAGTGTCCCTTACTAGGTTTTGAAATGGGACAGCCGTGCTGGCGTCTGTACTATGTTTGTGTAGTATACGTACGACTTGTTGCACTTTCTCAGCGGGTTCCTTGTGCGCGGCGTGCGGGTTGATACTCTCCGTGTGTGTGTATAGAGGCAGGAACTGCGCCCAGTTGTCCACGAGAGTCTTACGCCCTTTTGGTCCGAGCCTGTTGAAAGGAATATTGTTAATTAGATTAATATCGATTGGATGAGACTAGAAGTAAGTTTAAAAGAATATGAAGCAAACGACATAAAAACAACCGACTTCCAAAAAAAATACTACAAAGTGAAAAATAACTTTAATTTCGGAAGTTGGTGTCGTTGGTTCTGTGTTTTCGTTTTTAGACACCGACTTTCGAAATTAAAGTTATTTTCTACTTTGTAGTGTTTTTTTTTGGAAGTCGGTTGTTTATTTTTTTGTAAAAAAGTTTTTATTTTTCACTTTTTAGTTGTACCTCCGTACCCCAAACAAATTCATATATCACTACTTGCTATGTGAGTATCAGTGACAGAAAGCTATTGAACACATCTGTTATGTTGTGTGATTGGGTAAACAATGCACACATATGCTGCAGCAGCAATCGCGGTTGATTTGCTGGCATTTATTGAAGAGTTCCGTCGTCTGTCTCCGAAACTCATCATCAGATCTTTACGAAATTTAAACGGGAGATTTCGGAATAAAGCGCTTTCAACAAAAAAAAAAATTGTGAATCCGTTTATTTACGATGGAGTTATGCCCGAACATACATAAAAAAAAAAAACTAGAAACATCAGAATTGAGAACCTCCTCCTTTTTAGAAGTCAGTTAAAAATGAAATGCACAGATTTTAATGCCAGGATTGACCTTGATTTTCTACAGAAAAAAAAGGCCAAAACCAGTTATAAATTTTCATCAGATATGATGAGCATGTAGCACACACTGATTTATATCCGTCACCTCACCACACATCAGGTCCAATTGAAAACCAGCGTCAGGCACCAGTTGTCTGGCATTTTTGCTGAACTGAGCCTTTTTGGCGCAGCCGTGAGGCACACTTTCCTGCTAATTTCTTACATCGACCTTTGCACTTTTTATTTTTATCTTAGTTTTTATCTGATGTACGACTATTATCTAACTATCTGGTGTATTGTGTGTCTCTTAGTCTGTGCTAAATAAATGTATTTTCTTTCTTTCTTTTCACACACGTTATAAGATCTAGTGGACACTTCTGGTAATGCTACTTTCTGAGATGACACTATAATTTCAATTGCTATCGAGCATGCTAAGATGACATACAATGCGTGCCACGAAAGATGAGACTTGACCCCGCCTCCCCGCTCTTTCCGCCGCCCCTATGACGTCCGGTCCCGTCCCGCACTCAGACCTCATACCGCTAAAGATACCTAAAATCGTGTACTGCGCAAGTCAAACCACGTGGTGTGTCAAGTCTCATCTTTCGTGGCACGCATTGTACGCTTCCAACGCAATAATTTAAAATCTAAATGGCAGTTGCGTTCCCATTCCAGAGACGAAGCTGAATTTTCTCGTGTGCCACTAATCAAACCGGCACTCATAACCTTCTTTGATTCCTTAAGCTCCGCTAATGAGACACAATTGATTTTCTATTTTTCATTTTTCTATTTTTATAGTAGACAAAGCTTATTATAGGGTTGAAGATTTTTTATTGGAGAAAGAAGTTGTTTGACTATTTTATATATTGTATTTAAATAACTATTAGAAATTGTGACATTAATTTTATTATTGACTGATTATTTTTATTAATGAATTATGAATTAGAATATTATTATGTATTATTAATGAATTAGAATATTATTATGTATTATTAGTAAATATGAATTTTAATTGTACCTAAACTCGATACTTTTGCATGCCTTGTAATTGGAAAAATATGGCTGTTTCTGTATTTATATTATGTAACACCATATCTTGTACCCGTATTTGCAAAATAAAATATCTTTATCTTTATTGTTTCGTGACCCATCGCTCAAACGCGGAGCTTTACCGGTTAATGTTATTTCATTTAACTGACCTGCCAAGCTCAGCGAGCAGCAACGCTTGTGCAGCCTCGCGCACTTCCAAACAGTGATGTTGCCAGCGACGAGCCAGCATCTCTACTTGAGGGCGCTTGAAACTCTTGGCTCCTGTAAAATAAGAAGGAAATATAATGACTAAAACATGCATAAAGGATTATGTGTAACTAGCAGTGCCCTGTGGTTTCAACCGCATAAGTGTAGATCTCGTGGGAATATCGGGATAAAAACTATCTTATGCCCTTCCCCGGGACGCAATCTATCTCTCTGCCAAATTTTATCGAAATCCGTTCAGTGGTTTAGGCGTGAAATGGTAACATACAGACAGACAGACAGAGTTACTTTCGAGCTTATAATTTTAGTATGGATTATAGTAAACACTTTCTTCGTCCTTTCTTACACCCATATTTCGCCAGTAATGTTGAAGTGCCTTGTAGTAGAGGGCAATCCTGTTGCCACCTACTGAGTCCTCCTTCTGCTAAGCAGTCATGCTAGCGAAGGAGGCGGCGGGACGGCTGAGGGAGAGAGCCACCCGTCCCAGCCGCCGCGGGAGACGCTCCGGGCGTCGGGAGCCGCGCGACGACTCCCGGCCACCGTAGGCGCGGGCCTGGGGGGTTAATGGTCCTAAGCGGTCACAGGCCACAGGTAGGTCAGTGTTTTTACAATAAAAATTGTCCTATTCACCATTTTTTTTGCCCGTATGCTCCCTCTCTGTTCAGATGTACCAGAGCCTGTCATTTGTAACTCTGACGTTCAAAAAGTGTTGATTTCAGCTTCAATAAACTATTCCCATCTAAACTAATCACACTAATATTATAAAGGCGAAAGTTTGTGAGAAAGGCGAAAGTTTGTGAGAAAGGCGAAAGTTTGTGAGAAAGGCGAAAGTTTGTGAGTGTGTGTGTTTATGTTTGTTAGTTCTTCACGCTCAAACGGCTGGACCAATTTTGATAACATTTTGTACGGAGGTAGCTGACACCCTAGATTAACATATAGGCTACTTTTTATCCCGAAACAGAATACCTTTTATCCCGATATTCTCACAGAACGGAGACTTATGAGAGTGAAACCGCGGGGCGCAGCAAGTTAAGAATAAAATTTGTGTTTAATTTGCCAGTACCAACCTGCAGCAACCACTTTATCAGGCAACAGCACACAATGCAGCGTCGCCAACAGCGACCAACCCTGCTTGATATGCGCCTGTTGAGCTGCCAGCTGTTCCTCTCTCTCCTCGTCTGCTGCCCAGGATGAGGAGCTCCTGGTGGATCGTCTGGGAAGAACAGGAGTTGACGTCCCGGAAGAGTAGGTTATTGTTCTCTTACATAAATACATGGAGAAATTTATACTTCGGTAACTTGTACAGTCAATGTTAGGACTAGTACAGATGTTCTATGTCACGAAGTCCGTTTGGCTATAAATGTTGTCAAGCGTGCACATGCACATTGTGTTTAACAGAGACTCAACAATGGGTGAAGTAAAACGGTACACATTCGCGGAAATAGCCTCATGCGACGGCAGCAAGGGGCAGCCGCTGTGGGAGCGCGCTTGTCGGGATACGTCACTACTACAATCAAAACCGAACGGACTTCGTGAAATAGAATATCTGTAACACTTGAACTACGAAAATCGTACTTAATGCTACACAATACCGGCACCGTTAATGTCGAATTGTTGCCACGAAAGGGCGGTTGACTGTACGTCCGACGAAAAATTCATAATCATTATTTCAGCCGCAAGATGTCCACTGCTGGACATAGGCCTACCTCGTACATCGCCACTTGGTTTTGTGCTTCTCGCATCGAGCGGATTCCTGCGGCCTTCACCAGGACATCGGTCCATTTGTGGGAGGCCTTCCAACGCTACGTCTTCCGGTACGCGGTCGCCACTCCAGAACCTTTCGGCCCCATCGGTCATCCGTTCTGCCAGCTATACACCCGGCCCAATGCCACTTAAGTTTGGCAATTCTTCGGGCTATGTCAGTTACCTTGGTTCTCTTCGACGAAAAAAAAAACTTGGAATTTTTTTCTTATCATGGTGGAATTTTTTTAAAGTCTGACAACCGGTCTTAACAAGGGGTATTACCCAGTAACTGGGTTGTGGAGGTCAGATAGGCAGTCGCTCCATATAAAATACTGGTATTCAGCTGCATCCGGTTAGACTGGAAGCCGACCCCAACATACTTGGGAAAAGGCTACACGGATGATGATGATGATGGTGGATATTTTTGTGATGATTTGTTATCGAAGAGTACTAATGCGTTCAACGCCCATAGTGGAGTAGATTTTCGACTATTGTTGAAAAAATCGATGTTGCTATTCACAGATAGATAGTATCACATTATCATACATCTACACCTGTGCTATCACTATGGTATCATCATCACCTGTGCAGGCGCCTGATGACCTCCTGCTCTGGCACGAAGCTGGAGTTGCTCATTGACATGAGTGTGTCGGCGAGGGATACGATGTATAACTATCACTATGATATCACTGAGCTATCACTATGGTATCATCATCACCTGTGCAGGCGCCTGATGACCTCCTGCTCTGGCACGAAGCTGGCGTTGCTCATTGACATGAGTGTGTCGGCGAGGGATACGATGTATAACTATCACTATGATATCACTGAGCTATCACTATGGTATCATCATCACCTGTGCAGGCGCCTGATGACCTCCTGCTCGGGCACGAAGCTGGCGTTGCTCATTGACATGAGTGTGTTGGCGAGGGCTACGATGGAGAGTAAGTGGTTGGTTGTTAGAGTTGTGCTGAGCTCCCAGTGGAGTTTTGATGAGAAGAGTCTGGAAGTAAAGTAGATTAATTAGGTTTTAAATTGCTAGGTTAAAATGAATACCGTTGCCATAAAGTGTAAAAAAGCATTGCATTGTAAGTAAATTCAGACTTGAATGTTTTCAAATTGCAAAAATATGGTAAGCAAGTTTGAATGCTAAATGCTTGCACCAGCTGTCAGTATAAGGAGATATTTGAATTACAGTTAAGGGTTCTCAAAAATATTTAAATGTTGAGATGAGAGATGCACTAGGCATCTCATATATTAAATTCTAATACTAATTAGATTCTTGTAGTTTATAGTTATTTCCTAGCTATTTATCCCGTATGTTACACCTGCCATGTTTTGTCTCTGCATCTCCCTAAGGTTGACTGGTAGAAAATGCCTCAGGCATTAAGTCCGCCTTTGTACCTACAATATTTTTTACTCGTGCATAAAGTTTTAATAAATATATAAATTGAGCTATCATGTAGTTCATAATTATAATAATAAGTGTTCATTACCCATTGTTTAGTTTTAAGTTGATGAATGTTTTCTTTTACGGGGGTGACATTATCACTAAGCGGGGTGACATTATCACTAAGGGGGGTGACATTATCACGATTAAGTGACAAAACCCTTTCAAATAAATAAAGACTTAAAAAAATGCTTTTATGAATATATTTACTGGGTAAGTCTTTTCCAGGATCCACTTTAATTGAAGCAGATTGTTAATTCATGGTTTCGTAAATACTTAGTTTCCTCTAGTGAATCTGCGGTTAGAAATACAAATACTGGAAATTTGCCAATCCTACGAAATTCGGTTATTTTCAATCTTTGTATTTGATTTTAGTCGTTTCTTGTTAAATACCCATTTTTTTTAGTTATTGACGACAACCCCAACACACAATTTGTACATCCATTATCTTTGAAAACACAATTCCATATTTGTCCTTACCTGGTCAACTTCTCTTGTCTCAACAGTTCCGGTGGCAGATCCGAGGTGATCAGCAATGGGTCATCAGGGACCGATGCACAGGCAGCCGACCAGCTTCCCAGCCAGGTGGGCAGTTGTACTGCCATGTGACCGTGACGGGAGACAACGCCGAAGCAGATTGGCACCTGGCGGAGAGTAAAGGCTCATGCAAACAGGCGCGACGCGCGACGCGAATCGCGTGCGACACAAAGGCACCGCTCGTTGCGCGACTTGCGGTGCCTTTGTGTCGCGTGTCGCGTCGCGCCTGTGTGTACGAGCCTTAAGGCGATGATACGGGTAAGTATCTTGTTGAGCGGAGAAAATAATTATGATCGTTTCCGTTGAGATTGGTCACCGTGGCCAATATTCAGTCTTTTATTTATTTAATTTGTTTACTAGTTACTTCTATAGTTAATAATATATAGCTTTCTTAAATTAACTGCTATGACGAGTGTAAAAATTCGCTTAATGAAGCCGAGAGTCATTTATACTCCCCGTCATTGTGATAATCTTTATGTACTGGACCATACCTGCAGTACGATTCTGTAACCATCTCACCGTGAAAACTTAGGTGAAGTGAGTTTGTTTTTGCTAGGAATTGACACTATTGACAGCTCACTCCACGCTCACTTCACCTAAGTTTTCACGGTGATATTTTTACAGAATAGCAAAACTGGACCCTAATTTATTTAAAGATATATTAATAGTCAAAGTTCCTACTTTTTAAACTTTTTTTCACGAAAACATGTTTTAAAGGACTAAAGGTCCGTGGCATACCTACCCGCCATTTTGATTTTATTTTCAAAATGGCGGTCACGCAATTAACTTATAAAAATCGATAACTGACATCAATGCAAACAGTAAACATTATTAGATCAAACCTCGTAATGTGACACGTTTCTGAGATATTAAGTTTCAAATTCGATCACGTGATATTCATATTTTTTGCGTATATCTTGTTGCATAGATGTTTGATTATTTTAAAAATCAAAATGGCGGACAGGCAGGTATGTCACGGACCTTCAAAGCTCTTTTATTAGTTTAAATTACAAGAACAACTCCTGTACTGTTGGATGCATGTTGATTACGTGTCTATTGTGTTTAACCACAATGATTTGCGTGTATTACATTGTGTGCTACCATAATACAAATCATCTTCTAGAAACTGGTCCCAACTTACCATAGGTCTCAGCAGTCCCAGCTTCGACTCACAGACCCTATCAAGGTCTGGATCCAGTCCCCAGGCGTGGAGCAGTGATATCAGGATCTGTGCTATCTCCATGGTGTGAGGGGGCTCTGCCAGCGACATGTCACGAGGTCTCGGGCGCTTGCCTTGGGTCGCTTCATCTGTAACAAGAGGAGAAGATGGTAAGTGGAGTTTTTGGAGATGTGTCTATTTTATTTAGTACCTTAATAGTGGTTAAATCATGGTAGATGTCTGGCGAGAATTCTTTTATTATTTATGACTAAACAAGGAATGGAGAAACATAAAAAATGCATAATAGTGTGGACTGCCAGCTGACCAGCAATGATGTAGGTGTGGTTTGTGTGTGTGTGTTTTGTGATGTAGATGTGATATGTGTATGTGTTTTGTGATGTAGATGTGATATGTGTATGTGTTTTGTGATGTAGGTGTGGTGTGTTTTTTGATGTTCCTGTGTAGTTTGGCTTGGAGACTCTTTCACTCATATCTGTGTGACAGTCTCTTTCTAAATTCTATAATATACCATATTTACTACGGGTTTTCGTACATAATCCGATTTCTTTAGAAATAAGCACCACCACCTTTGTACACATTTTTCTCTTCTTTTCTTCTTGTCTGTGTAATACGTGTGTACATAAATCCACACTAATATTATAAATGCGAAAGTGTGTCTGTCTGTCTGTTACCTCTTCACGTTTAAACCGCTGAACCGATTCATATGAAATTTGGCATACAGATACTCGTAGTAAAGTCCCGAGAAAAGACATAGGATAGTTTTTATCCCGATATTCCCACGGAATCGACACTTATGCGGGTGAAACCGCGGGGCACTGCTAGTGATTACATAAATAAATAATTGCTACTAAAATTGATCCTTTTTAACGTCGACATTGATTGCCTAGTATGTATGTGCCAAGCTTTAAATGTACGTAGATAGATAATTACATAGTCTAAGCTATTTTTAATTGGATAGATAATGTCATAATCACCAAAGAATGTAGGCAAGTTAACTTCATAGTATTTTAATTGAGCTATCCGTTACCGACCTTGCTCCGAGTAACACTCGAGAAATGAGGAAAACGTATCATTCAATGCATTTTTGGTTTGAATATGAAATGAAACAATGACAACGCAAAACCTTTTGCCAGTTGATTTAATATCCTGCAACTCTTAAGGCGAAAGCGCCAGGGTAGCCCGCGAAGTTCAATTTTTTTATAGGTTTTTTGGAATTTGCTGGTCAGTATTAAGTTGTACGTTGATTAATATATGAATCGCGGCCGTGAGAAATATGTAATACAGAATTATAATCATTAAAGTCATCAACACAACTCTTTAAGACCACGTAACTCCAAAGAATGATGATTTCATGAAACAGTTAAGGCTCGTACACACAGGCGCGACGCGACACGCGACACAAAGGCACCGCAAGTCGCGCGACGAGCGGTGCCTTTGTGTCGCGCGCGATTCGCGTCGCGCGTCGCACCTGTTTGCAGGAGCCGTTATTCTTTGGAGTTACGTGGTCTAATAAAATTTGAATTTCGCGGGCTACCTTAGCGCTTCCCCCTTAACGGAGGGGTGATTGTGTAACACGCTAACAATAGCAATAGCTTTCATTCTGACAATTCAACGAGATTCATTGCGTTATAAACGTTGTCGACAGACAGAGGTTTGCGAACATATGAAGCGATGGATTGGCAATATCCTTCAAAATTGTGCAGATTATGACTGATGGTGTGTTACGCTTGTGGGTGCGGGTTCGTATACAATTCGTAGATCATTAACAGCTTCTTTGCGAATATAGGTACAATGGGTGCCACGTAAGAAGAGACTTGACCCCGCCTCCCCGCTCTTTCTGCCGCCCCTATGACGTCCGGTCCCGTCCCGCACTCAGACCTCATACCGCTAAAGATACCTAAAATCGTGTTCTGCGCATGTCAGACCACGTGGTGTGTCAAGTCTCTTCTTACGTGGCATGCATTGTAGTCAGCCTGAAAGTCTGACAACCAGTCTTATCAAGAGGTATCGTGTTATCTAGTTACTGAGTTCTGAAGGTCAGGTAGGCAGTCGCTCCATGTAAAGACCACATTGAGAAAGATAAGATCTAAGGAAGTCAAGTTTTTAGTTGCAATTTTAATTCTTTTTTCTCCTTACAATAACATAAAATGGTGCCGATTCTGTTGTTCACAAACTAAACTAAATTTAAGTTCAGTGCGTCATTTTCTTTCTATTTCATTATGAAAAGGACAGAAGCACGGTAATAATATCATAATAAGATACATTTTAGTCGCCTGACGTACATTGACGTAATTTTAGTAAGCAAGTTTTTAATCACGTCTAAACTTGTATGGAGTAGTGTCAGGGGCTGATTAATTTGACAGGAATTAACTCCTAGGAGGAGGAGTGGGCCGGACACGTCCCACGAATGCACCCCCGGACACGTCCCACGAATGCACCCGGAGAGAAGGGCAAAGATCGTCCCTCACTGGACGCCTGAGGACATCGCCGTCAAGGTAGACCACCGCGAAGGTGGTGTGACAATCTGATGACGTTTGCAGGGAAAATATGGTCAAAGATCGCACAAGACAGGGAGGTTTGGAAGAAAAAAAGGGGAGGCGTTGCAGCAGTGGGACTCAGACTCAGGCCTTCTCTCTGTGAGAGAAAGTGGGCCAATCCCCCACGCGGGCCCAGTGCGGGTTGGGTTGGCAGATCTTCCTCCATAATGTAAGACAATAGTTTTAGTTTCTCTTCACAGATGGCGCCACCGTCTTACTTCGCACTATACCCGACATTTCCGCAATAACCTGACATCGTGAGTACTTTAGAATGTCACAACCGAGCAGTAGTAGGTTCGGTTCAGACCAACGCGCCGTGATTCCTACGTCGATGTCGCAAGCAGTATTACTGCCTCCGGTGTCGCATGGAATGTGTCTTAGTGATTGGCCACACTGGCAGCGCGGGGCGGGGAGTGGCGCGGGTGCGGGAACGCGCGCGGTTTGCCTGTCCGCAGTCGAGCGCGGCCTCGTTCTGAGTGTTGTCGCGTCCAGTGTTTGTCAAAATATAATATGGATGAAGAAGACTAATTTTTACTAGAAAAAGCTCGAACTAGTTTGAGAACCCCGGTCACCGCGCGGGCCGTCCGCACACTCACTGCGGCCACTTTTATGAAAGAGCTATGGCGTGAGTTGCCCGCGCGCTCCCCGCGCCGCTCACCGCCCGCGTGCCCACTATGGATGCTCAAAATGAAGTTCTTGTTTGAGTAGGTACGCCGCGCCGCGCCCGCGTTTGCAGTCTGGCCAAGCACTTACTATTATGTTATTATGTTTTATTATTGCGAATGTTTGAAGAATTTGTTTTTAGATAGTACTAGCTTTAGCCCGCGGCTTCGCTAGCGTGGAGGTCGAAAACAAAACCCCATCAAATAAAAACCTTCTCCTACCAAAATACTTAGGTATAAGTATGTGCTAACCTTTATGGTGGTCGCCGGACAATCAAACGGTGTTGGAGTTTATCAATCTCATTTATAAATACCAACATCCATTTTTACGCGACTGCGTCGAAGCCCGAAAGAAGGGTTATGTGTTTGTTATATAATCTTTTACCGCCCGAGGAAACATTGAAAAGGAATATTTGTAGGTAGAACGCCTTGTGATGGAGCTCGTCCGGCATAATCCATATCCATACTAATGTTATAAATGCGAAAGGGTGTCTGTCTTCACGCTTAAACCGCTGAACCGATTTAGATGAAATTTGGTATAGATATAGTTTAAGTCCCGGGAAAGGACATAGGATAGGTTTTATCCCGATATTTCCACGGTATCGAAGCTTATGCGTGTGAAACCGCGGAGCGTTGCTAGTACTATAACACTACTACCAAGCAAGCCGTTGCTGTGTCCCGGTTTTAAAAGTATATACATATCTAATGTGCGGCTGAAGAGAGAATGCACATTCAGCCATCCCGTGGGAAGTTCGCTGGAAAGCGCTGTAGCGCTGCTGGTACAAAACGATCAATACATTTTTAAGTTAAAGCCAACTCCCTAATCAAACTTACACCAAAAACCAACAAGTTAAATTCACCACTACCAAATCTATGATTGTTTTACTGTGCCATTTTTCATAACCCTTCTAAGATTGGACCGCTGGCAAAGTTGCTCAACTTCGCAGATTAGTCGGACTGCAAAGTAGCTCTACTTTACTTGACTATTAATAACTATAATTAAAATGTTGTTAAGTCCAAATAGTTTCTGGTTATTTCACGATCGTGATTTACAGATAAACCACATCCGCTTCCTTGATTCGTTGGAAGTTTGTAACGCAAATAAGTTTTTACTTATAATTGTGTGTTTCAACTACCTGGGTCTAGTGGTCACAAGCGCTACTGCAGGCTGCAGGGCATGAGGTCCTGGGTTCGATTCTCAAAGTCGGGCAGTGTTATTTGGTTTTCCATCTGGAATAACTCAGTAGCAGGCTTTTTTTTTCAGGATGGGCAATCATCAAATGACCACTTACGCAATAAGGGTGCAGCTTTCCGCAGCTGAACGGATGCGTACGCAGCACATACAAAATCGTTGTTTTCTATGGACAAAAGCTGAACAGAGCTGAATGAGTGTGGTTAGTCCCCGAACCGGCTGATGTTCACCATCATCATCATCTGCCTAGCCTTTTCCCAACTACGTTGGGGTCGGCTTCCAGTCTAACCAGATGCAGCTGAATACCAGTATTTTACACGGAGCGACTGCCTATCTGACCTCCACAACCCAGTTACTGGGTAATACGATACTCCTTGGTAAGACTGGTTGTCAGACTTTCGGGCTTCTGACTACCCGTAACGGCTGTCAAAGATCCAAGAATGACAGCCGGGACCAACGGCTTAACGTGCTTTCCCAGGCACGGAGGGGTCACGGTATGTAAAGATGGTCACCCATCCACAGACCAACCGGCTGATGTTAAGTGATAACAATTCACAGTTTTTAAACAAAACTTAAAACAGTAGATTTATGGAAGACTAATTAACACACCTACTCCGGAGGCATTTAATTCTAAATTAATTAAATGTATGGAGTCTGTTCTAATTTAATTACTTCGCACTAAATTAATAAATACGGAAGGCGGTAGTTTTAGAAAAAGTTGTTTGAAAATATTTTTCATTTCACACCAGCGGCCCGCCCCAGGGTCGCCCGTCACACGGGTGCAATTTTTTTTCGGACTTACGAAAATTTTCTTTCATACAAAACTTCGGTTTAAAGAAACTTTTATTCCCAAAAAAGACATAAGTCACTTACTTGAGAACAATACTAAAAATATAGATTACAATACCAATCACCAACAACCAACCAACTTGCCAACCAACGCCTTGCCTTGCTTACCAACTTGTCCTGGCAATACAGAACACAACAAAAACAAAATTATCCAAGTTGGTGCAGTCACGGTAATTATGATCTTTATACTGTGCCCGAGACCTCCTACTCTCTTTCCAATTCTCTCTCTCTCTATTTAAAGAGACTAATGGCGAATTGCCACCACTGCCACTTCGACCGGCACCCTTATCTCAGTCTTAATCTGAACCATTTTAAAGGATATTGCTAAACCATTGCTTCATATGTTCGATAAATGTGTCTGCTCAACAACGTAAATAGCGCAATGTATGTTGAAGAATTGTCAAAATGAAACCCATTGCTACTGATGATAGCGTGTCACGCAATTACCCCGCGGGTCTGTTTTTCCCGCATCCAGCGGATTTCTGCGGCCTTCAGCAGCACAACATACCAAATACACATACAAAACAACACCAAATATACACCAATCATACATATATATGATGAGAGCAGTGGTGGCCAAGTGGTAACGGCCGCGACTTACGAGTTGTAGGTCGTAGGTTCGAACCCAGACAGGCGCTTTACTTTGTGTAAATTATTTCATCACCACTGCCCACAAAACGGTGAAGGAAAACATCGTGAGGAAACCGGCATGTCCTAGAACCAAAAATTCGAAGACATGTGACATCTACCAACCCGCACTGGGCCCGCGTGGTGGATTACGGCCCACTCCCTCTCACTGAGAGGAGGCCTGTGTCCCAGCAGTGGGAACATTATAGGCTGATGATGGTGATGATGATGATACATATATATGGCATATTTCTACCAAATTCCGGCTCTAACATATCCTGCCAACCTCAACGACACAAAACAGCGTAACAATACACGTAGTTAGACCAATAACTCGGTTATGTAAGGACATATAGTTATGCTATCCTTGGCCCGCTCCACGCCGGTCTGGCACAGCCGGTACGGAGGCCGCGTTACGCATACTTACATACATCTGCTGGCGTCACGGTCGACGGTCTCACGGGGGAGGAATTTCAAATATGCACGATTTTTGAGTGAAATCTTCTTCAGGCGCGTTGGGCATTTTTTGAGATGGGAAAAAACCATTGAACTCGCGACACTGTTACCGTAAGCGACACCGCGCGTGTTTTGTATTTAGGACTATTAAAAAAATACCCGCTTCGGATGTGTTCGGCTGTTCTCGGGATGTACTCGGTTTTAATGCATATCCGATATCATCATCTGCCTAGCCTTTTTCAACTATGTTGGGGTCGGCTTCCAGTCTAACCAGATGCAGCTGAATACCAGTATTTTACATGGAGCGCCTGTCTATCTGACCTCCACAACCCAGTTACTGGGTAATTCGGGCTTCTGACGACCCGTAACGACGGTCAAAGATCCACGAATGACAGCCGGGACCAACGGCTTAACGTGCTTTCCGAGGCACGGACGGGTCTTGGTATGTAAAGATGGTCACCCATCCACGGACCAACCGCGGCAAGCGTAGCTTAAACTGATCGATCGATCCGTGCGACTGATATAACAGCCACAAACCCCTCTATCTCCTTTTATATATCTATATACTAAATTGAATTGTTCAAAATCCGAGAGGTATTATTACGCCATGTCAAACACACCTTCTATAGAAGTATTAGACGGTTACAATAGATAGAAATAAAACGTACAATGAAGGCTAAGCATTACCTGGGCTGGGTTAGACAGGCTAAAAAAAAACATATTGCAGAAGGCTCACTTGTTTGCCGGGTCAGCGGGATTGTCCGAACGGGTTACCGCTGGCCCGGAACATAAAGGGCTAAGGAAGGAACACGGGTGGGTTTTAGTCAGTTAGAGTCTGACACTCCCTTCGCTCACTCCAGAGCGGGAGGGGTCACTTGATGATTTCCCATCCGCAAAAAAAAAAGGTTCACTTGGTACAATTTCAACCCTATTTCGGCGAGTCCTACGTAAGTAGGTACGTAATACAAATGCAATTTGGCAAGAAGCAATGTCACTTCTTGCCAAATTTCATGATTTTAGGTCAACGGGAAGTACCCTATAGGTTTTGATTCACTTGTGAGTATCAAAATATGCGACATAAACGGAACATAAACGCCCGTATCTTTTGATTGCGTCGACTTAGAAGTTTGATTTTTTCAGTGCTTCAAGAAATTGCAGCCCTGAGTATTTTATAATTTCAACTTGGTAACTCAACGCGTTCCTGAGAAAAAGGATATTGACAGACGGACAACGAAGTGATCTTATAGGGATTCCGTTTTTCTTTTAGATGTGCGGATCCCTAAAAAAATAAGTAATTTTTACATGAGCAAAATCAGCCATTAATGTGTGTTGGCCTTTATCAACTACACGGGACTCAGCGCTTTTACATAAATTGATATGAATTTTGTTTTCTTCGTTCATTTAAGAGTACATAATAAATGTCAAAAGTGTGTAAGAGTAAAACTAGATAATGTGGACAAGACAGAGATTAAAACAGAAGACGAACTAGCAGGGATCGAGGAGAATGGGGAGGTGGATCCCCTGAACCCCCCCCCCGTTCAGGGGATCAGACCGAAATAAATCTAATTTTCCTCTGTCTTTGTCTTTCCTTGGTAGAGAGTATCCTTGAATTTGCGTACGCAAGAAAGGCCTAAACCCACCTAGTGCATTGCTGGCTTTACAAAAGGCTGCTGATTTTTTTTCCTGTAATTTAAAAACCTTTGCTCAGCAGTGTGGACAAAATAGGTTAACTGAAAAAACAAGAAAATCTCCATATTCTACTACCATTGCAAAGACACATAAGTAGGACACTTAATACATAAGCTATGTATACCTTGACAGGTGGGCATGACCTGCCCTAAATAAATATATGTATATCTTCAGCAGGTTCCAGTTCTTAAAGTCAAATGGACCTTCGGCATTAAACTGCTCTGTGTCTAGACACAATCTAGCCCTGTCTAGGTGATCTGACGGCGGTCTGCCTACATAATTATTATGTTACGGTGTATATTTTACAAAATAAAGGATATTGAGGCTCGTGGAATAACTAGGTTCGTTTCATGGTCGATGGAAAGTGGGTAAAAACCAAAACCATTGTAGAGTTTTGAACTAGTATACCTACTGATTGGGGAATGCAAGAATTTCACGGCGGACCAAGACGAAGATGGAGGGACTAACTTGACTCCTACCGAAAGGACTGGTTCGCAATAGCAAAGATCAGAAGCGTGTGGAAAAGAGAGAGAGAGGCATTTGACCAGCAGTGGGAATTGTCCTACACGCCCAGTGGGAATTGTCCCAAACGCCCAGTGGGAATTGTCCCACACGCCCAGTGGGAATTGTCCCACACGCCCAGTGAGAATTGTTCCACTGAACCCAGTGGAAATTGTACCACACGCCCAGTGGGAATGGGAATTGTTCCACTGCGCCCAGTGGGAATTGTTCCACTGCGCCCAGTGGGAATTATCCCACACGCCCAGTGGGAATTGTCCCAGTGGTTTCTATCGCGCTTGTACCGCTTTTCTAGGAAACCGTTGCTGAAGCTCGTGTAAGCTGATAGAATACAAATTTTTATTTCAATTGTGACACAATCTATGTATATCTGTCACGCCATGATTCACGGAACTATATTATAAAGTTTCTAAAATTCCCACATAATACGTCATAAACTATATTAAATTGATAACAGAATGCGGGGGGCGCCACCTTGACATTTAGCGTAAGCCGGTTTATACGCATGGCGGTTACGCGCATGCGTGCTCTCACGTCATCAACAGCTGACGCGAACCACATATTTTTACAAAGTAATCTGTCTCTGTGTGAATGAAATGGTATTTCAAGGACTTGATTTTTAAAAAGTCAAGACAGCCTAGCCTAGCCTATTAAACTTTGTTTGGGTTGGCTTGCAGTCTAACCAAATGCAGCTGAATACCAGTATTTCACATCGAGTGACTGCGTGGTAATACGATACCCCTTGGTAAGTACCTTATGCGACTGGAAAGTTATATTCCTTGGTTATAACTGTCATGCCATGTAGGCAAACATCTTATGGAATCCTGGATATATTTGTCTGGAATTGACACCACGCAGTGCGCAAGCGTAGTGTAGTGATCACAGGTAGTGATCAATGCTTATTCCTTCTCAGGTTTAGTTTGTGTTACATTCTAAGTTTAGTGTTACATGCGAGAAGTCATGCCAGTGGTATGCCTTCACTTGACCAGCCAGTGAGCCGTCAAGTGATATAGCAAGTTGTCACTTGATCTGAGGGCAGGGGAATAGGGAGGAAGGATGCTCGATAATCGCAACTATCGACATATTTTTTTTAAATGCTGTTATGAAAGATCAGAATTTGTACAAGAGTTTAGCAGTAGATAGAAGAAGGAGTTAGTATCTTTGAGGTTTAAAAAGGATGTAGTGCAGAGATACACGATAAATAATTAGAGTTGAATAGGTACTGCACCTATGCAAGGAAGGTGAACATCATTCAGCCTGATTAAATTGCTTTTAGAGTGCAAAATAGCATTTGGTATCATTTTAGACTGTACGTACTTCAAAATAAGGCCGGTATCCGACAGGTAGAATATGATTCATCGATTGTCAAATACAATAGAAGACAAAAGTAGCAATGCAACTGAAGTCCCGATAAATATCTTTTACTTGCTGCACCCCGAGGTATCACCCCCCCCATGTCCCGCTCGTGGATATAAACACTAATACTCTATAAAAAAAACCAAATTAAAGTAATACGCTAAGGTTATCAAAACTAATGTGTAAGTTGTGTATGTAATTTCTATAGTCCGCGCCATAGGTGGGGACGGGGGTGAGGGCGGCGGGGTTGCTTAGTGTTCGCAACACACGTACTGAGTAATTACAATGCGCCCCCGCCCCTCTGTCGCACCGTTCACATACCTAAGGCGCAGCCAACTAGTTCCAAGCGGACTATAATAAATTGGATTTTATGATTTGAAAAATATAAATTATTAACTTATATTTTTATCTTATCAAAAACATCGATACAATGTTTACCATCCCTAAGAACCAGTGCGGGGCCTCGCACTTTAAGAAAGTAGTCGGCACCTACACTGTACCCACACAAAAAATATCAGGTGACATTGTACACCACTAAAGCTTTATTAAATTACTTACTCCGAGTTATTCCTTAAATAGAGTAACTACATTCCAAAAGGAAGTCCTTAACTGCCTTTTATCATACCTGCAGTCACCTGTAATAATCTTATGTCTCTTTTTTTTAGCATTTCTCGGGACTATGGGATCCCGGTCCTTTGGAAGGGGTACGAGGGGCCGAAGCCAACTCGCAGAGGCCCCTTGGGAAATATTAATGAAATGCGGCACCAACCGACGATCATCCCTGTATGCACATGGAAGTGCACCCAAGGATAACCCCCGGTTGGTGTAGGACTATTGCAGGATATGGAAAATAAAAAGTCGGACTATTAGTTTGGGTGGCTAAAGTGGACTGGTTACCAAAAACTATGGAAGAACTATGATCTATGGTGACTTGCACACTCAATAATGGGCACCCGGAAACGGTCACTAGCACATAGCGACAAGGGGGCAACAAGTCCTGAGGTGCTTACGAGGAGTGGGGAGGTATTCCACGGCTATCAGGACAATCCCGGAAGTACGGTCAAGATCCCTACCAGCATCTTACTGGAATACTTCCTTCTTCCGAGCACGTTTCGCTCTTGCGAATCTCCACTCAAGCCGGCCAATAAAGGCAAGAATGAGGTGGGAGCTCTGTTCCTAGTCATTGTTCACTCCAGCCGGCCAAAAAAGACAAGCCAGAGGTGAAGAACAAGGCTTCTCCCGAGAGATAGGGTCCGTGGAGTCGCAAGTGCCGGACAGCTCGTCACATGCTGCCCTGCGGGTTTCTGTATCTCTCTTGGTCTGGCTCCTCACCTTAGACCGTTCCGGCAAAGTAAACTCTTCCGGCATAGGCCTAGAGTTATGTCTATTATTGTTCTCAAAATCAAAAGTCATTTATTTAAATTAGGCTGAAAATCAGCACTTTTAGAACGTCAAAATTACATAGGACAGTGCCCCAATACGCCTGCATTTCACCACTTCCTAGTGCTTTAGCTGCGAAGAAGTGGCGCAACAAACTCCATAAATTACCCGCTCGTATAATTGAGAAAATCTTTTTTAGATTCCAAATATTTCGGTGCTCTAACACTGTTCTAGGATTTGCACACACAATAAATAAGGCTCAAAACCCCGTTGTTTACATTAAGGTAAGTAATTACGTGGTCAAGGTACAAAGTGTTTGACATTATGACCAAACATAGAGTAGTTGACTTTATTGTGTAGCTACCTACACAATAAAGTCAACTACTCTATGTTTGTAAATACCTACGTATTTAATATACATTACAATGTCACTGATTCGTAGGTACAGACGACTACTACGGTACCTACTACAATCTGTCAAATTTCTTTAATAGATTTTCGACTTTATCGCTGAAGCGTATAAGGTTCAAAGTTGTGAAATAAGTATGGGGTAGTGTTTTGCAGTTACCCATTACCAACCTTCTTTCTGGGTATTCTTTTTATCACTACACGACCTGTCATGTCGTGTCGCCACGAGATATGATTGGACATATTTTAACATCCATGAAAATGGAATGTTCTTAATAATTTCTTAAGTTATTGTACAAGAAGAGAGAGATGGTTAAGACAATTGAGTAATCAATTGTCTTAAGAACAATTAAACCAATTGATTAATTACACAACCTATTTTTAATTTTCAACGCTCTACCGCTAGTGTTGTACCGATGTATCGATAAACAAAGGTTATCGAGCATCTGTCGTAATCGATTCGCTTCGAGATAATCGCGACCGTAATTGCATGGGAACCAGACATGCAAGGCTCTTTTCAAAGATACTAGATTTTGAAAGGAATAATAATTGGAGGGATCTGTGTTATTAAATTGCAAGGTATGTCTGCCTTTTGTCAGCAAATACAATGGTTAGTCACTGATTCGATTAATCGATTAAGCATCGATTTCCACATAACATAACACCACACCACGACAGATTCATAGACGGCTCCGCCTTGGAGTGTAAATGTCGTGCTGTTCCACTAAAGATGGGACACTTAATATCATGGCCTGCGTGTCCTGTCAGCTGCATGTTACAGGAACTGATGGAAGCTAGTGATGGCGCCAAGCACGTAGCCGAATTCTGGGCCGATTTTAATTCGATTGCCATCGACACGCTAAGAAGAAGACCACATCACGCTTATATTTCCCAAAAGGATAGGCAGAACTGTGTGTCCACTGTACAGACGCCAGCACATCAAGCTACCCGAAACTGTCAAATTTTACCAATTAACTTTGAAATTTATGCTTCAGCGATAAAGTTGAAAATCTATTAAATAAATTTGACTGATTGTAGTAGCTTGATGTGCTGGCGTCACATTCAGATTTCGCAAGCTATGTAGTTGTATATATTTTACTAGAAAAATGTGTTAGGCGGACTTAGGCGTATATTTGGCTCCAGAGCCACCACCAGTACCCAGTGTTCACCATCAGTACCTAAGTACTGATGGTGATCACCGGGGTAGTTTTAGTGAGGTAAAAATCCCACCCTGGAGGTCGGGTACCTTTAGAGGGTTTCCCCCGACAAAAAAAAAGGTACGCGCATATTTTCGGGCTACCCGACAACTGTTTTCTGACTGAAGCAGAGCCTTTAGCATTTAGACCACGCGATGAAGTCGCAAACAGTAAAGCCATTTCTGTTTTAAGTTTATTTATTCTACTGTTTAGTTTTCCCAAATGAAATAAACTGAATAACACGATGAGAAAAGCCTTTTAAGTCAAACTGAGTCTAAAACTGTGAAGGCTCCTACAAACAGGCGCGACAAGTGATATAATCGCTCGTTGCGCGACTTGCGGTGCCTTTGGGTCGCGCGCGATTTTGTCGCGTGACGCGCCTGTTTGAAGGAACCTTAAATTTGACATAAACATAGTTTTAAAACCATTTTTACTTTATATAAAGTATATTACTAAGATATAGAAGTAGTAGCCATTCTCAAAAAGGGGAACATTGTTGAGTTTACAGAAAATAGATGTCGATGGTTTTTTTTAATGGGCTTTCATGGCTATAAACATTCATCCTCCCACCATACCCCATGTTCCCAAAAACAAACATTTGCCCCTTCTTTTTTTTTGAGGATGGAAAATCATCAAATGACCAAACCAAGACAGAGGGCTGTCAACAGTAAAGTGAAGCACATGTGTGCACATGGTGAGGTGTAGTTTGATTGTAAATGGTTGTAAATGTGTGCGTGTGAGCGTGTATGCACAGAGCGGAGGTGTAGTTTTTGCACGCTTCACTGTATTGTTCGCAGCTAGTGTTGCCCAAATGCAAGACCAAGACAAGACCTTAGCCAGTCTTGGTCTTGGTCTTGCGTCAATACACCTGGTCTTGGTCTTGGTCTTGGTATTGCGCTCTCAGTCTTGGTCTTGGTCTTGGTCTTGCAGCAAGAGTCTCGCAAGTCTTGCGAGACTCTACTACTTAGACTAGACTAAATTCAAATAACTATTAGCCTATTGCTATATAATAAACACGTTAGTTTAGATCTTAGAACAACGTAACAGAGTAGGTACTTGTCGAGCTTAAATTGACATAGGCATAGTGAACCACCAAATTAATAAAATTAACATGACAAAAATTTTAAAAAATTAGTACCAAAGCATAATTACTAACTCTATGTAGGTACCTTTAATGTTTTTCTGTCCGTGTACTGGCTATCCTAAACTCTTCACAAACAGCTAGCGGTTAAAATAATTATCACATATACTTTTCATCTTCTACCTTGATACATAGTACATACTTCTATCTAATAAAATTTGTCGTCAGCTAGACTTTTAATTACCAGCACAAACATCTAAAACATTAATTAAATATTTGATACCTACATTAAATTGCATTATAAATATCATTTTTGGATATCTATTGTGGCTTGTGATGACCGAAAATTGTTTGTAGGAATTTTTATGCACCTATTATTTATCTATCGCACTTTAAAAAAATCAGTTCATTTATGAAATAAAATAATTGATGTTTATAATTTCAAACTATAAATTTCAACCAATATTGCGCGTTCCGTGACTCATCGGTCGCAGAAAATGCAACATACTTACAAGTACGACACGAAACAAACGAAAAATATTTTTTTTATGTTTTAATAAAGTAGTTATGGTAATAAAATCAAACTTAATTGTTATCCTGCGGTGCTATTCTGTAAAAATCTCACCGTGAAAACTTAGGTGAAGTGAGCGTGGAGTGAGCTGTCAATAGTGTTAATTCCTAGCAAAAACAAACTCACTTCACCTAAGTTTTCACGGTGAGATTTTTACAGAATCGACCGGCTGATCTCTATTATCTTTGAAACCAAAATTTGTTTCCTATTTTTATTAAAGAACATTGTGATATTCGTAACCATGGCAACCGGTACTACGGGTAAAAGCGTCAGGGTAGCCCGCGAAATTCAAATTTTCTTTGCAATTTGCAGGCCAGTGCTAGATTGTATGTTGATTGAAATATTGTTCGCGACTGTAAGACGTATGTAGTTACAAAATTGGAATCATCAATACAACCCTCCAAGTTCATAAAGCCCGAGGAATGACTTTGACCTTTTAGTGTTATGACGATACGGTTTTGATACTGTGGAACGTCTATCAAAATCGGGATTGAAACCAAATACCTACTATAACGCCCAAATCTCAGTTTGACTTAACTGCGAGACGCAAGAGTCTTGCAGGCTTAGTCTTGTTCTTGCTCAAGTCTTGCAGGGTTCAGTCTTGGTCTTGGTCTTGCTACAATAAGTCGGTCTTGGTCTTGGTCTTGGTCTTGCAAAAATGCAAGAACAAGACCAAGACTGCAAGACCAAGACCGATTTTGGGCAACACTATTCGCAGCGCTATGTATTTTTTTTTAGGATGGGAAGTCATCAAATGACCCCTCCCGCTCTGCGTGAAGCGGAAGGGAGTGTCAGACTCTTACTGACTAAAACCCACCCGTGTTCCTTCCTTAGCCCTTTGTTTCGGGGTAGTGGTAACCCTTTCGGGCAATCCGGCTGCACATTTGCCCCAACAATTGAGTGAACTAACCATACCCCTCTGCTCTGCCTGCACCTTTAAGGCAGGCGCGGATCTTGGATTTTCACACATTTGCCCCCCTTGAGTGAAAACCCGAGATCCGCGCCTGCCTGAAAGGTGCAGGCAGAGCAGAGAGGTATAGTTAGTTGGTACAGTACCCGGCGATAAATATTGCACATCGACCTTTGGAAAGAGACAATCGGCTAATTTCGGCTTCGTAGAGCGTTATCTCTGTCGCACGAAATACAAACAGTCCGGTATCTATTAGGAGCTGTTAAAACAATTATGATTTCCTTCTTTTGATAATTATTTTTATTCTTTGTATAAAATCGATAGGATCGAATAGGTCGATGTGCAATATTTATCGCCGGGTACTGTACTACCTACACCCATATTTCACAACTTAAATGATTATCGTCACAATAATTATGAAGGAAAATTAGGTGAGAAGATGATCTGTTATTAATATCATTCTGACCCAAAGATCATAGAAGCTATGTGAACATCTATTAATTGCTTACTTCGTCAAACGCGTGAGGGTCCCGCGTTCCAATTCACATAGCTTACACGAGGCAATTTGTGAAAATTAAAATAATATTAACACTAGAGCAATTTATGTAGTTTTGTAGCAATCTGGGAAGATAATATGTGACAATGGAGAGCCTTGGATTGTGGTCTGATTTTGGTGTGTCGTCCGTTTAGATGTGATTATGCAAAATCATACGGTAATCTGTCTAACTGATGAACTCAGAGCAGTCACTGATTTTGACTAAAGAAATTACAAGAATTAACAGAAATTTGAACTAAATCTCTCTCTCTCTGCCTAGCCTTATCCCATTTCATTTGAGGTCGGCACTAAATTCAATTTTAACTAAATGTAACAAACAATATAGGTAAATAAAAATAGGTAATTATCAATCAATAACTTTATCTAATTAAGGCGGTACCTCGAAAATAAATCGTAGCGACGAAAGTGATGCAATTACTTTTGAAACGCAAAAAAAGAGAGATGGCTATAATGTGTGTGCGCTCGGAATAAAACGACGTATGTGCCAAAACGAATTACTTTTTAACAAAACAAATTAATTAAATTTAAAACTCATCATCAACATTTCAGCCGAAAGACGTCCACTGCTGGACATAGGCCTCCCCCAATTTAAAACTACTTTGAGTAAACTTTGATATGATAATTCTCTATGTTTTAAGGTAATTTCCATTGAATAACTCTTAAGCGTTACGCCGTGATGTCAAAAAAAGTAAAAAAATAGATACCTACCTATAACTTTTAAAATTTTTTGTATCGAGGAAAATTCATTGAATCGTGTATTATTTTTACATGATACTAGACCAAAGAGTCAAAAAACATATATCGAATGTTAAATCCCTACACATACTTTTAACAAGTTACACGAAATAGAAAAAAACTCATTTTTTTAATATATCACCTTAACCAAACACACTTGAATTTATACGTGGCAACTGCCACCAGTCTCTCGGGTACAACATTACCAGTCTACAGCAATGCGGAAGAATTTTTTGGCGCTATATTAATGCGGAAGAATTTTTTGGATATTATATTTTAATTTAAATGGTTTGTTAGTTAATTAAGGGCTGATTTTTCCAACGCTAGATAATTTTATACGAGGAATCATTTTGAATTTTTGACAGTTCTTTCATACAAAATCTGTCAGACGTCAATTTTATTCCACGAATAAAAATTAACGGTCGATTGAAAATACTATTCTAGCATGTTTAATATATACGTGATATGGCTGTGCTTTTTCAAATAAATAAATCAATAGTAAATAAATAATAGTATAATTATATATCATATCAATAATATAGTATAATATCAATAGTAATCAATCATATTTTTGGATGTTTACAGAATAGTAGTTCAATTGCTGTATTATTAAATAACCACCCACAAAAAATATATCTCAAACTCAAACTTAAACTAAAAAAAAATAATTTTCTACCGCTTCTTCTTCTTGGCGTATCGATGGCCACAAGTTCAAACATCTTTGGCCCAAGATTCAGCTGCGCGAACTCCGCTCACTAACGCAGTCATAAGATCATAGTGTAATTTAAGTAAAGTAGTATTAATAAATGTCATGTAACCGGAACGAATCGAACAAAAATGCTGTTGGAGCTGAATCGGTTCAATAGTTACCGAGAATGCAGCATAAAAACGTTAAGTAAAAAAAGTCATCAGTCGCAAAGGGACATTCCCCTGACGACAAATCAGTACTAGGGAAAATCCTTCCGCAAATTGAGTAGGAAAGACATTTATTTATTTATTTATTTAATACTTCAAGCACATAAATGTACAGAGGCGGACTTAATGCCATAGGCATTTTCTACCAGTCAACCTTTGGGTGATGCAGAGACAAACAGTGGTAGGTGCAATCAGACCATTGTGGAATAAATATTCCAAATATAAAGATAGGCATAAACCTATTAAAAATGAATATAATATATACCTAATTACATATAAATATACATAAATACATAAACTTAATAAAAAGAAATAAGACATACAATGAGAAAATATTACCGTTGTGATGATACTACCAGCTTCTGACATTCCCTTGCCATCACATAGCACTCCTCATAGCAGGGGTCAGGGGTCTTAACACCATCGGTAAATCAGTATCAGGGGATCTACCCCATGGATGCCGATAGTCGGCAAGAGATCGATATACTACACCTTTCAGAGGCAAAAATAATGAAGGAAAACTTCGTGACAAAACCGGCATGTCTTAAGGCGAAAGCGCCAGGGTAGCCCACGAAATTCAATTTTTTTTTTACATTTTTTGCAATTTGCTGGACAGTATTAAGTTGTACGTTGATTAATATTGATTTGCGGCCGTAACAAATATGTATTTACAGAATTATAATCATTAAAGTCATCATTAAAGAATTATAATCATTAGAGTCACACAACTCTCTAAGACAAAGAATGACTACCTATTTCATGAAATCTTGACATTTTGGGATTATACTAACTTAACAAGTTGTATTACTGATGTAACTGTGTGTTACCTACTGTGTGCTGTTGTATTCTGTTTTTGTGCAAACCTACTTACAAAAATAAAATCATTTGTCATTTATCATGGAACAGATACTTAGTTACCGACGAAAATTTTCTACGCTACGTCTAGAATCATGTGTGAATTCATCGTTACAGTTCGCTTCTATGTCTAACTAACTAGAAACTTTAACGAGCACTAAAGTTGTCTTAGGTCACAATTCTTTCCATTAGATTAGATTGTCTGTCAAGTTTTGTAACATTCACTCCAAGTCCAAAAACGAAAAACACAGCTCTTTTGGTAAAAGAGAACTGGTACAGACGCCAGCACATCAAGCTAGTACAATCTGTCATATTTTTTTAATAGATTTTCAACTTTATCGCTAAAGTATAAGGTTCATAGTTGATTGAGAAAATTTGACAGTTTCGGGTAGCTTGATGTGTTGGCGTCTGTACTATGTCTCAACTTTTACCATATTAGAGACTAAGTACTTGCTAAATATATACTAACTTACGATACTATCTGAGGTCTCCTAAAAAGTTCATTTAAAATAATGGTCTGTATGTGACCGAAATACCTACATTTTTTTAGTTGTTTTTTAGGGTTCCGTATCCCAAGGATAAAAACGGGACCCTATTACTAAGACTCCACTGTCTGTCTGTCCGTCACGAAGCTGTATCTCATGAATCTAGACAGTTGAAGTTTTCACTGATGATGTATTTCTGTTGTCGCTATAACAACAAATACTAAAAACAGAATAAAATAAATATTTAAGGGGGGCTCCCATACAACAAACGTGTTTTTTTCGACGTTTTTGCCTTGTGGTAGGGAAACCCTTCGTGCGCGAGTCCTACTCGACCTTGGCCAATTTTTTTGTGATATTTTGTTGCCTTGGTTGGTAATACAGGATGGCAGGGATCAATGCGCAACCAGTTACAATAGATTCAGTAAATGATTCAGGACGCCAGGCGTTAAAAAATTTTGGAGGTTATTAAAAAAAAAAATTGCTTGCCATACATTTTGACAGCGAAGGTGATTGTACAGACGCCAGCACATCAAGCTACCCATACTGTCAAATTTTCCCAATCAACTTTGAACCTTATTATTTAGCGATAAAGTTGAAAATCTATTAAAGAAATTTGACAGATTGTAATAGCTTGATGTGCTGGCGTCTGTACTTTTGTAGGAAACACCAGTTTTTTTTTAATTTGTGTAATGTTAGGTATTTTAATCATTCAGTAACATAATTTATTCAGGAATATAATTTAACTAACCTAACTAACTAACCTAGAACTATAATATTGTAGTCCTTTGAAATATAGAAGGCAAGAGTTTCGTCACATAACTAAAACGACGGAGGCTAGACATGAAGTTGTTAAAAATGTTGCGCTCGCGCACCGTAGTGTTGCGTAACTCGAACTTGCACTTGAGACGCAAGCGCAGGGTTGGTAACTATGTTTTTGTAGAAATAAAATATCGATAAATATTTCAATTTAACAATAAACTTTTGAGACTGTGCTACGAGTTTATGATAAAAAATATCTGCAGATTATTTCGTTTATAAAGGCTTCATTTCTCTATAAAGGCTCTTGTTCAAAAACTAAACTAAATTTAAGTTCATTGCATCTTTTTCTTTCTATTTCATTAAGAAAAGGACAGAAGATAGAATATAGTTTAGTCCTGTCAAATTAAGATACTCTATAGACAAGTTTAGACGTGATTAAAAAATTGGCTACTAAAAATACGTCAATTTAAGTCAGGCGCTGACTAATTTGACAGGACTAAACTAAGACTTATCTTCTGTCCTTTTCATAATGAAATTTAAAGAAAAAGATGCACTGAACTTGAATTTAGTTTAGTTTGTGAACAAGGGAATCGGCGCCATTGTGTCGTAAAGGGACCGTAAAACGCAATATGGTGGAAATACCAAACGACGAGGAATATCGGTCAAAAACGTGACGCGGCCATTTTGTTAGGACATGCCAGAGATAGCTGACAATAGATGTCTTGTAATCCCCGACCTATCACCTATGCATCGTGTGTCAACACCTTAGCTGTTGACCTGTTGTTAAGAAACCTGTCTTATATGTATGTGCCTTCGTAGAACAGCTATTAAAGTATGGTCAGATTTCTAGTTGCAAAAAATTAAGAGCAGCAGTGGTCAGGTGTCGAAGGTTGTACAGAATCTGTCTATATTTTCAACTTTATCGCTAAAGAATAAGGTTCAAAGTTGATTGGAAAAATTTGACAGTTTCGGGTAGCTTGATGTGCTGGCGTCTGTACCTATTTAGATGCACACTTTCATTGCTCATCACCACATCACCACAGCCCTAAAATCAGCAAAGGAGAAAAAGATCGTGAGGAAACTGGCAAGACCTAGAATAAAAAAGAAACCATGTGAAGTCCAGCACACAAATTGGATTACGACTCACTCTCCTCTCACTGGGAGGAGGACTGAGTGGGAACATTATTAGCTGATTATGTATTTTATTTTATTACTTTACTAGCTGCGCCCCGCGGTTTCACCCGCATAAATTTCGATCCCGTAGGAATATCGGGATAAAAAGTAGCCTATGTTAATCCAGGGTGTCAGCTGCCTCCATACAAAATTTTATTAAAATTAGTCCAGCCGTTTGAGCGTGAAGAAGTAACGAACATTTATAAACACACAAACAAACTTTCGCCTTTATAATATTAGTGTGATTCATATATGAGACTGGCAGCCCTACCGAGCAGACAATTGCCGCGTCATGGCGCAACGATCTACATTACCCACATAATTGTGATAGCCTTTTTTATATCAGCATTGTCTTTCGGCGCGTACGCATAACACTTTATATAGGACTGGGTATTAAATTTTTTTGACTATTTTCTTTAGCAAGATTTTTGTAGAGATAGGTTTTATAAGTTACGACGCCTACTATAACCTACAGGAAATTGAAGTTGCAAGATCTAAAATTGGTTATGACAGATTTGGCAACGACGTTCAAACAGATTCTTTCACTGTTTTCTTCAATGTCGCAAGGACAAAAAGAAATATAGCAAAAGACGCAACATTTAATTTGTCTGACCAGAAATTCTTACATCAATCATCAGAAAGTGTAGCATGTCTAGCAATTCGATTTGAAATGTAGTCTTGTTAATTTTAACTGAAATAGTAAGAATTGAGGGACTCTTTTAGATAAAGACAGTCTCTCTTTTAGGAGAAGCCGTCGTTTTCTACTATTATATAGAAGCAGAACAGACAGCTGTGCTGCTGGGGAGTTTGTTGCGCCACTTCTTCTCCCCAGCGAAAGCACTAGGAAGTGGTGAAAGGCGGGCGCTTTGAGGGAGTGTCTTATGTAATTTTGACGTTCGAAAAGTGCTGATTATCAGCCTAATTTGAATTAATGACTTTTGATTTGATTTGAGAGACCCAGTGAAACCTGGAGAAGAACAACGCTTACTTCACATGAATGAAAATTACATGTACGAAGGTGGATCAAATTTAAACCGGACTAGATTTTAAAAAAAAACATATATTATTATATAAAAAAAGTGATACATCTTATTTTTCTACATAATCTCCCTTTCTATTAACACATTTTTCCCAGCGCAGGGGAAGTTTCTTGATACCATTATCGAAGAATGAAGTGGGTCGTGTATTTAGCCAATTGCACACAAATGATTCCACCTCTTGATCATTGTGAAAACGGTGTCCTCCCAATTCTTCTTTAAGTTGACCAAACATTCTTACACTTGAGTTCTTGAAAGCGTGTTCTTAGTAAACTGTAGTCAATCGACGGAAAATTTCGGAAGGTTTTACGCCCTCCTCCCGCGCTAGAAATTTTATAATAATTCTTTGCCCAACAGCCGTGTGCACCTTCTCCTCAGACATGACGCTGCTGACGCGCAATAAACTGTAATGAGCTGGAGCAGCGTCCCCCCCTCCCCTAGACAGTCCCCTTTATCACGTACTGCAGTACCAAGCGCGTCACTTCTCTTAGCGACCAGTAAAAAAACAGTCCGGTTTATATCTGATCCACCCTCGTATATATCGTAGCTCCAAAAGCTAGCAACGAGTACAATTTACCGAAGGATTTTTGAAGTATTCTCAGCCATAATAGTAATAAGATCATTCAATAAGCCATTAGTTATAAGGTTGGCAAGCATACTAGTTAAAATGTCAAACGTTGATGATATTCGGAGATAAATGAGTTACGTCGACATTTGGACGAGTAATTTAGTTTTAAAGTTTGATCTGATTAGAAATGGTTCGTTAAGAAGTTTTGAAGGGTATACGAATAATGCTTTGATTTTATTCTTGACAAATAAATAATTGAGAGTAGTTGATGATCCAGGTTATGTGGCATGCAATAGCAATTTGCAATTTCTTTCTTTCTTTCTTTAAACAAATGTCAACTTTATTTTAATTACAAGTACAATTAAGTTGATTTCAGAGCGACTAGCTTTATTGACATAGGTATAAAAATGTTTGAAGTAGTAGTGTAAACTGAAGTTTATTGTGTAGGAATTAAAGTTATTTATCCATTAATTCATATTTGTTTACATTTTTGACAAATAACTCGCGAATGTATGTAATTTTTTTTTTTTTTTAAGCGTACTACCTTTGAATTTTTTGAAAACTTGAATTAGGGTAGGGGAGTGCAGCACTGTGCACTTTTATAGGGTGGCCGGGACATCGAAGGGCATCCTGTTACCATGGATTCGATACATGATTCTAGAAGAACACCTGGACATGAGTTACCTTGGGTAACCAGCCGATCGATTCTGTAAAAATCTCACCGTGAAAACTTAGGTGAAGTGAGTTTGTTTTCGCTAGGAATTTACACTATTGACAGCTCACTCCACGCTCACTTCGCCTAAGTTTTCACGGTGAGATGGTTACAGAATCGCACTGCTGGAAGCCTTTAAACAGACTCCGAACACAGATTGGCCGAAGCAAGGAAAACCTGTTCAGATGGAGATTCATATAGACGACTTCGCTTTGGAGTGTAAATGTGGTGCTGTTCCACAAACGATGGGACACTTAATACCGTGTCCTGTCAGCTGCACGTGACAGGAACTGATGGGCGGTAGTGATGGCGCCATAGAAATGTGAAAAACCGGATGGCGCCAAGAAAGTAGCCGAATTCTGGGCGGAGTCCAACGCAGGGGAGTTCCGAATTCATGGTAACCGGTTGCGACACTGACACGGGTTGTTTAATGAATCGCAGGTTTAAGATTTCGTTACGACTTCCTTTCCACCGTACCTATATTCCCCAGGGTTCATACAGCCTTCTTGATAAAGCCTAGACAATTAAGGTACCTTTCACCATAAGTATTTATTAATTCGATGACGTACGTAACACCAACAATAAACTCCCGCGCACCGGATCTTAAATCAATCATTGTACGCCCTACTTCCTTATAAATCAATACTTGGAACTAGCCTTAGTATAATTAAAAAACCAATTTAATGTTACACCTGAAAAACTGCTAACATCACACTTGTTGGAACTGAAATAAGATTGAATTTTGTATGGTCAATGTGATATAGAACAGTATGAAAAAAATTGTTACAGATCTGATATGACAAATATAATTTTGCGTCCGAAAAATGTTTTTATCACTCTTATTGCCCAAGAAATAAAGGTGATAATATTTTTTTTGAGTGGTGTTAAAACATTGTTTTGTGGAAGGCAGTGTCCCCTTGCGAGGTCGAAGCTTATATCATTGGGTCCGGCTGCTGACCATGGTGAGGAATGTGGGGTGAAAGGCAGCATGATGAGAGGGTTTGAGGGGGGGAAGGTGGAAATGTAATATGATAATTGTCTGCCGGAAGTTTGAGGTAGGCAGGGTTGATTTTAGCGGTGCTAATAAAAATTTTTGGCTAATGTCTGTTCAAACAACATTATTACATTAAAGTTTCAAATTAAACAAATATCAACTTTATTTTAATTGCAATTAAGTTGATTTCAGAGTGACTAGCACTATTGAAAAAATTATAAAAATATTTGAAGTTGTAGTGTAAACTGTAATTTGTTGTGTAGGATTTAAAGTTATATTTTTAAATTTTTGGCAAGAAGCAATTTCATGTAGCACGAGTAAAAGAAAAAATCCGAAAATCGTAATTTTGTAGTTACATACCTACAAATTTGTATGGAATTTTTGGCGTGAAAGTGACAGACAGACAGACAGAATGATTAGATATGAATACTAGAGGAGAAGAAAATAGTGGGACTTTTCTACGTATTTTATTTTGTGTCGTCTTGTGACCCACTCTCAGACTGGTAGACAATAGATGCTAAGGTTTATATATTGTAATTCGTTAATGGCTTTATGATCTTGAGAAGTGAAACGAAGAACAATGTGTAGGTACCGTAGTTTTTGTTAAAAGATTACTTAAGGGGCTTACAAGACCTCAACGCAAAATACGCAAGTTTAAGAAACAATACAAGTATATGATCGACTACAGTAAATAAAATCAGAAAAATATATGATATTCTTCAGGATATATGCTAGGTAGATAGTGTGTTGAAAACATAATACAACTAATTTGATACGATAGAAAAAAATCATGAAGATACCTCTAAAAACTTTCTTTTTATAATAAAAATCATACTAATATACAATCATTCTGATTTTTTTGTCAGTTTATTCTACAAGCAACATACTAAAACACTAGTGTTTTAATTTTTTAGTCCAAACATTAGATTTTTTGTAATTAAATAATTACTTCATATTTTGCAATAAATTACCAGCGTTGTCTCATCGCGCTTCTCTTTATTTTCTATGCAGTCCGACAGTGACCGCGCTTTAGGTCATGTAAGCCCCTTAATTGGGATATTAATGATATGGGCAATGAGTTTGGAGATATCTTTTTAGAAATCTAGACTATTTTGTAGTAGAAAAAAAGAAGATTTTGTTTGCGTTTTCTTGGTATATATATTTTAAGTACTGTACGTGGATATACCCAATTGTTTAGACAGACACATAAGGGGTATATCGGGGTTGAAAGTTAACTATATCCAGCACAAGTTGAAACACATGTACAGACGCCAGCACATCAAGCTACCCGAAACTGTCAAATTTTCCCAATCAACTTTGAACCTTATGCTTTAGCGATAAAGTTGAAAATCTATTAAAGAAATTTGACAGATTGTAGTAACTTGATGTGCTGGCGTCTGTACACTGACATTTTATGCCCCACCACTTGATTACCGCAGACTGTAGTCCCCACAAATAAAAAAATCTCTTTTTTCAGTCGGTGAGTAGTCTGCGTTAACGCATACATTTCCGAACGTTCCATTTTTCACCGATAATCGGATCGGTCGGGATGCACCGATTTTATTTCTGATCGACTTTTTGTGGGAAGTGTGCGTTGCACTATAATTGCCATCAGTAAGTTCTATTTTTCTCCTACAAAAATCGGTCACCGATTATCGGACGTGGGCGGGCAGCCTTAGTCTCCATTAAGGCTCCTACAAACAGGCGCGACACGCGATATAATCGCGCGTGTCACAAAGGCACCGCCCGTTGCGCGACTTGCAGTGCTTTGTGTAGCGCGCGATTTTATCGCGTGTCGCGCCTGTTTGAAGGAGCCTTTATAGTTTTCCACTTTTCACACGAAAATATAGAAAACCCTGTCTATTTAAAACAGCTTGTCAAATAGACCATCATCTAATGTCGTAACAATTACACGACACTTATCTAGCTAGATCAATCTGTCTTATTAATTTCAGAGTAATTATAGCTTTTGTATGCAGCGTTATTGTTTTTCAAAAATTAATTATATGCTGTCGCAATAGTCGTGTGCTCGTGTGTCTAGCTAGGTTATTGTGAAGTAGGTTCAATGTCTGTGTTGTGCAAAGTCACCTAATATAATACTTGTATCTTTAATAATTAGACTGTACCAACATCAAGTCTCTCATTAGGGTGCAACCAGACCAGGTTACTACAACAAGACACTGCATGCAGTGTCTTGTTGTAGTAATATGTTAGTAACAGTTGTCACTGCATACACCTCCATAAGGTGTCATGACAAATTAGCGAAACTCCGAAAACGTGATGGGCCTAGAATCCCTAGAAAATATGACCTAGAATCACGAAATTTGGCAAGAAGCAATGTCGTGTAGAACAAGTAAAGGAAAAAATCCGAAAACCTTTATCTATTTACATTAAAAAAAAAAGAAGCGAAATACCTACATCGGCAACAAATAATCTGTTAAAAACAGAAGCTTCATATAATATTTATTTAAAACTTAGTGAGTACTAACATCTGAACTTAGGTAGCATTGTATTTATCTGTATCTAAGTTCACGAGTAACTCACGCTCACTTGAATACAGGGTGTTTGTTTTAATATTAAGTTTGAATGAGGCTACCACTGAACTGATTTTTACAGCGAAATGTTGCAAAAAGGAATGGTTTTCCTACTCTCATCTGGATGAAAATGGCAGGCTATTAGGTAAACAGACTGCTAATAATGAAAAAAAAATGCCTTTACAGGGTAACAACGATGCGAAGTTGAGCGAGATGCATCGGCTTATCGTGGAACCAAAAAAAGTCTCCAGATGTGACAAAACTTAAATACATACGTCCATTGCATCCTGAGCAAAGCATACCTACTTACTTTGGGGCCGTCCATTAATCACGTGATGTATTTTTGGCATTTTTTAACCCCCCCTCCCCCTTGGTGATTCATGGTGAGGTTTACGACTAACCCCCCCATATCACGTGTATTTTTTAGTACACAGTACACAAGGTCACACTACAAGCCGCTTTCGATTTTGTACGCGTTTGACGAAAAAAATAAATATATTTCGTGATTTTTTATGGATAGCTCCCCCCCCTTTCGAGCCACACGTGATTAATGGACAGCCCCTTTGTAGGCTTATTAACTAGAACATTTTGTCTTGAACCAATAACCTCTCATATTGACACAAGACGACGTAACACAAAAGTGCGTAATTTTAAACAGATTCACCCTTTTTGAACACGACAGATTGAATTGTAGGGTACGTAACACTATCAGTAGCACTGGGTTTCATTTTGACAGCTCAACAACATTCATTGCGTTATTTGCGTTGTTGAGCAGACAAATTTTTCAAACACATGGAGCAATGGATTAGAAATATGCTTCAAAATTATTCAAATTGAGAGTGATAGTGTTACGCAATCAGGGCGCTGGTTTGCTTGAAACACGAAAGATGAAATTTGCACACACCCTGTATAACAGAACTAGAACTAACAGCTCAACAAAAGGTTACGTAAACTAACCGGTTTAAGGTTTTAAGTATAAAGTTACGTACATTTGAGACTTGGTAAATGTATTCTATTTCGTTATAGTTGGGATATACTGATATTCGCCACTGATGCAATTGGACTTGCTACGTCATCAAGTCTTGCAACCGAAAATAGTCATGAGCGGCGGTGCTTTCCTCAAAAGACCATTTCAGACATCAATCTACGTGGTCTTCACATGATTTGACCAAGATTACGTCTGGACTTTAAAAGAGGTGACCTCTGAGTTTGTTTCGGCCTTTCTTCTCAGAGTAGTCAGAGAGGGAATATGACGTGTTAAAGTGATTCCGATACAGAATAAACAATTTCATCCCGAGGACAGCCGAAAACATCCGAAGCGGGTATTTTTTTAATAGTCCTAAATACAAAACACGCGCGGTCGCTTACGGTAAAAGTGGCGCGAGTTCAATGGTTTTTTCCCATCTCAAAAAATGCCCAAGGCGCCTAAAAAAGTTTTCACTTTTAAAAAAAAACATACGACTGCAGGAAGAATTCCTAATTTGCGGCAATTTTACTTTGTAACTCTGGAATCTAGATTAAAGTTTAGTAGTGAACCCAGCCGAGGTCATAATACGATTCTAGATGGTAGAATTGTCTTTACAACATCAAGGTCAACACTCTAGCGTGTTACCATTAAGTAGAATAATTTAATTTAATTAATTTAAATTAATAAATAGTTTCATTCAATACGACAAGCTTAGATTAATGATAGTAGATACAAGCCATTATGAAATCAATTAATAACGTTGGTTTGTACTTTCAATTGAATGCATGTAAGAATTTAAAGTGAACTAAATTGGACATGTTTCTTTTTGAGTTCTAGTTACACATTTAATTTATGTTTTTATTTTTGCTTGGCTAAATAATAACAGCCGCACAGGTCGATCGATCAGGTTAAGCTACGTCTTGTCGCGGTTGGTCTGTGGATGGGTGACCATATTTACAAACCGTGACCCCTCCGTGCCTCGGAAAGCACGTTAAGCCGTTGGTCCTGGCTGTCATTCGTGGATCTTTGACAGTCGTTACGGGTAGTTAGAAGCCCGAAAGTCGGATAACCAATCTTACCAAGGGGTCTCGTATTACCCAGTCACTGGGTTGTGAAGGTCAGATAGGCAGTCGCTCATGTAAAATACTGGTATTCAGCTGTATTAGGTTACACTGGAAGCCGACCCCAACTTAGATGGGAAAAGTTTAGGCAGATAATGATGATTTTTGCTTTCTTTTTAGTTGAAATAGGCAAACCGTTTATGAAAATCTACTGTAAAAGAGCGAGTTAACCGTAATAGTCATTTTACTTCCATATTCTGTATACGTTACAACAATGAAATCTCGACCTCAGACCAAGTAAAAAGTCAAGACATAGCGCTGGTCAGCGGGATTGTCAGAAAGGGTTACCGCTGGCCCGGAACATAAAGGGCTAAGGAAGGAACACGGGTGGGTTTTAGTCAGTAAGAGTCTGACACTCCCTTCCGCTCCACCCAGAGCGCGAGGGGTCATTTGATGATTTCCCATCCTCAAAAAAAAACAAAAATAGTGCTGGGAACAATACAGTGAAGCGTGCAAAAACTACATCTCCGCTCTGTGCATTAACGCTCACACGCACACATTTACAATCAAACTACACCTCACTATGTGCACACATGTTTACGAAACCGGCTTCACCTTACTGTTGACAGCCCTCTGTCTTGGTTTTTTATTTGGTCTGAGGTCTCGACCCCTAAATCTTGACATTATGTATGTCAGGGGTCGAGGTTGCTCCAGTTATATCGATCAACATGAGAAGGCTGAGACTGTATGCGATTTACACTTAGGTTTTAGGGTTCCGTACCCAAAGGGTAAAAACGGGACCCTATTACTAAGACTCCACTGTCCGTCTGTCTGTATCTCATGAACTGTGACAGCTAGACAGTTGAAGTTTTCACAGATGATGTATTTCTGTTGCCGCTATAACAACAAATACTAAAAACAGAATAACATAAATATTTAAGGGAGGCCTCCCATACAACAAACGTGTTTTTTTTTCCGGCCTTTTTGCCTTGTGGTACGGAACCCTTCGTGTGCGAGTCCGACTCGCACTAGGCCAGTTTTTTTTTTTAATTCTCTTCAGCCTATTAAAGGATTTAGTTTCTTCCTAACTCTTAAGGTTGTAAATAAGCTAAGAAGCTCAGCATTGCGACAGACAGGCTCAGTTATTACTGCCGCCTGCCGTCGACCGTGGTATCGGTGTGTATTTCGTAAGTAATGATACTTTGATTATAACATGGATGTAGGCAAGGACTTTTCATTGTCTATGTTCTTATTTTAAAGGCTATTTGTTCGCGGTAAAACAGTTGTTTGACCGCCGATTTGATTGAAACATGTTTTTTAGGGATCCGTACCCAAAGGTTAAAAACTGGACCCTATTACTAAGACTCCAATATCTGTCTGTCTGTCACCAGGCTGTATCTCATGAACCGTGATAGCTAGACAGTTGAAATTTTCACAGGTGATGTATTTCTGTTGCCGCTATAACACACACACACTGGTAGAAAATGCCTATGGCATTAAGTCCGCCTCTGTACATTTGTGTGCTTGAAGTATTAAATAAATAAACAACAAATAATAATCTTTGCTCCAGACTAATCTCCGTTGAGATCGGCCGCCGTGACCTCAACCCGGTTGTTAACTTAAGAAGAGATGGGACTAAACCGTTAACTTCCCCAGACTAACTGTTTCACGAGGAGTAAAATAATCAAAATGTGGAAATATAACTTTTCTAATACAATTTTCCGTATTCGAACTAATTTACATTTCTTGTACAAAATAAACAAACTATGACTTCTCAAGCACTCGGCGAGATATTAAACGAGTGAATTATAGCTAAACGCAATATAAGAACATGCACTTTGAGATACCACTCAAAACTAAACTGTACTAACATATCAATTTAAGGCCTAATTCCCTTTGAATAAATACCTGTCTGTTTTTGCATGGTAAAATAGATTTTATGAGTAGGTTTATAAGGTGGGAAATGGTGTGTAAGTATAACAAAGAAGTTGTATTCAGTGGGTCAGTAGCAGACTATTGCGAGAGTCCTAAGATACTTGATATATAAAGCTTGTACGTCTGACTTGTAAGGTGACTACAAAATAAAGTAAAGATTTGGATATCTAGAAATCCTATAGGATCAGTCACAATTTGTTGGAGTAACTAAGCCTGTGTTTTAAAACTTAAGCAATAGAGCTAAAGACGTACTGAGATTCATCAAGAATAGACAATACTCTACCATATCAAACAGACAAGAAAGAAAGAAAGAAAGAGAATACATTTATTTAGCACAGACTAAACTCTTGGAACTAACATAAGCCCAGATGCCAGATGGTTAGATATCGAAATATAAGGAAACAACAAACTGTCTAAAACACTGTATATTTATAAAAAATAAATCTGCTCAACATAACTATACTTTTTTTTCAGGGTGTGAAATCATCAAATGAATCCCTCCCGCTCTGGGTGGACCGGAAGGGAGTGTCAGACTCTTACTGACTAAAACCCACCCATGTTCCTTCCTTAGCCCTTTATGTTCCGAGCCAGCGGTAACCCTTGCGGACAATCCCCCTGACCCGCCAAACATAACTATACTCGGTAGCCGATACGGGTGTACCGTAATAAAATGTGGTCCAAACGGAACCTAATGAACTAATTCACCTTATTACTTATAAATTAGGTAGGTGATCTTATTATTGCCAGCCAGCTAAAATTTCAGCAGAAAGGGCTATGGTCGCGGGGAGTTGGGTTGAGACACACAATACACCAGATAGTCAGATAATAGTCGTGCATCAGATAAAAATAAACATAAGAGTGCAAAGTCCGATCGATGTAAGAAATTAGCAGTGGAGGAATGTGTGCCTCACGGCTGCCCCAAAATGGCCCATTTCAGCAACGAGTGATAACGTCGCTTTAGTTGGACACTGAAGAATGTTCTGATACTTGTTAACAACGAGACAGAAATTAGTCTATGGTACACGAGGCCCTTTGCATCGTTCTCTATTTAAAGGTCCGGAAATGCTGCCAAGTAATTTCATACCTAAGTATTGTTTATGTATAGCCTATAAAGTAGTAAGTCTTTACCAAAGACAACTCTAAAACTTATATCCCAAATATCACGAGTCGTTGTCTTTGCTCTGATAAGTAGCACATGTTATATAAGTTATAAGAGCGAACAAAAACAGGATAAATCTCACAAACTTCCATTCCCATAGACACATTACACCAAGAATCACGAACAGCCATGCCCAAGTTTCGCACGCCATACTATTACGACTATAAAAGATAAAAGTTGACATTTTTACACGATTCCACATAAACACAATGAATTATATTTTCTTTATTCACGGTTAAGTGCAAGAAGGCCGGCTAACAATTAGATTTTGTTATCTATGGTCATCTTGTCTACGAGCTCTTGTCTATGAGTATTCGACCTCTTTATTGGGTGCGTTGAATTTTTGAATTCTTTTATCGGTTGCGAAATTGAATGGATGGAATTTGTGTAATGTTGAGTTAAGATTTGCACTGATACGTTGATATAAGATTATTAATAGATTGTAGATTGTTTTCCATTTTGGTCTACTATCTATTGCAAGAGATACAGGGTGCCCAGTAGGTGTCCAAGACTTGCATAATGTAATAGTAATAGTCCATTTATTTCTCAGAATATTGTTACAGAGTTGTTACATAGTTTTAAAAGTTCATTATATGATATGTGTGTGCTGACATAAACTGGCTTTTATCAACAATGGCCAGTTTTAATGTTAAATTCGACATTTCAACATACATGTTGAATCTGTGTAAATTACTTGATATATTTTTTTTTTGTAACAAAGTTACAAACAAGTTTCCAAAAATTACATTTTAAGTATTTTTACACGACTTCCGATTGCAGCTAATTTACACAAAATAAAAATCTGATTGATTCAGAGGGGCAATTCTCAGAGCGTAATTTTAAGAACGTTCACTTTCTGATTTTAGTCTCAATCTGTCAAAAAAAAAACATTTAATTTCCCTACATTTTTTTGACGTGACAACGTCTAATAAATCGATGAAGCTGGCTGCACTCACGAAAAAACATGACTCATGTAGCGTTACCTCGCGGCCTCGCTCTGTAGCGTGGAGGCGTTCCATGGCGGCTTGAAGTGCAAGCGAATATTAACAAAATGCAATGCAACTATTCCATCAGTATTTTCTTATGACGTTGTCACGTTCAACTATCGTCAGTAAACCGACTTTACAGACAACCGATTTTTTTACAAGTTTTTGACATTGATTTTCGCTGAGATGAGTCTAGATTTTGAACGATTTTAATTTATCCATCTGGTCAACAGATTTCTAATTAATCATTCCAGTAATTACAAACAACTGTCAATCGTGGAAAAATTTTAAACAAAATTGCATCCTGTATTCCCGTTGTCCCCGTAATCCGTGTCCCCTGTGTCGTTGTTACAACGTGACGTCATAAAATTTCTTTACCGTTGTCCCCCTTGTGACATATGGGGCAACGGGGACAACGGATTTGACATTTGGGTACAGTCTCGCCCGCACGTCATGGGTAACCTTTTGACCTTGACCGGGCCTAGCATAATACGGAGTTTCAATAGGTCAGCTTGTAAGGCAGTTAATACTTAGCCACAAACCCCTCTCTCCTGTGACCTAACATGACTACCTAACCATTAATACCCTACAAGCAAACCCTTTTTTTTTGCGACTGACAGATGCCCTATTTTCTTAAGTAGTAGCTATGCACCTGTTAGGTATTCACCTAACCCAACAGTCCATACACAGTTCCGGGTGTGCAACCTTATCAATAAAATGTAGCAACTTCGTAGAGGCCTATGAATCACAGGCCTTTCCCAACTTCATGCCAAGCCCGGTTTTCTGGCTTCCGTGTGCCGTTTACCCAAATAGTATTATGGTTGTTTGTCTGATTAACCTGTCAACTAGCAGTTTGCAACTTCTGGACTTTAAAAGAGACTGTGACCTCTGAGTTTGAGAGGTTCATGGTTGATTGGGAAAAATTGACAGTTTCGGGTAGCTTGATGTGCTGGCGTCTGTACATAAATGGTTAAATAAATCATTATTTGCTCGTATAAAATCGCACTCTGCTAACGCCCTCAAGCTATACTTAAACACAAGTAGCTCCATAATGTCAGTGACAGGTAGTTGGCCCTTGCGCCGACGTAATGACACATTTCCTCTGACTTTACAACTAGGAGCTACAAGCCACGCTGTGGGCTATAAACCAGATGAAATACAGAAGGTCTACTGATAGCTGAAAAATGTTTACTGCTGAGAAAAAGGCAAGTTTCTTGGTTCTCCAGCAGTTTCTAAAGGTTCAACTTTCGCTTCATCATTCATCAACAAAATCACACCAAAACGCACTGATTTTGAATCAGTGCGTTTTGGTGTGATTTTGTTTGACAGATCGAAGCGAAATCTTTCTTTTTATTTTTCGTGCTTTTAGATCTTCTTACAACCATCTATCAATGGTTGGCTCACTGATTTAACAACGCAAATGACAGCGTTTGAATGGAATGACAGAAATTCCGTCAAATAGTGACAGAACACTTTTAGGTTCTAAAAATCTGGTTAGAACTCGACAGCCTGGAATCATTCGCACTGATTCTTATACGCGGAAAGAGGTGGTTTTAGAACAAACCCGGTCTCATGAGCTGTGATATAACAGCATTTCATAGTCCGCAAGCAGTTAAGATAAGATACATTTAATTGCTCAAACATGTGTACACATACAAGAATAAAAATAAAAAAAATCGTTTGTCTGTAAAGTCGGTTTACGGACGATAGTTTAACGTGACAACGTCATAACAAAACATTAATGAAATTGCCGAACGCAGGGGCCGATTCGGCAGCGTGCGCGGCAGCAACGCTACAGAGCGAGGCCGCGAGGTAACGCTACATGAGTCATGTTTTTCGTGAGTGCAGCCAGCTTCATCGATTTATTAGACGTTGTCACGTCAAAAACTTGCATGCAGGATAACAAAATCAAAGAAACAGTTCAGCTTTGCTACGACAACTTGCTTCTCTCTCTCGTATCATTTCTCTCTCGCCACGAGCAGTAGCGATAGAATTAGCTTCTGTTCCTTTTTTTTTCAGGTTGGTAAATCATCAAATGACCCCTCCCGCTCTGGGTGGAGCGGAAGGGAATGTCAGACTCTTACTGACTAAAACCCACCCGTGTTCCTTCCTTAGCCCTTTATGTTCCGGGCCAGCGGTAACCCTTTCGGACAATCCCGCTGACGCGGGGCAATTGCTTTACGTGTTGGGCAGACAAATTTTTCCAACTTATGAAGCACTTATGGATTAACAATTTGCTTCAAAATGATTTAGATTCCGATTGATAGTGTGTCACGCAATGGGTCATGTATGAAAATATTAAATTGTCTCGATTTTTTTTCTGCGCTTATGAATAAGCTAATACTATCTACAAAAAAAGTATCAGATTTATCTGATTAGTATTTCCAGAGAAATAAATTAAATTCTGTTAGAGGCGGCCATCGACAGTAACCCACGGATTTTTATTCAATTTCCTTAGCCTACTCAGTTAAAAAGTAAAAACTTGTCAATTTGTCATAACATAACCTCACTTTTCACCTCTTGCTTTGTGTTTGTTTGCGATTTTATGGATATATCTTTACGATTACGATACGATTCATCTTTATTTTATTCAAAGCGTGAGGGTCGTCGTAAAGATATATCCATAAAATCGCAAACAAACACAAAGCAAGAGGTGAAAAGTGAGGTTATGTTATGACAAATTGACAAGTTTTTACTTTTTAATTGAGTAGGCTAAGGAAATTGAATAAAAATCCGTGGGTTACTGTCGATGGCCGCCTCTAACAGAATTTAATTTATTTCTCTGGAAATACTAATCAGATAAATCTGATACTTTTTTTGTAGATAGTATTAGCTTATTCATAAGCGCAGAAAAAAAATCGAGACAATTTAATATTTTCATACATGACCCATTAGGGTGCTGGATTAATGAGGGTTTTCTGAAATGACGTTCGCTAGGTGGCAGCTCTGGCACGTCAGGTCCAGGCATCTGTCAAAGAGCCTATATTTTCTTTAGTCATGACGGAATGATGAACGAATGAATGAATCGAATGATGAACGTCATCATATATTTTATATTGGAAGACCTCTTGTCACAGTGGTGCCAACTGTTGTCGTAAATTTTCACGAAAACCCTCATTAAGCCGTCAGCAAAGTTGGTATTACGGGTCCAGGGTACACCAGCAAAGCTATTCACAACCACTGGATACGCTTCCGTACCATATCGAATATCAATCAATGTTATCGTAGGAGTCCTATAAACGCTGTTCACAAGTCCAAAACACGAAAATTTTGTCAGTTTAAGGGGCTTACAAGACCTAAACACATAAAACGCAAGTTTTAGAAACAATAAAAGTATATGATTGACTACAGTAAACAAAATCAGTAAAATATATGATATTCTTCAGGATATATGCTAGGTAGATAGTGTGTTGAAAACATAATACATACAACTAATTTGATACGATAGAAAAATATCATGAAGATACCTCTAAAAACTTTCTTTTTACAATAAAAACCATACTAATATACATATGTACAATCATTCAAACCATCCAACACTTAATCAAATTATATAATTTCAAGACGATAAAGTAATCACCTTAATAATTTGAAGAACGCAAAAAAAAATAAGTAGGCTTTATACGTATAGTTGCCTTGGCCGAGTTCTGTATAAAAGTCACGTGGTTCTAGTGGACGGGTGGAGCGCAAAACAAATGCAATGATGACTCATATATTTTCTTTCTTGGACATGGCTTGCACTGTAATTTTTGTGAGGCAGCATAAATTTCAAAAGTTACTCCATTGTTGTTGTTTCTACATTATGAAATAACGCTTTATCAGCCAATAATGCTCCCACTGCTGGGGTGTCAATTATTTGTATAATGCGGAGTTACTGACATAGCTTTCAGAGTAAGCATGCTGAAGTGGCAGTGGGCTGGCGATGTTTGTCGAAGGACCGATGGCCGGTGGAGCAGACGAGTTCTGGAGTGGAGACCGCGTATTGGCAAGCGTAGTGTGGGACGCTCCCCAGCTGGATGTACCAACGACCTTTTAAAAGGGGACGGGGCCTGCGACGAATTTGAAAAATAGGTATTTGAAGAAACTATTGCCGTCGCCTTACCTCAAGTCTGCCCCCGTAGTGTGTGATAGGGACAGCTGCAGCTCAGACCGAAATTATCACAAAAATTTTGACGAGATCGACCTTTCATATTCCCCTTTTTTCTCCTCGAAAACTGAGCCGATTCAATTACATTAACATTTTAAGAAAGATTATGTTTAGGTTCCTCACTTTTTTTTATGTTAAAAACTTTTCTAATTTGTCTGGTAGTCCTCTAATCACGGCGGTAAAATTGGGCATTTTTTGTAATTTTTAGAGGGGGATTATTCAGGAAGAAAAAAGGTGAATACATTTGGATAGAGAATCGCACGCCCTGTTCCCTCTTAAGGCTGCGTTTCCACCAGAGATGTGCGTTGATGCGTAGCGAGGGATGTCTGTGAAACAAACCAATAACATCGCTTCATTTTCATAGCTTGAACTAAGTTGGCGTTGTTATTGGCTAGTTTTGCACATATTCCTCGCTACGCATCAACGTACATCTCTGGTGGAAACGCAGCCTTAGAAAGTGGCTGGGACAGACTGGATGCGGAAGACGGAGGACAGGGTATTGTGACCCATCATGGGAGAGGCCTATGGCCAGCAGTGGACTGCTATAGACAGAGTTGATTGATTGCTAGAACACAGGCCTCCTCTCTGTGAGGAGTGGGCCGTAATTTACCACGCGGGCCCAGTGCGGGTTGGTAGCACTTAAAATTCAACTTGCTTTTAAAAGTGGGTATTCACTAAAGAAGGATAAAAAGTGATGTGAATTAAGGTACGGGAAACAGCTAGTTAAAAAGAAAAGATAAATGCTCTAAATGATGAGGAAAACCATTATATGAAAATCCATTGTATACCTACTTAAGAACACGAGGAGCTACTTTAATCTATTTATAAAGAAAGTCGGGTTAGTAACACCATTTGTAACTCAAGTTTGTTGGATTTGTCTCCGCCCCGAATGGCAGAATAACTATTAAAACATGGGGAAAATTAATAAAGGAAAAAAGATTTTCTCATACATTTTGTATGGTATTCTTTTTATTCTGGGGGCGCTGGGTCAGCTTGTATATAGATATGCAAGAATCAAAACAATTACATGGACCAAATTCCTGGTCAGCGGGATTGTCCGAAAGGGTTACCGCTGGCCCGGAACATAAAGGGCTAAGGAAGGACACGGGTGGGTTTTAGTCAGCAAGAGTCTGACACTCCCTTCCGCTCCGCCCAGAGCGGGAGGGGTCATTTGATGATTTCCCATCCTGAAAAAAAAAAAGACCAAATTCCTCATATTCAAATAGACCAGAGTACTGTCACTGTAATATGCAGGACAATACCACGGTAACAGATAATTTGTTACCGTGATACTGTCCTGCATTGGATTTGAGTACATCATATTATAATTATACATAGTGCTAAAACGACCAAATAATTTACAAGGACCACGCCAAAAAGGACCAGAGTACACTGCCGCCACAGATATTAGATAGGTACATTGGTAAAGCCTGAAACACATACATTAAAACAACCGGTTTTGGCCCAGTATTACAGGATATTAGCCAAGCGAGAGAGAGGAACACGATTATCGGCTAGTTCCGTGAACTTTACCTTAAACATATACGCAGATATGTACTTCTTATATTCCCATTAGGCGTTTGGGTAATATTGTGTATCGTTAGGAATCATAGACAAAGGTAATATGGTGTGATGTTTGTTTTTTTTTAATCTCAGTGACACAACCAAAGACAATGTTTTAGATTTATAAAAGATGGCGCTGTAACTAAAATGTTTATATTACACTTTATACAGTTGTAATCCTAACTTATTAATAATATTTACTCGTATAAATCCGAAAAAAGTTTGTTTGTTTGTTTGTTACCCTTTCACGCCTAAACCACTGAACCGATCATCCTGAAATTTTGCATTAACGTTGTCAGGTGTACAGAAACGGACATAGGTTACCTTTCATCCCGAAAAAAAGTGCTGTTCCCGAGGAAAACAATAATATCGGATCGAGTAATCACACTAGTAACAAAAGCTGCCTAAAGCAATTTCCGTTCATATGGATTCTATAGATTTTGGTGGAAGTCCTGACGTAACCTCAATTTTTCAAATGTTGCCATGTGTTTATGCAAGGAAACTGCACTAATGTCTAAAACGGGACTGTGTATTGCAGTTTTGACATTCTCAAAAGGCTTATTCTTAGCCCAGTTTGAATAAATGGTGTTTTAAACGTGGTTGGTTATAATTACTATAATTTTAGCTACAGTTTAGTTTGACTAACTGTTACAGAGCAAGCCAAACATTTCGGTTACTACATAACAACCTAATCTTAAGTGGAGAAAATCTGTTAATTGAAGTCCATGGCAATGAACTAAAAACAAGCAAATAGTAATTAGGCGTTACAAATACAATACATCTTACGAAACAGTCAGAGGGGTAATGGATGTTTGACAGTTAGATTTTTTTTTTGTGTCTATAGTTTAAGTGTGTTCCTGTTATGGTTAACAAAGTCAAATTGATAAATGTAATGCATAGAACTTCACGGTTTTCTAGCTTAGCTTACAACTATGAAAAAAGTTTTTATTCGTTTTTTATTTAACCAATTAATTTTTTTTTTTGTTATTTTTAAAGGTGTCTTTTTACTGTTTCTATTTCCTTTAGATGTAAAAAAAGAAAATATTTGTCCTTCTTTCTTAAAAGAGGTCCTTTTACTTTCACCGATATCTACTTTTTTTTTACAAAAGTTGAGCGTTTCTAAAGTTTATCAAAAGTTTTTGAGTATTTGCCATTGCTCTGCTATTTTGGAGGTAAAAGTGCTAGAACAAAGAATGTAAAATTGTTTAGTTATTACGTTATACATTTCTAGAGAATATTTTAAATGTAAATTTTCAAGGCAAGAAATATTCTTAAATTAGTACGTATAGTTGAAAGACATAATTTACGTGGGCAATCTATTGACATTAAAATTAATATGAAAATTAGTTAATTAACTTCAATATCAAATCTATTGGTTCAGCTGTCATTTGAAAGTTCAGCTAAGTTCAATAACTAATATAGTTTAGATTATTAAATGGAGCTTATATTGGTTACCGCAAACGACATTTCAAATACATACCAATATAGAATTATTCCAAAGGCCGAATAACATAATAAAATATCAGTAAATCATAAAAAAGGTATTACCATTATTAAAATGCCAATTTGAGCGTTGACATTATTCAAATTAAATCGAATGCACCTTCGTCGTTCCAATTTCAAAAGGTTGCCGGCCATTTCCTCGACATACGAATCTATCAGTCAAAAATGTTTCGCGCTTCCTATTCACCCTTCCCGCCCTTGAATATGGACCACTTACTTTTTTTACGTATAGAGCTCAAGCAACGTGCAATGGTATAAAAACTCGCGGCGACCAATCGAGAGCAGTCAGTAGCCTTCGAGCAGTCTAACACAGAAGTGCACGATGAGAGTTCTGGTGGGTTGAAACTTGAGTGTCCTTACTTACAACTCTTTAGTGCTTTTAACTATTAACGAAATTCCAAATTTAAAATTAGTGTTTACGTGTCAGTGTTGTGATTAGTGATGTGATTCGACATATCGATATAGGGATCGCTTGTGATATAATCGATGTTTTAAATCGGTATTTTTTCACAGATTGTCGCCGCCGTCCTCGCCTGCGCCGCAGCCGCGCCCTCCGGTCTGCTGGGAGCACCTTACGGAGCACCCTACGGTGGTCATGGCCTCGTCGGTCATGCCGGACTCGCGGTAGCCCACGCGGCTCCGTACGCAGTCGCCCACGCCCCGGTCGCCGTTGCCCACGCCGCTCCCGCCCTCCCCACCATCTCCCCCGGAGACATCCAGGGTGCCGCCATCGATGCCCATGTTGAAGCTTCCGACCATGTCCGCGCCGCCTCTGACGCCGCCCGCGAATACCACGACCAGGCCTCCGAGCTCCACGGACAGGCCGTCAACGCCGCTGTAGACCACTCTTGGCAATCGGTCGACGCTGTGCAGACCGCTCAGGCTCAGTTAGACGGTGCCGCCGCTGGCGTCGCCCCCGTGCTCGCTAAGCAGCTGGTTGGTCATGGTCACGCTCCCGTGGTCGCCGCCGGCCCCGCCGTCTATGGTGCCCATGGTATCGCCGCTCACGGTGTTGGCCCCGCGCTCGCGTACTCCGCGCCTGCCTACGCTTCCAGCCAGACCGTCGTTAGCCAGTCCCTCTCCCAGTCCCACCCCGCCCCCGTGGTGCACGCGCCCCTGGCCGTAGCCCACGCCGCCCCCTACGGTGTTGCCCACGGCGCGCCCGTCGCTTACGCTCATGGACTCCACGGACACGCATGGTAAACTGTGATAAAAGTTTAGATACCAAAAATAAATACTCAACGTTTTGGATTTTGTAAATAAATTATATAAATAAAAATACAGGCTAACAGAGGCGAGGATGTGTGAATAAATGGAATAGTAATTTTATACATTTTGTTGTTTCCTTTGATTCATATCTCGACACATTACATACATACATATTTATTACTTCCCACAAGCTCAAGAGCATTGACTTACCAAGAAAATCACGAATGATTTCGAACAATAACACCGATCAAATCGAATCGGTAGTTACTTCGATTATTTAAAACAAATAAGTACATGATAATCGATACCTGTGATTCGATTCAAAATGTCAAGTTCAATTTTTAAGCCGTCGACCTTAACACACTAACATTCAATGACACAATTTATAAATATTGTATTAGCATAATATAATATCGATATTATTGATATAATTTGATAACCCAACCCTACACACAAAGACATTTTCATTACCCATTGGCTTTATAATCTAATACCTTTGCATTAATAATATAAAAGGCAAAGGCAAGACTTCCTGACAGCCAGTAATGTCAATAATAACTTTTTAATAACACAAAAAAGTTTTATAGTCGCCACGCCTCATTATAAATGCATGATTAGCTTTTTTATAACTTATATAAATGTGTTCAAGGTTATATGCTTATTTTAAACTTCCGCTTCTGTATCAGTTACCGTGTTAAATTAATTATTTACGTTCTAGCATAATATATTTGTTAGTTTTTATAAGATACGACGTTGATTTGCAAGGAGGTATTTTGTGGAAAAAATATCACGACTAAGGACAAAGGATATGAACAGGGTCAATAATAATTTAAATAATATTGTAACAAGGTCGTGATTTAACACATTCATAATGAAGTATTTAGGGGCCCGTATAAAGTATAAAAAATATAAAGTATAGAGTGGCCATAGCTAAATAATAACAGCCGCACAGGTCGATCGATCAGGTTAAGCAACGCTTCCCACTGTTGGTCTGTGGCTGGGTGACTATCTTTTTTTTTTCTGAGTATATGGTACATTAAGATCTTAATATTAAACAGTTTCACATACACTACCGTCGCCGGTGTAGAAATATTACAAAGTCAAAGTGGCCAAGTTCTATGCCGCAACAATATTATATCTAGTTTGTCATCGAAACTTTAAGCAGAAGTGATATCCCATTCATTTAATTATAAATTAGTTCAGATGGTAATTTTTATACAATGTCAAGTTTCATAAGCACAATTTTTGTATATATTAGTTATGAATGAAATGTCAAAAAAGAAACGGTACACACACAAGGTAAATGTAATGTCAAAATTTATAATTTAAAAATTCATTAACTGAATAGAAACAGTTTTCTAAAAGCCAGGCAAATATTGTTTTCCTGAATTTATTAGTGGGCAACACTGATGCAAGGGGGTAAATTGTAAAAAATTTTGATTGCCATACAATTGGAATTCCTGCTATACCTACAAACTGTAGTCTCTGGCTAGGTGCAAGTAATTTATTTGGGCTTCTGCTTTTCACTCTTTTCGAAATGTCTTGTCTTTGCATACAGAGACCTCTCCGTGCTTCGGAAAAGTACGTTAAGCCGTTTGTTTCGGCTGTCATTCGTAGATCATTGACAGTTGTTACGGGTAGTCACAAGCCCGAAAGTCTGACAACCAGTCTTACCAACATCGTATAACCCAGTAACTGGGTTGTGGAGGTCAGGTAGGCAGTCGTCGCTCCATGTAAAATTGAGCTCCATTCCATTAGACTGGAAGCCGGCCCCAACATAGTTGGGAAAAGGCTCGGTATTCCCTCATTGCTCTAAGTATTCCCTCCCCTTTTAAATTGCTCTAAGATTGCATACACCTAAAACATTTCACATTATTGTAATAATAACAGCTAAACAGTTCTAGCAAGAAATGGAGTGCTCAATACAAAATGGCCCCTTCCCACAACAATTAGAATCGTTATGAAATCGGTCCAAGTGTGGCAACTAAATAGATATAAATTAAACTAAATGGCAAATGCTGCAGTGTAAGGACTTATGCAGAGTGAACACATAATGTCGTAAGTTAGAACCTGTGATCTGTTCTAAAAGTATCTGACGAAAGTGTAAACAAACCCTAATCAGGTATATAGGTATACCTAATAGGTAGGTAGGTCAGCGGGATTGTCTGCCGGGTCAGCGGGATTGTCCGAAAGGGTTACCGCTGGCCCGGAACATAAAGGGCTAAGGAAGGAACACGGGTGGGTTTTAGTCAGTAAGAGTCTGACCCTCCCTTCCGCTCTACCCAGAGCGGGAGGGGTCATTTGATGATTTCCCATCCTGAAAAAAAAAAAACCCTATTCAGGTTAAATTCTTACGCAATTATTTATTTATTTATTTATTTATTTATTTAAACTTTTCGCACAAAAAAGGTACAAAGGCGGACTTAATGCCTTAGGCATTCTCTACCAGTCAACCAAGGGTGGTGAAGAGATTGGATGGCAGGTGCTTTGTGTGAGAGGAACAATGATAAAAAAAATCTATTAAAACTAGGTACACAAATACATAAATAGGTTATATACATTTACATACTATTTACTATAATATATACTTATAATATATATATATAATACACAAATTCAAAGGAGAGAGGAATTACTCTCACTATAGGGAATACCCTACAGATGTGTTACTAATAAGTAACACATCTGTATTTAGGTTTCAGAATCAAGGTAAACATCCGATCTCATCATCATCAAATTGCTACTTACATAGAGCGACAGCCTATTTGACCTCAACAAGCCAGTTACAACTTTCCGGTTGTCAGACTTTCGGGTTTTGACTTCCCGTAACGTCTGTCACAGATACGCACGCATGACAGCCGGGATCAACGGCGTGACGTGCTTTCCGAGGCACGGAGGGGTATCCGTATGTGCTCGAAATAGAGAACTAACATGAAATTTCCTGAATTTGACAAGTATTTGACATCTCAAGAAGTACGGCCATTACATTTACAAAAAACATAATCAGCGTATAATTTTCCCACTGCTCGGACACAAGCCTATTCTCTGTGAGAGGGAGTGGGCCACACATTCACCACGCGGGCCCAGTGCGGGTAGGTGATGTCACATGTCTTCGAATTTTTTGGTTCTAGGACATGCTGGTCTCCTCACGATGTTTTAGTTCACCGTTTTGAGAGCAGTGGGGGATGAAATTAAATACACAAAGTTAAGGGCCCGTCTGGGTCCGAACTCACGTCGTACAAACTCGTAAATCGGGGCGGATACCATTACCCCCTTATAAAGAACGTCGAACAATAACTACAGCTTCTTTTTACCCGAATGTAAAGAAGGGTTATTATGTGCGTGTGGTTAGTACCTAGTCAGGTCTTTGATCACGCTAAACATTTGTCATATGTTCAAAAACTTCTTGGTTTTTGCGCACGCAACAACAATGCACATTGGCTGCATAATAACAAAGGCGTTAATTTCTTGTTTGCATAGCTTTTTGTTGACGTGAGGTTGAATTGTCTTGCGGTTTCTCTTTAAGGGGCTTACAGGACCTAAACACAAAAAACGCAAGTTTTAGAAACAATAAAAGTATATGATCAAGTACAGTATACAAAATCAGAAAAATATATGATATACTTCAGGATATATGCTAGGTAGATAGTGTGTTGAAAACATAATACAACTAATTTGATACGATAGAAAAAAAAACATGAAGATACCGTTAAAAACTTTCTTTTTACAATAAAAACCATACAATCATTCAGAGTTTTTGTCAGATTATTCTACAAGCAACATACTAAAACTCTAGCGTCTTATTTTTTTAATCCAAACAATAGATTTTTTGTAATTAAATAATTGCTTCATATTTTGCAATAAATTACCAGGGTTGTGTCATCACGCTTCTCTTTCTTTTCTATGCAGTCTGACAGTGACCGCGCTTTAGGTCATGTAAGCCCCTTAAAGGTTGGTCGTTTGACAACAGTTCTCATTAGTTAATGGTTCTTGGCAAAATACTTACTGCTTAGATGTTCTTTATACGTAGTAATTAATAACCTCCCGACCAATTCCGGTGTGATGTTGTCTTATAACTTTACTAGCAGCACACCGCGGTTTCACCTGTGTAAGTTTCGATCCGGTGGGAATATCGGGATAAAAAGTATCCTATGTGTTACTACAGGAAATGGTCTATCTATGTGGCAATTTTCATCCATACCTGTTCAACGGTTTACGCGTGATTGAGTAACAAACATCTTCACAAACTTTCACATTCATAATATTAAGCGGGATAAGTCTTACAGCATAAAACTCGTAAAATAGTCTAAGCTCGGGTTCAAACCAATAACACAATCTAGTCACGTCTTTACCTACATTCTAGCCTAGTCTGCCTCACTATATCCTAGATATTACGGCCGCCATATTGGATTGTTACGCCAACAATCAAACTGGAATACTATTTACTTTACCTTTGAAAATATATTTAGTTTTTGCTTCTATGAGATAATTTTGCAACTCCGGTCTGTTATTATATAGGTCAGCTCCTGCCTAGCCTTTTCCTAACTATGTTGGAGTCAGCTTCCAGTCTAACCGGATGTAGTCTCAATACCAGTATTTTAATGGAGCGAATCCCACAACCCACTGGGTTACTCCTTGGTAGGGTTGATTGTCAGACTTCCGGGCTTCTGACTACCCGTAACGATTATCAAAGATCAACGAATGACAGCCAGAACCAACGGCTTAGCGTGTTTTCCGAGGAACAGGTCTGTTTTCAGACGTAGTTTGTCATTTTGGTCGTCCAATCCAATTTGGTGGGCCGATCAAATGGTGAAGGTCGCCGGAATACGCTTGACTTCGACTTACAGCTATATGAATATAATCCAGCATTGCACACGTAAGCGGACACGCTCTTTATGCCTGGAGGCTTTTATTTAGCTATTACGTTCTGTAAATATTTCTGCTTGAGTATAGTTTTAAATTTTTTGTTTAGTATATTTGCGTGTGCTAGTTGACATATGGCAAATAATTTCCTGTGTTTCGTTATGTTAATTACTTTTTATACTGTTGTTTAGAATCAAGTTCTTCTGACAACTAGAGAGAGAGAGATAAAGAGAGAAAGAGATAAAGAGAGAGAGAGAGAAAGAGAGAGAGTAAGAGAAGAGAGAGAGAAGAGAGAGCAAGAGTATTCTATTCTATTCTAACTGTCTTGCTGGGGAGTTTGTTATGGTTTAATTGAAATAAATGCTTTGAGTTTGAGTTCACAATCTGATCTCAGTCTCAATCTGTCAAAAATACCTCTAATTTCCCTACATTTTTGTCTTTGATTGTCGCTGAGAAGAAATTGCAACTAGCTTTTGAACATTTTTAATCACGGAAATTAGTCTTCTGGGCCCTTATAAAGTACTAGAAGAAAATAGGAACAGATAAGTACTCAAGTATTCTATGTATACTGTCTTCCAATTAAGTGCAGTAGCCTGTAATACCTTGCTTTTACTGCCGCTTAGTGGGTATGCTTACAGATTTGCAAGTAGGTTAGCAATGTTTAAAGATACACACAGCATCCTAATGACGACCGGACCAGTTTCTTTGTAATCTGACGCAGAGAAAGTGTAATGAAATCGTTACAATTGAAGTATCGTAACATTCCTGTTTCGAGGGCTGGCGAAAACTGGAAAATACACGTAAAATAAGTAGTAGTATAGGTATTTAACTTAACCACTGATGCGGTAACTAAAGTCTTTATAAAAACAAAAACGCCTGCTCTACATACACCGCAATCAAGCTTGAGTATCAAGCTGATCCTGAACGCCTTAACGAATAGTTACTGCAAAGAGTAAAGAAGCACATTGCATTGCTAAAATCGCAAGGTGAATTGTGTCGTGTCACGTAAAACGTGTTCCAAGTCCAGAATAATTCTAAGCCCTTGTAATCCTAACCTACATACGAGTACATTGCCGGATTAGCCCAAATTAAGCAACTGCATAGGGCATCACGTCTCGGGGAGCACATTAAAACAGAAAGAGCACCCAGTATTTGCTAGGACATGAATGGCAAAGCTGTTTATTAGCAGGATATTACAAGACCCAAAAGTCACTCTAGCGTTGTGCGCCAATCTTTAAAAATCGCATGTCGATGTTTTGGAAAAATACGAGGCGACTAGTGGATACGGGGGCCTACAGGCCTTAACCCGGAACTGCCGGTCAGCGGGATTGTCCGAAAGGTTACCGCTGGCCCGGAACATAAAGGGCTAAGGAAGGAACACGAGTGGGTTTTAGTCAGTAAGAGTCTGACGCTCCCTTCCGCTCCACCCAGAGCGGGAGGGGTCATTTGATGATTTCCCATCCTGGAAAAAAAAAACAATCCCGGCACTGCCTACTTACTTACATATTTATAACTGTGAAAGTTTGTTTGTACTCAGTCACACAAAAACGGGTGAACGGATTTAGATATAAATGGGCATGCAGATAATTTTTAAGCTGGATTAACACATGTGATCCCAACCTCGCATTCGCGGCGCACGACAGTACAATTATCATTGCTTCCTCATCTGCCTAGCGTTTTCCCAACTAAGTTGGGGTCAGCTTCCAGTCTAACCGGATGCAGCGGAGTACCAGTATTTTACACGGAGCGACTGCCTATCTGACTCCCACAACGCAGTTACTGGGTAATACGAAACCCTTTGGTAAGACTGGTTGTCAGACTTTCGGGCTTCTGCCGACCCGTAACAACTGTCAAAGATCCACGAATGACAGCCGGGACCAACAGATTAACGTAAGTACCAACAGTTTAAGGCACGGAAGGGTCTTGGTATGTAAAGATGGTCACCCATCCACGGACCAACCGAGGCAAGCGTAGCTTAGCCTGAACCATCGACCCGTGCGGCGTTTGTTATTTATCCACAAGCCCGTCTCACAAATCATTATTGCTAACCAAAGACCCTTTTTCCCGACCCGTGAATCGAACCCTGGACCTCACACTGAGCAGTTGCGCTTGTGACCACTACACCAAAGTCCAGACCAATTAAAACACAACATTACATAACACTAAGTCATCTTTCATACATAAAACAAGTCTTTGACAGACACGTAAACAACCAATTACAACATCGAACATACCATACGTCACGATAATCAATCACAAACGTCACAAGACTCATGCGCATCACATTACACACCCATCTAAGCATAACATCTTATTACGTCACAAGATCATCGTCCGTAGAGGTCGGCGCCCGCGCATCTTCACAGTTCAAGATCAACGGAAAGTAATAACGGTTTCGTTTTGACGTAAAAAACGTCATGATTTTAAAGTAGCTGTTTTCTGGGGATGTCCTTTGCTTTTCAGAAATCCACGACTCTCTAAAGGGTTATACAGTATGGAAACCACATATATACATTAAATTAGACCACATACTTGTTATCGCCTTTTCTGATGATATACAAAAAAAAAATGAATGGGATCGGTCGTGAAAAAAAAATCAACTGTTCCCTACATTTTGACGAGTTATGCGAACATAAATGTAGGGAACAGCTTTTTCATATTTTTTTATATTGGCATCCACAACTCATATTATAGCGATAATGGGCTGCAGTACAACATGATCCGTGTCCCTATCGGCGGCGGTACCAACTTCTCCACACACCCCTACGTTTTTTTTTTTCAGGATGGGACATCATCAAATGACCCCTCCCGCTCTGGGTTGAGCGGAAGGGAGTGTCAGACTCTTACTGACTAAAACCCAACCGCGTTCCTTCCTTAGCTCTTTATGTTCCGGGCCAGCGGTAACCCTTTCGGACAATCCCGCTGACCCGGCAGGCTTCGGCCCTAACGGGCCCCTTCAAATGAAATATCCCGAACCCCTACCCGCTACAAATAACTCCCTGTGAATGACTGGGCTCAGCAACTATTCGCTCACGAAGATTTTCATTATAAGGTGAATAACCAAATATGCACATTCACCTACTAACCAATCAAGGTTACAATTGATAGCTGTGTCATGCTTCATACGCAAATATTTGGCGGAGCATAACAAAGACATTTGCCAAGTTAAAACATAGCGCGGAACTAGGGACGCTCGTGTAGTCCACACTTTATTTGCCAAGTTATCTTATTATCTCAAACTAAGCTCTAACACGTAGAGCATCCTGCTCCGCATTCTTCAACAGCGAAAAAAAAAATGATAAATTGCATATTTACTTTGTCATGAAAGTCACTTTTTGAGCGGTACCAATTTTATCAATTCAACTTTTTTCCAACAAAGTGCCTGCTATTTTTCCATCCAGTGCCATTTTTGACCTTGTCTGCAGAATCGCCTCCTTCGCCAAGGTTGACCTTGAAGGCCCCGACCTCCTTGCCCACCTGTCAGGGAGAATTCGAGCGAAATTTCCGGTCCATTGGTCAGTTGTAACAAAAGGACATCGCCCACTTATTCTAAGTTAAAGGTCATCATTTTAATTAACGTCTATTTGCAAACATAATATTATAATGCGAAAGTAACTCTGTATGTCTGTCTGACTATTCTTTTTAAATTCACTTTCCGTTTCTCTCTGTATCTTTCTATTACACACGAGTGTGTGCGTGAGGGTATTGCGTAAGGAACTTTGTACCTGACGGAGTCCCGCGACCGCGCACGTTTATTTAGTTTCTGTGGCAATAAACGTTGTTTTCTTTCTTTCAAAGACAGAGGGGTATATTACGTACAATCTTATTTCACCAGTAACAAACCCCATGTAATAAGGGGAAGGCTAATGCTATTAAGCTGGTACAAATCCGACTTCGGGCAACCATTGAGAATTTTCTTATACTTATATTACCTACCCAGGATCTAAACAACACTCACCGGAAACTTTATTAATATTGCAACACAGGTATGCTAAACAGGGTGTAAACTTCACTCATCTTTCCTATTCCCCGCCCGCCCTTGAATATAGACCACTTACTTTTTTTACGTATAGAGCTCGAGCAACGTGAAATGGTATAAAAACTCGCGGCGACCAATCGAAAGCAGTCAGTAGCCTTCGAGCAGTCTAACACAGAAGTGCACGATGAGATTTCTGGTGGGTTGAAACTCGAGTGTTCTTACTTACAACTCTTTAGTGCTTTTAACTATTCATAATATTCCACATTTAAAATTAGTGTAACTTGCGTGTCAGTGTTGTGATCAGTGATGTGATTCGACATATCGATATAGGAATCGCTTGTGATATAATCGATGTTTTAAATCGACATTTTTTCACAGATTGTCGCCGCCGTCCTCGCTTGCGCCGCAGCCGCGCCCTCCGGTCTGCTGGGAGCACCTTACGGAGCACCCTACGGTCATGGCTTCGTCGGTCATGCCGGACTCGCGGTAGCGCACGCGGCTCCGTACGCCGTGGCTCACGCCGCACCCGCTCTCCCCACCATCTCCCCCGGAGACATCCAGGGTGCTGCCATCGACGCCCATGTTGAAGCTTCCGACCATGTCCGCGCCGCTTCTGACGCCGCCCGCCTATACCACGACCAGGCCTCCGAGCTCCAAGGACAGGCTGTCAACGCCGCTGTAGATCACTCTTGGCAAGCGGTCGGCGCTGTGCAGACCGCTCAGGCTCAGTTGGACGGTGCCGCCGCTGGCGTCGCCCCCGTGCTCGCTAAGCAGCTGGTTGGTCATGGTCACGCTCCCCTGGTCGCCGCCGCCCCCGCCGTCTATGGTGCCCATGGTATCGCCGCTCACGGTGTTGCTCCAGCGCTCGCGTACTCCGCGCCTGCTTACGCTTCCAGCCAGACCGTCGTTAGCCAGTCCCTCTCCCAGTCCCACCCCGCCCCCTTGGTGCATGCGCCCCTGGCCGTAGCCCACGCCGCCCCCTACGGTGTTGCCCACGCCGCCTCCTACGGTGTTGCCCATGCCGCCCCCTACGGTGTTGCCCACGCCGCGCCCCTCGCTTACGCTCATGGACTCCGCGGACACGCATGGTAAACCGTGATAAAAATTTAGTACAAAAAATTATACTCAACGTTTGTATTTTGTAAATAAATTATTTAAAAAAATACAGGCTAGCAGAGGCGAGGATGTGTAAATAAATGAAATAGTAATATTATACATTTTGTTGTTTCTTTTGATTTATATTTTGACTAGAGGTGTGCGTCGGTGTCATCAGCAATTGGATCCAGAAGTACCTCAAGTACAATGCTCCAACAGTAATCTGCGAGCTCCTGCTCCTCCAGTAATCTTCCATGGAAACGTTATTCGATTGCAGCTACATTTTGATGAAAATGTTCATGTTTATCACTTGCTGAAACCATATTTTCGGGGAAAAATTCCCAACTGCGAATGAAGGAAATACAATTTTAATGACATACCTATTGCATCCCATTTTAGAGCAGTGGTGGAAGCCGCTGAGTGGGATCGGGAGAGGGCTGATCCGGCTCGGAGAAGGAGGCGTCGGGGAAACAACCGCCTTAGCGCTTAATACGCCGAAATTCGCTTACCAATTGAGATAGGTGGACCTTTGGGGTCGCGGGCGCACAGAGTGTGGGCTTTGTCCGCCCACCAAGTGACCCCAGGGAAGACGGTGGCACAGGGGTCACGCGCTGCCATGCACAGCGAGGCTCAGGGGAGGCCCCTTTACAGTCTCCCCAGGGATGTGCCTTACAGGCGTTGCACGGGCGGTACCTGAATTGGTATTTTAAGAAAATCCGGGACCACCCCTGTGTTGAAGGTGATCAATGGGGTGGTTTTAGTGAGGTAAAAATCCCACACACCCCGACCTCCCTCCCCGGAGGTCGGGTGCCTTTTGAAGGTTTCCCTGGAAAACAAAAAAAAAAGGGGTCATAGGTCGTGGGTTCAAACCCAAGCAGGTGCCTTACTTTGTGTAATTTATTTCATCACCACTGCTCTCAAAACGATGAAGGAAAACATCGTGAAGAAACCGGCACGTCCTAGAACCGAAAATTCGAAAACGTGTGACATCGACCAACCCGCACTGGGCCCACGTGGTGGATTACAGCCCACACCCTCTCACAGAGAGGAGGCCTGTGCCCCAACAGTGGGCATTTATTATAGGCTGATTATTGCATCCCATTATATGGTAGCAGTCCAACATTAGTTTTATTCTTTCGCGAAAGTCAGCGGATTTGTTGTTACCAAGAAAAAAAATTGTCACGTCAATAAAAGCGTTCGGAGAAGACTGAAGATTGTCAGTTTCGGGGTACTTCGTAGCGAATGTCAAAGTTTTACGAATGACTGCCGGGACCAACGTCGTAACGTGCTTTCTGAATTCTGAGACACGGAGGGGTCTCGATATGTACTGGACATGGCCTCTGTTTTCGTCGGGGGTTAAAAATACTAAAGTTCGCTCAAAGTTCGTCGCCCGCGCATCGTGAGTTCAAGGTCATCAGAAAAAGAGGGTGTGATGAACAGGTTTTATTGAACGTCTTCGCGTTCTGTATTAAATGTGTGTTCCGCTTTACAAGTGAAATGTAAACTGGAACATTACATAATTATAATTTTATTGTTTCTTTGAATCTTTCGAAGAAGTCTGGTGGTTAAAGAATTCACTTTTAGCCGACAAAAAAGGGAGGAAGTTCTCAAGTTGACGAGTATATTTGTTTTATGCACTAGGATGTAGGTTTAAAAGGAGAGGTTTTGTCAGGGGCACCCCGAGGTTCGGTTTGGTTAGGTTCCTTTAAGCCCTGCAGACAGAAATAGGAGCTCCGCCCGGCGGGGCTCCGTCGACCTGACGTCGTTAGAGATAAAACGAGCGTGCAGTATTAATAAGCTGTAGGCGAGTGGTCCATTAGGTATTTCATACATAGTTTAAATATCCTATATCTTAAAAAACCATTAAATTAATCGTTCGTAAGTGCAATTAATTTTAGTTTAATCAAAATTAAGTAAGTAAACCAATAGTTCAGTCGACCGATATGTGTTATGAACCTATGTGAATCAACCGTAGTTGTCAAAGATGTGCCGACTGTCAAAGATGTACGAATGACCGCCGGAACCAACGGCTTAACGTGTTTTCCGAGGCACAGAGGGGTCTCGATACGTAATAGATGGTCACCCACCCACAAACTAACCGCGGCAAGCGTAGTTTAACCTTCGATCGATCCGTGTGGCAGTTATTATTTAGCCATGAGCCCCTCCAAAATTTTCTAGTCACTACGACTATCGAACGCATAAAGGCTCCTTCAAACAGGCGCGACACGAAACGCGACACAAAGGCACCGCAAGTCGCGCAACGAGCGGTGCCTTTGTGTCGCTCGCGATTCGCGTCGCATGTCGCGCCTGTGTAGGAGCCTTAATCCATTAAAAAAAATCCCTACGCAACAAATCACGCATTTTAAAAATCCATACTTCCATATCTACTTATGTATATTATGAATTCGAAAGTAACTCTGTCTGTCTGTATGTTACCTTTTCACGCCTAAACAACTGAACGGATTTCGATAAAATTTGGCAGAGGGATAGATTGCATCCCGGGGAAGGACATAGGATATAGGTTTTTATCCCGATATACCCACGGGATGAAAACTTAAAAGAAACCGCGGGGCGCTGCCAGTATTCAATACACTGCGGAAGGCAAATTTATCAAGTACTACTGATTTTGAGAGCGATGTTGAAGGTTGTATTACAAATTATTTACGACTTAAATACACCTTTGATATTTGTTCTTTTCCCAGAAATGAGACTAGACAATTTGCATATTAGAAAAATATGCATATTTAGGCTATATTGCTTGAAGGGTTCAGTACAAATAAAACTAATGAGTCCAATCTGCTGAAAACTAATTTTGAAGATCCCTAGACAACAGTAAAAGTTTTAGTGGTAAACTATACTTTCAAAGACAGGAGTATAGAGTACGTACAATCTCATTTCACCAATAAAAAGCCCCAAGATTTTTTTTTTTCAGGATGGGACATCATCAAATGACCCCTCCCGCTCTGGGTGGAGCGGAAGGGAGTGTCAGACTCTTACTGACTAAAACCCACCCGTGTTCCTTCCTTAGCCCTTTATGTTCCGGGCCAGCGGTAACCCTTTCGGACAATCCCGCTGACCCGGCAAAGCCCCATGATTACATGGGGTTAGGCAAGGGGACCCATTTAAATTAACGAAGAACGGGATACAAGGAAGAAGATAATTATAAACTCGTCCAAAAATTCAATACTGCGGAATGAACCCATGTTCAGGGTTGGGGTGAGGTCAAGATAAACTAACATTAAAGATTATAAAGATACTATATATTTCAGTAATACAAATAGGATAACGATTAAACCTAATGAGGTGCATGAGATGAGATTGAGTCGCGCCCGATATGCTATCCGAATACATACTGACTGTTTTTACTTAGGTAATACATAAAATATTCAAGGCATAAATTGCGGTGTCGCAATTACGCTAACATGTTTGTTATTGTTCGGTGATTGACCCGAACATGCTCCCGAGGGAGAAAAGATGACGTTCGTATGTAGGTATAGTTAAATGTTAATGAAATTAATATTAGCAAGGTGAAAACAATGTTCAAGTAATACTAAAATAGTTATGTAGAGATAGTTATGTTAAAAGATGAGATAAAAGTAACATTAGAAATTAAATAGAATCACTACAGTGTAAATCAGGAAGAGAAAATATGCGAAAGATCGGTGAAGAACCTGTATCTTCCTTTTTATCCTACTCTCGATTAATTAACTTTTCCGGGCGGGCAAGGACACTTCGGAAGTAAGGACAACTGTCAAATCGTGTTGTCATTCATTCTTAGTATGGGCCCAAGACTACGAGTAAATCTTATGTCCGATGGTGATACGTAGGAAGTGCTCGTTTTTCGGAAACGTAACTTCCGAAATTACGGATTTTGTGCTTAGAGAGTGGAAATCCAGACTACGAGCCACTACTAAGAATGTTTCCCGATGACCTACAGTCAACACTCGCGAGATATTTTATTAATATTGCAACACAGGTATGCGAAACAGGGTGTAAACTTCATTCATCTTTCCTATTCACCCCGCCCGCCCTTGAATACAGACCACTTACTTTTTTTACGTATAGAGCTCAAGCAACGTGAAATGGTATAAAAACTCGCGGCAACCAATCGAGAGCATTCAGTAGCATTCGAGCAGTCTAACACAGAAGTGCACGATGAGATTTCTGGTGGGTTGAAACTTGAGTGTTCTTACTTACAACTCTTTAGTGCTTTTAACTATTCATAATATTCCACATTTAAAATTAGTGTTTGCGTGTCAGTGTTGTGATTAGTGATGTGATTCGACATATCGATATAGGGATCACTTGTGATATAATCGATGTTTTAAATCGGTATTCTTTCACAGATTGTCGCCGCCGTCCTCGCTTGCGCCGCAGCCGCGCCCTCCGGTCTGCTGGGAGCACCTTACGGAGCACCCTACGGTCATGGCCTCGTCGGTCATGCCGGACTCGCGGTAGCCCACGCGGCTCCGTACGCCGTGGCTCACGCCGCACCCGCTCTCCCCACCATCTCCCCCGGAGACATCCAGGGTGCCGCCATTGACGCCCATGTTGAAGCTTCCGACCATGTCCGCGCCGCCTCTGACGCCGCCCGCCTATACCACGACCAGGCCTCCGAGCTCCAAGGACAGGCCGTCAACGCCGCTGTAGACCACTCTTGGCAAGCGGTCGGCGCTGTGCAGACAGCTCAGGCTCAGTTGGACGGTGCCGCCGCTGGCGTCGCCCCCGTGCTCGCTAAGCAGCTGGTTGGTCACGCTCCCGTGGTCGCCGCCGGCCCCGCCGTCTATGGTGCCCATGGTATCGCCGCTCACGGCGTTGCCCCTGCGCTCGCGTACTCCGCGCCTGCCTACGCTTCCAGCCAGACCGTCGTTAGCCAGTCCCTCTCCCAGTCCCACCCCGCCCCCGTGGTGCATGCGCCCCTGGCCGTAGCCCACGCCGCCTACGGTGTTGCCCACGCCGCGCCCCTCGCTTACGCTCATGGACTCCACGGACGCGCATGGTAAACCGTGATAAAAATTTAAGTACCAAAAAATTATACTCAACGTTTTGTATTTTGTAAATAAATTATGTATTTAAAAAATACAGGCTAACAGGCGAGGATGTAAATAAATGAAATAGTAATTATATACGTTTTGTTGTTTCTTTGGTCATTGTAGTGGCGTGAAAAAGCGGGATGTGAGACCCCCAAAATTGTTTATAAATCAAGATACTAGACTGAACAATCAACGTGCGAGGCCAGTACATCTCATATCTTCGCTTTGCCGATGACAACGTCATAATGGCAGAATCGCCTGGACAGCAAAACCTATTAATGAAATTAATCCTCCTGGCTCGGCACGAGTTCAGGAAAATCTTAGGTGATTCACAAATTTGAAGTCTAGCTGAGACCAATCCACATCGAAGGTTCGCTATTCGACGTTGGGAAGAAGTATGTCTTTCTGGGAGTCATTACTACTTGGAGAAAGAAGCTGGCGAAAGATGCAGTTGGGTTGGCCAGTGTGGAAACTTCGTCAGGTTATCTCTTGGCCCACAATGTTCGAAGACTAAGGCCTTCTACCATTGCGTCCTGCCCACTATTTAAATTATCGTCGAAATAAACCAATAAGCATATATCCAATAAGAATATATTTGCATTGATGGTAATATAATAATACTTTGACTTAGACACAGATGACCCCGAGTTTCACAGTGTCTCAGTCGAACTACATACCGAGACCCCTCCGTTGCATTTAGGGGACTCGATATATGCTCAAAATGGCCTCTGTTTTCGTCAGGGGGTTAAAAATACTAAAGTTCGCTCAAAGTTCGTCGCCCGCACATCGTAAGTTCAAGGTCATCAGAAAGCGAGCGTCAGTGATGAACAGGTTTTATTGAACGTCTTCGCGTTCTGTATTAAATGTGTGTTCCGCTTTACAAGTGAAATGTAAACTGGAACATTACATAATTATAATTTGATTGTTTCTTTGAATCTTTCGGAGAAGTCTTGTGGTTAAAGTTTTTAGTTGACAAAAAAGGGAGGAAGTTTTCAAGTTGACGAGTATATTTGTTTTAAGCACTAGGATGTAGGTTTAAAAAGGAAAGGTTTTGAAAATCATCGACACTCAACTATTTTACGAGCAGGCCCTAACACGTGATTGATTACTATGATTATCACACGCGTAATCCTCAAAAGCCAATGTGTTATTAGGTTTTTCATCTGGAGTATGTCAATAGCAACCCGGAGCCTAAATCTGTGCTCTGTTGATGGCAATTCACTTGCCTTTTATATGTGTTATTATGTGTAACAGAAATAAGCATTTGTAGGTATAATTATGATCCATACAACTGACGAGCGTGTCTACACACGGCTTATAAACCGCGCCGTAAAAAAAAAACAGCATGTGTGCAATTCACACGTGGTAGAAGTGAAACCTTCAAATCACTATACAATCCATCCATCCATCCAAACACTCAAAACACTCAAAAACACTCAATAACACTCAATAACACTCAAAAAAACACTGTATTATGCTTTCTGTCTCATTTTCTCCCACGTTAAATCTTATATGTCTCTTTTTACTGTCGCTTTTTCGTTTCATAAAATTTCAAGTCACAACGATGCTAAAGAAGTTTTCACTTCAAAAAGTACCTTTTTATTAATATTTTATTGCTAAATGGGCCCGCTTTTGACCCCGATCACGCCAGATGGATAGCGATAGCTGAGGTCTATGATGGAACGAGCGTGCCCAGAAGACGCATGTTCACTCTTGTTTTGAAGACAGACGGGTTAAATGTGGGAGGGAACACAGATGCCTGCAGAGAGTTCCACACTTTGGCTGTGAGCATAATAAATGTGGAGGAGAAGCACTGAGTGCGACTCGTCGGGATATCAACCAAGTGAGGATGGTACGCTGCAGTACAATGCGTGCCACGAAAGATGAGACTTGACACACCACGTGGTTTGACTTGCGCAGTACACGATTTTAGGTATCTTTAGCGGTATGAGGTCTGAGTGCGGGACGGGACCGGACGTCATAGGGGCGGCGGAAAGAGCGGGGGAGGCGGGGTCAAGTCTCATCTTTCCTGGCGCGCATTGTACGTATGGTTGTCCGGTGGTAAAAGGGCGATGGTGGGATCTGCCAGCAAGAACAATAAACCATGCCGTCTAAAAACATGTCTGTCAACAAGCTTCCATACAACACTGACGACCGTGCTACAGACACACGCTGGACGCCAGCACATCAAGCTACCATAAACTGTCAAATTTTCCCAATCAACTTTGAACCTCATGCTTTAGTGATAAAGTTGAAAATCTATTAAAGAAATTTGACAGATTGTAGTAGCTTGATGTGTTGGCGTAGTTTTTCACAACAAGAAAAACCTGTGTGTAAAAGGGCCTAGTGTGATCATCTGTAGAGTCCGACGGAAAATGGTTTTGTTTTTCGGCCGAAAACGAAAAAAAGTGAAACCGTAAAATATATTTTTTACGGTTTTTACAAAATATACCTACGGTTTTATAAAAATATACAAAAACGTAGGCCAGCAATCTTTCTGCCGTCTCCGACTCCCTTCAGATCCGCATTGAGCCCGGAAGACCCTGCACCTGATATTATGTACCTTTAATACTTAGTTGATATTTGTCACGTAGGTAGGTGAAATATCTAGCCAAGACCAGACCCGACGAAAAGATCACTTGTCCACGACGCTGTTATTTACTCTTTATAGCCCTTTTTTTCAATTTATTGCAATCGTTAAAATTTGGTCAAGCGGGAAATTTTCTTAAACCGTGGTTCCGCATCCCATCACATAATATATTATGTACATTTATGTACCTATGCATTTTGTGAAGAAGTTTGGTAAAAAAACGGCTGAAAGGCAATATTGCCTATGTGTTTTCTGTGAATTGAACTGTGTTTTTTGTGAATCAACTATGATACTTTTTATTCCAGTAAATGAATAAGTTTTCCTAGGATACGAGAGAAAACGCGGGCGAAAGCTGGTAAGACCAATAGTCTTGCACAAACGCACAAGTATCCCACAAGATATTAAGCTGTAATCTCTAATCTATGCCTCAACCAAGTACTACAGGAGTATTTATCAAGCAAGTGATTTCCACATGCAAGTCGTTGCAACTGCGATCGTAACTCGGTGAGATAAAGTTCAAAAATCTCTGATAGGCACATGAGATTTCTAGGCTTTACCTCAGAGTCACCAACATCCTTCAACCGGCTACTTGGCGGCTGAGATAGGTTTGGTGGTATAACTCTCTCCAGCAAACTCTCGTTAGCACTACGTTTTGCTACTAAGGACTGGGAGTCTATCTCATACAGCTGATCAAAACATGCACATTGCAACCAAACTAACAACCAGCCTAAATAAAAATTTTAATACAGAATATGCAAAAGCGTATAGATATTATTCCTAGAGCTCAACTGTTACATACTAATGATACATTTTTAGTTTTTCTATTGTTACCGATCTTAATAAGGCATAAACGAAAGACATTTTTCATTTTTTTGACTTGCCACGTAAGAAATTCTACACGGAAATCGACGCGGTATGGTCGAAAGAGTTATAGCCTGCGAATTCAGAAAAAAAAACTAACAGACGAAGGGGTTAATATACATTTCAGAAGTGGCTCGAACTTATCCCGAAGTGGCAAAATGGGCAAATGTAAGAACGCTTGGAAACATGCTGGTCCTGCTCCATAATTAGGACAATCTAGAACCTAGACAAAATCAAACTGGTTGCTATTTTAAATTGTAATGTAAATTTTTTTGTAATTAATTGAATGGAATGCAATTCTGTTTTTAAACGCTCCGTTAAAAATATGTATTTACTTTGTAAAAAGGACCAGTTTCACCTCTTTACCCAAGGAACCCTACAATCTTGCACCGTTGACATTTACCAACTCGGACCAGATAAAGCAAGTAATGAATTGCGCACAAAGAATTTACATAAAGAAAACAAAGCTATATGTTTGTTTGTCTGTGTGAATAAATATGATTGTTTATGGTAAGATATTATGATGATAAGGCTGGTGTGAAATGACATTTTGGTCATGGAGATAAATTATGACCTGAACTTTCATAAATTCCATTTTTTTAATTAAAAAATTGCTTGTAGAAACTGACTGACAATTGTGGCTTAGATCAAGGGATCTAGCAAAATACAAACAATTGAAAAAGAAAGAAAAGCCGGTCTCGCGCACCGAGGGTTATGTACAGACGCCAGCACATCAAGCTACTACACTCTGTCAAATTTATTTAATAGATTTTCAACTTTATCGCTAAAGCATAAGGCTCAAAGTTGATTGGTAAAATTTGATAGTTTCGGGTAACTTGATGTGCTGGCGTCTGTACCATCATAATATTTATGTTTTTAAGTTTTCATCGGCGAGGCTTATATTCGTCAGAGAGAATTTTAACACTGCGGTGAAGAATATTGCAGTTTTAGGTCAGCGCCATCTCTTCATCGATAGTGGAACTAATGTAATTTTTGTTCATGATTTCTGAATAAGTGTGCTATTTAGAGACATCGTTTGATTTTTCCTGTACTCTTTACATAAACTCCTATCACATAGATTAATTTCAGATTTTTTCTAAGCAATTTCGGAGCAAGCAACTTCGGAGATAATTTGGCGGATTTTTTTTAAAACATATTTCATCAAAAGTCGAAAACTATGCGGCCCAAAAAAATGACGAAAGGTTCCAGACTGTGCAAACAGCACTCTTTCATAATGATACCCCACATGCCCTAGTAGCCCCACTTCGAATTTTTAAGAAACCCTTTCAGTCCCTGATGCAAAAAAAAATTCTTTCTTATTTGCAAAATAGTTGGGCAAACGTCATCTAAAACTATTCCACATTTCAAGTTGATGGCATTAGTACTTAGTTCTTGATATATCCAGCTGTGACAGACGGACAGACAGACAGACAGACTGAGTCAAACCATAAGGGTTCCTTTTTATCATTTTGGTACGGAACCCTAAAATGGAAAGACGGAAGGGATTACTTTGCCCTGCAGTAGTAACACAAGAGGCTCGTACCTACTAGTATATGAGATGTGGGTATTCCCAAAAAATTTACCTACAGCACACCAAAAAGTACCTGTTTAACCATATTAATTACCTCCCAAGAGACAAAAGCCAAGACATTCGTCACCGCATGATCAGATTCCATTTAAAAAACAAAATTAACAATATTTTGCTACACTTTTTTCAAAAAAAGAACGCCTAGTCGGAGCCAATGGCAGTGCTGAACCGGTTTCTTGCATGAAGCTATAATTGGAGCAAAGAAATACTTAGTAATGCCTGGTTTAAATTTAAAATAGGTTTTAATTTAAATCCGCCCACAGGATACCTTAGAATCTGTGTTTATATAATTTAAAACTTTTTGACAAAAAAACCGAAATTGAAGTTATTTTTCACTTTGTAGTTTTTTTTTTTTATTTCGGTTGCTTTTTTTTATCAAAAAGTTTTTATTTTTCACTTTTTAGTTGTGGTACCGAGCCCACACCAATTGCTTCGTCCTAGTCGCGTAACTACATATCTTAATCGAAATATTATCTTATCGCCACCTTCTGTGGTCCTGTGCCTATCTGTGGTCTCCTTCATCAGTTCCACTTCACCAAATTATACTTTCTGAATGCAAATGCATGACTTGTTGATGAAAATACCAAAATCGCTATATGTATGCCTATAATATTTGAGGAGTTCCCTCAATTACTCATGGATCCCATCATCAGAACTGGATTTTGACAAAAATGGGACCAATCTGGAAGTATATCCTTTTAAATTAAAAAAAAATATTTCCAAATCGCTTTATAAATGACGGCGTACTGAGGTAACAAACAAAAAAAATACAACCGAATTGAGAACAACCTCCTTTTTTTGAAGTCGGTTAAAGAGTGCTTTCAATGTCATAGAGAAACAGTAGAATTTAACATAAGCCATAAGTAAAAATGGAGCGAATATCACCACTGCTCTCAATACGGTGAAGGAAAACATCGTGAGGAAACCGGCATGTCCTGGAACCAAAAATACAAAGACATAATGATACCCACCAACCCGCACTGGGCCCGCGTGGTAGATTACAGCCCACTCCCTCTCGAAGAGGGAGGCTTGTGTCCCAGCAGTGGGAACATTATAGGCTCATTATAAACCTGCAGCGAGCAACGTGTCTCTCAGAAAACAACATTAAGATGAGAGACAAAATCATCATCATCATCATCTGCCCAGCCTTTTCCCAACTATGTTGGTCAGCTTCCAGTCTTACCGGGTGCAGCTGAATACCAGTATTTTACATGAAGCGACTGCCTAGTGCCTATCTGAGCCCCACAATGCAGTTACTGGTTAATACGCAAACTGCCTAGACTATTACTATGTTGGGGTCAGCATCTAGTCTTACCGGTTGCATCTGAATACCAGTGTTCTACATAGAGCGACCGCCTATCTGACCTTCACGACCCAGTTACTGGGTAATACGACGATACCCCTTGGTAAGGCTGGTTGTCAGACTTTCGGGCTTCTGACGACTCAACGACTGTCAAAGATCCACGATTGACAGCCGGAACCAACGGCTTAACGTGCTTTCCGAGGCTTGGAGGGGTCTTGTTATGTAAAGATGGTCACCCATCCACGGACCAACTGCAGCAAGCGTAGCTCAACCTGATCGATCAACCCGCGCTGCTTTTATTACTTAGCCACTAGCCTCTCTAGAGATATATAAGAGGAGAGACAAAATATGAACCGAAAAAATGCACCAAAAGTTTCTTGTCATCAAAAAAGTATGTTCATTCTTTTTCATAAAAAAAAAAATCTGCCAAATCAATATTTAAATTCAAACAAAACCCAATAACACAACTCGTTAATAGTTTGATAATAACGCTATGTAATGAACTAATGACGCAACGAGTGCACGAAAATTATTAACTCAAAATTCAAGATGGCGCCCGCTTGTCAATCGAAGCTTCCTGCATTCTTTGCGCCCTCGCCCGACCGCCCGGATCGGGGTACCGTCGAGAGAAAACGGGTTGGGAAAAACCCCTTTTAAATAACATAACATCACGCATGTAATTTCCCGAAGGGTTTAAGCAGAGGTGTGTTTATGGCAGGGTACACCCACATTACGCCAATTTTAAGTCCCATGGGACTTAAAATTGGCGTAATGTGGGTGTAGTCTCGCCCCCTGTTACACGTAACAGGGGGCGAGACTTTTGCCATCAACTGGACACACTGACGACTCCGAGATTAGAGATTACTACTGAGAAATTTCTGACGATAAAAAAACAATCATCCATTCAAATTAAAATGAAAAATATTTTATTGTGGGCGTATGTTAGTTACAAGTCTAAACAATAATTAAAGTTCCAATATGTCCTGCCTAATACGCATACAATAATTATGTAGTGGCATTACATTTAAAATTATTTTGCATGTAAAATTTAGTTATTATTAATGTCAAAATATCAATATATGTACAGTCAAATTAATACATGGTCAACAATTCAATCAATGATTCAAGAAATCTTGGATCGTGTAGTAAGCTTTCTCAATTAAAAATTTACGTAGTTTATTTTTAAATACTGGAAGTTCTTTAGTGCTCAGAATGTCAATAGGTATTTTTTTGTATATTTTTGATGCTATGCCAAAGAAGCTTTTGTTAAATAGAGCCGTTTTATGTGGTATATTAGAAATTTTTAATATATGTCTTCTCGATTTGAGTTTATCAAATAGATTTTTATCAGTCGAATTGAGAACCTCCTCCTTTTTGAAGTAGGTTAAAAACGCATTGACACTTTGCCTGATCTGGGACCAGGACCTCATGGTCAGAAGTAGCGGTCTGCGAGGCAGACCCTTTTAAATGTCGTAATATTTTGGTAAAGGGGTCTGAATTGATTGAATGTGTAGGTCTTTATTCAGCAAAGGTGTATGCGGAATCTATGAATTTCTACTGCAAAAAAAAAAATAGAAAAAGTTTGTCATTAGTAGCTTTCTTGAACGGTCTAAAGCAGTCACGATGTAACTAATATTTTTGTAAAATATCATTTAAAAAGAGTGTCCATGGAGTTTCTTGCCCGTTCTTCTCCATAGGTACCTACGCTTTGAAATGGGCAACTAGCTTCTTATTTTCTGACTAACCGACTTCTTGACAATTCAAAAGTGCCTGTAAATGGTTTAATTGAAATAAATGCTTTGAGTTTGAGTTCACTAACAAAATACTTGCTTGGTTAAAGAGGAGTTAGGCTGTAGTGATTCTGCTAAATTCGTTAGAGGTGTCTAATACCAAATCAAAATATGATGAAATAACACTGACAAAAGCTGTGATTGTTAACATCATAACTCAATTAAAGATTACTGATTCGTGGCTAAATGATAGTCCTTTGAAGGTTAAGCTACGCTTGCCGCGGTCGGTTCATGGATCGGTGACCATCCATCAGTATCCTGCATGCCGGCTGTCATTGGTAAATCTTTGAAGCCCAAAAGTCTCGACAATCAGTCCTACCAAAGGGTTATCATGTTACCCAGTAACTGGGCTGTGGAGGTCAGAAAGGCATTCGCTTCATCTAAAATACTGCATTCAGTTAGACTGGAAGCCGACCCCAATACATTTGGCAGAGGCAGATTGACAGTATTTTTTTTATGTAAAGAATGCCTTCTAATAATTTGCATCTCATGCTTAATCAAACATCGACGACGCAAACAACCTCACCCACTTAGATATGAAGACTAGTGACTCGTATAAGGATAATAATTTCGTCAAAGATGGACCTCTAAGGACACCAACCCTACCCTTTAGAAAAAACTTGAAATACATATCGTCACCAAGGTCTTGCCACTACTTCAAAACAACGCAAATCGATCGATATCTCCAAAAGTATCATTATTCACGAAATAATAACTACAGAACCCACGCCGTTTCCTACAAAGATATACTTTATACAATATATATTTTTATTTTATTTTGCTATATTAGCCAACGGAGTAACCCGTGTGCTCTATATTGTGGTCGTATAAATAGCATCGGATGGTCGCAGTGGTTATCAGTAGCCATCAACAGTTCCCGGGGACAAGATGAGAGTTCTGGTCAGTTTTTTTACTTTTAAATAGTTTTTTTACTAAATAAGAAATTTTTGGTTTTGAGTGACAAGTGATTGATTATAAGGAAGATTTCAGTGTTATTTTTGGTTTTTTTTTCAATATTCGTGGTTTTTTTTTTAAGATTTTCTTCGAGTTCATTCAGATTTTTTATAATAAGTTTTTCTAGATATGTCTGGTCAATATTTTTGTGTTGATATTTCGTCTTTAAATTAATGATGATGTGGCTATGAAAGGGTGTGAGTGTACCGAGATGGCGATTCATAGAGAAGTATGGAAGAAAAATACATGTTTTATTTGCCATGTGCGTTTTTGTTTGTGCAGAATAAACAAATTTTCTTTCTTTTTTCTATGTTTCACCGACCACAAATAAATTATTGGGATAAGGAGAGATTATACTGATTTCGACTTTAAATTATTTATGCGTATTGGCGCCACAGGTGTAACGATTGTGTCTCACTTTTTTCATTAATAGTTGTCAAATTTACACTAGGCCTCTGTTGACAGCGGCAATTTTGGGCATTTTTTGAGGGTTCTATAGTGCTTATAAAAATAATGTATCACCAAAAAGGAAAACATAGGGACACAGTATATATCATTTTTATTATGTTACTGAAATATCTTTTAAATTGGTCTAATATTCGAGGAGAAAATAGGCGAGAGCCAAACCTCGGATTATGACCATTTACTTTGGGTTTTTCAAAAAGTCTCACCGACCGCATTTCCTCTTAAATAGTTTTTGTGGAATTTTTTTTTTCTTAAAAATTGTTTTAAATGCAAGTGTCCCAGCTGCTTTGTATATATGTATATTAGTCGTATAAATAGCATTGGATGGTGGCAGTGGTCATCAGTAGCCATCAGCCGTTTCCAGGGTCAAGATGAGAGTTCTGGTCAGTTCAGTTTGCTTTTAATATTGATTTTGAAGTGAAAAGTGAATTATTTTAGAAATATTTTGTACTTAAGGCGACTACATGACCTAAAGCGCGGTCTTTGTCGAACTGTATAGAATCGAAAGCGAAGCGCGATGACACAATACTCGTAATTTATTGCAAAATATGAAGCAATTATCTATTTAAAAAATATTTTGTTTGGACTAAAAAATTAAAACACTGGTGCTTTAGTATGTTGATTGTAGAATAATCTGACAAAAAATCATAGTGATTGTATGTTTATGAGTATGGTTTTTATTGTAAAAAGAAAGTTTTTAGAGGTATCTTCATGATTATTTTCTATCGTATCAAATTAGTTGTATTATGTTTTCAATACACTATCTACCTAGCATATATCCTGAATAATATCAACATATTTTTCTGATTTTGTTTACTGTAGTCGATCATAAACTTTTATTGTTTCTAAAACTTGCGTTTTTTACGTTTAGGTCCTGTAAGCCCCTTAATCAGGAAGAAAGTGCTTTAACTTTGGTATCCACTTACATGAGCTTTACTTTGGTGTTGCTCTTGGTTTTCAACTTTGCAAAGGTTGTGTTGTGACTTTTATTTTTCACAAAAATTTTGGATTTTTAACCTACTTCAAAAAAGGAGGTTCTGTATTCGACCCGAATGTATGTAAAAAAAAGTAATGTCATTTATTCAAACTAGGCCCAGAATCAGCACTTTTCGCACGTCAAAATTACAAAAGACATTGCCCCAAAACGCCCGCCCTTCACCACTTCCTAGTGCTTTGGAGAAGAAGTGGCGCAACAAACTCCCCAGCAGCACAGCTGTCTGTTCAGTTAAAAAATACTTGATTGTATACAATAGTAGGTATGCAAAGTAATTAACATTACAAGACATAGAACATTAAATTATTTTCCATATGTTAATTAACCACGCCAATATACCAACAAATACAATAAAAAAACATAACCCTCCTTCTGGCGCAGTCAAGTAAAAACTATACGTACTCAAGAAAAAAAAAATCAAAATTAAACATGTAAACAAAAACTTAATACCTACTTAAATAAAACCCTCCAGTTATAAAGGGCGTGACAGCTTACATATTTATCGTCATTGCGCGTGCAAAAGCCGCTATGTGTTATTTAGTTATATTCGGTTCTTTATGCAGTTTTAATCGTTATTTCAATACACACATACTGTATAAACAGCTATGTGATAAGTGCAATATTTAAAGAATTAAGGAATGTAGCTATGTGATATTCATACATCGAATGTTCCGTATAAATACGCAAAATGTTATAATTCATATAGCTCAAATAAGTTCACTAAAAACACATAGCGACTTTTGCATGCGCAACGACGTTATGCAAATCGATAGATCGATCGATCGACACTACTGACATAATATCACGGAGAGATTTTTACAAAACAACATACAGGTTTAATCCCCAAAAACGTGTACCAACACCTGTGTCTATCCCCTCGCGAAATATATGCGTGCAATGATATGTGAACTATGGTAATTAGTATATGGTATTTAGTTTACCTACGACATAAAAACTGGTAATTACATCATACTTAGACACTTAGTTGTTATAAGATCGGCATTACAACCTAATCGATATTCATAACATACTAATCCATACATATTTATTCGTTACAAGTTTAAATATGCAACAGATAATAAATTCACCTTCGATAGTAAGTGATGGAATCATAAATTATGTAAAAATACAGTAGCAAAAACATTTATTTAAGACTAGCAGCGCCCCGCGGTTTTACCCGCATTAGTGTCGATCCCGTGGGAATATCGGGATAAAAACTATCCTATGTCTTTCCCCGGGATGCAATCTATCTCTCTGCCAAATTTTATCAAAATCCGTTCAGTGGTTTAGGCGTGAAAAGGTAACATACAGACAGACAGAGAGAGTTACTTTCGAATTTATAATCTTAGTATGGATAGTAGATAGATAGATAGATTTAAATATAGATAGACAGATTATAATAATAGCTAGACTCTAGCTCTCTAGCTAGACGACCCGACTCTGCTCGCACGGGGTGCAATCTACTGTCTGCGACATCTCAAACCATCGAGATTTTCTGTCCTATATCTAAGCTAAATATTAATCTATACTTCTATACTAATATTATAAAGCGGAAGAGTTTGTTTGGTTGAACGCGCTAATCTCTGGAACTACCCATCGAATTTGAAAAATTCTTTTTGCATTTGATAGCCCAATTCTTGAGGAAGGCTATAGGCATATTTAACATCACGCTATGACCTTTAGGAGCCGAACAAAAAGAAAAAGAGTCAGAAAGAACGCTAAGCAAAAACGAAGTAATAGCGCGGGCAGGCGATGCGATGCGACGCGCGACGGGGTGGGTCGGAGTAACAAGAAATTTCACGCGGACGAAGTCGCGGGTAGAAGCTAGAGTATCATACACCTAAACCTTTCATAGTATAGTAGCATGTTGAGCCTATGCTGTTCTCCTGCTGGGACACAGGCCTCCTCTGCGTGAGAGGGGGTGGCGCGGGCCCAGTGCGGGCTGGTAGATGTCATTATGCCAAATTTTTGGTTCTAGAACGGTTTGCTCACGATTATTTCCTTCACCGTTGTAAGAACAGTATTGATGAAATTATTTACACAAATATGCCAATTCACTAACTTACATCCTTTCCTTCTAATGCATAGGTGAGGAATGGGAAGTGGCTCTTTCCTATCGGAAACCACACGATACTAACAGTACTTTCACAATATAAGGGGCGCAGACGCAAAGAATAGCTAGTCTTAGAAGTAGCATAAATTGTAAACATATATCTAAGAAATGCCAGGAGCCAAAAAAACATTAAACACTTAATACCAAACTAGATTACCTTTGAAACATTAAGATAGTCGTAATTTGCGAATTGCGACAAACAACTTTACAACTGATTCAATAAAAAAAATTTAAAGGTTAAATTCACTTGTTTTATAATCGATTTTAAAACATTATCCTTCATATGAACTGCCTTTGGCCTTGTCTTAACCATTATTTTAAGGCTTTTAGACCAGCTCACGTAGCATGACCAATTCCATCTCTATTCTACCAAGCATAGACAAATTCTTTCTTTCCAATTCGACATCTCTTCTATCCGAAAATAAGGCGATCCGTAGACTCACGTTTCTATGAAGACAAAAACATTTATCCTTTCCATAGCAAACGGGAGAAAATTTTAAAATCAATATAGATTCTTGTCTAAGTTCAATGTGATGTAGACTATTTGACACTTGATGAAAAAATGTTTGAAATTAAAGAAAAATTGGTCATCATGCTTGACATTGTAGACTTTTGTCAACTGAAGAATAGAAACATTTATTATTTTCATCGCCATGCTTAAGACGGTAGTAATCTTTCTACAATCTGTCATTTTGTATATTCTTCCGTAGACAAAACCCGTTTCTATTTTGTCTAGGGCAACTAGCTTCAACTTTCTGACTAACTGACAGACTATTTAATTTTGACAATTCAAAACTGCCTGTACAAGGTTTAATTGAAATAAATGCTGTTTAGTTTGAGTTTGTCATGCTACGCGTTCTATATTTAAAGTTCAGATTGAAGGCATAGTAAAACCGGTGTAACTACAGGCACACAAGACAACTCTTGTCTCTATCACTCTTGAAACCCAGAGAGAGAGTTTGATCTAATTATTAACTGTTAACCTGACATGCCAATCTTTTCACCACGACAAGAGCTGTCCTTATTGCACTCCTGCCAAATCTACGTGCAACCAGAGATAACGTCACATACTCAAACACTATCTCTCTCTTCCAGATTGTATCCGCCTTCCTCGCCGTCGCGGCCGCGGCCCCCTCTGGCCTCTACGCCCCAGCTTTGGTCCCAGTCGTCAAAGCTGTAGCAGTGCCCGCTGCCATCCCGACCATCTCCCCCGGAGACATCCAGGCAGCTGCCATCGACGCCCAAGTAAAAGCCCAGGACCAACTACAAGCAGCCGCAGACAAAGCCAGAGAACTAGGCGAGCTAGCTACTGAGAATGCGAATGAGAAGGTTATTACTGATGCTGCAGGCGCTAACGAACAGAATTTGGACGCTTTCTGGTCGGCTGAAGACAAGAAATGGCAAGCTGTTGATGCACTGAAGACTGCTGAAGCTCAAATCGATGGCGCTGTTGCCAACAACGCTAATTTAATCGCTAAGTCCGCCATCAATGGAGTCATTCCTTATGTAGCTGCTGTTGGCCCTATTTCACCTATCGTAGCGCCAATTCCTCCAGTAGTCTACTCTGCTTATGTTGCTCCATCAAGCTACTCGACCCAGACTTTGATCTCGGGTCAGGAAATCAAAACCGAAATCAAAGCAGAGAGCCAAGAAGCCGCAGTGAAAGCAGCTGAACCTGCCCCGGCAGCTGAACCTGCCCCGGCAGCTGAACCTGCCCAGGCAGCTGAACCAGTACAGGTAGCCGAGCCTACATCTATTGAGAAGTCGGCGGAAAAAGCCGAAGGCACGGCATCTCCCGCTTTGAAAGCCGCTATGAATTTGAACGAGAAACCAGCGTTGGTCGCTCAACCTCTGTTCGCAGCCGGGCCTGTTGGTATCTCTAATGTGTACAGATATGACGTAACTGTCCCTGCTGTGGGACACCTGATTGGTCAGCCGGTATTGAAGTATGCTACTGCAGTCCAACAGGTGCAAGGAGTGCTGACTCCTACGTTTGTCAAGGCGTGGTAAAAAGGAGTGAGGGCGGATTAATTAAAATGATAATTTGACGACACGTTTCCTTGTTTTATTTGGTGTTATCATTGATTCTACCTACACCCTTTAGATGCAACCTTCGATCACTCATCGCTAGATATTTTTCATTTGCATTATGCCCACTTCGAAAAGAAGACTGATACAAAGATCTTTTGCCATCTGAATGTCATTGAGGGGGGGGCGGTTGTTGGTAAATATTTGTAAAACCCCGTGGCCCCAACTTGATGAGTCGTAAGTCGTTCGAACCCAGGCATACGCTTTACTTTGTGTAAATAATTTCATCACCATTGCTCTCAAAACGGTGAAGGCAAGTCCGTGGCTAAGTAATAACAGCCGCACAGGTCGATCGATCAGGTTAAGCTACGCTTGCCGCGGTTGGTCTGTGGATGGGTGACCATCTTTACATACCGAGATCGCTCCGTGCCTCGGAAAGCACATTAAGCCGTTGGTCCCGGCTGTCACTCGTGGATATTTGACAGTCGTTACAGGTAGTCAGAAGCCCGAAAGTCTGAGAACCAGTCTTATCAAGGGATATCGTATTACCCGGTAACTGGGTTGTGGAGGTCAGTTAGGCAGTCGCTCCATGTAAAATACTGGTATTCAACTGCAAAGCCGACCCCAACATAGTTGGGAAAAGGCTAGGCAAAATGGCAGATGATCTTCTAGAACCAAAAATTCGAAGACATGTGACATCTACCAACCCGCACTGGGCCCGCGTGGTGGATTACATATCCCATTACGTCTCCAAGAGAGGAGGCCTGTGTCCCAGTAGTGGGAACATTATAGTTGTAGTAATCTCTACCTATAGAAGCAAGTAGCGCAAAGGAATTTGTATATATGTACAGACATGCCATCACATCAAGCTACTACAATCTGTCAAAATTCTTTGATAGATTTTCAACATTATCGCTAAAGCGTAAGGTTCAAAGTTGATTGGGAAAATTTGACAGTTTCGGGTAGCTTGATGTGTTGACGTCTGTACATTGACAATCATAAAGGTCAAGTAATTATATCTCATAAGCCTGTAATTACACCGACACCCATACCTTTCAAACTAGAACACAGCAATGCTACTTGTCCGCTAAAATAGGTACCTATTAGTGATAGTTCTTTCCTAGAATTGATTAATGAATGAAGGCTGATTGGTAATTGATTCCAACACACTCAGGCTGAGATTTGTAAACGTTACTTTGTCTAAGCGTTATTCCTGTCACTGCCGCACAACTGTCAAACTTCAAGTGCAAGATAGAGATGGGAATACGCAGGCTGACTTTTTTACCGTCAAAAATAGGGTATAAAAGACGAACAGAGTAGACAAAAAAAAGAAATACGAAATCTCAATCAGAGGATTGAATGTCGCTACGAATTCATTAATTAATTTCCACGCGTAGAGTAGGGAGTAAAGGACCTAAACGCAAAAAACGCAAGTTTTAGAAACAATAAAAGTATTTAATCGACTACAATAAACAAAATCAGAAACATATATGATATTCTTCAGGATACTTCTACTAGGTAGATAGTGTGTTGAAAATATAATACAACTGATTTGATACAATAGAAAAAAATCATGAAGATACCTCTAAAAACTTTCTTTTTATTACAATAAAAACCATACCAATATACATACAATCATTCTGATTTTTTGTCAGATTATTCTACAAGCAACATGCTAAAACACTATTGTTTTAATTTTTTAGTCCAAAATATATATTTTTTTGTAATTAAATAATTGCTTCATATTATGCAATAAATTACCAGCGTTGTGTCATCGCGCTTCTCTTTCTTTTCTATGCAGTCCGCCAGTGACCGCGCTTTAGGTCATGTAAGTTGAATTTTTATATTATGTGTCGATATTTTTTCTTTTTAGGCCTGGTTTTTCAATCGACAGACAATTTTCATTCATGGAATAAAATTGACGTCCGACAGTCTTTGTATGGAACAACTGTCAAAAATTCAAAATTATTCCTCGGATAAAATTATCTGGCGTTGGAAAATCAGCCTCTTTTTTTTCAGGATGGGAAATCATCAAATGACCCCTCCCGCTCTGGGTGGAGCGGAAGGGAGTGTCAGACTCTTACTGACTAAAACCCACCCGTGTTCCTTCCTTAGCCCTTTATGTTCCGGGCCAGCGGTAACCCTTTCGGACAATCCCGCTGACCTGGAAAATCCTTAAGTATGAAAAGTTTACTTCAAATAAGTAGGTAATAGTGTTTATTGATAAGTTAATTTCATTTTAGTTTTTTTTTTTTTTTTTAAGAGTTGTCTGTGCCATAAGCGTCTCTCCGTTCATATTTTATACCCCGTTTTGTCCAGACGGTAAAATAAGTTAGCCGGTAGACGTCAAAGCACGAGCTAAGTAACGTTTGTATATCTCGACCTTTCATTAAGTGTTGTCAGTGAACTTGGCGTTCAAGCAAATTGAGTGTAACAAAAATAACTAATTACATTCAAGGCTGCAATACATAACGTGAAACTTGTAAAGTGACTAGACACTTAGACAGGTTCTGGATAAGCCTAGGAAAAAAAATAAACACTAAGTACAGACGCCAGTACATCAAGCTACTACAATCTGTCAAAATTTTTTAATAGATTTTCAACTTTATTGCTAAAGCATAAGGTCCAAAGTTGATTGGGAATATTTGACAGTTTCGGGTAGCTTGATTTGCTGGCGTATGTACCACTAAGATATCAAACAGTCATTTCTGCTAACTTGTTTTCGTAGAGCTTTTTTGTAGGAGTAATGGAATTCAAGATTGTTGCAAAAGGTAGAAAAAGCAAGACCGCAAGCTAGAAATTTTCATTTCTGTTTTAAAAGTCATATGTAACCGTAACATTATTACATGAAAAATGCAACAAAAATACCAAAAAAATATATAAAGACGACGTACGATTGAAATCGTAAGCTATAATTATAGCACATAAGGGAATTATTTCAGTCGAAAGATGTCCACTACTAGACATGGGCACCCCTCAAGCATCGATCCTTCGACCGGTTCTGTGCTTCTCGCTTCCAAGGAATTCCTGCGACCTCCACAAGATCATGGATTATTTCAGTAAAGGTTTAAAGTACAATCGCCAGCACATCAAGCTACTTCAATCTGTCAAATTTCTTTAATAGATTTTCAACTTTATCGCTAAAGAATAAGGTTCAAAGTTGATTGAGAAAATTTGACAATTTCGGGTAGCTTGATGTGCTGGCGTCTGTACAAGATGTAAACTAATTGGAACACCTTTTCTGGTGTAGACCAGTAAATTGTAATCTGCCCTTACATCAAGCAATGGATAACATTGTCAAAGTTTTAGCTTTTAAGGTTTTGAATACGAGGCTTTTGGCTCCGTTGTATTAGTGTGTGTATTTTATTATATTTTTTGTAATGTGCTTCTTGTTTGTGCAGTATTATCCCAACAACTGTCAAAAAACCTCCTAGAGATCGGTAACAATAGGAAAAGTAATTGTGTCTCATTCCATTAGTGACAGTTGAGGTACCTATTACACATATTTTTTTTGTCTTTGAATCTCTTTAAGCATAGAGTAAAAAACTACCAAGTGCGAGTCGGAATCGCACACTAAAGGTTTCGTACCACAAGGCAATCACGCCGAAAAAAACACGTAACACGTTTGTTGTTAAAATTATTAAATATTTATCTTATTCTGCTTTTAGTATTTGTTATTATAGCGGCAACAGAAATACATCCTCTCTGAAAATTTCAACTGTCTAGCTACCATGATTCATGAGATACAGCCTGGTGACAGACAGACAGACAGACGGACAGTGGAGTCTTAGTGATAGAGTCCCGTTTTTACCCTTTGGGTACCCTAAAAAGAAGTATACTATAAAATGTAGTACTTTGGATGTCTTTGAGCATACAGTAAGTCAAGTAGTCATTAGTTTATTTAAACAAAGGGCTTGTTGCATGAGACAATTTAGCGCCTATTAAAATGTTGTCACTTTAGTTCAGTTTCCCTGCGAAACGAAGTAAACAACATCTTAGTAGGACAAAACAGTGAGTTCGTGATAATACCGCACACCACGCAAACAGGCATGTCACAACACAATTATGTGCATCTTATTTTTACAAATAAAATTAACAGGGGCTTACTCTCCAAACTAATTTTAATTCCAATGAGATGCCAATATGATTCCAATGTTAATTTTACAGTCACGTGATTCGGTACTCTTGAAAACAATATTGTCAACAATTACCCCACGCCAAGCCCGAACCCAATTCCACTTAGTTCTCCAAAATGGACACCCAATCTAAAAATCATTTGGCGCTAGCATCGAACTCAAGAGTACGAAACGTCACAATTCCAATGTCGATCTATCGGAATTAAATTAAAGAATGAGCACCCTGGTGTGTTTTAATTCATGCTAATTATAGTAGAGGGGTCCGTGGCTAAATAATAACAGCCGCTCAGGTCTATCGATCAGGTTAAGCTACGCTTGCCACGGTTGGTCCGTGGATGGGTGACCATCTTTACATACCGAGACCCCTTCGTGCCTCAGAAAGCACGTTAAGCCGTTGGTCCCGGCTGTCAATCGTGGATCTTTGACAGTCGTTACGGGTAGTCAGAAGCCCGAAAGTCTGACAACCAGTCTTAGCAAGAGGTATCGTATTACCCAGTAACTGGGTTGTGGAGGTCAGATAGGCAGTCGCTCCATGTAAAATACTGGTATTCAGCTGCATCCGGTTAGACTGGAAGCCGACCCCAACATAGTTGGGAAAAGGCTAGGCAGATGATGAATTATAACATGACTTGTAACAGTAAGCCCAGACATTTTTTGGTATATTTTTTAATTATTACATTAATGCTAATTATTGTTATTGCGCAAGGACGCATCAAGATAAACTTTCTCCTATTAGTAAGGTAGTCTGATGGATTCAAAACCTTTGAAATTTTATTTTCCAACAAAATAATGTTTGTTATTTTAGTTCATTGACAACCAAATGACGTAATATATGCTTTCAAGAATAAACTAGTGCATAGGGGTCAAATCATCGTTAATTTAATTCACATAATACCGCCAAGAAAAAAACTGGACGTTATCAGAAATGTCACGCATTCCAACATTGCCAGCAACACATTATACAGCTTGATACAGTTCCATCGCTGAACGCATTGTAATACCCGTTGACCTATACCGGTATGCGGTACAAAATAATGATCCTTTATTATACAGAGTGTGCTATATATTATCCTTAATGTTTTTAATATGTGGCTGCTTTTTATGGGTAAGATAACAGATGTGAATTTATGGTTTGTAAACTGCCGCGATGCCGGTCGATTCTGTAAAAATCTCACCGTGAAAACTTAGGTGAAGTGAGTTTGTTTTTGCTAGGAATTGACACTATTGACAGCTCACTCCACCTAAGTTTTCACGGTGAGATTTTTACAGAATAGCACCGCTATTTGACGTCAGGCGGCGAGATGGGCGGATGATATTGTTACCATAGCGGGTAGGACCTGCGGGGCCATCGGGGTAATTGCGTAACACACCATCAGTAGCAATAGGTTTAATTTTGACAGTTCAACAACATACATTGCGCTATTTACCTTTTTTGAGCAGACACATTTATCGAACTTATGAAGCAATGGTTTAGCAATATCTTTCAAAATGATTCAGATTGAGATGAGGCTGGCACAGGAACGTGGGGATTTGCACAAGAAAAGAGAGGCATATGGCCAGCAGTGGATGAATTCGGGCTGTGGATGATGATGAGACTTGGACTTCTTTCATATAAATGTTGGAGTGATGGTCCTCTGTCCATCACTCCAACATTAAAAATAATATCTTACCAATATTTTCATTTTACGCTTCAAAATGTTTCAAATATCTTGAAAACTATTGAATTTCGGCCATACGTGTGGGGGGTTCAATTTGTTGCATATTGGTCTTCCTATCAACTCCTGATGGATATACGTCGAACTACAAGTAACCCTGTATATCGAGATCCCTCCGTACCTCGTAAAGCACGTTAAACCGTTTGTCCCAGCTATCATTTGTAGTATGGGTAGCCAGAAGCCCGATAGTCTGACAACCAATCTTACCAGGTATCGTATTATCCAGACAACTCCACAATTGGGTTGTGGAGGTCAGATAGGCAGTCGTTTCAAAAATTGGCAGATTAGATGAACGTTCTGAGAGCAAATAAATAACGGTTACCCATCCACCCACTGACTGCTAGTACCACATATGTTATCACTCCACACATACATAATATGTTATCACTCCATGTTGTTATCACTTGCACATCTGCCCGCGACTCTATCGGCGTGAAATTTCACCCTCTTAGGGGTGGAATTTCGAAAAAACCCTTTCTTAGTGGATATCTACTCTTCACAAAGAACACACCCTCCAAATTTCATGTGTCTAGGACCAGCGGTTTAGGCTGTGCGTTGATATATCAGTCAGTCAGGACTTTGAATTCTATATAAGATGTCCAGTGTAACATATGTTAGCCAGTAAGCTTTATAATAAATACTAGAGCACAACCTAAAAGAAACGACAAACAAAACAAATATGGTGGTCATTAATCATTAGTACCTAACAGATATCTTAATGCAATGCGATGTGTTAATGCAAGAAAAGCTTTACATGGCTGGGAATTATTAATACTAATAATACTTCACTAGGGCGCTCTAAAATAACCTCTAAAAGAGACGATAATTTAATATATCCGGCGCACCCAGAGCAGTCAGCCCTGCCTTGACTGCTAAGCTGACCGGTTAATTTTTAACAGACTTCAAAAAAGGAAGAGGTTCTCAATTCGGATGTATATATGCGTATATTTTTTTTGTGTATGTTTGAGCGTAACTCCTTCATATATAGACAGACGGATCTGAAAATTTTTTTTTTTGTTCGAAAGAGGCTTATTCCGAAATGGTCCCACTTAAATTTCGTATAGATCTGATGATGAGTTTCGGAGACAGACAACGGAACTCTTCAATTGTAAATGCCAGCAAATTAACCGCGATTGCTGCGATAGCTTAAGTATGCAATCACACAACATAACATCACGCCTGTACCCTTTAAAAGGGTAGGCAGATGTGTTCAATAGCTTCTTGTCACTGATACTCACATAGCAAGTAGTGATAAATGAATTTGTTTGGGGTAGGTAGATACAACTAAAATGTGAAAAATAAATCAATTTTTACAAAAAAAAAAACAACCGACTTCCAAAAAACACACACGCTACCGTCAGCGAGACATTTGTGTGAGCATGACATATTATCAGCCGCCAGGACACATTCAAGTCAATGAAAGACATATTACCCGGTAATACAATCTTCAGCAGCTCCAACAGTATTTTCAAGTGTTAATTAATTAGTTGTGGAGCAGGACCAGCATTGAGCCAGGCATTTTTATCAGCGATGTAATCCCCTTACTTATAATATGCCTGACTGCAAAGTGTGCGTTTTATACGAGACTTGAATTTTGTCTCATTCAGTTGAAGAAAATCACAACCGCGGAAAGCAAGGTAACTAGTTCATAATTATATAGACACCCATTTTCCCCAGTTCCTGATACCTACACAAAGCTCATGTTACTTACAATTACAACTAATTGCTTAGCGTTAACTACGTAAACGTCTAGGTAGGCCAGTGGTTGGCCACCATTTCCTTGAGCCCAACCTACATCATTTGTCATTAAATTATTATTATTATGTATAATCTGTGTATCTATTACGAGAAATTCTTGAATTATTTATAGGATTACACGCCCTGATACAGTGTGTTGTTTTAGTTAGTGGAATACGTGGTACAGACGCCAGCACATCAAGCTACTATAATCTGTCTTTCTTTAATAGATTTTCAATTTTATCGCTAAAGTATAAGGTTCAAAGTTGATTGGGAAAATTTTACAGTTTCGGGTAGCTTGATGTGCTAGCGTCTGTACGTCTTTTACCATTTGAAGTAGGTAATATGCTTATGCAAGAAAAAATATGACACTTCAACAACTTACTAAGTCAAGGCCAAACTGGCCAAATACTAGTCTTTTAAACAATTAGGCCTTTTGCACATTATAAGAAACTTTCTTGTGTCTTATGAGAAATGTCTTATAAGAAATTCAGTCGCAATGATTGTTATATCAGACCATACATATTAAAAGATATTTTTTCTTATGTCGGATAAGACACGCGCATACTAGTCATTTTGTCGGCTGCATGTTCGATGTCGTGCCTACACAAGACGTCTTGCTTAGACACGACATCTACTCAGCTATGTAAACAAATTTGCGCGTGCACATTCGGCGCGGCTGCGTTAGCGAAAAGACGTGTAGTGTCCACTTTTATTTAAATTAAACTTTTATCAGCTTTTCACGTGGAGAAACAGCTTCTCTAAATTGCGTATTTTGACGAAATAATGATGACTCCAAATGTACTAGCACCTCGTCAAAAGTAGTCTTGGACATACGGAAGTAATTAAAAAACTTTTGTTCGTCTTGAAGTAGTTCTGGTACCAACTTCGTATATGATTGATTTTGATTGATTCTTGTCATATTTAATGGATGTATCCAACGACGCCTACAACTACGGCGTTTTCTTCTATGGTACAAGTGTGCAATCAATAATAGACGCTGTCGTCTGTCCATTTTGTAGACGTGTATCCTCCGTGAATTGTGGCTACAGACTGAGGATAAGACGAATTGCATGAATGTGTACGATACACCAGACAAGACATTTTTCTTGTCTTGTGTCCGTGTCTTATAATGTGCAAAAGGCCTTATAAAAATGTGTTCGCGAACTGTGAAAGACACGTTTAAAAGCACTAATTAAAATAAAAATGCAGTAACTAGAATAATTAGTTTTTTGTTTGAACAATGTCATTGGCACTGGTTTTTTGGCGCGAAATTGAGCAACATTCATTTATTGCCTTGTCAATTAGTTGAACGCCTTCGTGTGACACATGAGTGAATGTTTCATTTGCATTCTATTAAGACTTATTTTTTCTAGAAAGTCGAAGGGTTATACATAATAGGAGTTTTCAAGATTATTTACGTGTAAAAGTATTTGTACAAACCTACTTCCATGGGCAGAAAGGGGGGCAAGGGTGGGCAATACCAACTCTAGAACATTCTTTGCCCACCCTAGAAAAATCGACAGTATTGAAGAGTTACTAACTGTTTAACCGCTTCTCCTTATAGGATTACAATACCCGGCGATAAATATTGCACATCGACCTTTGGAAAGAGGCAATCGGCTAATTTCGGCTTCGTAGAGCGTTATCTCTGTCGCACGAAATACAAACAGTCCGGTATCTATTAGGAGCTGTTAAAACAATTATGATTTGCTTCTTTTGATAATTATTTTTATTCTTTGTATAAAATCGATAGGATCGAATAGGTCGATGTGCAATATTTATCGCCGGGTACTGTACTTCAATGTCCGTCAGTCTGTCTGTCAAGACCCTTTTTCTCAAGAACGCGTGGAGGTATAAAGTTGAAATTTATATGAAATACGTAAGGAATTCTACAAAACATGATTTTGGTGGGATTAATTATTTATTGCTAGGCGTCATAATATAACGTCATGACATATGGCAGTAAAACGTAGTCCCTCACAATGGGCCTTATAAGAAGGCTAAAAGTCACCCAAAGAGCAATGGAGAGGGGCTATGCTTGGAGTTTCCCTGCGTGATCGAATCAGAAATGAAGAGATCAGCAGGAGAACCAAGGTAACCGACATAGCCCGAAGAATTGCCAAACTTAAGTGGCAGTGGGCAGGGCACATTGCTCGCAGAACAGATGGCCGATGGGATGGGGAAGGTTCTGGAGTAGTGACCGCGACCGTTATTACGCTTTCAGGCTTAAACAGCTGAAAGGATTTTGATGAGATTTGACATATGGGTAGACCATGACCTGAATTAGGACAGAATAGACAGAGGACTTTTAGATATTCACACAGGATCACGATTTATGCGGACAAAACCGCGTGGCGCAGCTAGTAACTTATAAAACAGGTCCTAGAATTTCTAGTCGAACAAACGTGGCATCATTCTGAGTCTTACAAAATAAAACTTTGAACCTTATGTTAAAAGTTGATTGGGAAAATTTTCCAGTTTCTGGTAGCTTGATGTGCTGGTGTCTGTACTTGCAGTCTCATTTGTTTGTGATTGGAATCTTAATTGTTATTATAAAACGTCAAAATTACCATCACGTATCTAATCCGTGGGTAAACTAATACCTTTACAACTAACATTGACACCTCTTAAAGCACTGCTGACCACAAAACTTCTAAACACGGTAACATAAACCACGCCCCAGTTAAACTGGTACGTTCCATTGTGATCTAGTCGCATAGTTCCACAATCGACTCCGGCGCAACAGCAATTATTTTCGAGTAAGCTATCAATAAATCGGGGCTTTCAACTCTTGTGTGGATACTACAGGCACAGACGCCAGCACATCAAGCTACTACAATCTGTCAAATTTCTTTCAATCGATTTTCAACTTTATCCCTAAAGCATAAGGTTCAAAGTTGATTGGGAAATTTTTACAGTTTCGGGTAGCTTGATGTGCTGGCGTCTGTACCTAGATTAATTTAGAATTCTGGTTTTGTTTAGAGTTTAGACTTAAGTCGGCAGAACTTATTTTTTAATACAGTTGCTCAAAAAGTGGCGAATTGCAGGGACGTATAGCGTTCGGGATGTGGGCTATTACATACTCGTGCTTTTTTTTACCTTTCCCGAACTCGTGCGTTCTCTTTCCCAACTGTCAAAATAATGTCTATTAAAAAGAAAAACCAACCATGAAGTTTTTACTAAAAAAATTCATAGAAGTTTTTATAAGCAAATACGTAGACCAGGTATATTTCTAAAAAGAAGCTACTAATTTGTTTCAATATCAGATTTAATGATTTGATTGAATGAGTTAGGTTCGGTTTCATTTCATCTCATTAAATTTCATTTTCATTTCATATCAATAAAAAAATTCTACTGAAGACTTGGCTGTATGGGCATAGTTCCCTTTGCCTACCAGAATGGGTGAAGAAAAAAAATCTCCGCTTATATTTTACGGTTGGCGCCATTAGTTAGTTGAGTTTATTGTGTTTTTATTATTTTATTAAATTGCTTCATTTTTTCGCAACTGTATTAAAAATAGTCGTTCAGTACACGTGCGAAACCGTCATTGCAACTTGTTCCGACTGTCAACCCTCGCGGCTGCGCCTCGGCTCGGGTAGACATTTGTCGGAACTCTTTGCAATGACAACCTTTCCGCACTTGTAATGAAATATACTATTATTGGCTATAAACAAACATTCATTGTTGCAAGCGCAAACGCGTGCGCTTTCGGGCATTTGGTAAAAATGCACGGGGTCAAATTAAATGATCTAGCGAAACTCCGAAATAATTTGATAAAAACCCACGCAAAAAAAAGAACAGCAGAATGATGATATTCTGGATAGACATGAAAACGCACTAAAGTTTAAGCCAGGCTTTAATCGCCACGCGCGCCTCTCTTAGACGTCGGGGGGGAGTCAAACACCTCACTCCCCCCCTGACCCGACGGGGCCCGCAGTGGCGGGCCGGCACCAGTCGGGGGTTGCGGAAGGATCATACGTTCCCGCGACCCCCGGCGTAGGTGTGAGATGGAACACCGGGGTGGTTTTTAGTCAGTAAGAGTCTGACAGACCCCGCCGCCCGCCCCAGGGCGGCGGACATCCATGAGGATTTTCCAACCCGGATCAAAAAAAAAAAAAGGCTTTAGTCGCCAAACTTAAACGCACAAAACGACTCACGCGCAGCGTTCACGCACGATTGAGTTCACCTGCTTACAGCTGACAGCTACATCTTTGTAAATATCACGTTAATATTTATCATTAACGCGGCGAGGGAGACTGTGTCATGAGCAAAGGAACCTGTGGACTGCAAGGGACACAGTTGACTGATTGATTCAAAGAATCTATGAGTAACTGGTTTAAATGTCAACCATATTAAACTTCGTTGGAGCCTTTTATTGCATACGCCACATTCACATACATACATCAACGCATGCCGTCAGCCTTTTTTTTTTTGAGGATGGGAAATCATCAAATGACTCCTCCCGCTCTGGGTGGAGCGGAAGGGAGTGTCAGACTCTTACTGACTAAAACCCACCCGTGTTCCTTCCTTAGCCCTTTATGTTCCGGGCCAGCGGTAACCCTTTCGGACAATTTCGTCAGCCCTTGGCAGTAGGCAGAAACACCGCACAGAACGCCACCTGCTATGACTCTTAGTGTCCAAACACACTATGCCGAAGGTACGCGACCGAAGATCCGCGGCTGATTTTACGTTCCGACATATTCAGCTGGTATGACACATCATAAATGCCGAACTTACACGGCAGAAATTCAGTTGCGCAACTTTGTGTGTATGTATTCAGGGGTGGACCATAAATCCACGCGGGCCCAGTGCGGGTTGGTGCTTATGGCGTTTCAGATCTAGTCTTTCAAAGAGGCTATCAAACATTTATTATTTACAAAGATGCAACCAAGACCTACAGCACTTAAGGCTCCTTCACATAAATTCTCTGTCTGTCTCAAAAGTAACTCTGTCTGTCTGTCTTTCTGTCTGTATGTTACCTACCTTTTCACGCCTAAACCACTGAACGGATTTCGACAAAATTTGGCAGAGAAAGAGATTGCATGCATCCCAGAGAAGGACATAGGATAGTTTTTATCGACATACCTCGCGGGCTAAGCCGCGGGCGGAAGCTAGTCTACTATAGGATAATTAATTCAGAAGTTCTAAAATATTGTTATCTTGAGACGTTTATTATGTGGTTCAACTAGTACAGTCGCCATCAACAAATGGTAATTAATATTACCATTATTATTAATGCTACCAGACATAAAATCTTATCCCCATAAAAGAAAAATATGTCGACACATATGTCCATACAGCTCATATTTCATACATAACTAAAATAAGAATATTTTAACAAAGAAACTGTCATATTTGAGATTTAAGGTCGTTTCTCACTGCCGAGTGCCCCTTTACTGCACTTCCTGTCTGCAGGTTTTGTTATAATTAAATTCCATAGTTATTGTTCTATTTTATTTAACTTCAGTTTTTAATATAATTTTTTTTTTATATATACACTGTGTTCTTCACTTTATTCATAAACTTTGGTAAACTCTACACTATAGCTTTTACAAATCAAATCTAACACAGGAAGTAATACTCAAAAGGGCTTCGTTACAAAGATATTTGTAATTTCATTTAATGAAATTTAATTGAGCTATGCAGTAAGAAAGGGTCTTAATTTAGTTTTGACAAGGTTCAGCCCGCCAAATCTTATGAATGAAAATACGTCGTTGCCAGTTCGGATAAAGAGGCGTGCATATCAGGTGATTTACGTCAAGGTATTTAGTTTGTATGAAAATTAACAAAAAAAATAAAAAAAAGAATTCATTAATGTGTCCATAATGAAAAATGCTCATTTCCATGGTCTGAACATCTGGGTCGAAGTTTATGTACTTATATTATCGTCCGGCATTTGGCCTTCAGATGTATGAACGTAAACGAAGCAAATGGAGTATGTAAGGATCGTAGCAGATGGCGTTCTGTAGTTTTTGCCTACCCAATTGGAAGAAGGCGTATGTTTATGTGTGTATGTACCGTGCATTCGCGATTTATTTGCCAAAAATTTAAACAAATGTGAATTAATGGAAAATATCAAATTTATAAAAGTATTTAAAATAAAACACCTAAAATAACATTATTTTAACGATTTATGTATTACAATTTATTCAGAAAAAAAATGTATGATTTTTTTTTTCTAAGTAAGACAAATAGATATGGTCCTCCAGGCCGAATTTGCGCCATGGCGGCCAATCTCAACGGAGACCAGCCTTCAACGCGGAAGATATAATTCAGAAGTGTGTGCACAGTCACAGGTACACTCCCTCTTCCCTTACTCAAAGATCGCGGCGAAGTGATACTTACCCCCGTGCCTCGGAAAGAAAGAAGAAGAAAGAAAGAAAATTTTTTTATTCTGCACAAACAAAAACGTACATTTTAAATAAAAATTAATAAAAGACAAAATATACCTACAAGAAAGCACGTTAAGCCGTTGGTCTGATCTCTCACTGGTCGTGTCGGATTGTGTGCCGTCCCATCGGAAGACAAATAAATACTATGTTACCAAACCAACCAGCCACAAAAACAAGTCAACACCGCATATTCAAATACCCAACAATTTGCATACAAAACAAACGCATCCGGGCTTTTCGCAGAACGTCTGATTTCACAACATACCCGCAGCGTTAGCCAAGAACGAAAGTGCTACACTTAGTTCACTTGTTCAATCATTCGTTGTTATTCCCAACACGATTTGAACGAAATCAGGTGACCGGGACAGTTTGTTATGTAACTGTATGTGATTTGAATTTGTTTATGGTAATATGGAAAATTGGGCAGTGAGTAATTGTTAGCGGAACTCTTTCGAGGGGAAACTACATAGCTGGCAAGTACAGTGTGACGCGGACATTTCTGATTATATTAGTGGCGCCTCTGTCATTAAAGTCATGGTTTGTTTTTTTTAATATCTTTTATGGCATACTTGCTACTACTTTGGTAAGCTGGAACATATTTTTGGCCCAAAAAAATCCCTCAGTGTCTAAAAAACAGCCTTTTCAACCAATGTTTCCTGCCAACAATGACCTACGGTGCCGAGACAGGATCGCTCATGTCATTTTACTTTTTCTACATTTATATTTCTAACTGGCTTCTGCCCGCGACTTCGTCCGTGTGAAATTTCACCCTCCCCCATTCACCCTCTTAAGGGTGGAATTTCGAAAAACCATTTCTTAGTGGATACCTACCTACTCTTAACAAAGAACACACCCTCCATATTTCATGTCTCTAGAAAAAGCGGTTTAGGCTGTGCGTTGCTGTATCAGTCAGTCAGGACTTTGAATTTTATATATTATATAGATTTTACATGGTGTATATAAAAAAAGAGTATTCCGTCTTTAAATCATAATAAGACGGTGGCCACTTAACGTCAGAAGGCCAATTCCCGTAACTAAACCCGTTCAAAATCTGCATTCTCTTCCCAGCGACAATGTCAAAAATTTAGGTAAAGTATAGGTATTTTTGACAGAGTCAGACAAAGATTAGAATACGGTCGTTTCTTAAAAATACGGGAATCCCCCTTGCACGCGCAACAAGACCACCATAGAAACGGGTTTTGTCGACGGAAGAATAGACAAAATGACAGATAGAATAGTCAAATTGTTGGCAAGTAGGAACGCAACCATATTTTACACTAAGTTGGCAACACTGCGTTGTCTTAAGCTTGTAACCTCTATGGAAGCAATACACGCAATTTTTATTTTATTTCCACCAAAAATATCATCACAAATGACAGATTCCTTTAGAAATAATAGTAATATTTAGTCACCCAAACCCATAGTCCAACTTTTTTTTTCCATATCCTGCAATAGTCCTACACCAACCGGGGGTTATCCTTGGGTGCACTTGCATAGTGCATACAGCGATAATCGTCGGTTGGTGCCGCATTTCATTAAAATTTCATAAGGGGCCTCTGCGAGTTGGCTTCGGCCCCGCCTTTCCAAAGGATCAGGATCTCATCATATATCATATCTATCAGATCATATACCATGGGGGGGGCCATGACCCGGTCCCGAGATATGTAAAATCAAAAATAATAATCATAGATTATTGTCACATAGAAACATACATTAGTATCCATTGATTCTCCAAGATACTCTAGATATAGATCAGATGAAATCTGTCTACAATCTGCCATTTCGTCGACAAATCCCGTTCCATTCCTATGCTACGCGAGATGGTGGGTCGCGTGTTTATTTAACACATGTTTACACCCAATATGAAAAGCAATCATTAAAAATATCAACGCACATGATTCACAAATCAATTTCATCAATTTCTAACTATCAAAACACAAGTAGGCGCCAAACAAAATGGCGCTTATGCCAACGTCAATCAAGTTTTTATTAACTTAATGTCAAAGACACGATTCATAAAGAATAAATTAACTGCATTTTTTGCTGACAAGTCTATTGTAAACACATTAAAGAGTTTAATGTCAATGGTATGCCGGATGTGCTGGATATAGATAGCATTGTAATGAATTTCAAGGACATTTAGCCGACTTCGGTGAAGTCAAAAAGAAGACAATATGTGCACGGATGGCAGCACGTGTTCTCTAGTTTCTATCAAACCTCGTCGGATAAAGGCGTCGTAGGTACAGACGCCAACACATCAAGCTACTACAATCTGTCAAATTTCTTTAATACAACTTTATCGCCAAAGCATAATGTTCAAAGTTGATTGGGAAAATTTTAGTTTCGGGTACGTTGATGTGCTGGCGTCTGTACTTACAAATTAACATCTTCATTTAAATCTTTCTTGGCAGGTAATCTATATTTTTTAAGTGGTAACAACATTCGGAAATCAAATGCAATGTCAGTGACATAAGAGAAAATATCAGCTGTTCGCTTCATTTTGACGTGTTATACGAAAATAAATGTAGGGAATAGCTGATTTTTTTATCGCGATTTCAGGTTTGGTCACATATTAAAAGCTGTTCATAATGATGAGTACAATGACCTCTTAAGAGGTTGTTAATGCTTTACCAATAACCCGGTATAACCTAGTCTACTATATGATAAAAAGAAAGAAAGAAAATACGTTTATTTAGCACAGACTAAGAGACACACAATACACCAGATAGATAATAGTCGTACATCAGATAAAAAATAAGATAAAAATAAAAAGTGCAAAGTCCGATGTAAGAAATTAGCAGGAAAGTGTGCCTCACGGCTGCGCCAAAAAGGCCCAGTGATAAGTGACTTGTGTGATGACGAACGTAAACCCACTATACTTAGCCAGTCTGATACAGAAATAAGGTCACTAGACGTCCTCATGGGAGCAGACAGATTGATAATTCAACTTTCTTTTTAACTCCAACCCAGTTAAAGGTGAACCTGATAATATAATGGAATGTCTCAATAATATAATGATACAAAAAGAAATTATATTGTCAGCCGGAATGCAACTCTATATTTGGATACAAGTCTGGCCAGAATAAGGTCATGTGAAAATTTAATAGGTTATCTGTATGGTCGCAGAGCGATGTGCGGTTCTTAAAGGAGCTGCAAGGTCAAGATGAAAGAAAATGGCGAAATTATGGAGATCACGAAACTCAAGCGCAACTGTGTGAGGACAATGTAGATTAGTGCCTGAATTGGTCATTTGAAGAAATACCCACACAGATTTTTTTAGTTCTAGGACATGCCGGTTTTAACACGATATTTTCCTTGACCGTTTTGAGAACCATACCGGGCATAAATCTTGACTCCAGGTTGCTACTGAATTTCATTGAAATTTCTAAAGCATGAATATTTTGCCGTTACCCTAAATACATCCGGCAGTGTACCTATCTACATCGCGCCCACGATTCGGAAGGACGCCGAGAACGAAAGCTGATGAAATAGCCGCCACGGATTGCGGGAAGTGGGCGCGTTGAGGGGTAAGGGGGGGTAAAGGGGGGAGGTATTGAATTGACACCTTTGTTTGTACTGGTATTGGGTGCAAATTCTAAAGTTTGGAAATTTATGTAAATAGTAATAGAACTAAAGGGCTGGACAAACTCGGGACAAGCTCTTGCACCAGAATAAATCATCTGCCTAGCATTTTCCCAATTATGTTGGGGTCGGCTTCCAGTCTAAACGGATGCAGCTGAATACCAGTATTTTACATGGAGCGACTGCCTATCTGACGTCCACAACCCAGTTACGAGTAATACGATACCCCTTGGTAAGACTGGTTGTCAGACCTTCGGGCTACTGACTACCCGTAACGACTGTCAAAGATCCACGAATGACAGCCGGGACCAACGGCTTAAAGTGCTTTCCGAGGCACGGAGGGGTCTCGGTATGTAAAGATGGTCACCTAGAATAAATGGTGTTTCAAAATGTTGAAAGGAGTATTAGTAATAATGACATGTGTAGTAAAGCATATATTTTTTTTATTATATTATTTAAACTCAGGAAACGATCAAAATATTGCACTCCATGACAAAATCCTAAGTACTCGTAATTAAAATGTTAATCACCGGCAAATGATAACTTGCGTCTTTTTATTTTTCTGACTACGTAACCGATTGACAACATTTTGAATGAAAATGACAGTTCAAAAATGACATGACAATGACAGCCCCAATTTGTTATTTTTTTTGTTGTTTTTTTTATGCGCCATGTTTACCGCAAATAAACGCTTTGTGGAAAAGAATTTGTTGGACAAGTTTATAACGACTTTGCTCCATGGCCGTAAACTAAACACACTAGACCCACACAGATACCAACCAATTCCACGTTACAATGAGCATTGCATTCCTCGTCAAAAACTACAGAAAAAAAATCTCCCATACAAGCCTAAGTACACGACTTACACGAAAACACTTCAAAAGGTAAATGACAACAAATTAAAATTCCTTATCACTCAGTTGAGAGAAGCTCATTCCTTCACATCCTTAATAAAGCTAGTACAATGCGTGCCACGAAAGATGAGTCTTGACCTCGCCTCCCCCGCTCTTTCCGCCGCCCCTATGACGTCCGGTTTCGTCCCGCACTCAGACCTCATACCGCTAAAGATACCTAAAATCGTGTACTGCGCATGTCAAACCACGTGGTGTGTCAAGTCTCATCTTTCGTGGCACGCATTGTACATCATGTTTTTATTAAATTATCGAGTGACCAGTTTATTTTGAACTGCGGTGAAATATGGCAGTAGGAACTGGCTTCATCTCATAGTATTCCTGTTATTATCCTAATTTATTTCGGGGCAACTCAGCATGTTTTATTTATTCCTTAGATTTCTCATCTCAGTATTCATCCCCTTTCTAGCCAAGCTTTATACCCAAGAGCTAAGAGGACCAAGGTTTGACGTGTGAATCTGATGACAACCAATGTCACTTTTTCAAACCCATACGTAGGAAAATAATAGAATCTTGGACATCACTGACTGTTATTAAAAGAAAACATTATAAGGAATCCTGAGGGTCTGAGGGTTTACACAAAGTAACATTTTGTTTTTATTTGAAATAGGTTTGCTCTTGACTCTAGTCTAGGTCAGTGACAGAGACAAAGTCTACGATGGAGTGAGCTTACCCAGAAGAAGCCTGTTCACTCTTACTTTGAAGAGATTCGGGTTGTATGCACTCGGAAACACAAACGCAGGTAGAGAGTTCCACTCTTTTGCTGTGCGCATTATAAAGGACATTTGAAAACGCTTAGTACGAATTGGTGGAATAGCAACTAGGTAGGGATGGTAACTTGCAGTGCGTCTGGATGTCCGAAGGTAGAAGGGGGCCGGTGGAATGAGGTCGTGGAGTTCTTGGGCACACTCACCGAAGTACAGTCTGTAAAAGACCGACAAGCAGGCAACCTTGCGGCGATGAGCCAAGATTTTATCAGCAATAACGATGATGGAAAAGTCAAAATATGTGACTGATATAAGCTAACGAAAAACTTATGTGAATCCTGTTGAAAGTCGATGCAGAAATACGAAACAATTTGAAAGAGATTGCCATTTATCTAGGCACTCTGGGCTCCGAGTCTGAAATCACCATACGCGATAAGCAAGAGTTTGAGTAATTTAAAAGTGAGACGATTTCTTTTTCACCTAACAAAAGTGGGTCTAAGGTAGAAGTCACCTGTGTAATTCATTTTAACGCTAGCGCTATCACAATATACCAAGACAAACTGGCCACAAAAGGACTTATAACAATTAAAACTGCAACGTAACTCTTGTCCTTAAAACTAATTGAGTAGGTTTCTTTATGTCACACCGAAACGAACTTACGCATTGATCGGTATGTGAATATTATGACTAGATAATTACTTCTGAATATTTGCGGTAAGGTTTATGATTGCAAATGGTTCAAGCTTTTGCCTTTCTAAAATAAGATCACTATTTTAATTGGGTATCCTTGGAAAAAATGTTCCATAAATGACCTAAAACAAACAACTTGAAAGAATTTAAGACTAAAGGCTCATAAATAGAATAACAGCTCTGCAATGTACGCCTAAATTGCATTCTGTTTCATCGAATCTTAGTCAGTTAGCTCATTTGACAAAATATGAAGAAAAATGAAGATATGCAGGGAATTGAAGAATGGAATGGCGGGTGTTAATGACACAGTGATCTTTATTTCCTTTAAAATAAAGTTGCTTTCGGGTTGCAGCCACTGACAAGTCTGTCAAAGTCACAGTGATCTTTATTGTTGTTACAATAAGGTTGCTATTAGATTTCTGCTGTTAGAGGTAATATAACGGTGAAAGAACTATAGATATAACTTATCAGTGAGAGACGACGGTATACAACACCGAAATTTTTCGAAAACTCGATAAATTCGGCATTTCGCCACGCGCGCTACGAAGTGCGGTGTGAGTGGCATCCGGGCGTATTCCTCTCGCCTTAAATGTCAGTATATACTGTGACAGTATTTTTTCTCATTTGATATATCAAAAAGCTTCCTGCTCCACCCAGGTGATCAGCTGTTGTTATAGACTTACTATGGTGTAGAGGTGGCGGTCTGTTTGTATTGGATCTAAAAGAAAAGTTGAGAAATGTATACAAATAAATAAAATTGAAGTTTTCATGTCTAAGTAACAGCTTTTTACTAATTGCATATGGAATTATTTACGGTACATATACCAAAAAAAAAAACTGTCTGTCTGTCTATTTATTCCGGCTAATCTAAGAAACTGCTGGACCAAATTTGACGGGACTTCACTGGTAGATAGCTGATGTTAGAAGGAGTACCTACTTTTATTTTAGAAAAAGAACCAGCGTTCGGCGAAAATAAATTAAAACCTATGAAATCCAATTTGTTCTCCGACATGCACGCGAACGATTTCGCGTGCACAGCTAGTAAACCATAAAATGTTTTATGGTAAAGTTGTTAGATCTGGCAAATGAGTAGGTGCGACCACGCATACGGTGCGCCAAACAAAATGAACACGACGCGACGTTCGCTTTGGTTAGGACGGGGCCGTATGGTAGCACTCATAGGCACTGGAATCTATTGTTTTTAGGGAAGAAACCCAGATTCCTTTCCTTAGTAAATAATATTACTAGTATATTATTATATAGTACAGTATATTATTATATAGTATAGTATATTATTATATAGTATAGCATATTATTATTAGTATTAGATCGCTCTTAGCGATAAGACCGCCCATTGTGTCACCCTTTGTACAGACGCCAGCATATCAAGCTACCCGAAACTGTCAAATTTTCCCAATCACATTTGAACCTTAAGCTTTAGCGATAAAGTTGAAAATATATTAAAGAAATTTGACAGATTGTAGTAGCTTGATGTACTGACGTCTGTACAGTTTCTATTATATGTACCTATGTCTGTAAGTTATATGGTGTACATAATAAAGAGTATTCTATTCTATTACCTATGTCAAAAAAAACCTCTTTGACATTCGGACAAGAAAGTGATCTTATAAAAGTTCAGTTTTCTTTTAAAGCCGAAGAATGTTCTTTACGATACCATTCTTGCACATACACGAATCAGTAACTTAAATCGACGGCATTATGACTAAGTGTGAAGATATTTGCATCATGATGACATTGTGGGTATTACGCCCATTTTTGTACTCTACGCACGGCATACTAATCGTTTGGAATGTTTAAATATAGGACAACATGAGATAAGTTTGACAAATGTTAATTTAATACCAAGATACATGTTAGATATTTTGACTGCAGAGAATTGATAAAAAACTTTTTTTATTTATTTATTTATTTATTAAAATCTCCCTACCACTATCATTACAGGTGTACACCTAATGCGATAGCGTGGTCTTAAAATTAACTTCAGATCTTACAATTTAAAACTATGAAAAACGTAAAAACTAGTATTACAAGTATTAACATCTAAATTAATATTATGGACTAAATTCCCTAAATAAAATAAAATAAAACAAAATAAAAACAACAATATATTATATAGCCTACTCTAATCTACCTTATAACATAAAAAGAAAAGCAGTATTTTTGCGAGTTCACTTAAATGGCATGTAAATATATCGATCATCACGTGAAGATCGTTAATAACGCGAATAGCGCGGGTCAATGGTGTTTTGGCGAGAAGGTTGGTCCTGGCAACCGGCACGGCCAGCAGTGGCGGGCGGCGCCGCCTCCACACATAGCGGTTTGGTACACAAACACTCAGGCGCTACAGTACTCCTGGGTTATGCTCAATCTGCCTAGCCATTTCCATGTTGGGGTCGGCTTCCAATCTAATCGGATGCAGCTGAATACTAGTATTTTACATGGAGCGACTGCCTAACTGACCTCCACAACCCCGTTTCTGGATAAACTTGGTCAGACTGGTTGTCAGACTTCTGGGCTTAATTTCGTGAAAACAAGTATAAACAGTTAGGAGGACCTTCAATATCTCCAAAACCAAAAGGTTGCTAGAAATGGTACAGACGCCAGCACATCAAGCTACCCGAAACTGACAAATTTTCTCAATCAACTTTGAACCTATCGCTTTAGCCCTAAAGTTGAAAATCAGTTAAAGAAATTTGTACAGACGCCAGCACATCAAGTTACTACAATTTGCCAAATTTCTTTAATAGATTTTCAACTTTATCGCTAAAGCATAAGGTTCAAAGTTGATTGAGAAAATTTGACAGTTTCGAGTAGCTTGATGTGATGGCGTTTGTACAAAACATAAGAAATATCACACTGACGGGAAGAACAAGAGACTCTCGGCTTCGTTAAGCGTCTTTTTACAACAGTTATTTTGAAAGCCCTTCTAAAGGTTATGAAACCTACATTGGCCAATTTATAAAAATTACCTACATGTATAAATGAATTATTTCCTTTCATGACGTAAATTGTATCAACCACCAGTCGATAACATTATAACTTGTCTCCCCGAAGAATTAAGGAGTATATGGTTCTGCGAATTCCAAAAACTAGACTAATAAGGAAAATTAATGATCAGCAGTGCGATTCTGTAACTATCTCACCGTGAAAACTTAGGTGAAGTGAGCGTGGAGTGAGCTGTCAATAGTGTCAATTCCTAGCTAAAACAAACTCACTTCACCTAAGTTTTCACGGTGAGATTTTTACAGAATCGACCGGCAGGTGCCGTATTGGAATGTCAAAAAAAAAACGTACTTAACTAAAGACGTTTTTTCTTCTAGTTTTCTCCAAGTCTTTTTAAAACATCCTCTATTTCATAATAACGTTATACAGGGTTATTAGAAAAACACCAACAATCTCTTAAGAGGTCATTGTACTCATCTTTATGAACAACTTTTACTATGAGACAAAACTTGAAATCGCGAAAAAAAATCAGCTGTTTCCTACATTTATTTTACCTATGTATGAGTATAACTCGTCAAAATGTAGGGAACAGGCGATGTTTTTTTTTTACGATTTCAAATTTGGTTAAGTAAAAGTTGTTCAAAATGATGAGTACAATGACCTCTTAAGAGGTTGTTGGTGTTTTTCCAATAACCCTATAGGTATACATACCTAACTCTCCTACTGACTGACAAGTAGGTACTTATGAAATTAATAATTCAAATGTAAAGTAGACATAGGTACATCTCTGCCTAACGCCAATATCGTAACCAATGAGGTTAATCCGGGGTGCGATTATTGCTAGTTGAAAACCCTTCCAGAGTACAGACGCCAGCACATCAAGCTACTATAATCTGTCAAATTTCTTTAACAGATTTTCAACTTTATCGCTAAAGCATAAGGTTCAAAGTTGATTGGGATAATTTGACAGTTTCGGGTAGCTTGATGTGCTGGCGACTGTACATATCGCCATAATCACCACACTTGGCCGACCAGATGCGTACCCTATGCGTAGTAATTCTCACAACTGAAACTCAAAATATTTATTTCAATTAAACCAATTACAGGCACTTTTGCATTATCAAGGAGTCTGTCTGTCAGAAAGATGAAACTAGTGCCCATTCCCAAGCGTAGTAAGTAAGTAATTGGAGAAGAACGGGCCAGGAAACTCCATGGACACTCTTTTAAATCAAAATATTGTTCTATGACAGAAAAAGTCATCTTACAAAAAAAAAAACTACTCAGTCGTTTGGGAGCTACGATGGCACAGACACACGTCAAACTTATAACATCCCTCTGTTTTTGTTGGAGGTTAAAAAGAAGAAGCCCTGGGTGGCTTCGGAAGTGGCCCTTTCTGTAGTGGGAAAGAACTAACAATTCCGAAAATAAGTTTTATGTTATCGATAAAACTATTCTAAGATGTGAAATGCCGGGTCAGGGGGATTGTCCGAAAGGGTTACCGCTGGCCCGGAACATAAAGGGCTAAGGAAGGAACACGGGTGGGTTTTAGTCAGTAAGAGTCTGACACTCCCTTCCGTTCAACCCAGAGCGGGAGTGGTCATTTGATGATTACCAAACCTGAAAAAAAAAAGTCTGTGTGGAATACCTAATATGCAAGACTGACTGAAGATTCCTCTATGAATTAATTAATAGCTTGATATGTATAGGTACAAATTTGAATTAATCATATTTCCATTCATAGGCTTCAAGAAATATTAGTCAAGTTAACAAGAATGCTCAAGTCTATGCATCAATAATATCACCATCAGCAAGTAAACTTCCTCTGCTAAATACCATAAACGAAAGATCTTCCATCCAAAATCCTCTTGATGCAAACCATAATCACCTTTATCGGAACCCAAGACTAAAAATTACGACAACATTATCTACACCAATAATCACCACAAATTGCATCATGAACATTAAAAACAGGGCGGACCCTAGCAACAGCTAAAATAATTCGCGCCAATTCGGTAAATCGGCCATTTTCTTCATACTACGATCCAAATATTCAAAAACTGTCATCAACGATTAAAAGCCCACTTTTTTTTTAAATTTCATTTTTGAGACCTTGTCCGTATCATTGGTCGGCCTAGTCTAATCCTTCATAGTAATATAACAGGTACTTCGCTACACTTTCAATAACACTATACGGCGGTTGTACTCGTATAAAAGACCAGCGTAACACCACCAAAGCATTCAGTAGCTATCCTGCAGTCAACCAAGAAGTGCAAGATGAGATTTCTGGTAATATTTTATTTTTTAATTCTGAAAATAGTGATACCAGAACGTTTTGCAAATGGCAACAGTGATAATCTTGAAGATTAATAATTTTAAATTCCCTTTTTTTTAAATCACAAAATTCCAATTTTAGCACAAAAAACACGATCCTTAAAAACAATTTTCTCAAGTGTAAAATGGCGCCAAAATCTTGTTTCAAACTTATCTCTTTCTATCTGTCAAATTTTCCCGCCAAGAGTTTTATTTTTAACTGACCTAGGAAGTGCATCAAACAGCCTACAAATACGTTCTGTTACAACTATTTATTTAATAATTGAACTAATTAAACCTTGTCACATTAATAAGAAAACGCTTAGAATGTTAATTTTTCCTATTTATCTTTTTAATTAACGTAACTATGCTTACACTAGCAATAGATCTTCCATTTATGGTATTTAAAAGCTCAAGACTGCATAACTGTCATCATACCTTTGCCATGCCATATTAACCCAATTATGAGTAACTAGCAATTTCAATTAGTATGGCATGGTTGAATATCGAATACATTAAAATCTTACACCTTTAATCCTGTTTCTTGTAATTTCACCCGTCATATGAAGACAAATAATTACTTACTTAATTTTTAATTCCTTTTAAAGGGCTTTTAATTGATCAACTTGTCCATTTGTGACCACAACCTCATTGATTACATTTCTTTTCCTCTCTGAGTCCGAATTTACGCACTTCCTATCTTCCAAACTCACTTCTTTATCAAGTTCCTAAATTCATCAAAATATTGGAATATATTACGCCTAAATTGTTCCACATTCTTTAACAAAATATCTCACTTCCACCTACTCAAACGACAAGTCAAAATCAACAAGTCAATATACAGATACATGTTTGTATTGCAAACCTTATCCCCCGCATTAACAAGCTATTCAAAATAATGTCCCAACATTAAAATTATATTGCAAAACAATTATCATTCAGTCACATTATCATAATAGTTGTCTATGACTAAGCATTGTTTATCTGTGGCGCGACAATACGCGTATAAAATGTCAATCATCTGGTTTATGATACGGAGCACTGGTCTAATTTATCGAGGGATTAAATTACAGATATGGATATATGTCAATATGTGTGTATCGTATTAAAAATTAACGCTGTTTTGTTTGACAAAAGTCTATCAAGTTAAAATGAAAATTGTTTTATACTAGTTAATTCACCAAATTGAAAATCTTTTACGCCAAAAGGGTAAGGTAGTGGTTCTTTTAACTCATTCTAGACTTAACTATGTCTCACCATGTTTGGATATGAAAATGCAAAGCAACTGTATATACTATAACAAAAAGTGTCAAAATTACAGGGATCTCAATTTTCAGACACTGTCAATGTCATTATTTCCGCCAATTCGAAAACACAAGCTTACCACGTGATGATATAATAATATATGATTAATTTAAACAAAAATTGTCCCACGATATTCAAGGGATCTAATTGATTAAATTAAAACGCGATTAAATCTTCGCATCGAGTTTTTACAATAAACTTGATTGATGTGAGAAAAATATAAAATGACGTTTGTTATACGTATTCTTGCGTGATTATAAACAATTGAAGTTTTATTGTAGTTGTTGCACGTGATCGTGTTATTGATGTAAAAAAAAAATGAACACGATTTTTTTTTAGAAATCTGTTTCTTAGGACGTAATTCCATTGGTTTTCTTTCTGAGAAAATTGTTTAAAGTGAAAATATGAAAACATAATACAAGATAATTAATTAAATTATACACTTTTCCAGGCGATTTCGCACAAAATCTTCGAAGGCTATTTACACTGTGACAAATATTGTCATTTCCTGTTTTTCGCCTAATGTCATTGAAATACCAATGGACAGATGGCTAGACCAAAATGGATATCCTGTACTTGATACGTGTCCAAGAATTTATCTTCCTAAAAAAAACCGTGTCTTAATTTAATGTCCGGTAAATAAATAGGCTCTATCGCATAGGACGTAACTTTAGCTGCTTCATGTACAGACGCCAGCTAATCAAGCTACTTCAAACTGTCAAATTTTCCCAATCAACTTTTTTTTTTTTGTAGTGTGGCACTAGTTATACCCAATCAACTTTAAACCTTATCTATTAAAGATATTTGACAGATTGTAGTAGTTCGATGTGCTGGCGTCTGTACTATGACTCCACTGCCCACCTCTTCGGCGAATACAGTCCGTGATACAGTCCAGTTGTCATATTTATTTAAAAAAATTTAACTGCATCGATCGCCACGCCCAACTTCCGTGTTCTTCAAAGCAACCAGTCATAAAAACCTTCAGTTAATACAAAAACTGATCTCATTCCATCACAACGCAATCAAATTATTCAATAATCAATTAGAGCGCGTAATAACAAAAAATGTCAATCACATTCCGTTTCACGCAATGTCATTATCAAGGACAGGCACAGATGAAAAAAATCGTACCATAAACGATATGTAATTATTTTTATGAGGTGCTCACCTACGTTCCGTTTTTGTTTGTTGATGAATATGGCCGTAATTAATGCGTGGTGAGCATGCGAAATTGCTATTAGTCAGTGTCAGTTTTGGTTTAGCGATTAAAATAAAGCAGGCGGATGAACCTGAAAAATTGACATTAGTTGGTTTAGTATTTATTTTTGATAAATGAAAAGATCCAAACATTTTCTCGGACTTCCTTCCTCCAAAGGCAATCATCTGCTTGCCCTTAACCCGATTTATTTGTGGTCGGCACAGCGTGTCTTCTTACATAAATCTCTATTGTCAAACTCAAACCATTTATTTCAATTAAACCATGTCCTCTTTCTAGCCATCTCAATTTTCACACAATCAATCCACAGTTTCTTTGGTCTTCTACTCTCATAGCCTTCCAGATTCTTTTCTCAAGTCCAGTCTTTCTCCAGTACCAGACATCAATTTGCATACTTACTGTAACCATAGCGCAATACCACGCTACTTTTCACACGTCCAATTTAGCACAACACTACGGTACACGCACAATATGTCATAATGCAAACGCGTGGTGTCAAGGTCCCTTATTGTTATTCAGAATGCAGGCACATCACTATTGTTGTGTTATAATATTGAAACAAGCGTTCCGTTATATTTGGAATGTAAAGGTCGTTAGGAAATTAATTTGATAAGAGCTGATTTAAGATTGATTGAGATCAGTAAATAAACTTTACTTTAAATCGTTTAAATGGGTCTAATTAAATATCTCAACCAAACCAAAGACTTAAAAAAATCTCTAAATGAACGTAAAAAAAAAACAAGTTGGAAAAAAAATATTTCTTTCTTTCATTATCATTGACGACATCACATCAGATCCCAGCGACCTGCCTTTGCTTCGCACGTTGTGGCGACATGTCAAAATAACGACATCTCAATGCTATAACTAAATTAAACACAAATGTATAATATACAAAAACCTTCCGGAATACACATACTCTAGATGATGGTGAAAACCACATCAAATTCCGTTGTGCAGAACATACAATAAAACAAAACATGTCATCTCTTTTGTCTTCCAAATTGAAATCTGACAGATAAATTTTGTCACGTAAAGAATATTTTAGGCCCATGTCAGAAACCATACAGCCTAATCTGTCAGTTGTTGTCCAACATGGCGGCTTGTGAAATATTTTGACTAAACAATTTAAGGCGTTGTCCTGTGTTAGAAATGTTAGCAGATAAAGTTTATTACGATATTGTAATTGTAAATTGAGTTCAGGTGAGGTTATTTTATAAATTAGGGATTGGTTCAACCCGTTTTGTGGTACTCGCCTTAAATTATTCAATGGTTGAGGAAATCAGAAACGTTTTAGAGATCTTTGTCTCACTATAAATGTGACATAGATTATTAAGTATGCAAATAAGTATTTGTGTGCAACAAACTATTACATATTCCTAAATATTTATATTTTAGACTGACTGACTTGATTGCCTCGTTGGTCTAGAGGTTGGAAACTCTACTGCTGAGCATAAAGCCTGTATTCAATTCCCAGGTCGGAAAAAGTGTTAGTGAGTTTTTCCATCAAAAATTCCTCAGAGGCATCCCGGGAGTTTAGATTTGTGACCTCGGACAAATTAAGTCGTAGTATGAAAAAAGAATCACATTCCTATCTATTTATTTTTTAGAGAAATCAGTCTTAGCAGGCACTCAATACGTAAAACTGTTTAAAAATCACATCACATCGTAAGAAACATCACCTTTAAACGCAAACTAGAACAAACCGATACTCAGAAACTAAATAAAGAATACTTTACACAATACAAAAGTACTGTTGCATGCTTCCTGCTAACCGATTAGCAAAAATTAACATCAACTCTTCATTTCACAACATAAACGTTGTGCGAAAAAAACATACAGAATGGCAACAAATAAGTTGCCCAGTAAAATACAGGGTTTATTTTCAAAGACCTGAAATTTATTAACTGTCCTATAGAAAACTTCAATACCTACTCGACCTAAACGTATGGGACGGCTAAATTTTTATTCGCGGTTACGATGTTGATGGAGAAATGGAGAAATTTGTTCAGTTTGATGGTCTGCATCACATCCTTAAATTTTGCTGGGCGATTAGCGACCCGCAACTGCTTTGATAAGACATACTTGACGAAAATGGTGATTTCTTTAGTTTCTGTTAGTTTATATTAATGTATTTATTATATACATAAACTTTCCGGAATACATTCTCTAAATGATGGTGACAACCGCTGTCAACCGCATCAAAATCCATTGTGTAGTATAGAAGAACAACGCGGTCACACAGACAGACACGACAAGCGACTTCAATTTATGTGTGTACATTTATATGATTTATACTGACGTTTAAAGGAGGCCAGTTATATCTAAATGACACGTTTCAAATTGGAAGTGACAGTTGGGCTTTGAATTATTTATTGATGTTTTAGTTTGAGTAATGGGCTGATCAATCACTGACAACAAAGTGTGGATTTGATAAATGATATCTAATTTGGGATCTTAATCTCGGATGTTCACTCAATTGATTAATTTATAACTAGCTGACCCGGCGAACTTCGTACCGCTTCAGATTTTTATTGTTATTTTTTCCCATGTTCTAATAATCAGGAACCCTCACGGGCGTCCCCAGAACACCCTACCAAGTTTCATCACAATCTGACCTGTGGTTTCGGAAACGCATAGAGGACAAACATACAAACATTGATTTTTATTTATATAGAAGATTCAAATCATTGTTATATTTATAGTTATTTATGTCTGAAATAACCAACCCGTCTTGAACAAGCGTGGTGATCAAAACCCGTGCCTTCTCAGTATATACGACCAGGGACATTAATATGCTGGTATTATACAAAAATATTATAAAATCATTCTTATGGTTATGGCTAAATCAGTATTTTTTTATGAGTCTTGTTGCAGTAAACAAACTTGTTTTCTTTCTTTCTTTATTGCTACAAAAAGTTGCCGAACAGTTGCCCGCATGTAGCCACTTGGCTAATTCAATGCTAATAGAATTTTGTCAATCAATTTTTTTGGGTAATTTCATTACTCGCTACCAGCAATCATGTTTTGAATAACCAATATTATGGTAATGAAAAGAAATAACTTATACTGGCATTATTCAGTCTAGCAAAAAAACAGGAAACACGCAACGCCCGTAGGAAAATGCTTCTGCATTAAACTGGCTCAATCATCTATTTAGGCACAGCCCTTTACACACTGGCCCATCATGGCCCACTGGCCAACAGATATGCACGACCAAACCCGTTATTATAACGTTAACAACTAGTTACTGTAACGGATAACTATAATAACGGAAGCGCCCATTGAGTTATTATAACGTTAATTATTTCCTAATCCGCATAGTTATTTCAAGACGATAACGCAATGTTTCTTCGTTATAAAACCTAGTGAGAACTAATGATGACGCTTTCACGGTTTGTTTAGCAAATAATAATTCTTTTTTACGTTATTTACATATCTTGTTTATGATCCGATAATAGTTTGCACTAACACGTGTTTTTGAGTAACTGTTTGATTAATGATTTCATTGCTACCTTTTTGCGTAGGTATAAAGTGTAAATTGATGATTTATTGAATCATCAGCCTGATGGGGCACCGGTCTCCTCTTTCTGTTAGAGGGAGTGGGCCATAATCCACCACGCGGACCCATTGCGGGTCGGAGTACATTAAAATTACCAACAGACTGGGAGTTTACATTTTAAATACACCGGTAACGTTATTGTTGTAATCGAATCACAAATAAATGATGTTTAATCATGACCACTTTCTACAAAGCAAATCAAAATTGACCGAACCGAAACCTCCCTGATACTCTTAAGACTTCCTTCATAACATAAAGAATTTAATTTCTTTCATCATCCAACAAGCACCGTTATGTCCTTAGTATTTAAAATTCGACCTGACAACGAATCTACCCACTCTTCACCATACCTCACCTAAGCTGACTTAGGTAAGGGGCTTACAGGACCTAAACACAAAAACCGGCCAAGAGCGTGTCGGGCCACTCTCAGTGTAGGGTTCCGTAGTTTTCCCGTCCGTCACAATAAGTGTTCCCACTTATGAGTTTAAAAGTGGGTATCCATTATGTTCACGTAATAATCGTAGTCGATCATAGATCTTAAAATATTGGGATTTGATTTTAATAATTCTTTTTTTGTTTTTGTTAGAAAAAAAAGATACGTTCAGGATAATAAAATATGTAAACGAAGTTAAAAAAATGCTTGCATATACGATTATATTACAAACTTAGTCCAGAAATTATTTTGTACAACTTTTTGTCTTTTTTGTACAAAAACTGTTGTTTCCATCAAGTTCAAAATAATTTTCCTAGAAAGTCCTTATAAAGTTCTACTTTTCAGATTTTTTTTATATTTTCTAAACTTATGGTTCAAAAGTTAGAGGGGGGGGACACATTGTTTTTTACTTTTGGAGCGATTATTTCCGAAATTATTGACATTATCAAAAAATGATTTTAGTAAACCCCTATTCATTTTTAAATACCTTTCCAACAATATATCACACGTTAGGGTTGAAATTAAAAAAAAAAATCACTTCCCACTTTTCATATAGGGGGGCTACCCTAATAAAACATTTTTTTCCAATTTTTATTTTACCACTTTGTCGGCGTGATTGATATACATATTGGTACCAAATTTCAGCTTTCTAGTGCTAACGGTCACAGAGATTAAGCGAGGACGGACAGACGGACAGACAGACATGGCGAAACTATAAGGGTTCCTAGTTGACTACGGAACCCTAAAAACGCAAGTTTCAGAAACAATAAAAGTATATAATCGACTACAGTAAACAAAATCAGAAAAATATATGATATTCTTCAGGATATATGCTAGGTAGATAGTGTGTTGAAAATATAATACAACTAATTTGATATGCTAGAAAATAATCGTGAAGATATCTCTAAAAACTTTCTTTTTACAATAAAAACCATACTAATATACATTCTGATTTTTTGTCAGATTATTCTACAAGCAACATACTAAAAGACTGGTGTTTTAATTTTTTAGTCCAAACAATAGATTTTTGTAAATAGATAATTGCTTCATATTTTGCAATAAATTGCCAGCGTTGTGTCATCGCGCTTCTCTTTCTTTTCTATGCAGTCCGACAAAGACTGCGCTTTAGGTCATGTAGTCGCTTTAAAAACTCTTCCTAAAACAACCCTTAATCTTCCGCAGATCGCCTTTGTTGCCCTCGTCGGCTATGCCTCCGCCAGCGTCATCAGCCCCCTAGTCTACGGGGTCAACGCTGGTGATGCCCAGGCTGCCGCTATCGACGCGACAGTCGCCGCCCAAGACAACGCCCGTGCCTGGGGCGAAAGCCAGGCTCGCGCCGCCGAAGCCGCCGTCCAGTACAACACTGAGGCAGTTCGTCAAGTTGCTGAAGCCAACCGAGACCTCCACGAGAACGCGTACTGGGGAGGCCTTGCCGCTAACCAGAATGCCGTCGCTGCTGCTCAGTCCCAAGCTGCCGCTGTGAGCGGTGTTGTCGCTGCTCGTGCCGGACTCGTCGCCGGTCTCGCCGCTCCCCACGGCATTGCTGGCATTGCCGCCGCTCCCTACGGCATCGCCGCCCCCTTAGGCATCGCCGCCCCCTTAGGCATTGCCGCCCCCTTAGGCATTGCTGCCCATGGCCTCCGCTACAACGGCTGGTAAATCGATAACCGAATCCAATAACGGTTATTTAAAAAATAACAGTTCTTGAAAAATAACTGTTACTTTTTTTGTAACTGTTCTTGGTCGTCCCTTTGTCGGTTGTATCTGGCAACACTGGTGATGTGTTTTTTTTGTATTGTTAGTGTTGCCAGGTAGTAGTTGGCCAGGGGTTGTAACACCACCGCTCAACTGGAAAGAAACATGCTCAAACGAACAAAGGTCTCATATAGTAACTCTCTTTGTAAATAAAAGCAAATGAAACATGCCATCACTGCCAAAGTGTAAATAAACACGTTTTTACAAAACAAATGCTATGCTATTTGATTTAAACCTCCTTTTCACGAGTTACTAGCAGCGCCCCGCGGTTTCACCCGCGTAAGTTTCGATTCCGTGGGAATATCGGGATAGAAAGCATCCTATGTGTTAATCAAGGAAATGGTATATCTGTGTGCCAATTTTCATCCAAATCTGTTCAACGGTTTACGCGTGATTGAGTAAACAAACATCCAAACATCTTCACACATCCCATACAAATACACACTAAGTAAGGTAGGCAAGAAAAGTTGCTGAACGCATTAAACATTTCAAAAACACTATCATTACAGTACCCGGCGATAAATATTGCACATCGACCTTTTTACACAAAACCATTTTATACAAAGAATAAAAATAATTATCAAAAGAAGCAAATCATAATTGTTTTAACAGCTCCTAATAGATACCGGACTGTTTGTATTTCGTGCGACAGAGATAACGCTCTACGAAGCCGAAATTAGCCGATTGTCTCTTTCCAAAGGTCGATGTGCAATATTTATCGCCGGGTACTGTACACTAATATTCCTTAGGTAGACAGACCATCACAGATTGATACATCATCATCATCAGACATCATTTGATAGACTTGATCATCATCCTACAACATTAAAAATTTCAAAACCTCTCACTATTTCAGAATAGAATAGAATAATCTTAATAATGTACAGACGCCAGCACATCAAGCTACCCGAAACTGACAAACTTTGCCAATCAACTTTGAACCTTAAGCTTTAGCGATAAAGTTGAAAATCTATTAAAGAAATTTGACAGATTGTACACCGTATAAATGTAGAAATTTTACAAAGGGTGTCACAATGGGCGGTCTTATCTCTAAGAACGATATTTTAAAGACAAGACAAGATAAGGCTAGGCAAAGAAAGAGAGAGAATCATACAATGTATCAGCATTCAAAATTTTATAAAAGAAAACAATTTTTTTTTTGTTAGCCTATTTTGTATCCCATTACTGGGCAAAGGCCCCCCCTTTTTTCTTCCAAACCTCCCTGTAAAATCATTACAACAGAATTTTACATCTTCTGAAATACTCTCGCTTTAGAATTACTAAAATCATCACAGAAGTTTCTTTAACACCTTTATCCAACTGTAAAAAATTATACGAAATCAGGTAAAACAGATAATCGCTCTAAATTGTATTTAACTATACCGAGCCGGTAGAAGTATAAAATTAAATCCGATAATCTCAAACCGGTTAAGTAATAGATACGAATCTACTGCGATTAAAACTAATTATGATACATTCATAATCAGTCAGGTATTACTTTGACATAAATAGATTAAAACTAAAGTATATACCTTGGAATGGTATTATATAATCATATTATAAGCCTTTAACAGTCCCAGGAAATGCAGGGGGTGCATTAAAATATTTATTTATATATACATATTTTATTGTACACCAGAAAATACATACTTAACAAAAAATACAATTAACACTACAAAACATGGGGACCTTATTGTTAAAATAGCCTTTGGAGTGCATTAAAAAGACCCTTGAGGTGCATTGAAATAGCTTCTTGGGGTCCATTAAAGTAGCCGTTCTGGGTGCATTTGATTAAATAGCCTCGATGGGTGCATTGATATAGCTTCTTGGGGTGCATTAAAGTAGCCCTTCTGGGTGCATTTGATTAAATAGCCTGCATGGATGCATTGGAATAGCTTCTTGGGAAGCATTAAAGTAGCCTTTCTGGATGCATTTGATTAAATAGCCTCAATGGGTGCATTTAAATAGCTTCTTGGGGTGCATTAAAGTTGCCTTTCTGGGTCCATTGAAAAAGTCTCTTAGGCATTCAAACAGCCATTTGGGAACCACCAAAATAGCATCTGTACATAACAAAAAAAAAACAGGAATAGATAGAAATAATATCTTATTCTTGACACATTTGAATACGATAAGAACAAAGGCATCATCACAAAAATCTATAGTTTATACGCTATTAGTAACTTTAATAGCGCACCTACCGCCATCTATCGAGCAGTGTCCGAGGTACTTCATTTTCAGAGGTACTTAATTTTAAGAAAACTGAATATTACATTAAAGGAACGATATTACGAAATAGGCTATAATGTGGCATAGGTCTACCGCAACACCTATAACAAAGATAATCATCTGCCTAGCGTTTTCCCAACTATGTTGGGGTCGGCTTCCAGTCTAACCGGATGCAGCTGAATACCAGTATTTTACATGGAGCGACTGCCTATCTGACCTCCACAAACCAGTTACTGGGTAATACGATACCCCTTGGTAACACTGGTTGTCAGACTTTCGGCCTTCTGACTACCCGTATAGTGCCACAAACTTATCTGGCCCGGTGGCAAAAAGAGAAACTAACGACGCCATTTTGAAATGTCAATCTGCCTGCCATCCGTTGACATATCCGCCATTGGTTGTTTGCTCTGTGTGTTTATTTTTCGTTTAGTGGTTATAGCTAGTGAAAAATGCCGAAAGCTTTAAAAAGTGACGCGAGGAACATTATATTACAAGTCTTAGATTTTATGAAGGAAGAAAAGCGCCTTCAGGCACCGATAATACCGTTCGAAAAATTGTATGAACGCGTAGCTGCCGCCACAGGTTAGTGTTGTCAGCTTTTGAAAATAAATTCCACGAAAACACCATTTCGCACGTGCTAGTAGAATAGACGTATGATTTTCAAAAAATTTCGTTATTTTTGTTGTAGGTGTTGGGGAGCGATTTGTTAGAAAACTTGTCAAGGAAAAAGAACAGGCAGATGAAACTGGAACAAAAGTTTCCACGCCAGGAAAAAAAAGGAAAAGGACGAAAGGTAAAATTGAAGTGGATGATTTCGATCTTGGTGTCATAAGAAGAAAAATTCATGAATTTTACACTATGCGGAAAGAAATTCCCACAATACCAAACTTATTAAATGTGCTCCAAGAAGACATTGATTTTAAAGGGAGTCGAGAAACTCTTCGGAAAATACTCCATAAAATTGGATTTCGTTACAAGAAGACAAAATCGAACAGAAAAATTCTAATAGAACGAAATGATATTTCAGCATGGAGAGCCAATTATCTTCAAAAAATTAAAGACAATGAACGAGGTGAACAAAAACCAGTCATATTTTTGGACGAGACCTATATTCACGCATCTCATACAGCTGGGCGCTGCTGGCAGAGTGATGAAATTGACGGTGTGCTAAACCCAGTCTCCAAAGGAAATCGATCGATAATTGTTCATGCGGGAGGACAAGCAGGGTTTGTGGAGAATGCTTTATTAGTGTTCCAATCGAACACAAAAAGTGGCGATTATCACGACGAAATGAACAGTAAGAATTTTAAAAAATGGGTGACCGATAAACTTCTGCCCAATTTACATCAGCCAACACTGATTATATTGGATAACGCCCCATATCATAGCATTTGCATAAACAGAACTCCTAATGGAAGTCATAAAAAAGCTGAGATGCAAAAGTGGCTGACGGAAAATAATGTAGAATTTAACGAAAAGTTTACAAAACCGCAACTCTACGAACTCATTAAGAGACATAAACCAAAACCTATATACGAAATAGACGAACTGTTGAAAAACAGTGGACATAGCGTGTTAAGATTACCGCCATACCATTGCGACCTAAATGCAATCGAAATGATTTGGAGCTCTATGAAACGAAACGTAGCTAATCAGAACATTAATAAATCAAATTCTGAAATGCCTACTTTGATTGCAGAAGCCTTCAATAAGATAACAGTGCAAGAATGGCAAAAGCACTGCAATCATGTAAAAAAAATTGAAAACGAGTATAGAAGTAGGGATGCATACTTAGACGAGCCTTTCATCATTAATTTGGCCAGTGACAGTGAAAGTGAAAGTAGTGACTCTGATGATGAAGTGACTGATGAATCAGGTGGCTCGGGAATACCTGGAGTATTCCCGTTAGAGAACACTCGCCAGACATTTTATGTAGATGATCATAATTATTGTGTTAAAATATAGATATTTTCGAGGAATATGCTTGTTTTTGTTTTTTAGGTACCTAATTAACATATTACCTACATTCTTTCAAATCGCCAGGTGTTACGTAGGTAGTATGTGCATAATTTCATAGTTTTAACTTTTAACCATCTTCAAAAAAGGAGGTTATCAATTTGACACGTATTATGTACCTACTTATGTAATATTATTGGAATTGCAATATATTTACATAATTATAATAGTCTATTACGGCTTCCAAACAAATATGCATATTTTTATAGGTATGTATTTATGTGTATGTTAGTCCACGTATTTCTCCGAAACTATTAATCGGATTGAAAAATCGGTTCAGTAGTTTTCAAGATTTGGACCAAAATGTTTTTGTTACATCGACTTGCTTTCCCACTTTATTGTAAAATTTATTTTTCCTGGCGACACCAAATGCGATATCAGCGACTCCCTCACCGGGCCAGATAAGTTTGTGAGACTGTAACTACTGTCAAAGATCCACAAATGACAGCCGGGACCAACGGCTTAACGTGCTTTCCGAGGCACGGAGGGGTCACGGTATGTAAAGATGGTGAAATAAATCAAAATTAAAAATGGAAACAAAAACTTACTACCTATATAAAAGCCTCCAGGTATAAAGGGCGTGACAGCTTACATATTTATGCAATGCTAGGTTCTGTTCACATATTTGATTGTACAGAGAACCCATACAAACCATGAAGACTATAATCCTTCTTAGTAAAATAAAAAAGTAATTTAAAAAAATGAAATCGACTTCAAAAATAAATTAACTCAAAATTATGAAATAACTTTAATTTCGGAAGTCGGTGTCTTGGGATCTGTATTTTAGTTTTGGTTTTTTGCCATCGGCTTCCGAAATTAAAGTTATTTCATAATTTTTGATTTAATTTCTTTTTGAAGGTGATTAATTTTTTTTTATTTACTTTTTTATTTCATAATTTTTAGTTTTAAGTAAAAACTGGAATATTTGTTTGTAATAAGTAGGTAATAGTTTTGTTATAAATATTGTACTAGAATTTGACCAAGGCTTTGAGATGTTTTCCCTTTGACACTAAACCCGTAGCTCGTATCAATAAGTCAGGCCGTCACACTTACACGTATTACACTATTTGCGCTGTAGCATGGTGCGGGTGACAGTTTCAGTAACATTTCGTTTCACTCTTGAAAGTTGCCGCGATTTACAATTTATGACTTAATATTTCAGTTGTACCACATTCGTAATATATTAAATAATTAATAACTGTAGTAAATTAAATTAAACCCAACCAGAATGTTCTAATCAAGAAATAAAATCAAATTGAATGAAAAATTAAGCAAAGTGTTATGCGTATAACGTAACGCCATAGACGTATTTAGTGATGGGATGTACTGCTACGATGGATAGTCGATATTTTTTATAATAAAAAACGTATATTGTGCGTAGGTCAATTTTTATTTTTAAAAGGTCTAATTATACAACAGAACATTTATAGGGTAAGGTTGCTTAAAAGGTTGCTAAAAAAAAATACATGTTATTCGTCTAAACTCATATCAGAGTCAGGAACATCTGAATTGTCACTCAATTCATCATCTGAATCTGTGACGGATATTATTAACGATGACTCAATTATGTTGTCAATATGTATGTCACGATCCCAATCAGACATAATGTCCCTTTTTGTTTTATTCACGACCTTCGACCAGTCTTCAGGTTGAACATTGTTGATGGCCTCTTGTAATAGGGCCAACATCTTATTTGCCGTAAATGGCGGCGAAGTATTATTTCTTGCGGCGTAACCTAAAAATAAACGAACTTATAAAAAAAAGTATTCAAATAATCATCAATCAGCCTAATCTAGTATCTGGTAATGTTTTTAAACTAGGTACATGCTACGATCGGAAAGCTGATTTTTTTATAAAGCTTCAAAATGGGAATTGAAATTAAAAGCATACCTTTTATTTGGGCCCAAATCAGCTCAATAGCGTTATACTGGCAATGGTAGGGTGGTAGTCGAAGGACCTGGTGGCCTTTTTCTTTTGCCATCTCGTCCAGAGCATAGGTAGGAGTTGGTGGCTTATGGCGTCGGACTAAGGCAATAAGCTCCGTCTTTAACATTTTTATATCTGCTGTAACTCCGTTTTCACTCAGCCACTTCACCAACTCGCTTTTGCGGTTGGATTGGTTTGGGGGTTTATTAACTTGCACCGAATGGTAGGGTGCGTTGTCCATTATTATGGTCATAGGCTCTTTTAAATTGTTTAATAGACCTATGAACCAATCTTTAAATTTTTCGTAATTCATCTCCTCATGATACTCCGTAGTTTTTTTTGACTTAAAAGCCAGCAAACAATCAGGGACGAATCCACTTGCTGTACCTGCGTGACAAATAATAAGGCGTTCGCCTTTGCCTTCCGGCACTTTGGTACACGATTGTGCCGTATCGTCGGTCCAACTTTTACCCACTGTGTGGTTGGCGTTTAGCCACGTTTCATCCAAAAAGACAACTTTGCTCCAATCACTTATGTTTTTGGCCTTCCTTAAAAATCTACATCTTGCTAGGGCAATGTCAGTCCTATCCATAATAATCTTTCTTTTGTTAACTTTTTTGTAAACAAAGCCAATATCTTTTATAACTTGCCGTAGCGAAGTAATACCTCCTTTGAACAAGTCAGCTTCTTTTAATGATTTTAGAAGCTTGAGCAATGTGGGTAGCTCCATTCTTCTATAATAATCATAAATATGATTTCTAATAGCAACCTTAGCAAAATCATCCAAATCTGTGATTGGCTTCACCTTGGTCCGCTTTTTGTTGGGTGTCGATAATTTATTTTCAAACATCCCATCTTGGCCAATTTTCTCACGTGTTATACGCGAAACAGTATTGCGGCCAATATCAAGAGCTTCGGCTACTCGTTCTACAATATGATTCAATGGTAACAAGTAACAACGGTCCATTATTTTGTTGTTCTCTTTCAAAGTAGTCTCGGAGGCGAACAACAAGCTCCCTGGCCTGACTACCCAAAACAGTTTTTTTTGTATGCTTAGGCATGGTAATAACAACAAACTCAACAAACTTATAACAAATAACAATTTAACAAAAATGAAAACAAACAATGAAATCGTAATACGTGTCACATTAAGTCACAATATAACGCGCTTGCACTCGTACTCGCACTCACAGCATCGCACGGGTAAACAACATGGCCGCCGCGCCGATGCACCATAGAGCAAAAATGTTGTCACGAAAAAAAAAACATAAACCCGATTTTGATTATTTTATATAAGTACAAAGATAATTATGTAGCCATAAAACATTTATATTGACAAGTTTATACACGTAGCACACACGTAGTTACACTGCACAACTGAATAATACACTAATTTTCATAACAATATTAAAGAGAACTAGATTCACGCTGCGAGTATCGTTAGCGATAAAAATGAATTGCATAACCTCACATCCCTACGTGGTACTGACAAATGTCAACGTCATACGGGCAACTGTCACCCGCACCATGCTACAGCGCAAATAGTGTAGTCCATATCTTGAAAATTACTGAACCGATTTTGATGAAACTTGCACTGTTCCCTAAGTTAAAGTAAATGTAAGCCAAGAAAAAAAACGGTCACGATCCGACTAATAGTTGCGGAGAAATGTGTAGACAAACATACATACATACAACTATAAAATTTTGTAACTTGTTTGGAAGCCCTAATAGATTGTCATATGTAAATATAATGCAGTTGCAATAATATTACATACATATGTGTCGAATGGATAACCTCCTTTTTTTTGAAGTCGGTAAAGATATCGACCACTCCAGATCCCCATAAAAACCCACTTCCTGAACTTAAATATCGTTCAAAATACCACGAAGAACAAAGAAGGTATTCTGGCGTATTCGCCAAGCCCTGTTAAGAAATGGCAGGTCATTATGACCTTTAAGGGACTGATAATAAGAGCCAATTATGTTTATATGTGTGCGGTAAACAGGTTACTTGATATCTAGACTGCCTTGGTGAGGGCGTATGCTTTTGTTGATGGTGACTTACGGGTGGGTAGGTTGGTGAACTTGTCGGGTTATTTACCAAGATGTTTATGGAAGATAAGATGAAAAAAAGAAAAATGGTGTGTGCTTTTTTTATGGAGATTTTACTTGAAAATTTATTTATTTATTTATTCTTTAACTCTTCGCACGTCGAGATTACACCATGTGTACCGATAACAATAAAATTTCTATTGTGTCTGCTAATTAGACGCGCGACGAGTTAACTAAAACGGTTTACAACCAATTACAGAAGTTAAAGACAGACAGACATATTAAATATAAAATCAAATAAAAAGTTAACAACACTTTCATACATCCCTCTCGCAGTACTTCTGACATGCCGACAAAATCTTCGTCCACTCGTCCGCAAACAGATCGTTTGTTGGATTAGAGTCCAAGAGATCATTAAGTGCGGCCAGAGTACGTGGTATTGGGGACTTAGCACGGGCAACTGTGCGACATGGAGGCACAGCAAACAGCCTGTGCCTTCTGCCGCGGCAGTAGTTGTCTGGCACAAAGAAGCGAGCCAGAACAGCATGTAGATCAGGCGAGTCAATATTGCCACGGAGCGTCTTACAGGCTATGGTGAGCTGGTCTTTTGCTCGCCTTACCTCTAACGAGTTATATCCGAGGCATCCCAGTAGAAATTTAGTCGGATAGAGGTATGGGTAATAGCCGTGTTTACGCTTATAAAGAAACCTAAGGAAAGTTTTTTGTACCTTTTCCAATATAAGAGGAAGTGCATCCCAAAGAAGAATGGACTGAATATGAACTGAAGACTTCTCATACTTCTGACTTTGTTGAAGAATGAACACAGTCAGAAGTATGAGAAGGACAGAGTAGGAGAAGATTGTTAGAAGAACGCAGATTCTTAGCGTGAGAAGAACATAGATATAGGAAGTGAGACACGAGATAAGAAGGAGTGGGAGAGTTGAGAAGGGAGCAAACCGTGGTCAAAGCGCGCAAACTTCTTCTTTGGCGAATGGACATTCATTTGAGATTTTTTAAAGGTTTTGCTTGCTTAGTTCGTCATTCTTTAGACCCGTATGACTCAAAGTAGGTACATTTGGACGAAATAATTTATGAATGTAGATCACCTTGGAGACCGTGCAGAATGAATAAAACAAGATCTCATTACGCATATATAATTAACATGCTAAATATACTAGCGAGCCGCCCTTGCTTCGCACGGATGCGAGCTACTGAAGCGACATGTCAAAACGTCTAGATTTCTTTACTATATCTAAGTTCAATGTTTAATGTATTATACACATCAGAAGCAATGGCGGGCCAGCAGCTCTACGACTACAGGACTACGTGAGCTCGGACCCATTCAGACATTTTAATTTGTGTATTTAATCACTACTGCTCTCAAAACGGTGAAAGAAAACATCGTGAGGAAACCGGCATGTCCTAGAACTAAAAAACTTTTTTACAAAATATCACTTTGTAGTGTTTTTTTGAAGTCGGTTGTTTTTTTTTTTTGTAAGAAAGTTTCTTTTTTTGTACCTACCCCACACAAATTCAATTAACACTAGTGTATTGAAGAATTGAAGACACCAACTAGAAGAATCTTCAAAATTCGTATAAAAATGCCGGAGATGCAGTACATTTATGCATATAACGTCGTACATAAGAATAATTACCTAATGTATTATATACTAAAACCCTTCCTGAAAGTATGTAGATCACATTAATGAAAGAATTATTAAAATTGCTTCATTAGTTTTTTTTAAAATCGCGGACAAACAAACATACATAAATACGGGTCCAATACAGAACTTCCTTTTTTGAAGGCGGTGAAAAATTCGAAAACATGTGACATTTACCTACCCGCACTGGGCTCGCGTGGTGGAGTACGGACCACTCCCTCTCACTGAGAGGAGGCCTGTGTCCCAGCTTTGGGAATATTAGAGGCTGATTATTTATTATACGATAGACGTAAACCTTGTGAAGAGTAGGTATCCAGTAAGAAAGTGTTTTTCAAAATTCCACCCCTAAGACGGTGAATGGGGGGAGGGTGAAATATTACGCGGACGAAGTCGCGGGCAGAAGCTAGTAAATTATATAAATAACGGTGAAACCGCATTAAAATCTATTATGTCAGACAGAAAGACACGACAAACGACTTTATTTTATAATATGCTTGTAAATATGTATTTGCACAGGCTGCATTCATTCGCACTTCCTCCATAAATATTTAAATAAGTAGCAGTATAAGTAAGCTGAACGGGACCTTTACTTTAAGTGACATACGCAGGCTGTATGGTTTTAAGACCTTTGTCTGATGAAATATTATGTCATCGACATTTTGACAAGCGCGACTGACTGAATTTTGGCGGCAAAATATAATTTTGGTTGACATTTTATGAATCGTATTTCTAGAAGTATTTTTATTAAAAGTATTTAGTCATTTATCACTTCATTATTAACAAAATAGTATTATAGGTTAACAAACAGGCCGAAAGCACACCCGCATAGCTATTCACACACAACCACTCGATACGCTTCCGTACCGTATCGAACGTCAATCAAAGTGATCGTAGAAGACCATTACATAAACGTGCTTACTTATAAACGATCTATTAATACAATCGTTTATAAGTAAGCACGTCTATGTAAATGGTACACCACGGACTACCTACAGTATTTGTCTGTCTTTCCCCTTTTTAAATCCATCCTAAGGTTGTCTTTAAAAGATCGCTCTTAGCGATAAGACCGCTCATTGTGTCACCCTTTGTACAGTTTCTATATTTATGTCTGTAATTTATATGGTGTACATAATAAAGAGTATTCTATTCTATTCACGTCGCTTTAAGCACTGTTTATGAATAAACCTCTTGACGTATTATGGCTTCAAGATTTTGTTCCTTACATATTATGTTCAGCGAAAAACAAAATGATTTGTCACAACATGACTCCAACACTATTACTTACTTAAATGCTCCACATTATTGGACCTAGCATAATAATGTAGCAATAACTCAAAGATATTACATCACATGGATATCTGACCATTGTTAACTAAATCAAAATTGTCTTGGTAAACTGGCAATTCCGTAAATGAATGCTGAGATAAATGTGTGAAACAAGTGAAGTTTATTAACGGCTAGATAACGTCGTAATGTGAAATTACGACGTTATCTAACCGTTAATAAACTTCACTTGTTTTGCTAACAGAAATTGCATGAACTGTTTTAATGCTTGCGCATATTTGTACAGGTTCTGTCTGTCTTCGTGCAAATACAGTTGCATTTTAATCTTCCAATGAATTTAAAATACTTAGAATTCATCTACAGTTTAAAGTTAAGTTCTGAGTGTCATTAAAGAGTTTCGGGCATGCGTCCCAGATATCACAAAAATGTATTATAACTTAAATTAGTTTATGTTAAGTATGTTTAGTTATAATGTTTAATGTGCGTCGTATTTGCGTAGCATAAAACATTTTTCTTTCTTTCATTTGAAGAAGAAAGAACAATGATGTTTTGATCACTCTATTTCATTAATAATCGTTCAGACTGCGTTTATTTTCAGCTGTTCCTACCATATTTTAATGATAATCAGCATAAAAACTTACAGCCTCATTGTTACATGTAAAAAAACACAATTTCTTACGATTTGTTCTTCGTTCGGCCCACTGAGTTTTGTCCCACATAAAAAATTCCTGGTTCGTCCCAAACAATATGCTTCCTTCGTCCCAAAATATAAATTTTAATATTTTATTCTTGCTTCGTCCTATTTTATATTCCTTGTACGGCCCATATTTTTTTTTGTATATGCTAAACTTACTTTTTTGTACATTCGGCAAAAAAGGGTTACGTATTATTAAATATAAAATTTAACATCAATCAACTATTTATCACAACCGCTCCTCTCTGTCTTCTCCGCGAGAAAAAAATTACTCGTGTTATTTTATAATAACACTCTTTAGGCGCTCTTAGTGAGTAAGTTGTACCTATACAGATGACGTCAATGGAATCTCTTTAGAAGTGCAGGTAAAAAAGGTCCATCCCTTTTTTATTGCGTCCTTTGTTTTTGACTTATATTGATTCTTTTGGCCAATAGCTTTACTTTCAGACCTTTCAGTTATCAGCAAAACGGGCTCCACGCTAGCTCCCGTGATGTGTGCATCACGGGAGCTAGCGTGGAGCCCGCACAGTGTCAACTCATTCGTCACCTGGTTATAGTGTTTAAAGTGAGATTGAGAATTGATCGAGTTTGTCATAGGTAAGTAAATATTTTTATCTGTTTTTAAGTTAATTAGGATCGGATCTAGTACCGTTTGGCAGAAGGAAGGGGTAAAAGGTGTGAAAGCTGGTAGGGGCACAGATTACTAAATATTTACTACGTAACAGATACTTCACTCAGTAGAAAATTTCCAATACCTATTGCTATAATAGCCTATTCCGTCGCATCAGCAACCGCTGCATGCTAAAATGTGCCTAAATGCTCAAGCGTACAGTTGTGATTGCTTCGCACCGCGCGATCCCACAGCAATCGCAGGGCTGCCTCTTCGATAAAATTAAATTAACATAAGCTATTTGTGTCTATTTTATTGAGAACTGTGAATATGTTCGGTAGTGTAAAATTGTATCGTATAAAGGTAAAATATGTTTTTAATAAATTGGTGCTGACTGTAATAATTTTGAAACGACAAAAAATGGTAATATATGTAGTTTATTACTTAACTTTCTTCATTGACAGGTAAATGGAAAAATATTAGGTGTTTATCCCTTCTTTTACTTGATTTGCACGCATCTACTGCACATAAGGCACCAGACGGCATTGTAGGTACCCGTACAAACGAATGGAACGATTAAAATTGAATAACGTGCGTGCGCTTCGCTTGCGAAAACCGCACTGAATATGGTCCGCAAACGGCCCGAGACCGCTCGGCCGGGTGGTAGGTAATTATAGCGCGCAAGTACATGGAGTGACGGAGGCCTGGTAGGGGTTGGGTCCCTGATTATAAAGCTATCACTCTTTCTACAAGGTAATGCATATTTTCGAGAAATTAATAAAAATGGTTTCTAACCTCAAATCAGATAAATAGCGAATAAATAGCGAAACGTTAAAATGGGTGATTGACAACCAAATCTGCTCAGTTTATTGTCTGTGTGTGTAAAATGTCGTGCTAAATCGTTGAAACGAAACGTATAAAAAAAACGATGCAATTTCCATCATTTGTTTGTTTTATTGTTTTTATTTATTTATTTATCCATTTATTTCAGGCGTCAATGCCCATATAAAACACATACAATACAATATTAATATAACTTAAAAATACTATAAATACATACAACATTAAAATTACATTAACTAAAAACTAACGCACACGAAGTGTCGGCATCGTGTTTTTATAACAACCTTATAAATCCTGCTCATAAGGAAGTAAGTGTACTGCCACTTCATAGTTATATCAGGTCGAATCTGTTCCAAAACCGTATCGGGGCATCCTGACTCCACGTAGTCATTTGACTGATACCCCTATAGTGTATACATATAAAATTCGGAGACGCGGTGGGAGAGCAGCCCCCGCCCGCTATAAGCTTTGGCACCCGTGCGAGCCGTAGAGGCTGAGGCTGGTCGCCGGAGCCAAAAGTGAGCATGGGTGCCTATCCTTTGTTATGTAAGGGCGAAGGGGCTGAACTTCCCACAGCACCGAAGACGTTGCGTTGAAGAAGTTGTGTTTTGAGGTTAGGTTACAATAATTAGTTTTTCTCCCTACTCCACCTTACCCCCCTCTTGCCAAACGATACTAGATTTCAACGTCCTATTTAACTTACAAATCATATAACTATATGGGGAACTAAATCATTTATGCTTTAATTTCAGTTGTTCTACAATGGAAGCAAATCTTAGTTTACCATCAACCTCACGGGAGCCGATCTCTTTTATAGAATCCAGAAGAGGTGAACCTGTTCTGTTACATGGTGGTTATGAATACACACAAAAACGAAAAAACAAAAATGCCTCAATAATTTGGAGATGTGTGAACAGAAAGTGCCGTGGAAATGTTATGTGAATGTGAAAATGTTAACAGTGAATAATAGTGTTCAAAAGATTATAATTCATAACGTTTGCACATCTAGTGTATCAAAAAATGACTGTATATATGTTGGTCGGTAAATTTTTCAGTAATTATAAATATCATGTCTTAAATTTTGTTTAATATAGATCTGACTGTTCTGTATATTTAAACTGGAGTAATGATAAGATGATTATTATACCATTTCTGTGATTTTAACTGTGATACTGGATAATAAAGATGATTCATACCTAAATGTTTAGGATTGTTTTATTATTGAGTTATTGTTTCAAAAATTTCAAATAAGTACTTAATTTGTTTTTGTTGACTGTACCTTTAAAGTACTTGTAATTTGGGACGAAGCACAACTTCAATAGTGATATGGGACGAACTAAGAATTTTTTGGAATGTGGGACAAAACTTCGGGACGAACGAAGAATAAATCTTTCTTACTCCATTTTACAATCACACAAAACCGCTCAGACATTACCCAAAAAGTCTACATGCATCAACTTGCACCGCAACACACATGGACGTGGGCTAACCGGTGTACACAATACAAGGCTGTGAACCACGCCTAGACCAGTCTAGACTAGTTATATTTATACCTAGGTTGCCTGAGCAACAGTAACTGGTACGTAGGCTTTAAGTAAATATCTTTGAGTTGGGCTTATGAGGTTTGACATTGAGAAGAATGTGGTGGCGTTCAGTTAGAAAAGTTTTAATATAGATAGATAGGTAAAACGTTTATTCAATGCAACAAAAGACACAATACAGGTATCAAAAACATCAAAAAAGGAGAAAAAAAAAAAATAACAAAGATTAAAAAGATAAATTGACCCATAGACACCTAGCTCATAAACATCTATAACGGTCGATCACTATTGGGCGGTGTGTGTCTCATGGTTGCACCGAATGCTGCTGCGGTGCTATTCTGTAAAAATCTCACCGTGAAAACTTAGGTGAAGTGAGCGTGGAGTGAGCTGTCAATAGTGTCAATTCCTAGCAAAAAAAACTCACTTCACCTGAGTTTTCACGGTGAGATTTTTACAGAATCGACCGGCTGAAGTATTAATAGCCAAAACTTTGGGCATTGTAAGTGATTCTCAAAAGTGTTTGTACAAACCTACTTACTAACAGAAAAAAAAATCATTCATCAATTGGGTAAAATACGAACCAGACAAAGCTGTATGTTTATTTTGTTCTTGTCTCCTAGTTTATGGTAAACGCCCACGGATTTATGCGTCAATAATTTAAAGAGCCGAGATAAAGCTAACCAATTTATTTGTTACTAAGAGGCATGACTAAAAGTTACTCTAAAAGACTAAGAGGCATGACTAAAAGTTACCCTAAAAGACTAAGAGGCATGACTAAAAGTCACTCTAAAAGACTAAGAGGCATGACTAAAAGTCACTCTAAAAGACTAAGAGGCAAGACTAAAAGTCAGTCTAAAAGACTAAGAAGCATGAGCATGTCTTAAGCGTTAAGGCTCGTACACACAGGCGCGACGCGACACGCGACACAAAGGCACCGCAAGTCGCGCGACGAGCGCGAGCGGTGCCTTTGTGTCGCGTACGATTCGCGTCGCGCGTCGCGCCTGTTTGCAGGAGCCGTTACGCCGCAATTTCGAAAAAAGAAAAAAATAATAGATATAACTTTGCACTTTTTTTGTATCGAGAAAAAAATCATTGAATCGTGTATTCATTTTACATGATACTAGACTAAAGAGTCAAAAAACATACCAAAAATGTTAAATCCCTATTCCACATACTCAACAAGTAACACGAAATGGAAAAACCACATTTATTTCAATATATCACCTTAAAAATGCTTACGTTAAAATTGTAAGATTAATGTGCAGTTTGTGATTAAAAAGACATTTTGTATTTGCGTGTATTGTTTGTATTGATAACATTTTAAGTTCGGCGCTACATCTGTTATTTCTAATAGGTCCAGGGTTAACAATATTGAAAAGGTTAGGAACCACTGTGTTAATTAAGCATCGTAGTCATAATAGGTACTAAAAATAATACGAGTAATGAGCATCAATTAATATCGGATATACTTTTAATTGATGCCAGTCACCTGCCATTTCGAGACACTTGGTCTAGAAATTGCAGGTTTTCAAACTTTTTGTATAGGAAATTGAAACAATTAAAACAGAACTGATAAACTGCCGCTTTCTTTATCGCTTAAGGGGGAAGCGCTAAGGTAACCCGCAAAATTCAAATTTTCTTACGTTTTTTGCAATTTGCTGGTCAGCATTAAGTTGTACGTTGATTAATATATGAATCGCGGCCGTAAGAAATATGTGTTTACAGAATTATAATCATTAAAGTCATCAACACAACTCTCTAAGACCACGTAATTCCCAAGAATAACTGTTTCATGAAATCATCATTCTTTGGACTCAAAAAAACCTAAAAAAAACTGAATTTCGCGGGCTACCCTGGCGCTTTCGCCTTAAGGAAGACAAGAATTTAGCACTAATTACACTAATAAAGTCTAATACATCTCAAAGATGTTTATTTTTTAGTTACACGTAATGATAGTCAGCCACATGAAGTCAATAACCATTTCCTATAAATATTTCACTCAAAACCCGTGAAAACGTCTTCAGAAGATTCTAATTAGACGTGAAAAATGTAACTGCAATTATTTCCGTTTAGAATTTAAACTTCGACGCATTATCCTTAAATAAATTTAAAAAAAAAAACCTGTATCAAACCGAAATGTTTTCGTGTCAATTTCAACCATCGACGCATTTACCTTAAAAATACGATACCTCCTTTAATATCGATGCTTTCACCTTAAAATTAAGTACGACGCCTCCTACAAAACAGCTGTTCCTCTGCACCTATAGAAGCACCTACCTTTAGCGTCGATATGGCCCTTAAGCTGATCTGCCTTCGCTTGCAGTTTAGTCTGCATATTTTCCGCACCCTCCTTCATTTTAGCCAGTATACCTGGAGAGAAATTGTGTCAGTTAGTTTTATTAATTAAATAATATCATCATCATCTGTCTAGACTTTTCCCAACTATATTGAGGTCGGCTTCTAGTCTAACCGGATGCAGCGACAGCCTATCTGACCTCCATAACCCAGTAACTGGGTAATACGATACCCCTAGTAAGACTGGTTGTCAGACTTTCGGTCTTCTGACGACCCGTAACGTCTGTCAAAGATTCATAAATGACAACCGGGACCAACGGCTTAATGTGCTTTCCGAGGCACAGTGGGGTCTTGTATGTAAAGATGGTCACCCATCCACGGACCAACCGCGACAAGCGTAGCTTACCCTGATGACCCGTGCGGCTGTTATTACTTAGCCACAAACAAACAAAAAAAAAATCAATTAAAAAATACGTAAAATGAATAAAAAATACGAAACATGATCAAATCATCAGTATTTCATCGTCGAATTAATAATACATCTTTCTAAGTTAGATTAAGTTAGTTTAATACATCTTTCTAAGTTAGATTTGTACCATAAGAACAAAATTCTTTATGGTTTAGTGCTTATGGTACAAATCTAACAAGAGATATATTAATGATTTTAACGACTATAATTCTGTAAATACATATCTGTTATAGACGCGAATTATATTTGGATCAAGATTAGAGAATACAATCCCGAGCATGTTTTTCAATCCCGGGCTTACGGGATTTTTTAAGCCTTTTCCCGGGATCCCGGGCCTATCCCGGGATTAGACTATGTGGTTTCTAATTGGGCTAAAATTAAAAAAAAACGAGTAATTAAAAAAAAATGTCTTTAATGTCTTTGTACAACACAAATCAGAATAATAATAAGAAAAGAAAAAACACAAACCAAAAAATACTATACTTTTGCAAGAAATTAAAAAACAGCACATAATAACTATTTAGAATTTCGAAAATATAATCGCAGAAATATCAAAGCATCCAATGTTTGACTTCCGAGCCTGCTTCGTAGTTTATTGCTAACATAAGCAGCAGCTGAAAACGCTCGTTCAGGTTCCCGGGATTTTCGGGGCCAGAAAACGGTCGGGATCCCGGGACCCCGAGATAAAGGATCCCGGGATTGTATTCTCTAACTGTACCTGTGTAGTAAATAGTGGGTACCTATGTATTGTACGAGTTGCTTTTTGTCGTAATGTATTAAAATAATCTAGGCAAGGTTATTTTCAAGGCGCAACGGACTACGGAATACAAACTAGACTTGTGTGTGGCAATCCCGAAAATCCCGAGATTAGCCAAGTACAGTCCCGGGATTTTCGGGGCCAGAAAACGGTCGGGATCCCGGGACCCCGAGATAAGGGATCCCGGGATTGTATTCTCTAATCAAGATACAACCTGACACTGACCTGCAAATTTGCAAAAAACGTAAGAAAATTTGAATTTCGCGGTCTATCACTGCGCATTCACCTTAAGGGGCTTACAGGACCTAAACGCAAAAAACGTAAGTTTTAGAAACAATAAATGTATATGATTAGACTACAGTAAAAAAAAATAAGAAAAATATATGACATTATTCAGGATTTATGCTAGGTAGAGTGTGTTGAAAACATAATATAACTAACTTGATACGGTAGAAAAAAATCATGAAGACACCTCTGAAAACTTTCTTTTTACAATAAAAACCATACTAATCATTCTGATTTTTTGACAGATTATTCTACAAGCTACGTATACTAAAATACTAGTGTTTTAATTTTTTAGTCCAAACAATAGATTTTTTGTAATTAAATAATTACTTCATATTTTGCAATAAATTACCAAACGTTGTGTTATCGCGCTTCTCTTTCTTTTCTATGTAGTCCGGCAGTGACCGCGCTTTAGGTCATGTAAGCCCCTTAACAACATTTTGTATGCTAAAACAAGCTAATTCTACAAATACCCACCATGTTTATCTTTTTCTTTTAATATCCTTTCCATATCTCCAGCTTTATCTTTGACACGGCCAAAGAAATCTATCCGTTAATGTAAGCGTGCGTAAAAATATTTATATAATACAATAATTTGATCATACATTTTCGTCATAACAAAATGAGCTTTGTATACAGGTATTTAAAGTTGATATTCCTGTTAATTGCAATTCTAATATGTCGGTTTTTGTCAAGAATATTTGTTATTCTAAAATGAACTCAACTAACATGTTAATAGAGTTGATGTTTATAATCACCTGATATTCTTTTGGTGGCGTCCGGACTTGCCGACTGCGTCAGGGCTGCTACCTTCATGTACTCGCTCGTTATCAATCCAGCGGCCTAAAAGAAACATGAATTATTATTTAGTTTATCTATTTACTTATCTTAATACATTGATAAATATTTCTTAAAAAATAAAAAAATAAGTATTAAAAAAAACATTTGAAAATATAAAAAATAGTGATCCACCGATGTCGGGAGCAGGGTCTAAGCTACCGGTGGTTAGGGCTCCAGAGACAGGAACCTCCTCACAATGCGAGCCGTATTGAGGAGTACCTTTTGAATCAGGCCCTTGAACCAACCACCTAACGAGAGCCTCGATAGATGTTTCGTCCGTCGCGCGTTATTACTTTGTTTAGCTTTCTATCTGACTTTATTATGTTTTCTCGGCTCCTAAGGGTCATAGCGTGATGTTAAATAGCCTATAGCCTTCCTCAAAAATTGGGCTATCAAATGCAAAAAGATTTTTACAAATGCGACCGGTAGTTCCCGAGATTAGCGCGTTCAAACAAACAAACTCTTCCGCTTTATTAATAGTATAGTATAGTATAGAGTATAGATATAGATATTACGTTTACCTCCAAACTAGCAGGACTCATGGCAGAATACTCCTCACTGAGGAGTTCCACTATCAAACCCTCGATATCGAAGAATAAAATGTGGCTTTCAGGATCTGGGGAATAAAAACAAATGTTAACATAACAGTCCTAACATACAGTGCTCAGACCTGGGGCCGTATTACGAAGTATTATTACCATTATGATTCCAGTGCGAAAAAGGGATGGTGCTATCGATCATGTATAGCTCCGTCTTTCTCTTACACTGGAATCATGATGGCATTAAACCGTCATAATAACCTGGTCGCTCACAGAGTCGCAAAAGTTCCGCCTTGGAGTTTGCCAAAGAGCGACGGAACGCAGCATTCTGGGTGTTAAAAGACAGCACAGAATTCGGAACACCACGCTGCGTTTCCGAACGAGAATACTGGATGTTGGAAAGAAGGCTGCCAAGCTCTAATAGGATTGGGCGGGTCACATCAGCCGTATGCACGATGACCGCTGGGCAAAAGTCTCCACACAATGGGTGCTTGGAGATGGACGGCGTCGCTGAAGCCGGCTCAGAAAGAGATGGCGAGATGACCTGAACGCGTACCGCGAGGGCTGGTTCGAGGTGGCGCGGGAAAAGAGTTCCTGGAAGGATTTGGGGGAGGCCTTGGCCCAGCAGTGGGATAGAACAGGCTCAAAAAAAAACACAACAACGCCTGTATTCCCCGAAGGGAGAGACAGGTGGTGTCAATACGCCCACATTTCGCCAGTAATATGTAGTTATAATATACAAACAATCAAATTTTTTCTCTTTAATATTAGTTTAGATAAGTTCAGAGAGACAATTCTCGTAATTTTAAGAACGTTCACAGTTTGGGTGCTTACACTTCAAATTAATTCCGATAGATCGACATTGGAATTGTGACGTTTCGTACTCTTGAGTTCGATGCTAGTGCCAAATGATTTTTAGATTGGGTGTTCATTTTGGAGAACTAAGTGGAATTGGGTTCGGGCTTGGCGTGGGGTAATCGTTGACAATATTGTTTTCAAGAGTACCGAATCACGTGACTGTAAAATTAACATTGGAATCGTATTGGCATCTCATTGGAATTAAAATTAGTGTGGAGAGTAAGCCCCCTGATCTCAGTCTCAATCTGTCAAAAATACTTCTAATTTCCCTAAATTTTTGAGAAGTTTTTGACACTGATTGTCGCTGAGATAAGATTGCGACTAGATTTTGAAGTCGGTGGCAAACAACGAAAATGCGAGCCCAACGACATCTACTTCCGAAATTAAAGCTATTTTTCACCTTGTAGTGTCTTTTTTGGAAGTCGGTTTTTTTTTTGTTCTTTTTTTGTGATTCTTCTGTTTACATTTTCATCAGATACTTTGCGAATATACTATAGGAGCTGCGGTGCTATTCTGTGAAAATCTCACCGTGAAAACTTAGGTGAAGAGAACGTGGAGTGAGCTGTCAATAGTGTCAATTGCTAGCAAAAACAAACTCACTTCACCTAAGTTTTCACGGTGAGATTTTTACAGAATCGACCGGCTGAAACTATGCTGCGATCAGCGTGGCCGCTGTGCTGTAGCTCTGCGAGGGTGCACTGAGTTGCGGTATTGCTGTTAGATTGGTTAGGAACGCCTATATTAGACTTACCAGCAGGGTTACTCCTGAAGCCCTGCACGGTGAGCTGCGCGCGACGCGCTCGCGCGGGCTCGGCGAGCGGCCCGGCGGCGCCGGCGGGGCCGCTGTGCTGCAGCACGGCGAGGCCGCGCTGCGTGGCCGCGCGCATGGCCGTCAGGTTGCGGTGGCGGAGGCCTCTGCGCGAACGAGAACAATAATCTTAAAGACTGTCAAATGCTGGTGTCCTGAAACACAGGCCACGAGCCTAACTTAGGCACCAGTCTCACAATATATACTCAACTGAATTATATGTCATTGTCGAATCTGACCAATGTAAAACAACATGTATATTGATATTGTGGTGAGAAAATAAAGTTTTTATTATTATTAAATACGCGCTCATGATACCATAAAGAAACAAAATCTTTCAAAATTCTAGATTTAGTCTCAAACTAGAGAAGTCATATGGAAGGGCCCGTGGCTAAATAATAACAGCCGCACAGGTCGATCGATGAGGTTAAACTACGCTTGCCGCGGCTGGTCTGTAGATGGGTGACCATCTTTACATACCGTGACCCCTCGGTGCCTCGGAAAGCACGTTAAGCCGTTGGTCCCGGCTGTCATTCGTGGATCTTCGACAGTCGTTACGGGTGTCAGAAGCCCGAAAGTCTGACAACCAATCTTACCAAGGGGTATCGTATTACCCATAAACTGGGTTGTGGAGGTGAGATAGGCAGTCGCTCCATGTAAAATCAGTATTTTACATGGAGCGACTACCAGTGCTGAATACCAGTGGTATTCAGCTGCATCCGGTTAGACTGGGAGCCGACCCCAACATAGTTGGGAAAAGGCTAGGCAGATGATGATGGAGAAGTCATATGCACGGTGAAATTAATTTTCCTGATGAAGCTTCAGAGACGTGATGAGGAATTATGGCAACCAGTCGGCTCACATTTAAAATAAAAGCTCGGGAACACATCCATAAGAGGTTGGCAGACTTGTCCCATAATTAATTTGTTGGTTTTCTCCATCTATGTTTTTTTTTTTTATCTTTCCTCACTTTGTATAATTTGTTGTATGTATGTATATAAGTATTTATTATTATATTTTATTCTTCAAAATTTTCTGTTCTGTTGCACCTACTGTTTTGTCTCTGCATCACCCTAAGGTAGACTGGTAGAAAATGCCCAAGGCATTAAGTCCGCCTTTGTACATTATGTGCATAAAGTTTTAATAAATAAATAAATAAATTAATTACGGTGACTGGTAATTAGTGACCAATACTTAAACACATGATTATACTCATCATATTAAACAACTTTCCCACAGAAACATTTATTTTTTTAATTTACCAAGCGCATGGACCTCCATCTTCATGTCTTGTAAAGGATGTATAAATAACTAAAATCCACCTCACCTAAAAAAGTGCACAGCCGGATTGGCCAGTCCATCACTGGATCCAGTCGACAGCGACCCCCCCAGTTCATCAGCTATAGCCTCGTCACACGCCGCCAACACTTCTTCTGCTATCATACCTGGGTAAAAAATGGAAAATACTCGCTCAGAACTTAGGTATTAAAGAGAGACATTTTTAACCACACAGTGTTCTTCACGGTATCCATAAACTTAATCAAGATACAGAGGAACGCCCGCCAACTGAAAATAAAGTGGTCCTACCACCAACCAGCAATACAGAGAGGGATGCCCACCAACTAAAAAAAAAAGTGGTCCTACCACCAACCACCAATATAGAGTGGGCCGACCGCCAAATATAAAAAAGTGGTCCTACCACCAACCACCAATATAGAGTGGGCCGACCGCCAAATATAAAAAAGTGGTCCTACCACCAAACACCAATATAGAGTGGGCCGACCGCCAAATATAATAAAAAAGTGGTCCCACCACCAACCACTCACCATGTAGCACTCTATCCACATGTCCAGTCTCCATCTGCCACACGAACACTGTGCCGTCAGAACAGCCGACCACCATGAAGTCGTCAGCTGGTCTCCATTTAATTGCCAGCACGGGGAACAGGTGCCGGGAGGCCAGGGTCACGCATTTACGTTCTGTTAGACCTGGTAAAAGAATAGAATAGAATAGAATACTCTTTATTATGTACACCATATAAATTACAGACATAAATATAGAAACAAAAAAATAAGAAATAAAGAAATAAGAGTCTTCTGAATTTCTAAAGACTTATAAGTGACCAGCTAAAAAAGTAATTTAAAATAATTAAATCGACTTCAAAAATTAACTCAAAATTATGAAATAACTTTAATTTCGGAAGTCTGTGTCTTGGGATCTGTATTTTAGTTTTAGTTTTCTGCCACCGACTTCCGAAATTAAATTTATTTCATAATTTTGAGTTAATTTCTTTTTGAAGTCGATTTTTTTTAATTACTTTTTTATTTCGTAATTTATAGTTTTAAGTAAAAACTGGAATATTTGTTTGTAACAAGTAGGTAATAGTTTTGTTGTAAATCAATATTTACAACAAAACTACTACTATTTTACTTTTTTTTTTATTCTAGTGCAATCACTAGAATTTGACCAAGGCTTTGAGATGTTTTCCATTTGACATTACACCCGTAGCTCGTATCAATAAGCCAGGCCGTCACACTTACACGTGTGTCCATATCTTGAAAATACATGTTTTGTTTCTTAATTTTGTGTACACATTTTTTTTTTCTTTTTATATGTATTTTACCTTACCTACTAGTTATGTATATGTGTAATTTTTTAGTTTGTATTGGCAATGTGCAACGCCTTGGTATTCAATTTCGAAAGGTTGTGCATGTAATCTTAAAAAAAAATAGTTTATATCAACATAAAACGTGAAATCTTTTTATCACTTTTAGATGGTACAGACGCCAGCACATCAAGCTACCCGAAACTGTAAAATTTTCCCAATCAACTTTGAACCTTATGTTTTAGCGATAAAGTTGAAAGTCTATTAAAGAAAACTGACAGATAGTAGTAGCTAGATGTGCTGGCGTCTGTACCTACCATTCTTTTTCCAGAAGTACCATTAATTGAGGTTTTACAGAAACATAGACCAAAGTATAGATATTGCAACTTACTGAGTAAAGTCACGCTGTGATCCGAAGCGACGGAGCAGATGCATTTTTGAATGCGAGGCTGCAAAAAAACTTAATGCTTTAACGATTTCTTCCAATTTTTAAATACAAACAACTGAACGCCCTTTTTTCTATCAGATTTTTGTATGCATTATTAGTAGGGGCTAGAGGCTAAATCACACAGCTGCACGGGTCGATCGACCAGGTTAATCTACGCTTGTCGCGGTGGTTCCGTGGATGGGTGACCATCTTTACATACCAAGACCCCTCCTTGCCTCGGAAAGCACGTTAAGCTGCTGGACCCAGCTGTCATTCGTGGATCTTTGACAGTCGTTACGGATCGTCAGAAGCCCGATAGTCTGACAACCAATCTTACCACGGGGTATCGGATTACCCAGTCACTGAATTGTGGAAGTCAGATAGGCAGTCGCTCCATATAAAATACTGGTATTCAGCTGCTTCCGGTTAGACTAGAAGCCAACCCTAACATAGTTGAGAAAAGGCTAGGCAGATGATGATTTTTTCATGCATTATTAAAAATTGGACAGGACAGCGTCTGTGGGATCAGCTAGCTTTTAATAAACACTAACATTTATACTCACACTACAATTATGTGGCGGTACAATCAACTGTGTAATTTCACCGGCGTGCACGCAGAATCTATGCAGCAGCGCACCGCTGAACAGATCCCAGAGACAAACCGCGAAGTCTATACCACCCGAAACTAGGTGGGATTTGTCGTATCTGTTGGAGATAATCATAATATTAGCCTGTCGCATCACTAGGTGGCCGAGATGAGATACATCGGGTCTTCTTTACGATCCGACATTGATTAGATAGGTGTGGACATTAAAAGGAAAAGACGATTCAATTAATTTTTCTCGATACAAAAAAATTGTAAAGTTATATTTATTTTTTACTTTTTTCGACATCAAGGCGTAACGCTTAAGAGTTATTCAATGAAATTTACAATAAAACATAGAGAATTATCAAAATATCAAAGTTTACTCAAAGTAGTTTTAACTTTAATTTATTTATTTTGTTAGAAAAGAAGTACAATGCGCGCCACGAAAGATGAGACTTGACCCCGCCTCCCCCGCTCTTTCCGCCGCCCCTATGACGTCCGGTCCCGTCCCGCACTCAGACCTCATACCGCTAAAGATACCTAAAATCGTGTACTGCGCATGTCAAACCACGTGGTGTGTCAAGTATCTCATCTTTCATGGCACGCATTGTAAATTCGTGTTGGCACATACGTCGTTTTATTCCGAGCGCACGCACATTATAGCCATCTCTCTTCTTTTGCGTTTCAAAAGTAATTGCATCACTTTCGCTCGCTTAGTAGATCAGTCGCTACGATTTACTTTCGAGGTAGCGCCTTAATCTAGAAAAACTTTTAAGAAAAGATAAGTTGTCATACCTTTGGTGTACATGGTGTGGGTAAAGTAAGCAGTTGACACGACCGTTATGTCCTAGAAGTAACTGATGTGGAGGCCAGTCTGTAACAATAATAAAAAAAATGTAAACTACAATTATAAAAATCAATAAACATAATAAGATGTCTGTAATTTACAAGTATACGTGACAAAAAGAAATATGTTTAAACGATTCCTCACAAAATACTTATTTTTCCGCTATCTGGATTGGAATCTCTTAAAAATATTTTACGGAAAGTAGATGCTTATACTTACAAAATATTTTACGGAAAGTAGTTGCTTATACAAAATATTTTACGGAAAGTAGTTGCTTATACAAAATATTTTACGGAAAGTAGTTGCTTATACAAAATATTTTACGGAAAGTAGTTAGTTGCTTATACAAAATATTTACGGAAAGTAGTTGCTTATACAAAATATTTTACGGAAAGTAGTTAGTTGCTTATATAAAATATTTTACAGAATGTATTTGCTAATACAAAATATTTTACGGAAAGTAGTTGCTTATACATAATATTTTACGGAAAGTAGTTGCTTATACAAAAATATTTTTTTCTTTCTTTCTTTCTAGCTTCAAAATGCAATTATTATGTTACATGATAATTACCGTCAAGTTGTTGATGGTTGCCGTGCAACAGTTGCAGTTGCACGGTGTGCGTTGCATTCACTATGACGATGGAGCCGTCTTCTCTGCCGACCACCAAACGGTTAGCAGCTAGTAGATATATCGATGCTGTAAGTTTTATTTCTGGAACAAATAGAATTGAGATTATAAACTGTTAGCTAATTAGAGGAACTCTAACTAGACCAATAGTAAAAAAACTGGCCAAGTGCGAGTCGGACGTGTACGACGAAGGGTTCCGTACCGCAAGGCGAAAACGCCGAAAAAAACACGTTTGTTGTATGGGACCCTCCTTAAATATTTATTTTATTCTGTTTTTAAGTATTTGTTGTTATAGCGGCAACAGAAATACATCATCTGTGAAAATTTCAACTGTCTAGCTATCACGGTTCATGAGATACAGCCTGGTGACAGACGGTCAGACGTACAGTGGAGTCTTAGTAATAGCTAGGGTCCTGTTTTTACCCTTTGGGTACGGAACCCTAAAAATCAGGGAAGAGGTGAAAAAAAAATGTTTACATGCTAAACAAAAACACATTTTTTAAGCAATTTAGTGTACATAAAATCTGAAAACTGTTTAAAATTGTAAGTCCACCAAATTATACATACAATAAAAACCACACAATATTTTAAAATTGGTAAGTCAGACATTTTGTCAGTGTTGTAAGGATCACTATGGAAGCTTGTTAACAGACCCGATTTTTGTACGGCGCGGTTTAAGGCGGAAACACACTTATAACACACCACGTTACCGGACTTCAATGAAGCTTACTCATTAACCACATTTTTCAGCTCGTTGAACTATTTTCGTCATTTGGCCAATAAGCATGCGTGGGATGGCGTCGGGTGTTACAAGTGCGCTGTGGCCTTTATACGCCTTACTGTAAAGAAACCGTGCCGTGTACAGGGGGCTGTAGCTACAAAAACCACTACGAAACAAGGGAGCGGTCAATATCAAATTGTTAATATTGAGTATTGACGTGTGCTTGGCCGTACAATATTGATAAGATGAACTTTGGTCCGGAAAACATTTGTTATTTATTATTTATTTATTCAGTAGTACACATACATTTTATACATTTAAGTTGGTGGTCGATGTGCAATATTATTTTGTCGCCGGGTACTGTACATACTTTAGAGAATTATAACCACTCAAGTAGGTACTTCGACAAAAATAACAACAAAAAAATTAAATGTTAATCTTGTTACATCTAAAGCATGGCGTCCACGAGCAACTCTTGTCTCCGCAACTAATTTGTGTCCCACATCAAGTCTACGGGTTTGTATGAAAGCGTGTGCATGTAGCGACGCGACAGCTGGGATACATTTTTGTCCGCGAGTTTGGACGTAACTGTCGCCCGTCTATTAGTTGCAATGCGCAAGCACGGCGACAAAATAGTTTCCGGCTAACCACGCCAGCAACAGCTCGCAAACGAAAAAAAAAATAAAATAAAAAAAAGTAGTGTTGCTGTCATTCCCGTGTGTGCATCAAACTCAAACTCATTTATTTCAATAGGGGTTTTCGTGAAAATTTACGACACCAGTTGGTACCACTTTGACAAGAGGTCTTCCATTTTGACAATGAATATAAAATATATGATTACGATCATCATTCGATTCATTTCGTTCATCATTCCGTCATGACTAAAGAAAATATAGGCTATTTGACAGATGCCTGGACCTGACGTGTCAGTGCTGCCACCTAGCGAACGTCATTTCAGAAAACCCTCATTAAACCTTGTACAGGTACTTTTGAATTGTCAAAATTTAAATAGTCTGTCAGTTATTCAAGAAAGTTGAAGCTAGTTGCATCGTCTAAATTTCGGCGAGGAGACAGCGACAGGGACAAAAAGTTGCTGGACACCTAAGTTGCTCGTGGGGGTGCCCTCCCTTACTCTCGAATAAACAGTCATATCCAAGATCAGCTGGTAGAGTTTGTTAGAAACAAGCATTACCTTCATACTTACTACTGTGTACTCTTTTCCTTCTTCTTATTGTCCCTAAATGATAAAATAAATAAATAAATAATTTAAAAAATAATTATACTATATAAAGCTCGATTACCACTCACTGACTGACTGACTCACTCACTGACATAATTGTTCTCCCAGATGGTGAAGGGGGAGGTGGGTATATTTTTACGTATTCGTATAGAAGTAACTCTCACAAGTATGGGAAAAATCCCAAACCTCCCCTTTTCCACCCCACTCTCCCCCCTCCCTATCGTATCTCGGAAACTAAGAGTCCCGTGTTTTGTTGTTTTACGGATTCGTATAGAGGAGGCTCGGAAAAGTAAAATCCATTTTTCAAAGTTGCCCCCCTTGCCCCCCTTCTCCCCCCCTCTAGGTAGATCTCGGAAGTTGAGAGACTTGGAACATTTTTTTTTTCAGATTCATATCAAGGAACCCAGAGTTGGTCAATATCATTTTTCAAAACTCCCCCTTCTCCCCCCCTTCACCCCTCCCCCCATCGTATCTCGGAAACTAAGAGTCCCGTGTTTTGTTGTTTTACGGATTCGTATAGAGGAGGCTCGGAAAAGTAAAAACCATTTTTCAAAATTCAAACCTCCCCTTTTCCAATCCACCCCACTCTCCCCCCTCCCTATCGTATCTCGGAAACTAAGAGTCCCGTGTTTTGTTGTTTTACGGATTCGTATAGAGGAGGCTCGGAAAAGTAAAATCCATTTTTCAAAGTTGCCCCCTTGCCCCCCTTCTCCCCCCCCCTCTAGATAGATCTCGGAAGTTAAGAGACTTGGAACATTTTTTTTTTCAGATTCATATCAAGAGGCCCAGAGTTGGTCAAAATCATTTTACAAAACTCCCCCCTCTCCCCCCCTTCACCCCTCCCCCCATCGTATCTCGGAAACTAAGAGTCCCGTGTTTTGTTGTTTTACGGATACGTATAGAGGAGGCTCGGAAAAGTAAAATCCATTTTTCAAAGTTGCCCCCTTGCCCCCCTTCTCCCCCCCCCCTCTATGTAGATCTCGGAAGTTAAGAGACTTGGAACATTTTTTTTTTCAGATTCATATCAAGGGGCCCAGAGTTGGTCAAAATCATTTTTCAAAACTCCCCCCTCTCCCTTCCTTCACCCCTCCCCCCATCGTATCTCGGAAATTAAGAAACCTTGGTTTTGTTTTTTTACGGATTCGTGTAGAAGAGGCTCGGAAAAGTAAAAACCATTTTTCAAAATTCAAACCTCCCCTTTTCCATTCCACCCCACTCTCCCCCATCCCTATCGTATCTCGGAAACTAAGAGTCCCGTGTTTTGTTGTTTTACGGATTCGTATAGAGGAGGCTCGGAAAAGTAAAAATCAATTTTTCAAAGTTGCCCCCCTTGCCCCCCTTCTCCCCCCCTCTAGGTAGAACTCGGAAGTTAAGAGACTTGGAACATTTTTTTTTTTTCAGATTCATATCAAGGGGCCCAGAGTTGGTCAAAATCTTTTTTCAAAACTCCCCCCTCTCCCCCCTTCACCCCTCCCCCCATCGTAAGAAATACTCCTCAAAAACACGACCCCGCGAGCTGCTTGCAGCTCGCGCAACGCCCAAATTATACTATATAAAGCTCGATTACCACTCACTGACTGACTGACTCACTGACATAATTGTTCTCCCAGATGGTGAAGGGGGAGGTGGGTATATTTTTACAGATTCGTATAGAAGTAACTCTCACGAGTATGGGAAAAATCCCAAACCTCCCCTTTTCCACCCCACTCTCCCCCCTCCCTATCGTATCTCGGAAACTAAGAGTCCCGTGTTTTGTTGTTTTACGGATTCGTATAGAGGAGGCTCGGAAGAGTAAAATCCATTTTTCAAAGTTGCCCCCTTGCCCCCTTCTCCCCCCCCCTCTAGGTAGATCTCGGAAGTTAAGAGACTTGGAACATTTTTTTTTTCAGATTCATATCAAGGGGCCCAGAGTTGGTCAAAATCATTTTTCAAAACTCCCCCCTCTCCCCCCCTTCACCCCTCCCCCCATCGTAAGATATACTCCTCAAAAACACGACCCCGCGAGCTGCTTGCAGCTCGCGCAACGCCCAAATACTTTTTACAAGGGTAAGAAATACTCCTCAAAAACACGACCCCGCGAGCTGCTTGCAGCTCGCGCAACGCCCAAATACTAGTTATATTATATAAAGCTCGATTACCACTCACTGACATAATTGTTCTCCCAGATGGTGAAGGGGGAGGTGGGTATATTTTTACAGATTCGTATAGAAGTAACTCTCACGAGTATGGGAAAAATCCCAAACCTCCCCTTTTCCACCCCACTCTCCCCCCTCCCTATCGTATCTCGGAAACTAAGAGTCCCGTGTTTTGTTGTTTTACGGATTCGTATAGAGGAGGCTCGGAAAAGTAAAATCCATTTTTCAAAGTTGCCCCCTTGCCCCCATTCTCCCCCCCCTCTAGGTAGATCTCGAAAGTTAAGGGACTTGGAACATTTTTTTTTTCAGATTCGTATCAAGGGGCCCAGAGTTGGTCAAAATCATTTTTCAAAACTCCCCCCTCTCCCCCCCTTCACCCCTCCCCCCATCGTATCTCGGAAATTAAGAAACCTGGGTTTTGTTTTTTTACGGATTCGTATAGAGGAGGCTCGGAAAAGTAAAAACCATTTTTCAAAATTCCCCCCATTCTCTCCCCCTTCATTTTTAATCCGTACAAAATCCTATAAGTGCTAAGGATTACTGTCCAATTCTCAAAATTTTACAAGGGTAAGAAATACTCCTCAAAAACACGACCCCGCGAGCTGCTTGCAGCTCGCGCAACGCCCAAATACTTTTTACAAGGGCAAGAAATACTCCTCAAAAACACGACCCCGCGAGCTGCTTGCAGCTCGCGCAACACCCAAATACTAGTTTAAAATATACAGTTAAAACCAGTTTTTGCGTAACGGGAACATGTTGCTGGCAACATTTCGAAGCTGCGCCACTGTTTCAAGCAACATTTGATTCTCAACTTTTGTGTTCCCTGTCAATCAAGTATCAGCACTACGTCTATTAAAATAAAGTCGAAAATAAAAAACCATAACCGCGTACCCCTGGCCACGTTGAAGCTCTCTCGGACTAACGGAAGTTTAATTATTTTCAACTCTATTTTAACAAGCGCAAGCTTGATATTTCTTTGCGCCTCGCTTGATATGCGCCCTTATGGGTGACATCGGCCACCTGCGTTAAAATAACAGAGTATTTTATCTACTGCATTGTACGTTTGGTTGACGAGGTGTATATCAAGACGCTGTTCGCGGCCGAAGACGTTTATGGAAAAACTTCACCATTAAAAATCCAAATAGAATCCAAACGCGAGCTTATAAATCATAATCCTAACATTATATTTGCGAAAGTAAGTTCGTTTGTTACCTTTTCACGACTAAACCACTGAACCGATCATCCTGAAATTTTGCATATACGTTGTCAGGTGTACAGAAACGGACATAGGGTACCTTTCATCCCGATAAAAAGTGCTGTTCCCGAGGAAAACAACAATAACGTTATTATGATAATAGATGGCGCCACGTGTCATTCGAATCAAAAACAGGACAACGTCTGTCGGGTGTTTTTTTTTTCAGGATGGGAAATCATCAAATAACCCCTCCCGCTCTGGGTGAAGCGGAAGGGAGTGTTAGACTCTTACTGACTAAAACCCACCCGTGTTCCTTCCTTAGCCCTTTATGTTCAGGGCCAGCGGTAACCCTTTCAGACAATCCCGCTGACCCACGTCTGTCGGGTCAGCTAGTAATAGATATAACTCCGAAACGAACCTTGTTCTTCCGGATGGTTCAGCTGGTCCAGTATACCGACAGGACTTGGGTTCATGTCCTCCCACGCTATATCCAGACTCGTCACCACAATCGGTGCGTGCGCTGAGGACAAAAATCACACTATAATATACTTATAATATTATAAAGGCGAAAGTTTGTACAGTACCCGGCGATAAATATTGCACATCGACCTATTCGATCCTATCGATTTTATACAAAGAATAAAAATAATTATCAAAAGAAGCAAATCATAATTGTTTTAACAGCTCCTAATAGATACCGGACTGTTTGTATTTCGTGCGACAGAGATAACGTCCCTTTCCAAAGGTCGATGTGCAATATTTATCGCCGGGTACTGTGTGTGTGTGTGTGTTTCTTATATGTTTGTTACTTCTTCAAGCTCAAACGGTTTGATAAAATTTTGTATGGAGGTAGCTGACACCACAGATTAACATATAGGCTACTTTTTATCCCGATATTCCCACGGGACCGACATTTACGCGGGTGAAACCACGGGGCGCAGCTAGTATTTAATAATATTCGATAAAAAAAGGTTTTATTTTGCAGTATACAGGGTTATACAATGCGTGCCACGAAAGATGAGACTTGACCCCGCCTCCCCCGCTCTTTCCGCCGCCCCTATGACGTCCGGTCCCGTTCCGCGCTCAGACCTCATACCGCTAAAGATACCTAAAATCGTGTTCTGCGCATGTCAAACCACGTGGTGTGTCAAGTCTCATCTTTCGTGGCACGCATTGTACATACATACATAATGAAATCCAACTTATTAATAGTTCTCCTTATCGCCTCTGGTTGTCCTTCAGACATTCTGATTTAGCTTTGTGGATAACCTTTGTTCAGCAGTCGAAGTCCATAAGCGAGAACTGACCCTAGAAACTGCCTTTTAACTCCTATAGGATACCTAAGTGCTTGGCCAGACTAGAAGCGCGGGAGCGGGGAGCGGCGCGGGTGCAGGAACTCGCGCGATCTGATTGTCCGCAGTCGAGCGCGGCTGCGTACTGTGTGTTGTCGTGTCCAGTGTTGGTCAAAATATAATATGGATGAAGAAGACTTATTTTTACTAGAAAAAAGCTCGAACTAGTTTCAGACTCCGCGCGGGCCGCCCGCGTTCTCACTGCAGCCACTTTTATGAACGAGCTATTTATTTTATTTTATTTCTTAAGAAAACTTACAGCTAGGATACAGATAGTGAAAGAAGGCCAATTAAAAGTTTTCACTGACATTATAAGAATAGCACAAGAAACAGTAGACATGCAAGAGAAAGTAAGAATTAAGCACTCGTAGAGAATTAAGAAAAAAAAAATAAAATTTTTTAGTGACGTTCAAAGAAGTTATTACAAAGATTTTTTTTTAAGTTTTTGAACACTGGTGGAAAATAAATCAAGGTCATCAACACTCGTGACACATTGAGTTGTATGACCTGCTAGCTCTTATCACATAGGAGTTTTGTCGATAAATGCACCGCACAGCGGGAACATACAGAGGTTGATGGTTCCTCAAGGTGAAGGATGGAACACGCAACCCAATTTTCCCCATCAGTTCGGAACAGCGTGAGTGCTATGCAGCTATGGCGTGAGTTGCCCGCGCGCTCCCCGCGCCAAGCAGCCCGCGCCGCTCACCACGCACGCATGTTTGAGTACGCCGCGTCGCGCCCGCCTCACGCCCGCGCTGCCAGTCTGACCAAGACCTAAGACCTTCATGTTTTTATGTAACCACTCACTTGGCATGTGATTCGGCGTCGGGTTTGCGGCGTCGTCTACACTCCATACGGAGACTACGCCGGCTGAGTCGCCGCGTAGCATCAAGCGACGTTGTTTGCCGCCTACCGAGGTTATTACGAAACGCATGGCGGGCGGGCAGGACAGGAGCTGTGGAGAAAAATAGATTTAAAAATTCAGTTTAAAAAATTGAAAATTTAGAAAATCCAAATGTGCACGACTCATAAATGCTCATATGATCGTACAAAAAACCATAGATATAGATATCGTCGTTGCGCGTGCAAAAACCGCTATGTGTTATTTAGTTATTTTCGGTTATTTATGCAGTTTTAATCGTTATTTCAATACACACATACTGTATAAACAGCTATGTGATAAGTGCAATATTTAAAGAGTTCCGGAATGTAGCTATGTGATATTCATACATCGAATGTTCCGTATAAACACGCTAAGTGTTATAATTCATATACCTCAAATAAGTTCACCAAAAACACATAGCCACTTTTGCACGCGCAACGACGAATTATATTATTAGTTAGTTTTTTAATTAATTATAATTAAACTACTTTGAATAAAAACCGGTAACTAATCAAAAGCTCTAGAACACATATACAATAAGTTGGCAGTTTCGTATCAGAAATTAAGTTGTTGCAGATTTTCTTGTTTATCTCTCATAACTTTTTTTTTGTTTTATATTTTGTTATAATGTATGTGTATATGTACTTGTCGGCGGCGTTGTCGAAAACAACACATGCACCGACGATCACGCCACCGACAAGTACGTCACTCGACTTCTCCCACCGCCCCACTGCTCGACTTGTTTTGACACCAGTATAAAACAGCGAGCAACGAAGCGGCAGGGGACTGGACCATTGGACATCGTACGGACATCATGTGCTCAGAAGCTATATCGCGTTCGTATCTGGTTGTATCGTGTACCTATAGTGCTTGATTTGCTAATGTGATTAAATTGTTCATGAAATTATAATCTGATGTGAAGTGCAAACCGTGTTTCTATTGCGCATTAACCAACACTACCCACTTAGTACGCCCACAGTAATTAAGATATGCCTGATAATAATGACACACACTTTACCTTTTCCTATATCAGAAGTGGGATTCGTGTTGGTTCATGCGCAAAATGAAAACGCTAAAAGTGAAAGTGACCGTTGACATTTTAAAAAAAACAAAGTGCAAACTGCGAACGCTTATTAAATAATCGTGTGGACCTGTTAGAGTTGAACCCAGACAAGCCAGATACGGATGCGCGATCATAGTGAATATAGTTTTGGGCATAGGCTGTATGCCGAAATACCTTTGCCCAGTGACGCGCCAGTTGCGCCCTACCGCCATGTTAGGAAAAAAAGTGTTCCCGTAATTAGAAAACGCGATAGGACGCGTGTGCAAACGTAACCGCACACAATACTACAGCTGATTTGTGATTTGCTGAAAATTCACTGCAAGGAGGTCAACTTGTGGCCGTCATTAAGGCGCACAAAGGAAGCAGTATCAACGTGGCTATCGTAAATAGTACGAAGGACGTAACGTGGAGCTACCAGTGACGTTGGGTGACTTCAAGAATCGAGCCAAGCAGCCCGCAGCCTTCGGTGAAGCCCTTCGTGTGCTGCAAGTGAGGGAATCCTGGACATGTCGTGACCCGGTGCACGAGAAGTGGCAGCCAAGCAGATGATGGAGGTGGAGCACGCGCTGCAAGCAGCAACGGCGAGTGGATGTTTGCGTCGTACAACTACGCTCAGGCAAGTTAGAACAAAGGTGAGCTGTATCATTGTTTTGTTACGATTCTGGTGCTGAATGCTCGTTAGTAAAAGCGAGTTGTGCAGCCAAATTAAGTGCCAAACGAGTTAATAATGTTATTGCGTTGACTGGTATTGGTTAAACGCGTGTTTTCAGCACAAAACAAATCATAAGAAGCGTTGCGAATAGCGAGCCACAACTTGAGATTTTATTTCATTACTACACGACATTTACTTGCAAAGTATTATTTTGGGTAGGCTATTTTGTGTTATTATAAAACGAAGAGTGAAATCAGATTATCAGACTAATCTAGATCGGAAGTTCAGAGGTCCATTTAAGGTTGTGGAAGTTTTGACAAGTGATCGCTATACGTCATAAGCTTTAGATTCTAACCGAACTTACTAGTATGCTCACGATCGCATACGAAAGATGCCTCTAAGTAGTGTTCCTAACGTGTTAAACGTAGAAGGCGGTGAGGATAGTTCCTTCACCGAGTAGTAGAGCACATACCATGGCTAGGTCGCACTGTACGTACTTGTCTGTAGTCGTAACTGCAACTCGCTTGTGAGTTGTTCAGGGAGCGATGGGCTCTCAAAGGAGACTATTGTGGTGTTGGTTTTCTAATGACCTGGGAGTCGTAGACTATATGGGATGTGATGTGTGTTGGTCGTATCACTTGAGGTGATGACTACATGGGTGGCATGAGTGTCACTAGATGCTGCGGCAGCCGGGTCATGAGCGTTGTATGTGATCTATTACCAAGGCTTAGAGGAACCGCCCCTAAGACGAACCACCGACCGAATCTTTTATTATCAATGATTGTTATTGTTTTTATTAAATGTGGTCAGAATTGGCCGAGTGGAACATGCACTGCTGTTGATTTTTTTTGGTTACAGGTTTACACACAAGGACGTGTGCAAGCAGAATGACAGTGGTGGACAGCGCTGCCCTCTTTGGATCTCCTGTACGAATAATCGCTAATCAAGGACGGTGCTTTTCGAGCGAGGAGTTTCGCGACTTCTGCCGGGGAGACGGTGGATTGCAACCACTACAGCCATTAAGCCAGCTACAGATCTATTGTCTACCGAATTTGGTGAGTCGTTTTCATTATGTTTTGACTCTGGTACCGAATGCTACCCTGCTAAACAACAGCAAAAAAAAAAAAAAAAAAACTGTTACATTGTTAGGTATAGCCCATATCTAGTTAACGATACAATTTTTAAATACGCTCACGATAGGTTATGAATGATGCCAGTAGGTCATGTACCAGTCGAAATAGATGGTAATCACAGTGGTGATGAGCTATGAGCAAGCCTAAGTAGTGGGAACCACGCGAGTAGGGGTTCTCTATCGGCCGTAGTAAAAAGTGTATAGTCACAGGGTGATGCACATGGATCCATGCGCTGGATGGGTGAGAGCAATGCGATTGCTGGTCGGCCGGAGCGCCGTGGCGTTAGAGTGGTTTACTCGTCTGTGGGTTTCCAGGTGTCCAAGGCTTTTAGTGAAAAAGATTGTTGTAATGTGGATAACGATGGTACATGGCTCTGGTTGATATTTTTTTTGCTATGATTAATTAAAGTTTGATTACATGGCTCTGGTTGAATCAAGTACGCTAATGAGGCTAAGGCATATGCCATGGCACAGGCCAAGGGATCAGAGTATTAATGACGAATTTGAGGAAAGCTAAGTAAAAGTCTTGTTGATGAAACAGAGTAGAAATTAAATCGAGTGATAGTGGTGAATCTTAGTTCGGCTGGTCGGGGACCATACCAGTAGTTATTACATAGTCGTAGCCCTGTAGAAATCGGTGTCTCTTGAGGCTACTCAAGTAGTCCGTGGGTGCGCGATGCGTGTTTAACTCTGGCGGAGGTCGGGGTCTTGTAGAGACCATAGAGCCCGTAGGACTCGGAATTCAGGAGGAATTCAAAGAAACAAACATGAAGTTTGTTGTAGGGGCTTAATGAAAAGCCACAGTCCATAAATAAGATTCCTGCTGTGTTTTGTGATACTATCTCTGCCAATAGTGATACTATCTCTGCCAATAGTGATACCATGTCTGCCAATAGTGATACCATGTCTGCTAAAAGTCCCACTATATCTACCAGTTCTCATAATAATGCAAATTGTAGAAACCCTGGTTTACGTGCTACTTCAGTAGAATCAATTGGTCCTGAGTCAATTACCATTATAATAAAAGCACTTGTACATCAACCAAAATATTGAGCTATTTGTTAATTAAGCTAAAGGAACGATACTTGTTCGGCCTAGCTACGTCCGGTCCAGTTTAACTGTAGGGACACACCTGAAAGGCAAAACAATTACCGGACCAGGAAGCTAATCTTGTAGGGTCAAAAACTGATCGGACCAGGAAGCTAATCTTGTAGGGTCAGAAATTGACCGGACCAGGAAGCTAATCCTGTAGGGTCAGAAATTGACCGGACCAAGAAACAAGTCCTGTAGAGTCATGGCTGACTGGACCAAGTGGTTAAATATCTGAAGGGTCTAACTTGACCGGACTAGAAACAATAGCAGAATGACCAAACGGTATATAGTTAATCAGTTTTTCATGCTTTAGATGTAACATGGTAATAATCGTAATTAGTAATCAAATAATGATTAATGCTCTGAACTCAATTTTTTTTAGTTTGTGCGAATTTTCATTGTGTTTTAGTCTGTACCAAATTCGGTCAGATGTGACCGAACTATGTGATACTTTGCGGGGTATGTTTCTTTGCAGATTAACACACGAGAATGTGTGCGAGCAAGATGGTCGTGTCGGCGTCATTCATTGACTATTCTGAACGCCAGTGTCACCCGGCGGCGCTCGACAGAGTCTAGCCTGAGTTCGTGTGGAGTGGAAGAGAGCGCGCAGTGGTGTAACGAGACAGTCTTGGCTCTGGCGTGTCACGGTGAACGTACGTTACGGAAGCATCGTACGTTCCCGCGACCCCTGGCGTAGGTGTGATGGAACACCGGGGTGGTTTTTAGTCAGTAAGAGTCTGACAGACCCCTCCGCCCGCCCCGTGGCGGAGGACATCCATGAGGATTTTCCACCCCGGAAAGTGTATGACGGGGCACAAGTTGCACTTTATGTCCGTTTATTCGGAACCGATCAATAGTAACGCGAGCTGATGTCCATAAAACTAATGATGACAGTTAAATTGCAATAATCATTGTAGGGTTAAACCGGTCCAATGACAAATCGGCTATAGGGAATAATAATATTCCGGACTACTCAAAATAAGATAAAATAAAATCTGTAGGGCTTGTAGCCGGACCAGAACTTGTATCTGCAGGGCTTGTAGCCGGACCAGAACTTGTTAATCTGTAGGGCTTGTAGCCGGTCCAGAACTTGTTAATCTGAAGGGTCAATGAAGACCGGTCCAGAAGTTTTAATCTGAAGGGTCATTGAAGACCGGTCCAGAACTAATTTTTACCAGCCTGTCTGTAGGGTTTAGATAAACCGGTCCAGATTGTAAAGTACGATTTTTGGTCAGGATAATCGAACGATTTATGCTTATTACAGATGTATGAATTGTAAGCGCACGAGGACGTCCGCACGTCAGTATGGCCGTGTCGGCGGCGTTGTCGAAAACAACACATGCACCGACGATCACGCCACCGACAAGTACGTCACTCGACTTCTCCCACCGCCCCACTGCTCGACTTGTTTTGACACCAGTATAAAACAGCGAGCAACGAAGCGGCAGGGGACTGGACCATTGGACATCGTACGGACATCATGTGCTCAGAAGCTATATCGCGTTCGTATCTGGTTGTATCGTGTACCTATAGTGCTTGATTTGCTAATGTGATTAAATTGTTCATGAAATTATAATCTGATGTGAAGTGCAAACCGTGTTTCTATTGCGCATTAACCAACACTACCCACTTAGTACGCCCACAGTAATTAAGATATGCCTGATAATAATGACACACACTTTACCTTTTCCTATATACTCATATTTTAGTTATAAATATTTTATAAGATGTTTTCTGTTATTGCACCAACTGTGTATTGTCTCTGCATCAACCTCAAGTAGACAGGCAAGTCCGCCTTTGTCAGTTTTTACTTGTGCATAAAGTTTTAATAAATAAATAAAAGAGCCATTTTCAAAAGGGTTCCTCCGATGCGAAAGACAAATTGGAACAATGGGTAAAACAATTGGGGGTTTAATTGAAATAAATGCTTTGAGTTTGGTTTCATTAAACGCACCTTGAGGCTGATACAGACATTGCGAGGCATGCGCATGCGCACGGCGCTCATTGCATGATTCGTTATGTGTGGACGTTCATATTCGTGGTGAGGCACGAGCTTCCACATGCCTCACAATGTGTGTAACCGCCTTTAGGCAGTCAGGCTCGCAGCCTCGCCATCAACCCCGCTAACAAATCTTACCATGACACGAGACAGAACAAGCAGTATTTAGAAGTCAACGGTACCTTATTATCAGGATGCGAGAGTATCCCGAACAGTACAGGACTGTCATGGTCCACTGTGGGACCATGGAACCCTTTGTGATCCGGTACTGAGCTATAATATAACAAATATTTTGTTTAGTACATAATTCTTACTGATAATTAAAATAAAGTTTCATATAAAAGGGACTTTTGCAGGAAGGGAATAATAACAGCACACTTACAATTTGTCAAATATGGTATAGGTTACCATGTGACAGGTTCACGGCGAAATTTTACAAAATTAGAAGACAATCGGCCCATCTTGCCGACTGGCAAATATTTTTACCAAGACATGAGCTATAAGATTGGCAACATTTTTAATAAGAAAAAATAAGGGTGTTTACAAGTAATGAAAATTTTGAATTTTATTTTATTATGAAAAGATTTATGTTTCTTCTTGTCCATACTAGCCGAAATCATGCCACATGGGACCTAATACCAGAAGAGGACAGAAAGGAGTAACATTTTCAAAAAAATAACACATTACAATCGAATTGAAACACAACACAATTTGTACAGACGCCAGCACATCAAGCTACCCGAAACTGTCAAATTTTCCCAATCAATTTTGAACTTTATGCTGTAGCAATAAAGTTGAAAATGTATTAAAGAATTTTGACAGATTGTAGTAGGTTGATATGCTGTACATTAAAAATAAACTTTTCAATTTTTTTTTCTTTTCCTTTTCCAACACAGTTTTGTAGTAACAATGATTGGCGTTCATCTTTATTTATAATTACGCCACACACCTTTTAAAGGTAGACAAAAACTATATAACTATCCCCCGATTTCTGAAGGCCAATTCTCAAAGGCTCAATCTCGTCTCAGCGACAATCAATGTTAAAAACTCGTCAAACACGTAGGTAAATTAGAGGTACAATGCGTGCCACGAAAGATGAGACTTGACACACCACGTGGTTTGACGTGCGCAGTACACGATTTTAGGTATCTTTAGCGGTATGAGGCCTGAGTGCGGGACGCGACCGGACGTCATAGGGGCGGCGGAAAGAGCGGGGGAGGCGGGGTCAAGTCTCATCTTTCGTGGCACGCATTGTATTTTTAACAGATTGAGACTAAAATCAGACTGTTAACGTTCTTAAATTTATGAGAATTGGCCCACTGAAAGCGTACTCATTTAAATCGAGCGTCAAATGTCATATCACCTTAAGGGGGAAGCGCTAAGGTAGCCCGCGAAATTCAAATTTTCTTACGTTTTTTGCAATTTGCTGGTTGTACGTCGATCAAAATATGATTCGCGGCCGTAACAAATATGTATTTACAAAATTATAATCATTAAAGTCATCAACACATCTCTCTAAGACCACGTAACTCCAAAAAATGATGATTTCATGAAACAGTTATTCTTTGGACTTACGTGGTCGTGGTCTTAGAGAGTTGTGTTGATGACTTTAATGATTATAATTCTGTAAATACATATTTGTTACGGCCGCGAATCATATATTAATCAACGTACAACTTAATACTGACCAGCAAATTGCAAAAAACCTAAAAAAAATTGAATTTCGCGGGCTACCCTGGCGCTTTCGCCTTAAATGATGATTGACCATTATTATTTTAGGTAACCAATCACATAAGCTGACATGATATTATATTTTGTCAGCAGATTTAGGGTAAGGATCACAAAACGCACTTTGACTGTACTTTGCTAAGTAAAGTAAGCGTCGAATAAGAATCGTGAACATGAACCTTATTAGTATAGCATTAATGGTCATGTTCGCTTATACCATAGGTTATCAACATGGGCGATAACTCCCCCTCGTGGGCGTTTGAGACTTTCAGGGGGGCAGTAGAAAACCCAGAGAAAATTATATATCCTATCTTACGACTATAATAATATTACACGTTCAAATATAATCGTGGCAATAGCTGCTTCAGATTCGCGACAGATGATGGTAATGGAAGTAAAAAAAAAATGGGGGCTGTAGAAAAAAAAAACTCAAAGTGTGCGGTGGACAAAATAATTTGAGAACCTATGGCTTATACTAATAAGAACATTATTCACGTTCGTATGGAACGCTTACTTAGAGCGGGTTGTTTCACGTTCACTTGACGCACGCGTATACGTCAAAAATGGCGCTAACTGTCGTCAAACCAAAAAAAGCGTTGTTTCACAAAATTATGCATTGATGTGCGTGAAATAATAACTATTACACAATCGTTATTGATTGACGTACGTATGTTACGTTAACCAACCATTTGAAACAACCACCGGCCTTTAGCCAAGGAAAATCAAAGTGCGGTCTGTGAATCTTGCCCTTACTGATCTACCTTTCAGAAAACCAAGGTTATTCTAAAAGCCAAACATACATCTTTGCTTCATACATCATTTCATTCAAGCCGGTTGCGAGTACTACGCACCTAATTTATAATTACATTTTTTTTTTTATAAATACTTTTATAATAACACAGAACGATGGATATAATATGATAGTGCAACTGCAAATGAAAATAATACGGTCTAGTTTAGACTAATAATAAAATAAACAACCATTTTGGATCTAAATAAAACATTTTAAAAACAAAATATAACAGGGCTTACTTACGGAGAGACTAAGGAATTTTCATACTGGAGGCGATAACAATTTGCTATACATATTTTTTTTTAAACATAATACAAATTCAGGTTGTTTTAATGCAGGCATTAGTCAAACGTTCGTATACTACATTAGGGTGCATTCAAATTGCGAGTGGCAATACTTTTTTTTATTGCTGAATAGCCCTTGACCTCGATAAGATAAATTAATTTATTTGCGTAAAACATGGTAAGTATACATATGTGTTATTAAAGTGTATGAGATCATACATGTTTTGCTTAAAAATTAAAGAACACGAATAAACAAATTTTAATTTACAAACATTATAATTTATGTTTAAAAAAGTCTATACTAATATTATAAAGCTGAAGAGTTTGTTTATTTGTTTGTTTGGTTGAACGCGCTAATCTCTGGAACTACCAGTCGGATTTGATAAATTATTTTTGCATTTGATAGCCCTATTCTTGAGGAAGGCTATATTTAACATCACGCTATGACCTTTAGGAGCCGAGCAAAAAGAAAAAAAGTCAGAAAGAACGCTAAGCAAAAACGAAGTAATAGCGCGGGCAGGCGATGCGATGCGACAGGGTGGGTCGGAGTAACAAGAAATTTCACGCGGACGAAGTCGCGGCAGAAGCTAGTCCTTAATAATATTGAAATTATTTTCATTCAGCCATCCTGAGTTAATCATTCAGATTTCATACTTTTATTGATATCGCTATTTTCACACTCAGCAGTTTCGACACGAACGTTTGACGAATGCTTACACTGGACTAACACCAGTGCCTTCGGTCCGATTTTTCTTAAAAACTTGTGTAACTGCTATCGCCACATAAAAAAACTAACCACTATCTATAAAAAAATTTTTAAACAAGCCTTCAAAAAAGTGCTAGCAAAAAAATAACTCTATCTACATACAAAATACATATAAACAGACAAACATTGTGCTGACCTACGGATAGCCCGGCCTCGCAGTTTGCTATAAAAGAAATATTTATATCTTCAAATATTATCGTATATTATAGCTTTAGGATTAGCTTAAGGTTAAAGCTAGCTGTGTCTTTTCGACAGTTAAGATTTTTTGTTTTTATGTGGACGGAATTTGTGGGTTATTCATAAACAATGTATTTATTAAATTAAGAGCTGATTTTTCAATCGACCGATAAATTCAAGTTCAAGTTATTTATTTCAAAACAAAAATACATTTGTGTCCCTTGGTAAGACTGGTTGTCAGACTTTCTGTCTGACTTTCTGACTGTCAAAGATTCCAAGGTCCCCCACTAAATACATTTAGCGCTAAACATATTTAGAACATCTCATTGTCTCTGTCAACTCCAAATGATTTTCCGAAATAGAACTATGTTTCTAATACGTTGAGTGCTAAATATATTTAGTGATTTGTAGTGCTAGTGAGCTTAAATTCATAAAACGCCTAAAATATTCATTAGAATGACTAAAATATTAACTATACATATTATTATTTTGAAACTTTTTTTTGGGATTAAAATAATTTACTTCGGCGAGTTTTTCATTAAGACATCCTTCTATAAATCATACATTGTTTATGTAAAACCCTTTAATATCCAAATAAACATCTATAACATAGGCATATAGTGCTCCAATGAGAATCTAATGATGATAACACTGCAACCAATGACATGCCAATCGAAACTAGACGCTTATTGTAAGACAAATAAGGTCTATATTTGAATCACGCTTGAACGAGCTAGTTTTATATCCAATTTTGACCTCAAATATAAAAAAAATTGTTACCGAAATTGTATTATGACAATCATTAGAATATTCCCACTGCTGGGACATAGGCCTCCTCTCTGTGGGAGGGAGTGGGCCATAATCCACCACGCGGGCCCAGTGCGGGTTGGTTGGTTAGGGGCTGTCCATTAATCCCGTGAGGCTCGAAAGGGGGGGGAGGGGGTCCATAAAAAATCACGAAATATAACAAGGGGGGAGGGGGGGTGTAGTAATATATCACGTGTATTTATTTTTTTAAAAACATCCTGCAAACTTTCTAATAAAATTAGATGATTATATTTATACCTGTATTTTATAAACATAAAAAAAGGTCCGATTCTTTGTAGGTACTAAAGATACACGTGATATGAGGGGGGGGGGTAAGTCTTAAACCTCACCATATATCACCAAGGGGGAGGGGGGTTAAAAAAATGCCAAAAACACATCACGTGATTAATGGACGGCCCCTTAGGGGCAATACAATGCCAAAAAGTCTCACTGTCTCTTTGGTCTGGTTGATCTAGTGGCGCAAGAGCGACTGCTGAGTGTGGTGACCACAGATATAGATACACCTAAATAACGCAAGAGCATCTACTTCGCGTGCCAAAAATCGCACCAGCTTACGTACAAAAATCGTAAGCCGCCACTTTCGCGCTCAGTCCTGTGTACTGCTGGCTGGGGGAGCGTGAGCGCTGGCGCTAGGCCCCGGGGGTGGGGCGAGAGGGGTGCCGCACGCGGCGGCATCTTTGAATCGATTAGATTTTTGCATCACTAAATAGTGCTTGGGACGTCATTGTACGTAGTCAAAAAGTAGCACGCTTGATTTTAATACAGAGCGTGTTACTTGCGTTATTACCTGGGTTCGAGCCCCGCGTTATACAACATGTACCTGTAATGTGTGGTCATATTTAGGGGTGTGGTACAGATCATCAAACTGAACACCTTTTGCCATCGTAATAGCGAAAAATATAATACCTACTCGACCCAAATGTATGGAGCAGCTGATACTTTGTTTGCAATTTTTTTTATTTATAAAACGTTGCTTCACACTAGGAATTACTCCTGTATCGTGGGTGCGTTTACAAACGTATAAATTCACATACACAAACAGCCAGACCCGGAACATCTACCTGTAGGTAATACAAATATTTGTTCCGTGCGGGAATCGAACCCGCGACACTCAGCGCAGCAGTCGATCGCTCAGCTACTGCGCCAACCGTGTCGTCATATTAGTCCCATGCGCCAACCGTGTCGTCATATTAGTCCCATGGTCCCACTACACATTTCTGATACACACTGTATAAAGTGTTATGATTTCATTCCACAAAAACTTTCTCAGTACCAGCCTGAATTCTAAACAAAGGCCCGGTTTATGACAATAGATTCACCACCAATTACTCTATAGGAAACTTAGATATATCCACATGTCAGAATTCCAAAATTAGATACATTATTATTTCTTTCAGCGTTTGGTTCAATATAGACCTCCAATTTAATTTTTTATAGTATGTATTACATTTTGATTGATTCATTTAGTTGCTATCAATTCTTAAGATATTTGCAATCTCAAATGATATTAAGGTTTTTTATGATAATAAGGTTCATTATATTTTACAGAATTATCTAAAATTAAACTAATACAGGACGAGTTCTAATTTTAGTCCAAGCTTAAACCACCGAACGAGTTATTGTATTTTGAACTTTATTCCGAGCAAGGTAAAGTTCTTAATAAAAAAAAATACAACTCAAATCCGGTTTTATAGTCAGTTTTTCTAATTGAAACGTTAGCCTTGTCCGAAGCCGGGCCAGCGGGATTGTCCGAAAGGGTTACCGCTGGCCCGGGACATAAGGGCTAAGGAAGGAACACGGGTGGGTTTTAGTCAGTAAGAGTCTGACACACCCTTCCGCTCCACCCAGAGCGGGAGGAGTCATTTGATGATTTCCCATCCACAAAAAAAAAAAAAAAAAAAAAAAGCCTTGTCCGAATAAAGTTCAAAATTCAAAAAAAGCTCGATCGTTTATACCTGCAAGTTAATTGCGTAACACACTTAACAGTAGAAATCGCTTTCATTTGGACAATTCAACAATATTCATTGCGTTATTCGCGTTGTTGAACAGACAAATTCTTCAAACATATGACGCAACGCAATGGATTTGCAATATCCTTCAAAATAATTCAAATTGAGATTGATAGTGTGTTACGCAATGAGGGTTTTCTTAAATGACGTTCGCTAGGTGGCAGCACTGACACGTCAGGTCCAGGCATCTGTCAAAGAGCCTATATTTTCTTTAGTCATGACTGAATGATGAACGAATGAATGAATCGAATGATGAACGTCATCATATATTTTATATTGGAAGACCTTTTGTCACAGTGGTGCCAACTGGTGTCGTAAATTTTCACGAAAACCCTCATTGGGGTGCTGGATCAAAAGAAATACCTTGTTTTGTAATAAGGCCGTCATTGACGATTTATTTTCATTTGAGATTGCAAACACTAGCTCAGTTAGCGTTCGTGTCAGTGTAAAACAATCCTTATGGCTTCTTAGCTAATTCTGTTACAATATAAGTCAGTCATTAAGAAGTTTTATATTCAAATAAAATAAAGTATAATAAAACGGTTTCGTCAAGGAAGCAGTTACAAAGAAATGTAGTCAAGGAGTCGGTTAGACATTGTTGTCATATAGTCTGCAAATAAGTCAAGTTTAAATATGTCATACCGGTAATCGAAGAGGGAATACGTCAACTTGTACAGACGTCAGCACATCAAGCTGCTACAATCTGTCAAATTTCTTTAATAGATTTTGAACTTTATCGCTAAAGCATAAGGTTCAAAGTTGATTGCGAAAACTTGACAGTTTCAGGTAAGTTGATGTATTGGCGTCTGTACATCAGTAGTCAAGGAGCCTCTAAGTAATTAGACACACTAATCAGTTAGTTTACATATGATGCCCACAGTCTGTAAGTCAATTAGTCAAAGAGCTATCAAGTACCTTAGTCAAGGATTCGAGTCAGTTTGAAATAGTAATAGGATGGAGGAATACTCGGCCGAATGTTCGGCAGGATTTGGCGTCCTTTATCGTGCAACTGCTTGTCGAGTCCGTTGAAGCGTACATCCCTTCCGTCCGTTGACGCCGTTACCCCCGGACGATATTATTCGATAGAAAGTTCGGCATTTTTGCCGAATACGAATGTTCGGTAAACCGACCGGCCGAATACCGAATATAAAACGAATATTCAGCCCATCCCTAGTTTGAAGTAGTCAAAGAGTCAGCCATCATAAACAAACATAGTCAAGGAGTCATCACTAAATAGATTAGTCATCACATCTTAAGTTGACATTGGCCACATATAAAACGTGAAGTTTATGGTTAATTGACTAATAACTTACTTGGCAGGCAGTCTATACAGATATCCTTTGCCTTCAGTAGAACACACTAGTACTCTGTCCGGTGCGAGGAAGTCGCCCGACATCCAACGCTCACCAGATGGCGCTTGTATCGAGCAGAGGACTGAGAAGTCACCTGAAAAATGTTAATTTATGTTATTATTATATTCTACAACTTTCATAATCAATCTTGTTGTGGTAATAATAATACTGACCAAACCCGAGTCCATGAATAACAAAAATAGAAGATTTATTTTTGTTATTCATGGACTCGGGTTTGGTTTTTACAAGAATTATGTTCATTATGGCGAGATTTCAACACAAAACAGAAACAAAGTTACCGGTTTTTACAGTATATAAAAAATTATATATATATACATATTTAACGTCTCGCACAAAACACAATAATAAAACTAATAAAACACAATAACATACTAGCATGGACTAACTGAATTTTTGGCAGGAACGTCTCAGTGATTTTACATACATCCGCTCACAGCTGTGGTTCAAGGTACACTGGGGCGGGGCGCGGCGGTCACCGCCGCATCGAACGGCGGCGCGCGCGTATACTCAAAATGACGCACTGCGCATGCGTTATTCGAATAAATAGTACAAGTAGTAAAACTAACATAATATTGTTGCGCGCCACAATTGATGCCTGGTACATGATGACATTAGTTACCACTAGCGCCATCTAGTATCGAGTAGCAGAACTAGGGCCAAGGGCCCAGGGCCTAGGGTCAAGGTCCTAGAAATTCCGAGAACTATCGACATCGAATCAGTCGGGACCGGTATGTACTCGAACGTTCTAGATGTTTATATAGTAGCTCTGTGGCACTATATAAGTCCGGTGTGAGCCGCGAGACATATAGTTTTGAATAAGCGATACAAGCGAGTACATCGAAGTGATATTCAAGTGCGACTGAAGAGTGATCATTAGTGCAATTGTGTTGCATAATTAGTGTGTTTGAGTTATAATTAGTGTTGTGATTGAATTGTAATTTTTTTTTATTGAATCGTCAGTTTTTATTGTCACGAACCCCAAGCTCGTAACAATATGATGGGTACCTACCTATAACGAGTTGTCTACAAATTATATTCTGTTGTACAGACGCCAGCACATCAAGTTACCCGAAACTGTCACATTTTCCCAATCAACTATGAACCTTATGCTTTAGCGATAAAGTTGAAAATCTATTAAAGACATTTGACAGTTTGTAGTAAGTAGCTTGATGTGCTGGCGTCTGTATTTAATTCAAATTATCGGCTATCCTTCATGGTAATAGTGTCCGTGAATATTAAAAACATTATATACTTTTGAGCTACGCTGTAGTCGTGTAAAAAAAAAGAGTACGGTAGAAGATTTTTTTTTTATTGCTGAGTAGGCCGCTCTTGACCTCGATCACGCCTGATGGAAAGTGATGCATGAGGTCTATGATAAAAAAGAAAGTTAAAGTAAAAATAGTTACAATACAAAATTAAAACGTCTCATTTCAAGATTACCACTCTAAAAACCGTGTAGAAAAACATAGAGAGGAAACCGACATGTCCTAGAACCAAAAATTTAAAGACATGTGATTTCCACCAAAAAGCACAGATCCCCTGTGGTAGATTATGAATATGGTCCACTATCTCACACAGAGTTGAGGCCCGAGTCCCAGCAGTGGGTAGGTAATAAGGTAATGAGGGTTTTCTGAAATAACGTTCGCTAGGTGGCAGCACTGGCACGTCAGGTCCAGGCATCTGTCAAAGAGCCTATATTTTCTTTAGTCATGACGGAATGATGAACGAATGAATGAATCGAATGATGAACGTCATCTTATAATTTGTATTGGGAGACCTCTTGTCACAGTGGTACCAACTGGTGTCGTAAATTTTCACGAAAACCCTCATTGATGTATGTTAACATCTGCCTAGCCTTTTCCCAACTATGTTGGGGTCGGCTTCCAGTCTAACCGGATGCAGCTGAATACCAGTATTTTACATGGAGCGACTGCTTATCTACCAACCCGCACTGGGCCCGCGTGGAGGATTACGGCCCACTCCCTCTCACTGAGAGGAGGCGTGTGTCCCAGCAGTGGGAACAATATAGGCTGATGATGATGATGATGATGACTGCTTATCTGACCTCCACAACCCAGTTATTGGATAGGTACGAATTACGATACCCCTTGGTAAGACTGGTTGTCAGACTTTCAGGCTTCTGACGACCCGTAACGACTGTCAAAGATCAACGAATGACAGCCGGGACCAACGGCTTAACGTGCTTTCCGAGGCACGGAGGGGTCTTGGTATGTAAAAATGGTCACCCATCCACGGACCAACCGCGGCAAGCGTAGCTTAACCTGATCAACCGTGCGGCTGTTATTACCTAGCCTCAAAGCCTTAATAATAATTGATATATATATACAAGATTATTACCCAACTTACCCGCGTCATAAATCTGACAGTACTTCGCACACACGATCAGCACGGTTCTCTGGTTGTAAGCGCAGCAGTTGAGGGAGAGCGCGTTCAGACAACGGATCTGTTTCGATTCGTTCTCGTAGATCGGTTCCGATTGCTTGTTCTCGTGACCTAGGAGGGACCAGACCTGCAGAAAAATAAATAAAATAAAATATACTTTTTTTACAGACACAGTTTCGTAAATAGGCTAGTTACGCATAGTCAGAAGCCCGAAAGTCTGACAACCGGTCTTACCAAATAGGTATCGTATTACCCAGTAACTATCTGCAATATCAAGGGATTTGTAGTCAACTTGCAATATCTCATGTGGCTATAAATTCACTGGTGAAAAATGCATAGTAACATTGGTAACAGCAAATTTCTCAGTAGTTTTTAACCGACTTCAAAAAAAGGAGGTTCTCAATTCGGTAGATTTTTTTTTTGTTACCTAATAACCCCGTTATTTATAAGCCGATTTACAATATTCTTAGATTTTTTTTTAACTAATTTAGGAAGTCGTTGGCAATCAACGAAAATGCGAACCCAACGACACCGACTTCCGAAATTAAAGTTATTTTTCCCTTTGTAGTATCTTTTTTGGAAGTCGGTTGTTTATTTTTTTTTTTGTATTAGACTTTTTGTTACATATTTTTATAGTGTCGGTACTACTACAAAAACATAGCAATACTTCTAAATCTGTGCAAAATGTGTTGTTCCTAGTAGTTACCGTAGTTCGTTTCAATAACTCACAAAAGTATACGACATTGATTACTTGTTTAACTCGACTTTATGTAATACAAACTTGAAATCGATAAAATAATGCACAACATGCAACGCACATTTTATGAAAAAAAAAGTGCTAGAAAGTTTAAGTAAATAGTCGATAAGGCCGCCCATTGTATATTTTGTAGTGTTTGATGTATTTTTTCATGTTATGTTTTTAGTAGTGTACAATAAAGTATACAAGGTCCCATTAAAATAGATGGATAAATTTTAACACAGCGCTCAGTACGTCTAACTAAAGATATCCAAGCAAAAAAAAAAACACTGAATAAAGTGATTTTATTTAGACCTAAAATAATAAATTGCCGGCACATTAGTGTAATTTCGTTAGCTGATTATTTTTCTTGTAAGTATTTGTGAGTTTTTGTTATATATTTTTTTTACCATCGTCCTGATTTTGGTGGTCTGAATGATTTCTAAAAGTTTGTCCATCTACACAAAAAAAAAAAATAGTCGGATATTTAATGCTACTTAATATTTTGTCCGAAGCTTGAATGTAATGCTCACCTTAACTGTCCCAGTTATAGATATTGCAAGTACAACATCATCTTTTCTTGAAGAAGGACGGAGGACCTGGAAACACATTTCAACAATAAATACTACAAACAATGTGGGATTTGAACTCGGCGATCATTGTGCCGCTAGTCGTGACAGAGAATGAGTTAATAGCCAAGAGCCTCGACCAACACCTGAGGAGGCTCTCGTTGAGCAGCTGGAACATGAGCAGAAAGCGGTACTTCTGGACACGACCCTCATTGTTAGGAGGTTCCTCTCACTGGAGCCCTGACCGCCGATAGCTTGGACCCTGTTACCGATACCGGTGGGCTACTATTTTTTATATTATATATCCTATATAATATTTTAAAATATAATTTATGTGTATATAATGAAATAAAGCAATACTAAGTGCACACCATGGTATGGTAATTTTGGTACTCAATGATAATACATGAGAAAATAGTTTTATGTAACAATTTCATTACCAAAAAGTAGTACAGAAACCATTTTTGTTATAATTTAGACTACCAAGGTCCAAATAACAAAAATGGGTAATATTTTTGCCTAAAGACAAGGCAATCGTTGTGATAAATAAAATGGTGTATTTATTTTATTTAACAAACCTCGTAAATGCAACATTCATACAATAAATCCAGTACCTAATCTGCATTCGCGATTTATTTGCCAAAAATGTAAACAAATATGAGTTTATGGAAAAATAACTTTAAATCCTACACAATAAAGTTCAGTTTACGCTACAATTTCAAACATTTTTTAACTTTTTCAATAGTGCTAGTCATTCTGAAATCAACTTAATTACGATTAAAATAGTGTTGATATTTGTTTAACTTGAAATAATATTGCGCAGGCCCGCGCCTACGGGGGGGGGCCCACACAAAATAAAAACTTACTTGAACAGCCCCATACAAAAAAAAACGCTAATAGAGAGTATTCTACTTACATGTAATGCTGAAATCCAGTCTGGATTCATTTTAGAGCTGAGAGAAAATAATAATTCTAGCGAGAATGGGTCCATGATTAGAATCTCTGCATAGTAACCGTTGCAGAATAGTCGGAGATCTTCACTGTTGCACATGTGATATGCCTGAAAATAATAGTGACATTCATTATGGTTGTTATCTTGAAGGTCGGGGGGAGGGGGGGTAGGGGACTTTTTTAGTTTAAATTTAGCCTATGGTGTCTATGGGCGCAGAACTAATACTTGAATTTAAATTGTAATAATTTGATTATTTTTCATATATTTGATTTAATCTAAATGTCATTTCCGTTCAATTGGTATTTGTTTTGACAGCTTTAGTTCTTCCGGTCAATTTAAAATAATGTTGATTTTGACTTTACGTCACATCCACTGTATTTCTTTTACTATTTATTTTTAACTTCCGGTTGTTTTAAAATATCTGTCCTGTTACGTCACATCCACTGTATTTTATTAGTATTTGATTTGAACTTCCGTTTCCGATTTAATTTAAATTTGTGAATTAAATTATTAGTTTTTGATTTGAACTTCCGTTTGCGATTTAATTTAAAATGTAGTAAGTTTTTATTTTGAATTTCCGTTTAAGAATTAAATTAGTATGTTGGGATTTTATTTTGACTTCGACAGCATTTCTGATTGGTTTATTCTATTTTTATATAACTTCCGCTTTTTGTTTTGACGAATTTGATTGTGAACCGTTGTGAGAAATCAGTATAAATAGGCCGTAATGTGGCCAGTAAGGGCAGACTTTGTACGCTCAGCAGTGAATAAACACCTCAAGTTTAAGTAAGTGCTTTCCTTTATCCCATTATTATTTACATCTATATTTGTGTGAACTTTCGTAAAAATTATGTGTGAATGTGACAACAACGGCGATGATGCGCCGACAGCAGCGGTGGGATCCACCATGCCCCTGTTGAGGTCTTCCGGATCCAGGGCCCGTAAGCCCGCCCCGGCTACGCAGCCGGAACCCACCTTCTCTCTGGAGCAAGTGATGAGCCTCGTGATCTCCATTACGAAGCAAGCTGCATCCAGCGCTGCCTCTAGCGCTGTGACCGCTGCGCTGAATGCTACTTCAGCGCCGTCTCGAGATCGTGGTAATTTCTACCTACCACCATTTGACCCTGATGTACGCTCACATGACATCAGGGACTGGTGTGCCAACGTTGACCAAACTATTTAAAACGATTGGTATATCGCCCCACGAAGCTCGTATGAAGGCAATACTGCAGTTGAAAGGCAGAGCGAAAACCTGGGCAGACATATGGTCGCTGCAGTCCACTACATGGGAGCAGGTGAAACACGACCTGATCCAGACATTTGGCGAAGAGTTCCGGTATGCTGACGACGTCCAGCGGTGGCGCAACTTCACATCGGAGCAGGCAAGCAGCCCGCAGCCGTCAATGAAGCCCTTCGTGTGCTGCAAGTGAGGGAATCCTGGACATGTCGTGGTCCGTTGCACGAGAAGTGGCAGCCAAGCTGACGGTGGACAACATGCTAGAAGTAGTGAAGGGCGAGTGGATTTCGTTTATCTGCCCTCAGGCACGAAAATAAAGGTGAGTTGTTTTGTTTACGATTCTGGTGCTGAATGCTCGTTAGTAAAAGCGAGTTGTGTAGCCAAATTAAGTGGCAAACGAGTTAATTATGTTGTTGCGTTAACTGGTATTGGTCAAACGCGTTTATTCAGCACAGACAAAGTCATATACAGTAGCGTTGCGATTAGCGAGCAACAATTTGAGATTTTATTTTTCTACCCGACATTTACTTGCAAAGTAAAATTATGATAGGACAAAGGCAGCAATAACAACTCCGCCCCTAAGACGACCCACTGACCAAATGTGGTCAGAATTGGCCGAGTGGAACATGCACTGCTGTTGATTTTTCGGTTACAGGTTAACACACAAGGACATGTTCAAGCAGGATGACAGTGGGGGACTGTGCTGCATTCTTTGGATCTCCTGTACGCATAATCGCTGATCAAGGCCGGTGCTTTTCGAGCGAGGAGTTTCAAGACTTCTGCCAAGGAAACAGTGGATTGCAACCACTGCATCCATTAAGCCAGCTACAGATCTATTTTCTTTTGAATTTGGTGAGTCGTTTTCATTATGTTTTGACTCTGGTACCGAGTGCTTCCCTGGTAAACAACAGCAATTGTAAAGTGTTGCGTCAGTTCAATAGTTTAGCTGGTTACTATAGGAAATTTGTTCCAAACTTTTCGAAGATTATGGCTCCTTTATACGAATTAACGAAAATTTTGATCTCGACTTGCCGTGTGAACTCCATACAGACGCTATTTCTCTTGGTTATGGTGCTGTTCTAATTCAACGCCATGCTAATAATCCTCATGTAGTGGGTTATTTCAGCATGCGAACAACCAGTGCGTTTCGGCTGTAGATAACTACACTAGCTATTAAACATTTTCGCCATTTCTTATACGGTAGATGTTTCAAAGTCATAACAGATTGTAATTAATTCACTTACGCCTAGAATGCACCACTGGTGGGCATTCCTGCAAAATTTTCAGTTTGACATTGAATATAGGAAGGGTGACAGACTTTCTCATGCAGATTGCTTTAGCCGTAACCCCGTAGAATTCGGCGCTAATAAAACTCATAGTGAAAATGTTCCGTTATAATTTTTAGTAAACTCCTCTACATTAGATCATAACTGGCTGCTTATTGAACAAAAGCGAGATCCTGTTCTTAAAAACATAGTTGAACAACTGGGATCCGATACAATTCCAAAAGATATAGCAAACACTTATATATCTCAAGATAAACTCTTAAGACGTAAAGTTCAGATTGATAATAAAACTCGTAAACTTATTATAGTGCCTCAAAATTACAGATGGAATCTTATTTCCCATTATCACGATACCCTTCAGCATTTTAGTTGGGAGAAAGTACTCGCTAAACTAAGAGAACAGTATTGGTTCCCAAGCATGTCAAAATTAGTTCATTGAAAATTGCGTTAGTTGTAGAATTCGAAAAGGTATGTCCGGTGCTAAACAGGTCACTCTCCATCAAATCGCTATCCCTTTTCTCACCATCCATGCTGATATAACTGGACGTATGAGTGGTAAACGTAACAATACTGAATATGCATTTGTATTTATAGACGCTTTCACTAAATATACTCATTTAATTTACACCAATAAATCGGACGTCAAGATACAGCTATATGTTGTTTACAAGAAGTAATTTCTATTTTTGTTACCCCAAACAGACTCATAATAGACCCGGACAAAAATATGACCTCCACTGACTTTAAAAACTTTTGCCAGCGCTTCGGTATTGAACATCACGTAGTAGCTAAAGGTGCTAGTCGGGCAAATAGTCAGGTGGAACGAATTATGAAAATAATTAGAGATAATATGTCGGTTGTAGAGCTTAATAAACCTTGGCATAGTGCTATTCGAGATTTTCAGTAGGCTATTAACGCTACTATTTCTAAAAGTACGGGAATATCTCCGATGGAGTTGTTATTTGGGAAAAAGTGTTCACCACCAGGTATTAAGCTCTTACAAATTGACATTGATGAACCAATTGAAGATCTCAATGCTGTAAGATAATTGTTTAAATTAAGGATGGACGAGCGATCATTTCAGGACAAATTACGATTTGATAAGGGTAAAGCTCGTGTAAATCCTTTTAATGTTGGAGATTTTGTCCTAATGCCTAAACATGAGAGACATACTACTAAGCTTGGCCCTAAATATGAAGGCCCTATGGAAGTTTTAGAGATTTTGCCAAACAATCGTTATAAAGTTAAGCATGTCAATTTACGGGGTTGTTCCGAAAAGATCGCTAGTCATGATTTTTGAGACCAGCACCTCTGGCTCAAAAAAAAAATCCATTTATGGATAATTGTAATGATATTAATTGTATTGATAATAATGCTCATGATTAACCGACCGTATGGGCGGACAAAAAATATTGTAGCTAACCTATCCACTTTTCCTTCCTTAAACACTGGCTGATCACCATGTGTATCCTTGTTCCCGGTCTTAGGGCTAGACCCCAGGCGGGTGATGCCATGTGGTATGGCTAGATCCAAGGCGGGTGATGCCATCTAGATAGGCTAGATCTTAAATGTGTGGTGCCTTTGTAATGTTTGTATAAATATTGTAATTGCAAAAAAATATTGTAGCTAACCTATCCACCTTTCCTTCCTTAAGCGCTGGTTGGCCACCAAGCGTATCCTTACTCCCGGTCTGAGGGCTATATCCTAGGCGGGTGATGCCATATGATTGGCTAGATCCAAGGCGGGTGATGCCATGTTAGGGTTTTTTTGTTTGGCTATATCCTAGGCGGGTGATGCCATATGATTGGCTAGATCCAAGGCGGGTGATGCCATGTTAGGGTTTTTTTGGCTAGATCCCAGGCGGGTGATGCCATATGGTATGGCTAGATCCAAGGCGGGTGATGTCATGTAATGGAGCTGATCCTATATAGGTCATGCTTATTGAACTTATATACAGCGCAGAGAGCGCGCTGGACCAGAATGGCCGTATGGGCGCAGAACTAATACTTGAATTTAAATTGTAATAATTTGATTATTTTTCATATATTTGATTTAATCTAAATGTCATTTCCGTTCAATTGGTATTTGTTTTGACAGCTTTAGTTCTTCCGGTCAATTTAAAATAATGTTGATTTTGACTTTACGTCACATCCACTGTATTTCTTTTACTATTTATTTTTAACTTCCGGTTGTTTTAAAATATCTGTCCTGTTACGTCACATCCACTGTATTTTATTAGTATTTGATTTGAACTTCCGTTTCCGATTTAATTTAAATTTGTGAATTAAATTATTAGTTTTTGATTTGAACTTCCGTTTGCGATTTAATTTAAAATGTAGTAAGTTTTTATTTTGAATTTCCGTTTAAGAATTAAATTAGTATGTTGGGATTTTATTTTGACTTCGACAGCATTTCTGATTGGTTTATTCTATTTTTATATAACTTCCGCTTTTTGTTTTGACGAATTTGATTGTGAACCGTTGTGAGAAATCAGTATAAATAGGCCGTAATGTGGCCAGTAAGGGCAGACTTTGTACGCTCAGCAGTGAATAAACACCTCAAGTTTAAGTAAGTGCTTTCCTTTATCCCATTATTATTTACATCTATATTTGTGTGAACTTTCGTAAAAATTATGTGTGAATGTGACAACAACGGCGATGATGCGCCGACATGTCCATCCTTAGGCACCCACCTTTTGGAGACTGTTGCCCAGAGGTCAATGGCTCAGATGAACCATGGGAAAAACTTACCACTGCCTTTGATTTCACACATGATATTTCATAGCAGAATTTGCTCTTTATTAGCGATTTAAGAAAGAAAGAAAATGTATTTATTGCGACTCGTACAGGAAAATCACAAACTAAACTAAACACAGCAAAATAAAAATCCAAACTATATAAAAAAAAGTAACAAAAAGAAAATGAAACAGAAAGTCCTATACGAGGCCAAAAGGCTCCTATCTCAGCATGATGCTACGACATTTAAAAAATAAATATTGCAGCGCTGGTATTCTGATAGGGCCCGCTGTGATGTCACGGGCATTTAAGCGCGATTATTATTTATCAGCGAGATTATTGCTCAGTGCAATAAATAATACAAGATGGTATTTTTGACATAAAGAGGACTCCTCAAAATGTCATAAAATGTAAATAGTGTTCGTTTTGTTTAAAACGAAGCTCGTCGACCACATTCTGTTTGACTTTGCTCTACTGCACATAGTTTCAGATTTCACAAAAAAGTCTAAACTCAACACTTTTCAGAAAGTAACTGGAATTAATCTGTTTGATAGTGGTCAATTACGATTCTGATCACTGAGTCATAAAAACGAAAGATACAGTACCCGGCGATAAATATTGCACATCGACCTTTGGAAAGAGACAATCGGCTAATTTCGGCTTCGTAGAGCATTATTTCTGTCGCACGAAATACAAACAGTCCGGTATTCATTAGGAGCTGTTAAAACAATTATGATTTGCTTCTTTTGATAATTATTTTTATTCTTTGTATAAAATACAAAAAAAAGGTAAAGGTCGATGTGCAATATTTATCGCCGGGTACTGTACCTATCTCATACAACCTCAGAATCTAGTAATAAACCCAACAAAATAGTATTTACCTGTATATTAGTATGGACTTGTGACAGTTTCACACTCTCCCTGCATTTGCCATCAACCAGATCCCAAGTACACATCTCACCGGCTTCTGATGACGACACTATGAAGTTATTGTCCTGAAATGAGAAATAAAATATGAATATTATAATAATGAGAGATTGAAATTGTAGCGGTATATAATAGGGTATTAATGAATATAATTATATGGAAATATATTTGGAACGGGCCTATTTTAGTGTCCACTGTGACACTTACATAGGCTCCAAGTGGCATATTAGGCCATTTGTAAAAGATTTGCAAAAAAATATTATAAAAAATATTATTAAAAATATTATCAATCAGTGCAGATGTTTATAATAATCCAGCTAAGCAAAATAGAGCTTATCCGTAGCTTATCAAACAGTCTATAGTTATATAATTTCTATAAAAAATCCCTGCTTCATACATACATTTGGCAAAATAATTTAATAAACAGTCCCAAAAACCCACCTGAATAATTGAAGCCCTGGACAAACACGTTACTGGTGCGGTATGTCCAACAAGCAAACATCTCGGTGTCATCTTCAAATTATCCGGATCCACCTGCCATATGCAGATCTGACCATCATAGCAGCCGGTGACGAGCGTCTTCTGGTCCCGGGACAGGTAGACGGAGGACACGCAGTGGGTTGGGGCGTGCTTGCCCCATAGCACTACAGGTACTATGAGGTTTGTGCCGGGCATGGCTGTGAAGACCAGAGGTTTATTTTAGCAATATTTCATCTACACCGATAAATAAAATTGAAGTATCTTTTCATTATGGGAGCCGTTCAAGTATTACATAAGCAAACTTTTTGCATATATTAACCCCCCTCCCTCCCCCTCGTCAGAGAAAGTAAGCAAAGCTCATACCACCCCCAGCTTACGTAAACATTGGTACATGCATTTTTCAATGTGTTCTGGTTTCTTTATTGATTCATGTGCAGCAGTATAAGCAAATATGCAAACCAAAGACCCCCCCGCTCCCTTGTAGTGATTACGTAATACTTGAATGGCCCCATGTCAAAATAACAGCTTTGTTCTAAATGTGTAAAGGCCTGAAGGCGGAGAAAAAAGTACGCTCCGCGGATAAATATTCCGCCGCAGATTTACCACAAACTCAACGCACATGGTGTGCGATCATTTGTTGCCCGGAAATGTAGAAAAGTGCACGCTATGGAACAGGCACAACGCGGACTAAAGTCCGCCATGTGCGTTGCTTCGCCTAGTCATAGTCACACGAGTTCTATTTTTTTCGGGGACTCCCCAGTGCTTTTGTCCGGTCCGCTCTCTGCATGTCCTCGGTTATTCGGGGGACTTTTTGTACGCGGTACTTTTAATCCCTCGTTTGCGTTACTCGATACAGTTGTAAGCGATCTATTTTAACGGACAAAAAAGTCCGTCGTCTGCGCAGGCCTTAAGAAAGTATATTATGTGGTACTTATAACAAAAAAAAAAAATTGTCTGTCTGTTTGTTTATTTTTAATCTCCAAAATGGCTGGGCGGACTATGAATGAAATTTGGTATGGGGCCCTGGGGAAGGACATAAGCTATTTTTTATCAACATACCACATGGGCGAAGCCTTGGGGGGAAGCTAGTAAATAAATAAAAATCTTTATTGTAGACCCACAAGATCCATAAAAACATATTTTCCTAATTTATATTTATAACCCAGACAGTCAGACTTACATAGTTGAAAGTTTACTGTTTACCAACTTCTTACATCGGACTTTGCACTTTTTATTTTTGTTTTTATCTGATGTATGACTATTATCTGACTACCGTATTGGTTGTCTTTTAGTCTGTGCTAAATAAATGTATTTTCTTTCTTTTCTTGTTGTCAGACATTGTGTGTAGAATAAGAACGTTAGTAAGTCTCTCTATAGTGTGATTAAAAAAAAGGTATAATTTGCATCTGAATTTAATGAGGTCATCTTGAGATGTAGGTCATCTTCATAGAATATTGATTTGAACTTGATTAATGAGAAAGATTTAGCATGGATAAACAGGACTACATCCTTTACAGGAGCATTGGAGTGGCCTAGATTATAAGCAGGGAACTGGAATACTTGTGTACCTTTTAACCATAATAAATTGGTTTAAGGCCGGGAAGTCAATGGTGGTGACATTATTGAAACTAAAGATATAAGTAATACAGAATCATTTTTATGATTAATCATTTTAACTTTTTCCTCACTGTTGGACAAAGCTCCTATTCCCAAATAAATAAAAAGAAAATTAACTCTGGGCAAAATTATATATCCCTCTCACAAAGAGGGGGCCTGTGTCCCAGCAGTGGGAATTAATAGACTATGCTTTTACTAAATTACATATATAATAGGAACTGCAATAATTTTGTTTCTATCACTTTTATATTATAGAAATGTATTACATTACAAGAAGGTAGGAGGGATATGTTACAGATGCATTATATAGTTGAATATAACTAATTTATTGCAATACCGATTACACAATAAACCTTGTGATACCTGCCCCTCTCTAATGCTTTTTATCAGGCAAAGGCATAGGCTGAAAGAACTTGAAATGTCATGTAAGTAACAGATAGTGGAGAAATCTAGGAAAAATGTGTCCAGCATATGTAACAGTGGAAAAAATCTAGTAAGAAGTGAGTATTGATAAGAGATTTTAGTAATCTCGATGTTTAAAAGCAATTTCCAATCGGAGACAGCACTGAGAAGATAAATATTAAACAATTATTTTTCCATTCAATTTGACATCTCTATGAGATTCCTATTGGTCACAATCATGTGACAAATCATATTTTACATAGCTACGTTAGGTAACAGCATAAATAGCACACAAATGTACCGCGAAGATGTTTTTTTAGCATAATAATATGATAAGACATAGCTTTCGAGGATCATCTGCCTCTAACCCAAGGACAAATCAATTTATTACCTGCCTAGTACTCTTAGCAACCGATAAAAAGGTTTTAACAACTTCTGCACTGCTAAACGTCCATGGAGGCTACCAAAACTTGCACTGAACTGCACTTATTCAATTTTAATTTAATAAAAACACGATTACTGCGACAAAAATCAATCGTCCCTGCTGTCACTCTTTTGACAGCTAGCTGATTTCACTTGACGTCAGTGTTGCCAACAGATAAACTAGCTCTCCACCAGATTCAACTTCGAAAACCACCAGAAAACCACTAACAAAAATCGACCCTACTCCAAAAATCGCTAAAATTTCCACTAAACTTATTTATTAGTAAAAAATGTACTTTATTATTACGTAATAAAATATTTAAAATCAGTAAATCAATATACAATATTATTAGTAAATTAACAACTCAAAATGAGGAACATAAAAATCTTAATACTTAGATATAAATTAATTAAGTAAGAGTGAACAGGCTTCTTCTGGGTAAGCTCACTCCATCGTAGACTTTATCTGTGTCATCTCTGACCTAGATTAGAGTCAAGAGCAAACCCATTTCAAATAAAAAAAAAAAAATTACGTGTCACGATGTTTGTCCGCGATGGAATCCTAAACTACTTAACCGATTTTAATCAAATTCGTACACCGTGTGCAGTTTGATCCAACTTGAAAGATCCATTTATAATCTTTTACAACAATATCATATGACAAAAACGTTAGCCACAGCAACGCGTGGCCGGGTCATCTAGTTATTTAATAAAAACAACAACTATAAAAAAGTGATATTCTAAAATTCGTCTTCTTCAGATGAATTTTTATCTGCATCATCGTCGGTTTCACATTTATATGATTCTTTGGTACTGATTTGTTTTATAACTTTTATTGGAATTTACCTACACAGTAAAAGAAAATACTCCTGAAAATTAAATGAAATAAAAATTATATATTTCGTAACATTTTAATAATTTAGTGGTTGAGTGATAGCATTTTCAGTAATTGAAACTGAATTCTACTAAACCACTAAGAAAAACCACCAGCCACTAAAAGCAATATTTCGCCACTAAAAGGGGGGTCGAAACCACCAGTTTTAGTGGAAAATCCACTAAGTTGGTAACACTGCTTGACGTTGACGTTGAAAGTTATTATCGTAATGTTGGCGAAGTTGACATCTTACATTGTCCTGTTACACGAAATGAAAATAACCGTCAACAAAATTAAATTCATTATACATTTTGCTTTTTTTATTCAGTTTCTGGGTCCTGCGTAGCTGATAACCCAAGGAAAGAATAGAATAAAACCATTAAAAAGTATGTGTGGTAAGTATTATTTAACGCGCGCCTTTATTCAATTTTTTCATTATCAGACTACGATTATATTATATTGTTTCAGTTTCTGTGCAATACCTGCCCTCATTATTGTAATTGCTTGTAGCCATCGATTCATATCTCTGCTTGTAGCAATTAATCCTCAGTTTCTCGCGCGTCTTTGCATGTCGTTAATTTAATCTCCCCCAATCTACATGACGAGGAAAACCGACAAAGGAGGTCTGAACGCAGTACATACAAAAGAGGCTTGAAATTAATTTTAAAACTCGAACAATATTTTACGTGATTTACCCACAATGACAGTTTTCGTTACTGGGTGCAATGCTGATATTTTATTTGCATTTTAAATACGACAAAATAGCCAGAAACAATGACCGATAAAGGAAAATCAACTCGCTCGAAGCAGAGCGTCAAAGAAGACAAAGTTGTAGATTTAGCCGCTAAAATCGACGAAACTGATGAGATGAAACTCAAAATGCTGGCTGCATTAGACAAACCTGAGCCTGGTGATAGTTTGTACCCACCTGAACTGAATGCTCATTTGATTGAACAACTTAAAGTAGGTGAAATTACGTTTAACTTTTATATTGATAGAGTATACTAACAAGCTCCTATCATTTACTTACTCGTATAAGATTCTCCCGTTGCAAGTTGCAACAAGTAATTCTCAGGAAGATTAGATGAAAGGGTAAAGACTAAAGACTGCCAAACAATAAAAAAGGGCAGCAAAGCCGTTATCCAAATTGCTCATTATAATCCAACTTACTCCATTTTTTGAGCTTCTCAACAAGGCCAGATAATTCAGTTGGATTGTGTAACCGTGTGACACATCAAGCTATACATTACCAGTTTTAGCTGAATTCGCATTGTATAGGTTTAGCGTACCTACAATGAGAAGTCAGCTTATACTGGTTTATTGCTTGATGTGTCGCCGTGCGTACCACCACTAAGTAACATTAACATTCATTTTTATTCATTATACCAATTCTAGATAATGACGTGTGACAATAATGAACTACGCAAATGCGTGTACTTAAAAGACCAAAATGCGAAAGAGCTAAACAAAACTATAGCCGATCTAAACCAACGTATACGTGACATCATTTCTGGTACTGGTCCCGCCATATCCTCAAAATCCGCCGGTATCATCAGCGCAAAGATAACTGACCTCTGCAAACAAAACCGCCACTTGGTCGCTGAAATAGAAAGCTATAAGACAAAGAATGCAGCTTTAGAACGAAAAGTGATGCAGCTCGATATCCTGAATAAAGAACATGAAAAACTAGACATATGCTTGTGTAAAGACGAACCTATAGACGCAAGCCCTGATGAGCTAAAAGAGCTCAACAATAAACTGTCGTCAGTAAACAAAAAGCTTTACGACAGTAAGAACAGGAACTTGGAGTTAAAAAACGAAATACTGATGGCTACGAAAATTCTTCAGAATGAATTAGGGGATAAGTTTACTAGTATCAAAGAGTTGCAGAATGATGTGATTGGTTGGAAAGGCAGGGCGCAGCAGATTGTGTTGCTGCAGGCCAAAGTTAGTGACCTTGAAAATAAATTGAATGGAAAACCAAAGACGGATGGCCAGTTACCTGATGTCAAGAGGAAGGATCCAAGTCAGGTATGGTAAACATAACGACATCATGCCTGTAATACCCGAAGGGTTAGGCAGAGCAGTACTTATAGACTACATGTGAAATGAGGGTGTCCGAAGGAAGGAGAGTCTCATTTTTCCAATTATGTTTAAGTCCCATGTAATAGGAGGCGTACCCGTTGGATGCGACCAGCACAGAACCGGTCGAAGTGGAGGTGCTTGGGGGAGGACTATGTCCAGTGGACGTCTTTCGGCTGAAATAAAGAATAGGGGACGAGCATGTTGCCATCAACTTGACACAAGTCTCCTTGAGACTACGGGCTGCTACTAGGAAATTCATGATGTATAAACCCAACAACACTGCAGGAACTGGGGACCGAACTCAAAACTTCATGCTCAGCAATAGCTTTTGTAACCACTAGACCAATGAGGCTTTCTAAAATGTATGCAGATATTAGGATAGGGTTTATTGTTTGTAAAATTGAGTACCAACTTATCCGTGTTTTCTTATCTGTTGTGTCTGTTGTCTGACGTGTGTTTGTTTGTGGTTGTAGTTCTGTCTGTTTGTTTGTTTTGTGTGTGTTTGTTGTTTGTTTGTGTTGTTTTCTGTTTTGTCTGTGTGTTTGTTTTTTGTTAATTCCCCAAAGAAAATTGACGTACTGTGTAAGCAAAAAAAACAATAACACAGTAACAATGATATTTTAGTAAAAATATCATTGCACAGTAACAAATACCTCACCATGTACATGGACGTAAGTTTTTGGGTTTTACATCAAGATTTGCCCTCTTGAAAAGGCTTATACTGCTTTTCTTATTTCTGCTGTTTTGTTATTATACCTTTAGTGTCCCTGTGCAGGGCAAAGGCCTAATTTCCCTCCTTCCACTTATCTTAATGCTGTTTGGAGCCACTACTCTAAGTAAACAGTTGAGTTCGTCCGTAATTTTGGGCCGGCAGACACTGTCGTTCGTCGAAAATAGGGACAGATGCCAGCACATCAAGCTACCCGAAACTGTCAAATTTTCCCAATCAACATTGAACCTTATACTTCAGCGATAAAGTTGAAAATCGATTAAAGAAATTTGACAGATTGTAGTAGCTTGATCTGCTGGCGTCTGTACTTAAATAATAAACAAAACACTTTGCTAAAAGTTGTGCTGTTCTCTTTGCACAGCTTATTCGCGACATAGAACAAAAAAGGAAGAAAGAAGTGGAGCAGGCTATGAAGGAAATGGAGGGTCTGAAAGAAGAAAATCAAGATTTAAAGAGAAAATTGGAAGGTTCTAGATGCAGGATTAGAAATTTGGAATGCGACGCGACTACTGTTAGACAGAAGATGCAGACTTTCGTTGAGAAGAGCAGCCATGATGACTTGTTGATTAATGAACAGAGGGTGAGAACAATTTTCTTAAAATTCTGACCTATTCCACAAGTTACCCGTGGGGTAATAATTGCGTAGCAGTGGGTGTAGCAATGGGTTTCATTTTGACAGTTCAACGACATTCATTGCGTTATTTACGTTGTAGAGCAAGTAATTGTTTCGAACATAATGAAGCAATGAATTATCAATATTCTTCAAAATGATTCAGATTGTGATTGTGTTGCGCAATAAGGGTGCCGTTTGTGTTCTTATAACAAATTAACAGTCGTTAATTTTTAGTTTGCTCCAAACCAAACATTGCCGTTTTCTTTGTAGAAGATTGGTATGTAGGTAACTTATTTTTTCATTAATTTACTTGCAGAATCAAATCAAATCTTCAGAGCTTTATTATCAGGAAATCCTTAAAGAGAACACAGCTAAAATGAATAAGATGAACGTCGAAATCGGTGAATACCAAAAGCTAACACAAAATACTGCTGCCAAAATAGACGCTCTTAGAAAACAGTCCACTGAAAAGGCAGCCAAAATTGAAGAACTAAGAGCCCAACTCTTAAGATATGAGGAATGTTCTCTTCAAAGCATATTCTTCACTCCAATGAAGACAGCTACAGACAACGAAATAAAAAAGCTATCCGAATTAGTAGTGATCTTAAATTCGAGGTTAGACGCCGAAAGACGCAAATGGGATGAGTTAGAAACCAGCAACAGGAAAATTAAAGAAAGGAAAAGGCGTTTGGAGAGAAAAATCGCCAGTTTAGAAGATGAAATACGATCGCTCAGAGATTCCAGAAAAGGTTCGAGGATGTCAAAGACTTCAATCGTAAAAGACCATAATTTTGACTTCAATAACGGATCTTCGGTAGTTGTTAAAAAGTCTTCTACTGAAGGGAGCGGTAATAAGCCTACTGATTCTGGAACAGGTTCTGATTCCCAACCTGGTGACGAACTTGCTTTGGATGATTTAAAATACAGACTAGAGTTGACAGAAGAGAAACTAAAAATCCTAGAGGATAAACTAAAGATGTTGGAAGAAGAAAAACAGTACGATTACAATCATTTGACTGAGATGATACAAACGTCAAAACAGTTGTTCAATGAAGCGCTGGCGGTGCTTCAAAGAGAGAAATGCCTATGTTCGTAGTTATTTTTTTACGATATTTATTTTCTGTTGTTCTAATTACATAGTTTTGAGATACAAGCATTTTGAATATTAATATTAACGCGCTACAGCAATCGTTAGCGATTTTATAGGCTATTCAATTAATTTGAAACTATAAGTTATTAATTATTTACTTTATTTATAGATACAAAATTGATTTTATATTTTTAAATTACTATGCGGCAACATTTTTACTGGTTTTTATATGGTAGAAATATTATGTAACGTTGGCTACCCCAACCGCCGCCATTTGTCATTTTTTTGGCATGCGCGTACGGAGATGCTACGAAAATCGTGCTCTTGAGTGTTTTCTTACAATACCGAGTTTTAAACTTTGTTTGTGAATCGTGAAAACCCGTGTTGCTCTGTGAAATATCAGTGCTTTATTATATTTATTGTGTTTTTGTGTTAAAAACATTCATCATGAATAAAACTTGCGCAAGGTGTGAGAAAACAGTTTATCCGACTGAGGAATTGAAATGTTTGGACAAGGTAATTTTCACTTGTATTCCTTTTAAAACCTATTACGAACCGGTTAACTTTTTTATTGCATATTTTTACGAGAATTGCGATAGAAATGCCGATTTGAAAGCTGGTCATTGAATGTAATTTTCGGTGTTCTCAATTCAACTGACTAACTTTTTTCGTAACTATTGTCGTGTGCCGGGCACATCAATTCATACAGCCGGACGCGTGACTCATTAAATTATATAAATTGCTGCTGATATCATTGTGAGCTCTTTTAATACCGCATCTGTACTTGCATCGACCTTTTTACCTAATTAGAGTCATCTTAGGCAATACGCGACCTTGTGTCACATTATTGTATCGATTGTATTCAAATGATATCTCTTGGAATAATGGAGCTAATTCCTTAGATAATTAGATAAAATTGGCGACCATATTACCGCGAATTGTTTACATACTCTATTTAAAATTTATCATCTAATATCACTTGCCTAATATTTTATCTTTAAAGATAAGAACCGAAATTATGTACTTTAGTCTCCTAAATTAGATTACAAATCTTTTGAATGTTATGAAAAGTGATTTTTACAGCGTAAAAAAGTTTTTGACAAACTGAAAAATAACTTTCAGCCTACAAATCCTAAATCTACAAAATCAATCATAATGAACATTACAAGAAGTGTTGAAAGGAAAAGTTTGGCAATCTAAACATTGTTGTCATATTTTCATCTACAAACATAGACAATGAATGTCTGTTGTTTATGTTGCAACATTCATTAGGGGTGCATAACAACCTGTTTGGAACACCTGTACTGTACCGATTTTGACCGGACTTTCACTGGCAGATAGCTGATGTTATAAGGAGTAACATAACTTGGGCTTTTATTAGAAAAAAAATTAAGGTTCTGTGCAAAAAAAAAATATAAAACCCATGAAATCCAATTCATTTTCTGACAGGCACGCAAATGAAGTCACAGACACAGCTAGTATTAATATATTTTATATTTACAAATTGCTTCAGTAAGGGCTGATTTTCAATCTCCAGATAACTTTTATCTGCAGAATATAATTGGCGGTTTGACATAATTTCTATACAAAAACTGCCACACACTGCCATATTTATTTCTCATAAATAATACTTATCTGACGCTTGAAAAATCTGACCTTAGTCAAAAAAGTTCATAGTAATTCACAGCTTATAAAACTCCATTTCATCCAATATCATCTTCAATGTTAGGTACCAGAGGAATGAGTAGGCAGATGTTAAAATGACCAGTCCATCAAACATGCACTTTTATGGAAAATAATGTGCTAATTTCAATATCTGGTTTGAAAATTGAATATTTTTAACATGACTCATGAGGTCTTTTTAGCCTCTTAAACATTCCTTAGCCAGAAAATGCCTTTTTGTGATAAATTTAAATTAGAATAGAATATTCTTTATTATGTACACTATAAATATTACAGTATATAAATGTCAAAATTTTACAAAGCATAACACAATGGGCGGTCTTATCGCTAAAAGCGATCTAATAAATTGTTTATTTTGAATTAGCCTAAGAATAAGCACTTTTTGAAAATTATTTTTTTTAACAGACAGCTCTCTAAATGCCTGTGGGGTGTGCGGGGAAGGGTTGTTTATGCTTTTATGTTCAAAATAGTACTGATTTGCAAACCCTAAAATGCCTGCCACTCACCACTTCCTAGTTTTTTAGCTGAGGATAAGGACTTAAGGAGTGGGATAGGGTGCTCTCCAGTAAGTTGGTATTTTTTTATGAACATGTAATAATCACCATTGGCGTGCAATGGGACAGTATTATGTCCAGCAGTGGACTGCTGCAGGCTGATGATGATAAATAATCACCATACTTGAAAAAGTAAAGTAAATGGTGATTAGAGTAATAACTGTTTCATGAAATCATCATTCTTTGGACTTACGTGGTCTTAGAGAGTTGTGTTGATGACTTTAATGATTATAATTCTGTAAACACATATTTCTTACGGCCGCGATTCATATATTAATCAACGTATAACTTAATGCTGACCAGCAAATTGCAAAAAACGTAAGAAAATTTGAATTTCGCGGGCTACCTTAGCGCTTCCCCCTTAAGGTTAAAAGTTGAATGGGAAAATTTGATACTTTCGGGTAGCTTGGTGTGATGGCGTCTGTACATCATAGAATTACACATACATAAACTCATGCTTCCCAATGGGGGTAGGCACTAGGCAGAATCTGAAGCAGGTGCATTCTGTAGTTTCTGCCTACTTCTTTTGCTTTGTTTACATTTCATACATTAAGTTGTTATAATATTTTGCTTCTTTCCATGTGCTAACAATTAGTGTTTTTGTCAATAGTGAATTGTGATTCACATTCAACAAACAAGTGGTTTTGTGGAAGTATCATATTCATTATCATAATCAGCCTCGAGGAGGGGCTTGTGTCTAAGTAATAACAGCCGCACGGGTCGATCGATCAGGTTAAGCTACGCTTGCCGCGGTTGGTCCGTGGATGGGTGACCATCTTCATATACCAAGACCCCTCCGTGCCTCGGATAGCACGTTAAGCTGTTGGTCCCGGCTGTCATTCGTGGATCTTTGACAGTCGTTACTCTCTGAGCTAACTCTATTGGTTATCAGGCCAGGCTCCATACAAAAATGCCCATCATTCTTTATGACCTCATAAAATGTGTACAGGGAGCAACCTTTTCCATAGTGAAAACATAACTATCAACACAACACACTTCATAACTCACTTCACTTTGTATTCTTTGTTTTTTAGGGTTCCATACTCAAAGGGTGAAAACGGGACCTTATTACTAAGACTCCACGGTCTGTTTGTCTGTCTGTCACCAGGCTGTATCTCATGAACCGTGATAGCGCTAGATAGTTGAAATTGTCACAGTTGATGTATTTCTGTTGCCACTACTTATAACAACAAATAATAAAAAAATAAATAAAGTAAAAATTTAAAGGGGTATAAAAGAAACGTTTTTTTGTTCGGCGTTTTATGCCTTGTGGTACGGAACCCTTCGTGTGCGAGTTCGACTCGCACTTTGCCGGTTTTTTCATAACTTTTTCATATAACAGGCCATTCTATTATACCTTAATTGTAGTTTATTACGAGTTATCCTTATTAAGATTAATTAGTCATGAGGTGAAGTCATGATACCGACATTGTTAGGTCATTATTGTCTTATATGTATGGGTAATCCATGAGGTAAATGGAATAAACTGAAATTACTTGTGCAAGGTTAAAATAAATCCATTTTTGTCAAGTTATCACTTGTAGACACAAGGACAATACCTAATAATTCACACATAACTAACTAAGCATAATAATTGCCACGCAGTAATGTAATCTTTGAAGATTTTACTCTAATCACAATTAATGTTATAAATAATCCCTGGTAGGTGGTGGAAACATACAAAGTGACAGGGACATGACGTTCATACCGTAACTATGAATTTAGCACATGATTCTAGACTAGCATAGAAATTTTCCGTCGGTTATAGAAAAAAATCTGCCTTTCCATAGACGTACGCGGTCAAAATGTATAGCTGAATAGCTGATTATTTTTTAATAGCCGACAATATAACTTCCACCTCAGGGGTTTAGGTAATATTATGGGCTGGTGTCCGCAACTCCACGTCAATACGCGTATTTTGCGTACGGGCGGGGGACATCAAGGAATGCAAGGGGGGTTCAAAACCATGTACTGAATCAGAATCATCCATGGTAATAGAGAGTTAATTCTTGTAATTTTAAGAACGTTAAAAGTCCCGTCTCAATCTGTCAAAATATAAATAATTATAAAAAATAAAAAACACTCCTAGCTTGTCTAAAAGTAAATAAAAAAAAAATATTTAAGACAAGCTAAATGATTTTTTGTGTTGAATGGGCACAAGGTAAGTAATAAATAGATTATTATAATATTTACTGTGCAATTAAACCGCTATTGTGCCCAGAAGTGGAAAACTGAAAACCAATATTTACAGCGAAGTCGGGGGACTTGTATAGAACTGTTCCAAGGAACCGGCTGCCGACTGTCACTGCATACATAAATTACAATATATGTACAATATGCCCCCCGACTGCAATACATTTTTGACGAGTTTTTGACATTGATTGTCGCTGAAATTAGATTGCGCCTAGATTTTGAACGTTTTTAACCGACATCCAAAAAAAGGAGGTTCTTTAATTACGGGATTTAATTCTCGTAGTGCGTGGATGTCCGCGCCACCCTATACAATACTGCCTTGTGAAATGATCATAAAAGTAACACCACAACCTTAATCAGATTTCAATTGTTACTAAGAGTAAAAACGGAACCCTATTACTAAGACTCCACTGTCCGTCTGTCTGTCTGTCACCACTCACCAGGCTGTATCTCATGAACCGTCTTGATAGCTAGACAGTTGAAATTTTCACAGATGATGCATTTCTGTTGCCGGTGTAACAACAATACTAAAAATAGAACAAAATAAAAATTTGAGTGGGGCTCCCATACAACAAACGTGTTTTTATCGGCGTTTTTGCCTTGTGGTACGGAACCCTTCGTGTGCGAGTTCGACTCGCACTTGGCCAGTTTTATCAAAACCTATTTTAATTAAGCGCAAATAATTATCTGTAATTTTAAAATCATTAAGTAATTATGATAATGAATGATACAGGAAAAAGTTCAGGGAACTAAATAATATAATGGTACTGAACCACTGATTAGCAAACTCAGGATATTGTGAAAAAATATCAATGATTACGATATTTTTGTATTTTAAATACCCATGTAATTTTCTAATGGGCTTGTGATATTTCTGTGACAAAATAACAGCACAGCACAGAACAGCAGATAATATAAAAAAAAATCCATTGATACTGTTTATCAGATTGTCTGATTTTGCACTAAACAGAAATTGGGGTTAGACCAATTAGAAAAAAAATTAACTCTTATTAACGAAATCAGTTTCCTGACACGAAACATACCGTTATTTTTTATTAAAAAGATTGCATCTCTCTTATCAATAAAAGAGAAAAAAATAATAAACATGATTTTTACGTCGTAAAATACAACTAAACATAATTTTCAATTCAAAATAACAATTTATCCGAATTGAGAAACCGCAAAAAGATATGATTCCGGCCAGGATCGAACTGGCGGCCTTCTGCGTGTAAAGCAGATGTGATAACCACTACACCACGGAACCAGTTGAGTACTCGCTCCAAATTCGCGACTACATCGTACACCCGCTTTCGTTTTTACATTGAATAGTTTGTTACGTACGTTACACAGTTACACTATACAAAATTGTATGTATTGGTGATTGGTATTCAGACACGCAACATATAATCATGACTGTTTTGTTCATGTCTTACAGTGTTGTGTTGTAATATTCAAATGCTTTGTTGATAAGAAAGTGTGGTATGTATCCATACCATATAAATTCGAAAGTAACTCTTGTCAGTCTGTATGTTATCTTTTCACGCCTAAACCACTGAACGGATTTCGATAAAAATTTGGCAGAGGGATAGATTGCATCCCGGGGAAGGACATAGGATATTTTTTAGCGACATACCTCGCGGAGGAAGCCGCGGGCGGAAGCTAGTTTACGCGTAGAAAAATTTAGTCTGTTATCAAAAAAAAAAAACAATTATCTTTATAGTATTACTAGCCCGCGACTTCGACCGCGTGAAGTTTCTTGTTCCCTCGATCCACACCTGCCCACGCTATTACTTTGTACTCACTTATTGATCTTTCTGACTTTTTTTTTGCTCGTTTTATAAGTGCCATAGCGTGATGTTAAATAGCCTATAGCCTTCCTCAAGAATTAGGCTATCAAGTGCAAAAAGATTTATTTAAATCTGACGGGTAGTTCCAGAGATTATCGGGTTTTCAAAGAAACATTATTATTGGTATAGATATCTACTATCTGTGGAAGTACGTGATGTTTTCGTGGCCTTTTCATAGTATCGGCGTGGTTTCCCCATTCACACTGTAGTGCCAAAGCGCTCAATCGATGTTCTATTTTTTCATTGGTCAGAATAATTATGTATAGCAAAATTGCGTTGAAACTTTTTATTGAAGAATCCATGTAGTTTTTTTGCGAGTGTTACTTTGTAGCTTGAATTGGTCATTTGACAAAAATATTTGTCCATACAAGATGACAGTTTTTGTCCAACCACGCGAAAAGTGAAATTCGGCGTTTTGCCGGGAACAAAAACTATAAACAAACTAATATTTATTTAAGTATTTAAAATCCAATTACACAGTAGGTATGAGTATTGCAATCACTCACTAACATATCGGATATACATTAAAACCGAGTACATCCCGAGGACAGCCGAACACATCCGAAGCGGGTATTTTTTTAATCGTCTTATAAACAAAACATGCGCGGTGTCGCTTACGGTAACAGTTGCGCGTCGATGTCCCTGTCACCCTGTATTTAATATCTTATCATCAGCCTAGCCTTTTCCCAACTATGTTGGGGTCGGCTTCCAGTCTAACCGGATGCAGCTGAATACCAGTATTTTACATGGCACGACTGCCTATCTGACCTCCACAACCCACTTATTGGGTAATACGATACCCCTTGGTAAGACTGGTTGTCAGACTTTCTGGGCTTCTGACTATCCGTAACGACTGTCAAAGAACCACGAATGCCAGCCGAGACCAACGGCTTAACGTGCTTTCCGAGGCACTGAGGGGTCTCGTTATGTAAAGATGGTCACCCACCCATCAACAGACAAACCGCGGCAAGTCTAGCTTAACCTGATCGATCGACCTGTGCAGCTGTTATTATTTAGCCACAGGCCCCTCCCTGTATTTAAAATCTGTTCTATCAAATCAAACATCTAAATTAAATACTACGAAGTAACATCAACTTTGGCCACGTTCCCCACGACCGTGTTCCTTACTTGTCAAACGAAACATTGCAATATCCGATTTCCGATACCTTATTAAGGCGAATAATATGCTCAGCTCGGAATCAATGAATAATAATGATACGGTATTAGGTAACCAGCTATTAAATCATTTATCGCAACATTATAAACAAATAAAGCGTTAAAGTGTACCTCTACAGACCATAGACCACATTATGACGTAGAAAATGGCGGTAATTAGCCGCCTTTTTTGACAGTTACGACTTTGACATAACGATTTGTTGGCGAAAGTTGCTTTCGTGCTTTCTTATGTCTAAAAGTAGCTCGATTTCCGGATTTAGGAATCGGAACACAATCAAATAAACCTTAGCTAGAAAGCCAGAGTTATAAAAAAAAAGTTTTGCATTGCATAGCTAGCATCGCCAGGTGTTCCAATTTGAGCTAGCTAGTCCCGGGGCCTAGCATCTTACTTGGCGCCCAAGTGGGACTTCGTCCTTCCACAATAGGGCGCAAAAAACCCGCTTCGGAAGTGTTCGGCTGTCCTCAGGATGTACTCGGTTTTAATGTTAATGTATATCCGTTCTGTCAGTGAGTGATGGAAAGTATTCTGTTTGTTTTTGTTTTCACTTATGTCGGCGCTCCCGGAGTGCCACTGTTTTTTTTTTACTGTTAACCAATATTTTCCCACTGATGGGCAAAGGCCTCCCCCCACATATTTTTCTACCTTTCCTTATGCTGTGTCTGTAACTAGTCTTTATAACCTGTTTTAGATTTAAACGAAAACAGTAAAACAGACAAATTTTACCCAAACCACAACATATTCACAGACACTCATTTCAATATCACGCATAAAATTGAAATTCTACAATAAATAGAGCAGAAAAACCAAGATTCATGAAATAACTAGATCACGTTCGCAGCTTTCGTAAAAATTGTTTACCAGCGCTGTGGACATAGTAACTGGCAAGGTCGATTGATAAGAGTATTATGTAAATAAAGATAACACACAATAGGGGTATACTCCCGGCGTTAAGTTGCATAATTGATGATAATTTTCGTTCAAGTAGAGCATCTGTTGGAAGAGTATTTGGCGATAGCTTCTTTATAAGAGAAACAAACCGGCCAATTGCCAGTCGGACTCGCATACGAAGGCTTCCGTATCAAAAGGCAAAAAACACCGAAAAATAAAAACCCGTTTCTTGTATAAAAAAAGATTTTTTTATTATATTTCATGTGCAAAAAAAATCTGTGCCATAGGCTTCTGCTCCGTTCACCATTTATACTCTGTTTTTATCCAGGCGGTAAAAAACGTCATCCGGTATATTATTTCTTGTTACAGTGGTAATAGAAATACCTACACACTAAAAATTTCAACTGTCTATTATCTTTCATGAGATACAACCCGCTGACAGATAGATACGGACAGCGGGCTTAGTAGTAGGCATAGGGTCCCGTTGGCACCCTTTGGTTACGGAACCCTAAAAATTAAAGAACAACAATAAACTTCTTTTGCAAAATTACTGCTGTAGGTATTACGATTTTCGAGGTACCTAGTAATAAAACCGGTACAAGTTGGTATTTTACTGTATTAAATCCTCCGACCGTATTACGCTAGACCATCACCCTAATTGAGTATAGTACCCGACGATAAATATTGCTCATCGACCTTTGGAAAGAGACAATCGGCTAATTTCGGCTTCGTAGAGCGTTATCTCTGTCGCACGAAATACAAACAGTCCGGTATCTATTAGGAGCTGTTAAAATAATTATGATTTGCTTCTTTTGATAATTATTTCAGTCTGGTATCTATTAGGAGCTGTTAAAATAATTATGATTTGCTTCTCTTTTGATAATTATTTCTATTCTTTGTATAAAATACAAAAAAAAGGTAAAGGTCGATGTGCAATATTTATCGCCGGGTACTGTAACACATTTTAAATCACAATCTGAATCATTTTGTAGGATATTGCTAATCCATTGCTTCATATGTTCGAAAAAATTGTCTGCCCAACAACGTAAATAACGCAATGAATGTTGTTGAACTGTCAAAATGGAAACCATTGCTACTGTTACTTGTTAGTGTGCTAAGCAATTCCACGCTGCTCAAGGTCAAAGTGCCATCCTACCACAAGCGTGCAGTCGACTGTACAATGCGTGCCATGAAAGATGAGACTTGACACACCACGTGGTTTGACATGCGCAGAACACGATTTTAGGTATCTTTAGCGGTGTGAGGTCGGGGTGCGGGACGGGACCGGACGTCATAGGGGCGGCGAAAAGAGCGGGAGGCGGGGTCAAGTCTCATCTTTCGTGGCACGCATTGTACTGTTAGTGTGCTAAACAATTCCACGTTTGCTCAAGGTCAAAGTGTTACCATCATACCACAAGCGTGCAGTCGGCTGTACGAATGGGTGCCAGCCAATAGAATGCATACTAGGCTTTTTTTTTTATTTGAAATGGGTTTGCTCTTGACTCTAATCTAGGTCAGAGATGACACAGACAAAGTCTACAATGGAGTGAGCTTACCCAGAAGAAGCCTGTTCACTCTTAGTTTGAAGAGATTCTGGTTGTATGCACTCGGAAACACAAACGCAGGGTAGAGAGTTCCAACTCTTATGCTGTGCGCATTATAAAGGACATTTGAAAACGCTTAGTGCGAATTGGCTTATTTATTTTTTGTGTTGGTGGTACAATCGGCAAAGCACTAGTGTGGACATTACCAGTTACCTTTAGCACTATTGGCTGGGAATATAAGAAAAAAAAAAACAATTGATTAGTACCAAGAACCCACAGAAAACAATGGGGGTTTTCGTGAAAATTTACGACACCAGTTGGCACCACTTTGACAAGAGGTCTTCCAATATAAAATATATGATGACGTTCATCATTCGATTCATTTATTCGTTCATCATTCAGTCATGACTAAATAAAATATAGTCTCTTTGACAGATGCCTGGACCTGACGTGTCAGTGCTGCCACCTAGCGAACGACATTTCAGAAAACCCTCATTGGCCTTTTCAAAATCATCAAAATCAATCAAAAGTCATTTAATCAAATTAGGCTGAGAATCAGCACTCTTCGAAAGTCAAAATTATATAAGACAGTTCCCCAAAACGCCCGCCCTTCACCGCTTCCCAGTGCTTTCGCTGGGGAGAAGTGGCGCAACAAACTCCCCAGCAGCACAGCTGTCTGTTCAGTTAGATAAACTTGCTTCTACACAATAGTAAGCGTGCAAAGTAATTAACATTACGAGACACAGAACATTAAATGTAAACTATCTGCCTTATGGTGGCTTTTACGGCTTACCACGGAAAGGTTGTCCTCCTCCGCACATATTCCACTCATTCACCAATTCAACGCGTTAGAGACGATTCCTCGATTTGAGTCACATTATAACATTCGTAACAATATAAAATGGGGCTATCCCTACATATTCCGTGCCGATTTTATCCCTATCCAAATTCTCTCTCCTATTGAACATATGCCTCCCCCAAACTTTGATAATGAACAGTTGCAATACGGAGGGGAGTGGTGTCTATTAATCTTTATCTAAGGGTGACGGGGTCTATACTTGACTATTTTAGAACGTGTCTGTTTGGATTATCTTTCAAAAAAAATTCATAGTGTTTTCGTTCGTTTCGTCTATTATAGCAAAGATGACGCGCACTGTTTCCGAATTGGTATAGGAAGTTATTAATACGTTATCTACACTACACCTCAAACTCCCTAACTACTGACATTTTTTAATCATTCGCTCAACGCTGTCTAACTATTCTGTCCACAACACTTAGTATGTTCTCGACACTCTTTTAATCCCTCATTTAATATCTCAGATTGGGTCCGAAATGAATGTTATCAATAAAACTAAAAAAAAAACGAGATATTGCCCTGCAACCGGCAAGTGTTCCCAACCAATGAATTTTTTAGAAAACATGATTACTGCATTGGGTAATTAATTTGGACTGAGGAATATTTTATACAAATGCAAAGAATATCTTATCACTCGTTTGTTAGAGGACACGTCCTCTAGACATCGTAATAAGTCCTAAAAGAACCTCTTAGTTTGTTTGAAGAGTATTCAGCGCATAGAGCCACAGTCTCCCATCATCCAACCATATCAGACACCAGATAAATCCGCTGATTTATACCCGGCTTAGTAACGTTGTATGTCAACATTTGTGAGCGTTGAAGCGACAAAAGTCATTGTGCCCATGTTTAGAACCGTGACGGAATGACGGTAGTACGGTGACGACTCGTGTCCGTTTTATAGGATATGGAGGAAGTCATGTTATACTGGAGCAAAAAAGTAGTGTAAAGTGGTCATTACTTATGATGAAGAAAAGTTGTCTGACTGGAAATATTAGGAAAACAGTCGAATTGTTAATTTCTTTTTAGTTTTTTTTGCGTCATGTCTCATAGTGATATTGTCCGTCTTGCACGAACAGGTAAACTTAGTAATGGATGCAAGTCATAAAGATACTTTAGGATTATCCCAGCATCGGTTTTAATAGGTTCGTTCAAAAATCTCTTCTTCACATTTCCTTTCTCTGTTGGCGATATGGCTTCTCATAGGATTGTTAGGCATTTCGATCTTAACTAGCTGTGCCTGCGACTTCCTTCGCATGCATGTGGGGTGGGAAAACAAATTGGATTTCACGGATTTTATTATTTTACGCAGAACATTAATTATTTTTCTAAAATAAAAAAAAAACATGTTAAGTCGAACATATAACCTCCTCCTTTTTGGAAGTCGGTTAAAAAGTAACGTAAGTTACTCTATAACATCAGCTATCTGTCAGTGAAAGTCCCGTCAAAATCGGTCAGACACCATTTTTTTTAAATGATATTTTTTTGTTATAAGTGCCGTACCGCGTACATACTTTCATATGCATTTAGTAAAAAGCTGTTATTTTGAAATTACAAACAGACACTTCAATTTTATTTATTTGTATACATTAACTGCAAATTACAGGTTTTGTGCTCTTTAATGAATAGTGGGCTCTGACGAAAAAACAACAACTTTTACAACAATAAAATACTTCTTTTTAAAGCGATTCGTGTCATATCCTTAGTTGTGAACAACTCATGGTGTCTCCATGTCATTGGGCGCGCCTACAAACACTATTATTGATTTAATAATTCAATTCAGACCACTGTCTTGCGGTCACTGTGCAGCTCTATGTAATAATTGTATCTTCACGACATTTACAGTATTAGTGTAAGAAGCATTTCTTGCCATTTCAAAGCTGTGTGTGATTTTGGGTTTTTGTGAAAACGATTGATAAAATGACGTAACTCTATTGGACCCTAAGAAATAGCTAATATATCGACATAATTATGCTCTATTGGAGACCCAATCGGAGAACTCTTCAATAAAACAAACCTTATGTAAAGTTGTGAACAAAGAAAAAAGATGTAGAGGATGCATGGTTCCCCGCAGTAAAGGCTCCTTCAAACAGGCGCGACACGACACGCGATACAAAGACACCGCAAGTCGCGCAACGAGCGGTGCCTTTGTGTCGCGCGCGATTATATCGCGTGTCGCGCCTGTTTGTAGGAGCCTTAATCCTTTGCCACCTTTAGTGGGCGTCTGTCATTATTGTGTTCTAACTACTAAATAATAACAACAAATTCCAGTCACCAATCCGTTTGGTAAGCGTGGTGATTATTTAGTTAATGATATGGCACTTCGTCAGTTCGTTTGTTCTCAGGATAAAACTTCTATACTAGGTATAAAAGTTTGGTGAAGTTCGCCCTTAAGAATAAAACAAACAAAAATCACATACAGTTTTAATTAATGTGGCAAAAACTTCTTTCAACATAATTTGTGAGATGTTTAACCGTGGAAATTTGGACTGTTACGCGACGATGATGACAAAAGAAATGATTTCATAATACTTCTATTACATTAAATGCTCCTACAAACAGGCGCGACTCGCGATTAAGTCGCGCGCGACACAAAGGCACCGCTCGTTGCGCGACTTGCGGTCCCTTTGTGTCGCGTGTCGTGTCGCGCCTGTTTGTAGGAGCCTTAACGTCTTACCACGTAAAGGAAGACTCATGACCTTATTTTCAGCTAAACAACTCCTTATAAGTCAAGAACAACAAGTCATAAACCCAGCTACACACAGATGGTCGTCACAATATAGAAAGTAGCAAGTAAAGCATAACTGCGACCCGTTCGTGGCGCCTGGGGTTAAGCGCCGGTTGCACAATGTTAATCTTTTGTTTAGCTAACCCAGTTCAACACCCGTTTTACTTAAGGAAAAGATTAGCGTAGTCAGCAAGGTTAGTAGCCCCTCTCACAGAGAGGAGCCCTTTGAGACTGTGACTCACCATCAGGAATATAGGCTGAGCTAAGGTTGGAAGTCGGGCTTAACGTTGAAGTATTGCTCCTGCCAAGTCTTATTCCGCAGAATCACTGTTAAACGACCTCCATTGAACTTCTTATAGAACACTACAATGAACAATAGTTTATCGGCAAAATCACCACGCCTGACAGTGCGTAGCGTACGGAAAAACGGAAAAAAATGCTGTGCATCCTACTGATTTTATAATCTTTACTTAAAAATAATTTAGTTTTCTTTGTGACTTTAACCGTTCTGTCTAGTTTTATCTCATACAGTTAATAAAGCGTTACAGATGGTCGTCATAATATAGAAAGTAGCAAGAAAAGCACAACTGCGACCCGTAAGTGGCGCCTGAGGTTAAGCGCCGGTTGCACAATAGTAATCTGTCGTTACTTTGATATTCAATTACGGGTTTATTGTTGCAGTTCTAAACGTTACGCGCGAAATACGATAATACTTAGGAGGTGTGGGAGAGTTGGGGACCGCGTTTTCATACAATTCTGATGGGGCGACTTGCGCAGTCGGCAAAATTAGTTTGCCAAGATGTTAAGGGTTTTATTTATAAACGATGATTAAAGTTAAGTAACGTTTAAACATCAAAATGTATGCTTAAACGGTCGCTAATCTCTGCTTAACTTTGAGCAACGTTCATGAATAAAAGATTATGATTCTATTTCTGTAAGTAGGTTTGTACAGACGCACATCAACCTACCACAATCTGTCAGATTTTCCCAATCAACTTTGAACCTTATGCTTTAGCGATAAAGTTGAAAATCTATTAAAGAAATCTGACAGATTGTGGTAGGTTGATGTGCTGGCGTCCGTACAAATACTTTTACACGTTAAAAATAAATTATGTTTTAAAACTAACTACTGTTGTCTGTTATTCAAGTTTATTGAGTTCGGTAACAATAGAAAAAGTAATTGTCTCATTAGTGAGCTCTTAATATGCGTTATGCGTCCAAATTTTCCAATGATACCTGAAAAAAGTGAGCCGTCACGGGACGCCTGGCAGATGTGAAACATTGCGCATGGCGACGCGTCGCCACACAGTACACAAGACTGTGACTGTATATATACACCATCATATAGCGTGGCGACGCGTCGCCACGCCAGAAATTTGTTTACGTGCGGCTATAGATGTTTCACATCAAAAACAAGCTTTCTTTTCATGTAACAAAATTATTTGAAATCGGTGTCCGGATGCTAAAATGTAGCTATATGACTCCCAGATGTTGGTTTCGTCTGACTTGTATCCACGTTGAAATGAAAATAAAAGAATCGTGAATCAGCTGTTAAACTTGCAAGCTGTATAAGCATACACAATGTACAACGTTAACGGCCATTAAAGTTTCTTTGTTAGAACATGATGTATGAACGGCAAAGCCATTTTGAGCAGTTTTTTTTGTGATGTACTGATGTCAGAATCAGAAGTCAATTTAAGAATGACCTTATTTAAAGGACTTCTAAGATTTATTGACTAAAATAGGAATAGGGATTCGTGTAGAATATAATCTGTCGGTCGTTGTTCTTAATTCATCGGGAGAAACGAAAGTGACAGATGTCCCACCATAAATACGCATGGCGTAAGTATCCAGCAGAAAGAACAAGAAAAAAAAAATCGGTTGTCTGTAAAGTCGGTTTACTGACGATAGTTGAACGTGACAACGTCATAAGAAAATACTGATGGAATAGTTGCATTGCATTTGTTAATATTCGCTTGCACTTCAAGCCGCCATGGAACGCTACAGAGCAAGGCCGCGAGGCCGCGCGCGTAACGCTACATGAGTCATGTTTTTTCGTGAGTGCAGCCAGCTTCATCGATTTATTAGACGTTGTCACGTCAAAATGTTACAAAATCAAAGAAAGACAATAAGTTTACTATCGGTAAAACATGAGGCAAAGAAAAAAAAAAGAACAAGATGAGGGAAAATTTGCGTCACATCTTCGCAAAACCGCCATCGCTCAGCATAATGTTGTGACCCTATGCGAGACAGAACCACAGCGCTGGTTTTCAGCGCCAGCCGCCGCCGTTGACTATCCTATCCTCAAAAGCTAGTCGATGCGAACCCATAAATGTATGTTCAAGAGAACACACATTTATGGATTTAAATTCGACCACACTATCATAATTATAACACCCAACATTATATCATACAACTAATAACCAGTTGTTCACCTTAACCTAAGCTTACCTTAACCTTATACGGTGCGCCCGACCGTTACAGTTAGTCACTTTTATCTCGGAATCTAAGTAAACTGTTCAATTGAACGCTACTTGGATGGAAATTGGGTCAAATAATGTTGTTACTTAAAGCTGTACGGCGTAAAAAATTATTGGTGTCATCGTATCAGACTTTGGCTTCTCTTGTAGAGACGAGAATAGAATAGAATAGAATACTCTGTATTATGTACACAGAGAAGAGAGAGAGGGTGGAGAGTAGTTCTTAGCATAAGTCTATAATGTTCCCACTGCTGGGACACAGACTCCCCTCTCGGCGAGATGGAGTGGGCCACCACGCGGATCTTTACAAACCGAGACCCCTCCGTGCCTCGGAAAGCACATTAAGCCGTTGGTCCCCGCTGTTAATCGTGGATCTTTGACAGTCGTTACGGGTAGTCAGAAACTCAGAAGCCCGAAAGTCTGACAACCAGTCTTACCTAGGGGTATGGTATTACCCAGTAACTGGGTTGTGGAGGTCAGATAGGCAGTCGCTCCATGTAAAATACTAGTATTCAGCTGCATCCGGTTAGGCTGGAAGCGGACCCGAGGCGACGCAGATGGACTGTTTTGAGAGATTTGATGAAATTATCTACACAAAGTATAGCGCCTGTCTGGGTTCGAGCCTACGACCTTCAACTCGTAAGTCGCGGCCATTACCACTGGGCCACCACGAACTCTGCCTACCCCGGTGTCATGTGCCGGACGGTGCGTACGTGTTCCACACGCTCCTCAAAGAGATGTCAGCACTTCAGCAGCAACTGAATAGGCCCGTCAGGGCCGAAGCCTGCCGGGTCAGCGGGATTGTCCTAAAGTGTTACCGCTGGCCCGGAGCATAAAGGGCTAAAGAAGGAACACGGATGAGTTTTAGTCAGTAAGGGTCTGACAGTCCCTTCCGCTCCACCCAGAGTGGGAGGGGTCATTTGATGATTTCTCATCTACAAAAAAAAAACCCTGTGTCATGTGACACTCTAAGTTGCTCTCTCTATAACTTCATAACAAGAGCTACCAGCTAGACCAAAGCATCATCGCTGTCCCTCAACTCTGACGTTATCAATTAGTGAGTACCCGCGTAGCATGTAGGCCCAGAGCGCCCATTCTGCGCAATTTGTACGTCTAACTGAGGTAAATAGGTCAATTTACTGTACTTGACCGTCGGGCAGCTAACTACCCATTACAGATGCTATTGTTGTCTAAATAGCCTGTTTATTACTTGTTTCGTCCGCGTGAAATTTCACCCTCCACCCTCTTAGGTGTGGAATTTCGAAAAACCCTTTCTTAGGGATACCTACTCTTCACAAAGAACACGCCTTCCAAATTTCATGTCTCTAGGACCAGCGGTTTAGGCTGTGCGTTGATATATCAGTCAGTCAGGACTTTGAATTTTATTTATAGTATAGATTAGTCCAGTCAAATAAGACTTTGAAGGTTACAATAATTCCCATAGAGCTAAAAATTGGTATGAATGTTCAGAATACTATTATAAATGAATTGTGAAAAGTCCCCATCAATCCCCCTTGTGCAAAATTTTTTATTGATGGTGAAAGTTTGCAAAAATAGGTTTTTCGCGTTTTTCAGCTAAACGGTGAGTTTTACAGCAAAAATAGTTCAGACAAAAATTGTAGATCATCCGATTCTCTACAAAAAATGTATCCACACTTTTTTTCATAATTATTGCCAATTCCGTGATATAGCGGTTGTAAGAATTGAAAAAAATATTTTATTCGTAATATGCACGTTAATGTACATACCTACTTTTATATACATTTTTGAACCGTTATACGAGTAAACATATGAGTCCCTGTCTTTTTTCATGAATTTTTACAGATGTCTGGTATTTTGTATGTATAAGACAGTGAGGCGGGGTCGCGGCAGACCACGTATGAGATGGCGGGACGAGCTGGATAGGTTCCATCAAAACTGGAAGGAGGACGCGCGGGCTCGCGAAGGAGTGGAGAGAGGCCTTTGCCCAGGAGTGGGACAGCGCAGGCTAAACAAAAAAAAAAAAAAGACAGGGACTCATATGTTTACTCGTATAACGGTTCAAAAATGTATATAAAAGTATGTACATTAACGTGCATATTACGAATAAAATATTTTTTTCAATTCTTACAACCGCTATATCACGGAAATGGCAATAATTATGAAAAAAAGTGTGGATACATTTTTTGTAGAGAATCGGATGATCTACAATTTTTGTCTGAACTATTTTTGCTGTAAAACTCACCGTTTAGCTGAAAAACGCAAAATACCTATTTTTGCAAACTTTCACCATCAATAAAAAATTTTGCACAAGGGGGATTGATGGGGACTTTTCACAATTCATTTATAATAGTATTCTGAACATTCATACCAATTTTTAGCTCTATGGGAATTATTGTAACCTTACCTCTATTTTAAGGACTAATTTGACTGGACTAGATGGTCTTTGTGAACGAATAAATGTTGCATGGTTATGAAGTTCCTATGGAGCATTCGATAGTTTTATTTCCTACTCAAAACAGGCGTAATGTTTATGTATAGAACGTAACAAAAAAGGTCCACACGGCACGGCAGACGGAGGTTACTCTGTAAGTGTCATAATCAAAAGGTAACACGATCTCAAGAGGAAATGGAAAGTTAGTCCTGCATCTAGGGCGAGTTAACTAGGGCAAAGAAATCTGTGCACTCCTATTTTTGTATTTAACACGAGAATTGCTTCATAAGGTGCATGTAAAAGCCAAATAAGAAAAGGTTATTGCGTACTTTATTGCGTTTTTGTAACGCAAGCGTAGTTTGCGTGAAGCGAGCTTGAAGTGAGCCGTCATTAAACCGATGCCAGGAGATTGACACTATTGAGGACTCGCTTCACCTTAAATTTCCCGGTGTGATTTTTGCAGAATGGGACGGAAAAAAGAAAAAGACGCATAAATTATATTTTCATCGCGCATTTTTGCACAAATATAATCTGAGGTAAAACCTCATTGACTCTAGGAGCTACTTTCCTGCTGGGGTAACGTACACCACAAGATTAGCAGCATCTAGTTACTCAAGCATGAATACTCCATCGTGATGGTCATGAATCATAGCATGACAGAATTTATGAGGTAACTCCCATCTCGTGTGCCTCGAATGGCATCACTGACATGTCACGATAAACAACGCTGGCACTATATGAACCTATTCACTACCTAGATATGGTCACTGGCACTAAACAAGTGCTAAAAACAGTGAAATAGACTAACCACCTGGCTACAACTGTGCAAAAGCTTTACGTCAAATTAAATGTGGTGTGAGGTAACGCATTTTTAGACAAGCCTCCTGTCTGATAGCTTCCCCATAATAGAAAATCATAGGGAACTCATATGAAACTAAGGATTCTCAATTACCAATAGGAATCGATTTAGTTATCGCAACATGTTATTGGCGCTTAAAAGACAATGCTTATCTAAATGAAATAACACTCGCCATTATCGGAGCCTATCAGCTAAAAAATTACTATTAAAAAAAAAATATGGGATTTTTTTCACATTTAGACAAATATGTATAACTGGTGAAATGAGCTCTGCCAATATGCCTGCTTCTTCGAGAAATAGAGACATAAATCATGTCATGTAAGGCAATGTCCAAGAACCAAAAATTCGAAGATATGACATCTACTAACCCGTACTGGGTCCACGTGGTGGAGTACGGCCCATTTCCTCTCACAAAGAGGAGGCCTGTGTCTGTGTCCCAGCAGTGGGAACGTTATAGAAAGAAAGAAAGATAATACATTTATTTAGCACAGACTAAGAGACACACAGACATAGACAGACAGACAGACTGATTATAGTCCAGTCAAATTAGTCCTTAAAATAGAGGTAAGGTTACAATAATTCCCATAGAGCTAAAAATTGGTATGAATGTTCAGAATACTATTATAAATGAATTGTGAAAAGTCCCCATCAATCCCCCTTGTGCAAAATTTTTTATTGATGGTGAAAGTTTGCAAAAATAGGTTTTTCGCGTTTTTCAGCTAAACGGTGAGTTTTACAGCAAAAATAGTTCAGACAAAAATTGTAGATCATCCGATTCTCTACAAAAAAATGTATCCACACTTTTTTCATAATTATTGCCATTTCCGTGATATAGCGGTTGTAAGAATTGAAAAAAATATTTTATTCGTAATTATGCACGTTAATGTACATACTTTTATATACATTTTTGAACCGTTATACGAGTAAACATATGAGTCCCTGTCTTTTTTTTTTTTTTTGTTTAGCCTGCGCTGTCCCACTCATGGGCAAAGGCCTCCCTCCACTCCTTCCATCTTTCGCGAGCCCGCGCGTCCTCCTTCCAGTTTTGATGGAACCTATTCAGCTCGTCCGGCGGGACGAGCTGGATAGGTTCCATCAAACCGCCGCGACACCGCGGGTGCCGCGGGGTCGCGGCAGACCACGTAGGAGATGGCGATCTCCTACGTGGTCTGCCGCGACCCCGCCTCACTGTCTTATGCAAAATACCAGACATCTGTAAAAATTCATGAAAAAAGACAGGGACTCATATGTTTACTCATATAACGGTTCAAAAATGTATATAAAAGTATGTACATTAACGTGCATATTACGAATAAAATATTTTTTTCAATTCTTACAACCGCTATATCACGGAAATGGCAATAATTATGAAAAAAAGTGTGGATACATTTTTTGTAGAGAATCGGATGATCTACAATTTTTGTCTGAACTATTTTTGCTGTAAAACTCACCGTTTAGCTGAAAAACGCGAAAAACCTATTTTTGCAAACTTTCACCATCAATAAAAAAATTTGCACAAGGGGGATTGATGGGGACTTTTCACAATTCATTTATAATAGTATTCTCAACATTCATACCAATTTTTAGCTCTATGGGAATTATTGTAACCTTCGAAGTCTTATTTGACTGGACTATTATGAAGGCAATTTATTACACCGATCACGTGCCAAAAATACCATGGACAGAAACCCATCAACAGCCGGTAAGCCCACATAGCAACACTACAAAAGAATTTTGAACCACCAGCTTAAAATTCAACTCACATAGGACACGTTACATAACGAAGCCAAAATTAAAATATAATCTTGTTGAACGGAAACGCTAATGTTTACATTTCGAGTTATTTGCGAGGGCTGACTCATATAAAGCGGTCCATTTATTTTCGGGGCTATTATTAATTTAACTGCCTGCTTTAGAATTGGTTTCATTTGGGCACGAGCTTGCTAACTGTGCGGTTTCCGGGACGAAAAAGACTGACGTCGACATTTCTATTGTTAACCCAACTTCTTATCCATGACATGAGTTCCTCGCAATAGCAAACAAAGCGACGTGGTTTCCTCATTCACACTAAAGTGTCAAAAATCGCGCAATCTATGTTCTATTTCATTGGTCAGAATAATTGTAGCAAAAATGCGTAGAGAACTTTTTTAGGAAGATTTCACAATATTTAATGACAGCATTGCTTCATCATGTGCCCAGCCTTTTCCCAAATATGTTGGGGTCTTCTTCCAATCTATCGGATGCAGCTGAATACCAGTATTTTACATGGAGCAACTGCCTATTTTGACCTGTCCAACCTGGGTTATGGAGGTCAAAATAGGCAGTAAGACTGGTCGTCAGCCATTTGGGCTTCTGATTACCTGTGTAGGGGTTTTCTCGTCGTTGACGGATTCCCCGGTAGTTGTTGTAGGTAGCAAGTTAAGTTACACCAAACCACGGATAAGTTTAATAGTTAGTTAGTTAGTTGGCTCGTACAACCTGTAACGACTGTCAAACATCTACGAATGACAGCGGACCAACGGCTTAACGTGCTTTCCAAGGCACGCCTCGTGTTTGGTAATAGTTTTCTAGAAAATGAATAGAAAACTATATACTCCTATTACTCATCATTGGCAACATTCCACACAATGCCGAGTATAGACCTCTCCTTTGTGCCATTTATCCCTGGTATGTGCGAGTCTTAAGAGGGCGCCGACCAAACGCCGACCTCGCAGTGGCGCCCTCATAGTTTGTTTGGTTATTTCTTTTATTTCAGAATGAAAATAAGGATAATAGTGGCAACTATTTTCCGTTTTAGTAATTATAATAAAACTAAACAATGTAAAACTACCGTTTATAATAATATTAACGTATAATCTTGTGGAGCACAACTTAACGTGCTTATTTTCTGCATTTTCATTCTAAAATAAAAGAAATAACCTAACAAACGATGAGGGCGCCACTAGGCGGTCGGCGTAGCCTTAATCAAGTATTATCCGCGATCTTCTTAATGTCATTCACTCGTCTTGCTGTTGATCACACTCTATCTACAAAAGACTAATGTGTTTTGTTATGTAATTATGCTACTTCAAATAATCAGCCTATAATGTCACAGGTCTCCTCTCGGTGAAGGAGAGTGGGCCGTAATCCACCACGTGGGTCCCTTGTGGGTTAGAAGAGGTCACATCTCTTCGAACTTTTGGTTCTAGGACATGCCGGTTTCCTCACGATGTTTTCCTTCACCGCTTTGAGAGCAGTGGTGACAATTCAAAAGTGCCTGTTGATACTTTAACTGAAATAAATGCTTTGAGTTTGAGTGGCCAGTTCAGTAGTTCTGGATATTTCGTCGTCCTCTTAAGGTCATACAGGACATCTTGTTCCATTTGATATATTTTTTCCTAATAACGCAAAATCTATCTTCTTGTGGTGATTTATTGAAAAAAATGTATTTTTCTTGTTCGTATAACTTGTTGGGATTAAACATTTTGGTATATGTTTTTTGACTCTTTGCCACTCTTTGATCTAGTATCATGTAAAAGGAATACACGATTCAATGAATTTTTCTCGATGCAAAAAAATTGCAAAGTTATATTATAAATATTTTTTTACTTTTTTCGATATCACGGCGTAACGCTTAAGAGTTATTCAAAGGAATTTACTTTAAAACATAGAGAATGATCATATCAAAGTTTACTTTAAAGTGGTTTTAAATTTAGTTAATTAATTTCGTTAAAAAAGAGTAAATTCGTTTTGGCACATACGTCGTGTTATTCCGAGCGCACGCACATTATAGCCATCTCTCTTCTTTTGCGTTTCAAAAGTAATTGCATCACTTTCGCTCCCTTATTAGATCAGCAGTCGCTACGATTTATTTTTGAGGAAGCGCATTAAGTAGGTAATACAACAACATAAAACTATTTATTTATAAACCACGAGTCCATGACTCATACAAGCGCTCCATTTTATTCTGCCCGTGGTATTATGCTGTTAACTATTGTCTGCTTTCGTACAAACTGGGTCAGGATAAAAATACTGTTTATCTTAGGTGGTTGTGTGTGCTTTGTCGTGGCCAAATTGACGTGAACGTTTCAAATTTACACTGACTATATATATTTTTTTATTATACTAATATTTAAAATATTATTCAAAAATATATAAAAACATTTAATAATATAAAAAATACTGGTGGGCTCACCGGTATCGGGAACAGGGTCCAAGCTACCGGCGGTCAAGGTTCCAGAGAGAGGAACCTCCTAACAATGCGGGCCGTGTCCAGAAGTACCGCTTTTTGGATCAAGCCCTTGATCCAGCTGCCCAACGAGAGCCTCCTCAGGTGTTGGTCGAGGCTCTTGGCTCTTGTTATTATTTATTATCAACATTAGTTCCTATAATGACGTGATAGTGACCCTAATCTAATCGATAAGACAGGTGATTATAAACGGCCCTGTGCAGCTCTGTGTTGTATTTTATTTATCTACTAATCTAAAGCATGACCATTCGTTATCAGTTCAGATAAATTCTATCAAAATAATGTGTCTATCGTTGGAAAGTAGTTCTACCCAACCCGGGAATCTTATTCATCAATTCATCATAATCAGCCAGCACCATGATTGCATAACACACTTTTAATCACAATTTGAATTATTATGAAGGAATAATATAATAAAATAATTGTTATTTTTCTTTCTTTCTTTAACGTTTCCCCACTAGAAATTTCTCCTGTATTGTGGGTGCGTTTATACAACATTATTAGAATAAAATAAAATATCGCAAATCCATTGCTTCTTATGTTCGACAAAAAATAACGTAATGAATGTTGTAGAACTGTCAAAATGTAAGCCATTAGTACTGCCGGTCGATTCTGTAAAAATCTCACCGTGAAAACTTAGGTGAAGTGAGTTTGTTTTTGTTAGGAATTGACACTATTGACAGCTCACTCCACGCTCACTTCACCTAAGTTTTCACGGTGAGATGGTTACAGAATCGCACTGCTGTTAAGGTGTTACGCAAGTCCCCGCTGTATTGTCTCACTAATTGCAAAGGTCTCCCGTTCCTTTTTCAATTCAACTCGATGTTGAGCCAATATGGACCAATCCCTTCTCTAAGCGCTTAGTTCAGTCTTATTAAGAGCCCCTAACAATTTTGCGGACTAAAAACAGAAAAATCAGTTTTTTTCAGCGCAAATTTCTCAATATCCTTAAGTTACCTTTTTTTTTTTTAAATACACAAGTATTTATCACCTATCTATCTAGTAAGTCTACGAATTTAATTTTTGATAACTACTTAATATAAATTCCAAAAAATAAAAAACAAACACACGTTTTTACGTAATCACAAAACACCAAGTTTTTCGATTGCTTTTTTAGCTTACTGGTAGCAAATAACGATCTGAAAAAAATCCTAAATACTAGGCATATAATATATTAGTAAGTCTACGATTTATTTTTTTTAAGTTTAATGTATTAGTACCTGTAAAAAAATGTTAACTACGCTGAAAAATCCCAATAAAGTCATGTGCAAAACCGTCGTCTACGCGTAAGAATGTATTGAAAATAACAAAAAGTGTTAAATATTTTAAAATTTGAGATGTTTATCTACCAAACTCAATTTTTATATTTTTATTTTGACTACTAATTTAATTGTAGTAAAATATCTAAATAATGCCTTATAAACCGATGCGCTCGCTCGATGCATTCAGTCGCGCCCAAAGGCTTCTAGACGACGGACCTGTGTCGCCTGTGACGTTCGCCGCTCCCGTCGTAATTCTTGAATCGCGAGTGATTTTGTACTACGCCTAACCAGTTTTGAGACTGTATGAATATTTATTTTTTTATGTCAATAGTGTGACACTTTGTGATTTGTTAATGTTATTCATACATATTAATGTTTTGTATTGTACTTTTGGATAAACAAAATAATGTTTCGTTTGAATAAAGCTATCTTCAATATTAAAGTAATTTTCCTCCATGCCCCGCTCGTTTTCTCCTTGTTCTATACAAATAAAGTGATTAGCTTTATAAAATAGGACAAAATGACTTGCTATACTATACTCTCATGGTCTGCGGTCTTATGGCGAGGGAATACTACAGACCTCCCCGTCGTTCTGTATTACGTAAACAATAACACGTGTAATTCGTTTCAGACGTACCTTATAATACGCTGGTCACACTTTATAATTTGGTTTTACGAGTACTATAGTGAATGCCGTAATAGGTTACGATATTTTTATAGGGTACCTGAACATAACATGTCATAATCACCATAAAATCCATCCAGTATTACGCAATCTAGTAAGTAAAACTATGGAGTGTTAATAATAGCGGTTACGGACCAAGATTATTTGTTCCCGCTTCAACGCACACTACGATTATCAGTTTATAGTTCGAACGCACACAGACACACTGCGCTCCTATAATTACCTAATCTAATAGTGCGCCGAAATTGATAGGGGCTCTTAAAAATCTAAATATTTGCTTCTGTTCAAAAACGTTCGGGATTTCTTAGTGTTATAAGCACCAAAACAGCTCTAAAATCGGGAATTTACAACCCATTTTACAATGAGGAAACTCTCATGGAAATATACACACAGTCATACATGACTTTAACTGTCCTCAGTGTCCTCTGAAATGTATTCAAACTGCACCGAACATAGTCGTACATGACTTTGACTGTCCTCAGTGTCCTCTGAAATGTATTCAAACTGCACCGAACATAGTCGTATCGTACATGACTTTGACTGTCCTCAGTGTCCTCTGAAATGTATTCAAACTGCACCGAACATAGTATGTTCTAATCGACACGGAATGCATGTGTATTGTTAGCAAATTGCTTTATTGTACGCTCGTGACTGTGTCAGAACTGCCAGATGGTTTGCCGTTCATAAAATTCATTCCACTCCGAAAAGATAGCGCTTAGTGGATGAGACTGAGAGTTTTGTAATGTTGTGGATGATAACAGTTAGTTGGTTAGTTAGGAAGGTAAAGTTTTTCAAAGGGATCAAAGGAGGATATATTTGCGTTCTGATGTCTGGCGTCCGGAAACCAAAAATGATGGTGAAATACCTTCAGGATCATTATCGTTTCAACTGAAAAACATCCACTGCTGGACATAGGTCTCCCCCGAGTATCGCCATCGTAAATTACCTTAAATGTTATTGCATGATATTCGATGTTCCTCTTATTTAAGAAAGTTTTTTATTCCACCTCTTCCTCAGCTGAAACAAGGGAGCGTTAAATCTTCGCATATCTTTAATATTCCTTATTCCCTAAGAGAACTGACGTCTTACCTCTTCCATAAAGGCTCCTGCAAACAGGCGCAACACGAATCGCGCGCTACACAAAGGCACCGCTCGTTGCGCGACTTGCGGTGCCTTTGTGTCGCGGACGATTTTATTGCGTGTCGCGCCTGTTCGAAGGAGTCTTAACTAGGAAGGCCATTTCCCAGCACGCATAAAATCTATCAATACCAAAAAACGTCATTTGCAACAAACATTGTATAGCCAACGTAGCCCGTCACATCCACAAGCGCTAATCGACGACGCAGAATACTGTGTATTGTTACCTAATTGTTGTATTATATGCTGTGAAGTGGGCCAGCGTTTGCGAAAACGCCGCTTGCGCAATGCTCGATGGACTGTGTGGCTCAATATTTCAGATGTGACTGATAAATGGTAAGTGTTTGTTTCCCAAAAATTACATGACTGTAATTTTAAGACCGTTTTATTTGAATCGGTGATTTGAAGATTTGACTGAGCGAAAGATCGAAATTCGAAAGTAATGTGAAGAAACAGTCACCTGGGAAATATCGGCATCATCTTCTTATAGTTATACACACCAAAGAGAAAATCATCTACTGTCTTTGAAATGAAAAATTTGACAATTTCGGGCGGCTCGATGTGCTAGCGTCTGTATTGTATAACTGCTGTGGTGCATGAAGCGTCGAAAGAATTTTCAATCTGTCAAATTTCTTTAATAGATCAACTTTATCACTAAAGAATAAGGTTCAAAGTTGATTGAAAAAATTTGACAGTTTCGGGTAGCTCGATGTGCTGACGTCTGTACAAGAGGATTTGCAAATTGTGCAGTCCAATAACTACAGTTATTGTTTTCAGTAGGTACCCCAATAACTTAACACACTTTCCTTCACAGTCTTAATTTTTAAAGAACTTCAAGACATACATACTAATATTATAAATGCGAAAGTGTGTCTGTCTGTTACCTCTTCACGCTTAAACCGCTGAACCAATTTAGATGAAACTTGGCACAGAGGTAGTTTGAGTCCCGAGAAAGGACATAGGATACTTTTTATCCCGATCTTACCACGGGATCGACACTTATGCGGGTGAAACCGCGGGGCGCTGCTAGTTGCTTCATATGTTTGAAAAATTCGTCTGCTCGACAACGTAATTAACGCAATGACTGTTATTGAACTGTCGAAATGAAAGGCAGTGTGATGAGGCCCACTCCGAGCTCTTAACGCGATCCATTTTAGGGCCTAAACTGAACTGTTCTTCTAATTCGTACCATGACGTCAGTTTAACGATTCAATTTAGGCCATGACATCTGACGGCGATTGTCCCAAACTGAGTCGCAAATTTTGGTTTCATTCATAATTTTGTACTTGTTTGGTACCATGAAGTCCATAGAGCAGCTCAAGTGAAACGCTCAACTGTCAAAATAAGCGATTCAATAAAAGTTACTATTTCTCTAACATAAACTGAAACGTTTGGTGAATTATTGACGTAAATAAAGATTTTTGGTGCTATTTTAGTGGAATTATACAAAAACCAATGTAAGTGTACTTTAATCTTTCTTTTAAAGTCTAAAATACGTATTTTACATGACTTTTAACCGCATTTGTTTTTCTTGGTATGTTCGAAACAGAAACACACTTAAGGTGTATAGATGGCTCACTGACCTTGTGCATGTGGGCGGAGCTAAGCGTCCTACGTAAAACGCGTGCGGTGGCGCGGTACACTAAAACGAAATTCAAAGAATATGCAGAAGCGCAGACATGCCGCACGTAGGTCGCCATTTTTGCCTACGATTCCAGAAGGGAATGGCGGATGCAAGACTGATATATTTTGTACTAGCTGTTACCCGCGACTTCGTCCGCGTGGAATTTAAGAAAAAAGTTATTGTTGAGTTCGCAGAGTTTACGATAACTTATTAATTCTGTATTCCGCGTAAAGAAATACCTATGCATGTTTAATGAAATTCTTCTAATATTTCTCCATTTAGTTCTTTTTGATCGTTTTTGCATTTTTAGTTTAATTATTATTTATATTTAGTTTTTCGTATTAGCCTTTTTATATACAATATTTGGTGTACAATTTTCTTGGGCTAAAACAAAAACACTATATTATTATATTATTTATTCAATCAATTTCTATGGAGATTAAGGAATCTTCACGTATAGGATCCACTTATAAACATAACTATACTCCGTTTCTTTATTATGATTTGTTTACATTTGGAAGTACCTAATTAAACGGAGTATAATACAACCTCCCTATTTGAATCGGATATTATTCAATATTTCATTTCATTGGTTTTAATTTTTTTTCGTAGGAACCTATTTTCTTTTTTTTTCTAAAATAAAAGTAGCCTAAGTTACTCCTTATTCACCTATCTGCTAGTGAAAGTCCCGTCTTAATCGGTCCAGCCGTTTCAGAGATTAGCGGGAACAAACAGACAGACAGACGGACAGACAGACAAAAATTGTAAAAAAAAATATTTTGGTATATTACAAAAACAGTCAGAAGTCGACTAGCAATCTCACAAAACTATGGCATAGCAATATTAGTACTAATGTAATGACCTTCTTCTATAAGAACGTTTGACAACACTACAAATTGGCCACATGATTGTTATTACAAATTTCAATAAGGTTCGTAAGCGTTACGGTGGCCAAAGTGGCTAACACTGTACCTCGCATGGCGAACGTTCGGGTTCGAGTCTCACATCAAACATGAAAAATATTTTTTAAGTATTACACGTTTACACGTGAAATAAGAATGCCGAGTTGCTAACCAATAATTATGTTAAATATTCCACAAATAAACGAAGATTCTTTTGTTTTACAATTATTATTTTCAATCTTAGTTGGAAGTAAAAATACTTGCATAGGAAATTGACCCGTTACCTTCTATGAATAAGGAGCACAATCGCGTTTACAATTAATATTTTCAGTAAAAATACTTTCATACGAAATTGTTCCGTAGACTCTAATTGATAAGGAGAATGATCGCATTTGCGAAAACTGACGCGTTGGGTACCTATGTAGTTTTTGAGCGAGTAGCCGTATAAAATACTTTGAAGTCTTGCAATTATTTCGAGTCGGTACCTAGTGTAGGTACGTACTTTGGTATCTGTTTGTTGATGAAAGCTGTTTATTATATTTTATTTTTTGATTAGTTTTTTCTAAGTTATGTTGTTGGTGTAAATGTTTGTACTATCAGTATATAAAAAATGGTCAACAAGAAAATAAACGGAAGGCAATAAAGAGATCTTATTCCACGAAACAAATTGTAAAGTAAGTACCTACTTTTTTGTACACACCATATTTTGTTTGTACAGATTATGACGCGTAATTTCGACGTACATTATAACAGCTCGATTGGTCTAGTGATCTCGTGCGTCACGTCACTATAGTTTAGTCACTAACGCCCGTCTTCATATCCAAACTTTTCCATATTTGTTTTTTTTTTTATTTTTTTATTTGATATGTTTTTTTAATTATTATTTTACTTTTTGCCGATTTTCTTGTTTGAAAATTTTCAGACTATATTATTATTGCTTACACTCTTTTGTAAAACACTGTAGGTATATAATTTTTTCCGAATCAAGCTTGGTGGACGTTTTTATTTTATTTTTATTATATTACTCTAGATTCTGAAGAAAAATAACTATAGGAATAAAAATGATTGTTTTTATTAAAATAACAATTACTTATTGAATTATTTTAAAAATAAGAAAATAAAAATATGCGCATTATAATTAAAAAATAACAAAACAAAAGATAAGTACATTATAATTAAAAAATAACAAAACTAAAGATTATGCCGTCTACTGAGATTCGAACCTGGTGATTACGCAGTGAGAATCCGGACAGTAGAGCGCGGAGGCAATCGTGTATCTTATTCGAGTCGCGAAATTACGCTTCTAAATATAATGGAAGTCGCTCATCGACGAAATCCGCGCGGTGCACCCCGCCGATGGCGGGGACTATTCGTATCCCACTTCATCTGCTTCACCCCCTCAAATTCATAAAAGTCGTCTATTCACCGCCACGTAAAGAAATACCTATGCTAATTTTATTGAAATTCTTCTAATATTTCTCCATTTAGTTCTTTTTGCATTTTAGTTTAATTATTATTTATTTTTAGTTTTTCGTATTAGCATTTTTATATACAATATTTGGTGAACGATTTCCTTGGGCTAAAACAAAAACACTATATTATTTTATTATTTATCCAATCAATTTCATTGAAAATTAAGGAATCTTCACGTATAGGATCCACTTATAAAAAATAAAAAAAACTATAAGTACTCCGTTTCTTTATATTATGATTTATTTACATTTGGTTAAGTACCTAAATAAACGTAGTATACAACCTCCCTATTTGAATCGGATATTATTCAATATTTCATTTCATAGGTTTTAATTTTTTTTCGTGGGAACCTATTTTCTTTTTTTTTTCTAAAATAAAAGTAGCCTAAGTTACTCCTTATTCACCTATCTGCTAGTGAAAGTCCCAGTCACAGAAATAAATCCGCACAAGAATATGAGAAGGTAGTAATCAATAAACTCAGTAATGCAAATACCTACTCGTAGATTGACAACTAAGAATGCTCATTTTTTATAAATTAAGGTATTTGAAAACATTTTTTTTATTGTGAGTAAGTATGTAGTTATTTTCTAAACAGTCAAAATAAAATGGCCTGAAGCGGTTGTTTTAATATTACAAACAGACACTCCAATTTTATTTATTAGATAAAGTTTTAAAGATTTTTATTTATAAGATTAAGTATAGATAGATAGATACTTATTAGTCCATTCAACGAATAAACCAAAAAGAGGTGTAGAGTGCTTGAGCTGGGCCCTGAGCGATTTCTTCAGAAAGTTGCTCAGTGCTTAGGGAGTAAACATACTAAAAGTCCCCGCGTCTAGGAGGTGAGCCGGAGTGGGGGGTATAAAAATTCCCACTTTTGAGTTTTTCGCTAATATCTATAAAACGGTGCGTCGTCGTAGAGAAAACGTATTTTTCTTGACTTGCTTTGCTTTGGCATTTTTATTTATTTACAAATTATCTTATACATATTTACAAAATAAACAATATTAAAAAAAAACAGTATTTAGAAATGGCACCACTAATAAAGCGTCCATGCGGACAATAGAAATGGGCCCTCTGCAGCGAGCTAATCTATAAACGCATACTGATACAATTCGTTCATAAATATTTGCACTAACACAGCCAAACGCGCGTAGTCGATCGATAGCCGGGCGGAGCAGCGAGCGACACAGCCACCCCGTCTCAGTGCTAACGCACGACTGCCGCCCGCGCCCGCGCAGAGCACCTCTGAACCTATATCTCAAAATGGGGCATTGTCTTTGCAACTGTTGATTGATTTAAAAACGCTATTTCAAATATGTAGTACCTCTAACCACCAATTTTTCAGTGTAAAAATATTTCCAAACATCAAAGCCGTTTAGAAGTTATAAGCAAATGTTAGCGAAAATAGCGTTTTGGTAAATATTTTTTTAAGGCAAAAGTATTAGCCTTATGAAAAAACCCTGTTTCAAAAATGCTGTACATGAATCTATAGCAAACATATATTTTTTACAGACCTTCTAACCAAACCGTTAATGAGTTATAAGCTTCATAAAGTGACCGAGTTACGGTACTAAACGAGAGTAAGGCCCTTAATTTGTTTTATTCCGCCGAAATAATTTTTTTTTTTTTTTAATAATAGCAAAAAGTAAATAAATATCTAATTTGACTAAGAATTATTTTAACAATAGTTACCGTATTAACGTGGAATCTTAAAAACAACTGTTGAGTGTCTAAGAACTAATAATAAAATGTTACTTGCTTCTGAACGTGTCTGACACTAAAATGTGCGCGAAACAAACTTATTTGTTAATAATAGCGTTGTCTCTTTTCCACCAAAAACGTTTCAAACGCGGTTCAGCAACAAATTGCGATCTTTCATTCACTTTTAACGATCCAAATGCTTCTGAGCGTATTGGACGTCATGGTATGACTTTGAAGCGATGCAGTTTAGGAACCTAAACTGAAATGACTTAGTTTTGAATCGTTTTTAGTTAGATCATGATCAATATAATAAATATATAATATATATACTTATTGTTATTTATTATATTTTTATTTATTTACATTCTATATCACCATAGTCCATCATGCATTTAAAATACTCATTCTTTCTACAAATACATTAAGACAGACCAGCTGTCTCACTACTAACATCCTAGGTGATTGACCAGCGCGTACTTATGATAATTTAATTGAACGTGGAGCACGTGATGTTAAATACATTACACGCGATATCAATTGAGGAAAATTGCTTAACAATTCATGTTGTACAAATGGGTACTTGACACCTTTGGACTGCCGAGAAATTGTTTCATGATATAGTGAGGTGTAGGAAAAAGAGGTGATTGTTTAAAGACTAGGTTTTGCGACAAAAAAGCTGAAACATGCAAAACTCACCCTTAATAACCTGTAATAAACCTCCTTTGCTCAAAAGGGCAAGCAAGCATCATTACCGTTCTCCTCACTCTTGTCCTTATAATCCAAATTGATTTGGAGTTACTTCTCCACCTTCCGCATCCAGTCTGTCGCAGTCGCTCCACCTTATAAGGGGCTTACAGAACCTAAACACAAAAAACGCAAATTTTAGAAAGAATAAAAGTCTATGATCGGCTACATAAAACAAAAAAAAAAAACATACAAATTGATATCATCATCATCATCAGCCTATAATGTTCCCACTGCTGGGACACAGGCCTCCTCTCAGTGAGAGGGAGTGGGCCGTAATCCACCACGCGGGCCCAGTGCGGGTTGGTAGATGTCACATGTCTTCGAATTTGTGGTTCTAGGACATGCCGGTTTCCTCACGATGTTTTCCTTCACCGTTTTGTGAGCAGTGGTGATGAAATAATTTACACAAAGTAAAGCGCCTGTCTGGGTTCGAACCTACGACCTACAAACTCGTAAGTCGCGGCCGTTACCACTTGGCCACCACTGCTCTTGAAAAATTGATAACAAATTGATAACCTCCTCCTTTTTTGAAGTCGGATAAAAATTTTGTGTATATTTGTTTCATAGAAAAAAATATAAGGGAATTCTAAAATGTTATCTCACCAAGCCCTAAAAACAATTAGTCTTAACTTTTGGTATAACTTTTACATGGGTTAACGATGTAATCTCTTCAAGGTACCTATACGTTATTAGCGATTTAGTGTCATCTTTGTGATTTTTTTTTTACCGAGCCAATTATTTTAATTCACGTTTCTATCTTCACACATCGCTTGACAATATTATGTTCAATTTTCCTAAAATATATTTCTTTTTGCGCAAAATTAATATTTTGCTAGATTTACAGAGGATTAAAAAAGTACTGTAACCTCGCCTTGAGGACTCGACTGCTCCAACGGCCTCCAGTTATGTTGTGATCATTATTTTTTATTCTTAACACATAACATCAAATCTTTATTCCCAAAAGGTTGGGCAGTAGTGTGTAATAGTTCAGACACTTATTTTTTTTATTATTTCAGGTATGGCACAAAGGGTGCTTCAAATGCCAGGAATGCGGCATGACACTCAACATGCGGACCTACAAAGGATATGGAAAACTCCCGTACTGTGAATCGTAAGTATATTATCCTTATAATATTTAAACTAAAACAATATTTTCAACAACTCTGTGCAAGTCCAAGACCAAAAGTGGGCAACTTGATTGGTAGCCAAAATGGCAGGATTCAAAGACGAATCCTGCAATTTTCGCTATCAAGTTTACCGCGAAAGCATCAGTACGCGAACTTCAAATTTTCTTTTGTTTTTTGCAATTTGCAGGTCAGTATCAGTTTGTATGTTGATCTAAATATGATTGGGGCCGTAACAAATATGGCTGAGTATTATAATCATTAGAATCAGCAATACTCACGGGCTACCTTAGCGTATAGATCCCCCTTAACTATTGCTAAAAAAAACATGTTTAATCAAACACGAAACAGTCACCATACAGCGGTGCTATTCTGTAAAAATCTCACCGTGAAAACTTAGGTGAAGTGATCGTGGAGTGAGCTGTCAATAGTGTCAATTCCTAACAAAAACAAACTCACTTCACCTAAGTTTTCACGGTGAGATTTTATCAAAATCGACCGGCTGTTTCACTATCGAACCAACAAAAATATGTAAATTCGACCCATTAACTAATGTTAATAGGTGTTCTGACCAGCGTATTCATAGCACGTACAGACTTCGTAAGGTCAAGGTCGGTAACACGTTTTTAATACCTTTTAACCGACTTGCGTGGTGTTAAAGTAATTAGTTTTTGATTAATTACTGGTAAAAGGTGTGGTTTTGGGGGAATGCCCTGTGACCTCATGCCGTGGTAGAAATATTAGCCAGTCAGCAAAGTGGTAGCAAGGTGCGCCCCACGTATGTAGGGGTAGGAGGGAAATCGTCGCGCAAAATACGTATAACCATGAATTCATCACATAATTATAAACCTCCTCTAGCGTAGACATTATTATAACCGACTAGCTGCGTCCGCGGTTTCACCCGCGTAAGTTTTGATCCCGTGGGAATTTCGGGATAAAAAGTATCCTATGTGTTAATCCTGATTATAAACTATCTGTGTTCCAAATTTCATCTAAATCTGTATAGCCGTTTTTGCGTTATAGAGTAAATAAAATCCATCCATCCATCCTCACAAACTTTCGCGTTTATAATATTAGTAGTATAGGATGAAAAATTTGAACGCATCGGGTTTCAGAATCATGTACTGAATTCATGGTGACAGCCGGTCGATTCTGTAAAAATCTCACCGTGAAAACTTAGGTGATGTGAGTTTGTTTTTGCTAGGAATTGACACTATTGATAGCTCACTCCACGCTCACTTCACCTAAGTTTTCACGGTGAGATAGTTACAGAATTGCACTGCAGGTGATAGTCATTAAAAAGTCAGCGCTGTGCTGTGGGTCCTCCCATAGCACCATGCCGAGTGGAAGCCTTCTTGTCATAGTCACGACGTGCAGCTGCCGACTTTTTTATACCAATTAACTTGCTTATCTTTTTATATGCACGTGTTTCTGTGACAAATAAACCTATTTTGCTTTCTTTCCTCTGCGAGCTGGAAACTATTTCACGGTTACCAACCCGTTTTTTGTAATAAATGTCCATTCCTTCATGTCCATATTTAGACATAAGTTATATTTTCCTGTTAACAGATCTTGTAATGGGTACAGACGCCAGCATATCGAGCCACCCGAAACTGTCAAATGTTCCCAATCAACTTTGAAGTTTTGAACCTTATGCTTTAGCGATAAAGTTGAAAATCTATTAAAGAAATTTGACAGATTGTAGTAACTTGATGTGCTGGCGTCCGCGTCTGTACCTATAAGGAACAAGCTATAAAAATAATGAAAAAAAAAACTAATAATATACCTATAATATATCCATAAAGTCCCATGTTTTTTTGTCAAGTGTGCCTACGTCAGATCAACAGGACTGGTTCCAACTTGTATGAAATATGTGAATCACTGATGGTACATTTACACGCTTGCCAAGTCTTGGCAAACGGCAAACAGCTCCAAGCCTCCACAAATCTCGTTTGGCGTTTGAAAGGCGTTTACACGCTTGTGAATGCGTCAGTCTGCAACATACATCCAAGCATGGCGGACACCGAACTTGTGACGGCTATTACATTTGGTTTAACGTACTTTCATCTGGTAATATTCCAAAAACGAAAGACTCCTCATTCGACCAGCAACTCATTTTTTGTAGGTACCTACAATCAAGGAAGCGTGTACTCGCCGCGAGATCACAATGTCTACTAAACGCCGACCAACGTGTAAATACGTCGCAAGCGCTTGCCGCAAACGCCCTTTGATCTGCGTAAAAAAACCGACACTCGACTGGATCGGAAGCAAGCACCCACAAGCTCACGCAAGCCAAGCCAAACGCCCTTTTTACATGCTTGCGATTGTCGAGGATTGCCAACGCTTGGCAAGCGTGTAAACGTACCTTTATGGTAGGTTTACACGCTTGCCAAGTCTTGGCAATCGGCAAACAGCTCCAAGCCTCCACAAATCTCGTTTGGCGTTTGAAAGGCGTTTACACGCTTGTGAATGCGTCAGTCTGCAACATACATCCAAGCATGGCGGACACCGAACTTGTGACGGCTATTACATTTGGTTTAACGTACTTTTATTTGAAATGTAAGCAAAGTGAAACAAAAAAAAGGAGAGCTCGACGACAGCGAAGATGGTGGATGAAAAAGATTCATCATAATCGTACCAAGTAACTACTATTTTGATTTAACCATTATCTGTTGCAGTTCCGTGATGCCACAATGGCTACTAAACGCCGACCAACGTGTAAATATGTCGCAAGCGCTTGCCGCAAACGCCCTTTGATCTGCGTAAAAAAACCGACACTCGACTGGATCGGAAGCAAGCACCCACAAGCTCACGCAAGCCAAGCCAAACGCCCTTTTTACATGCTTGCGATTGTCGAGGTTTGCCAACGCTTGGCAAGCGTGTAAACCTGACATGCTTGCGATTGTCGAGGCTTGCCAACGCTTGGCAAGCGTGTAAACGTACCATGAAGAACGTCACAAACTCGGACATTCTGTTGTCTGAAGGTAGGTTTACACGCTTGCCAAGTCTTGGCAATCGGCAAACAGCTCCAAGCCTCCACAAATCTCGTTTGGCGTTTGAAAGGCGTTTACACGCTTGTGAATGCGTCAGTCTGCAACATACATCCAAGCATGGCGGACACCGAACTTGTGACGGCTATTACATTTGGTTTAACGTACTTTTATTTGAAATGTAAGCAAAGTGAAACAAAAAAAAGGAGAGCTCGACGACAGCGAAGATGGTGGATGAAAAAGATTCATCATAATCGTACCAAGTAACTACTATTTTGATTTAACCATTATCTGTTGCAGTTCCGTGATGCCACAATGGCTACTAAACGCCGACCAACGTGTAAATACGTCGCAAGCGCTTGCCGCAAACGCCCTTTGATCTGCGTAAAAAAACCGACACTCGACTGGATCGGAAGCAAGCACCCACAAGCTCACGCAAGCCAAGCCAAACGCCCTTTTTACATGCTTGCGACTGTCGAGGTTTGCCAACGCTTGGCAAGCGTGTAAACCTACCATGAAAAACGGCAATTCTTATACTAACGGATACGCTTTAGAGCATATTTAGTAACTAGCTGTTTTCACGGTTGTACCTCGTGGATAATGTTAAAATTCCATTTTCACCACATTCTCATAAAGGCTCCTACAGACGCGACACGCGATATAATCGCGCTCGACACAAAGGCACTGCTCGTTGCACGACTTGCGGTGCTTTTGTGTCGCGTGTCATGTCGCGCCTGTTTGTAGGAGCCATAAAGTAATTACGTCACTTTCCCTCTATTATGTAAATTCGGTAATTCTATGAGAAGACTTCCTCAAGCTAAGCGCAGCCCAGCACAGCTACATCTCGAAAGTTTGAAAACTGACTGCAATCAGTCCATTCTATAAAAAACTTACGTGAAGTAACTGTCATTCCACCAGTAGTGCTATTCCGTAAAAATCTCACCGTGAAAACAGAAGTGAAGTGAGCTGTCAATGGTGTCAATGTCTAGCAACAGATGGAATGATGTTTTCACGGTCAAAGGCGGAAGGCGGAGTTTTTTTACAGAATAGGTCGGCTGATGCTAGAGTTTGTCACTATTTACAACTCACTTCAAGATCTTAAAGTGGGCTATCAAGTTTCAATCTCTGAAGTGATCATTTCACCTATGTTTTCACGCTAAGAATTAAAGAATGGAATAGGCAGTATAGTCGGGAATGTCGGGATGTAAATAATTTTTTCTCATCAAATTCCTAAACTAGACAATCCGCGGATTCTCATTAATTCTTTGACGGTAAAAACCAGTGTATATTTATGTGTCGTTACTCATAGCAATTACTGGCTTACTCACAACATAGTTGTTACGCTACACTGCGTAATGTGTGAATCATGCGTCTGCTATGGTAAAGAGTATATTTTGAGAAATACACATGAAATAACAGTTATTTTTAAAGAAATTGGTGTACGCCAGGCCGGTTCTTTTCGCGGGCCCAGTGCAGGTGTATCTACCAAACCACACTGGGCCCTCGTGGTGGATTATGGTCTAACACCTCTCACAGAGAGGAGGCCTTCCGATATATTCTGTAAAAATCTTACCGTGAAGACTTAGGTGAATTGCACTGACAAAGGATCATGACCGTTGATGTATGGAAATCCGTCTTAAGTTGAAACACAATAAATCTTTATTTATTATAGACTACGGTTTATATACTATTCATGAAAAGTGTTTATTTTCACACAAGTATCCGAGTTTTAAAGTAATTAAACAAATTCGGAGATAACCTAAAAACGTCCTGGCGTAATAAAACACAATTAAATATGAAAACGTCCTATCGTTAGTTACATGAAACACGCTAAGTTGTTTAAAACTAACACACCAACGAATTTCCGTAAGTATTACTATTTAAGTGGAGAGATTAATCGCGGTGACTATTCTCAATCGACACATACTTAAACAATAATAAACAGTAATGGCGGCTTCCGCAGGCGCCGGCGCTTAGGGATGGCGATCGATTTTTTAATCGATTTTAGAAACTTGAAAACGAGTTCCAATGTTTTTCCTGCGGATTGCAACTTTTAAGTTTTGATACGCAGTTTCTTTGTTCTGTTTTTTGTAACCAACAATATTATTTAATCTATTTTGTATTCGATTATTCATTACATTTGACTAATTATGCTGGTAAAGCTGTCGATGTAGAATAATAGCGGGAACAGATCTATCAGAACTCAATTTATTGCTGAATCGATTCTTTCCTGCGATTCGGATAGATTTAAAAATCGATCTTGTTTAGGAATAATCATCATCCCTACCGGTACGTCTGTCATCTGCCTTGACAGTTGCATCTGCGTGAGACGAAACACAAAAATAAATATTTTCACAACGGAATTATGAAATACATATACAGTACCTACGTTATAATAATGATATTACTAATTATTTAGCTATTTATGAGTTTAATATCATTTTTGTGATGTTTTTATGTAAAGGCTCATACTTACGTAACTCGTACAAATGAAGAGAACGAAACGTCCATCATTCATCACTATACGGAAATGTACCTAGCAATCGTTAATTTACTGTTTATCTTAAAATCATAATTCCGGATACGAAAACAAAATTCCTGAAGTGAAAAGCTTGTAAAAAATAAGCAAATAATTTGTATATTAATTTGGTTTTCATACGTGCAACTTTCCTAGACTGGTTTTGAACAATCTCCTTTACAATGCCATGAGGTGGAATGACAGCTCACTTCACCTAAGTTTTCACGATGAGATTTTGACAGAATAGTTCGGCTGTTACAGCAATGGGAACGTTAGAGGCTGATTATTTAATTTATTGATTTACCAAGGCACCAAGTCCCAACATACAAATCACAACCAAAAATTAATTAAATTCTTACATCATTAAAATAAACACATCATAATTCAATAAAATCATTAAAATAAAAACATTAGAACTGAATAGACATTAAAATTTAATAAGTTATGATTATGCCATGCTGATTTGCCTGATATAAGGTACTTATCAGCCCATTACAGTCCACGACTACTCCGCCTTGGAGTGCAAAGGTGGTGCTATTCCAAAAACAATGGGACGCTTAATATCGTGTCCTGCGTGTCCTGTCAGCTGCACGTTACAGGAACTGATAGACGCTGGTGATGGCGCCAAACATGTAGCCGAATTCGAAGCCGAGTCCATTTAGATTGCTATTGACACGCTAAGAAGAAGTACACTCTTAGAATGGGCCTCTCCAATTGCACTCCACTGAGGGCAGCCACTTTTATCCACCGAGTACCCTGCTTTGGCCGTGTTGTCCATTGCTGTTGTTGATTTGCGGACTTTGCGGTATCCACTTAAGAACACGTCTGCTCCAATGGCCACCAGTTCGATCGCCACATTGGCGGAATATTGTATTTCGGATTTGATCCTTCAGAAAAACTCCAAGAATAGCTCTTTCCATAGTCTTAGTCCCAACACTTCGAGCCGAAGTGCCGAAGCCAAAATATTAGAATAGGGGTACCAGGCAATGTTGCTGATAAGATTACATATTTACTACACTGTAGGATGAGTGTTTTTAATTTACGAGTAAATCTATGAGGAATGGAACGCAACGCATGAGAGAGAGAAGGAGAGAGGTCAGGAATGGCGGATTAGTAGGTACTGGGGGGAACGTTTGTCATGGTAAAGACACTAAAATTTAATAGATTAAAATTAAGATAATTTCCATTGTATCGATGACAGTAAAGATAAAATAAACCACCTGTAATTGTTTTGAAAAGCGTTTTACTTGCTCCACAATCCCACATTCTACATTACTGTTGCTGATAACGATTAAATACAGCAATGTAATTTTGTGTTGTAAATCAAAGGAAATGTCTATTATTTCTAAATATCCTTAATTTATACCTCCAACGTTTCCTTACGAAATGTTCCTTAACAGTTGCTTCATTAATCAATGATGATTGAAGTATATTGTTTCACTAAATAATCCCACGATGTTAAAGTAAATTCAACATAAATATTATAAACTTAATTTTATTTGTTATTTTAGTAAGTTTATTGTAATCGATTACCAAGTCATTTATTAAGTTGCAACATTGTGATCAAGCTTAACATTTTTGATGTCTAGTAACACTCTCACTCTCTCTGCATCACTGACCTGTTCTATACAAGTACTGTATGATAGAGGTCCGTGCTCTGCATTCATGCTTTCAACCCGCAAGTCCATTTTTTCTACTTTTGTAATTTTGTATTTATTATAAATCTCACCGTGAAAACTTTGGTGAAGTGAGCTGTCATTCCAACTGACAGTTTTAACAGCTCACTTCATCTAAGTTTTCACGATGACATTTTTGACAGAAAGATCGCCAGTATTTACTTAAGGTGGAACTAGTCGCGAGCTCGAACTCACTGGTGGTCATGGCCAAAAAGCACGCTGTCTCACCTGGCTTCGTGTCCGACAGAGATAGTATCAGTGATGAGCAGTTAGACGCTAGTCTACACACGCACAACGTCTAGTTTTCACGCATAGAAACACCGTTCCGTACTGAAAGGTGCGTAAAATAAATCGAAAAGGGCTTTGGAAAATCGCGTTTTATGAAAAAACCACTGGATAAATCAATTACAGTGTAAACTCTTTATAACGAAACTCAAGGGACGGAGCATTTTTTGTCGTTATAGAGAGTTATCGTTATATGGAGTGAACAAAAAAACAACCAAATTAACAAGTATCACACAAACTTTTTCGTCAACACTAATCGCTTTCCGTTTACTGGCCATGTTAACAGTTTCAAAGTAGGTTTACGACTGATAATACGATAGGTACCCAGTATGCTTGGTCGAAGACCATCACTTCCGAGAAAACAATGCGTCATACTGCACGTGTTCAAGGCAATTAAGGATAACAAAAGCTAGACCGACCTCGGATGTTTCGGAGCTTCAAAGTCTTTTGTTACCTGATAACATAATATAAACAATAATACCGATAATAAATATTTACTGTCTAAATATATGAACACATTTCTTCGTAATAGAGAATGGCGTATCGCTATAAAGAGTGTTTCAATATGTGGGTTTTAACGCAAACCAACCAAGTTGGGCTCACTTCAACGTTACAGGGAGTTTATTGTTATAAAGGATGACGTTATAAAGAGTTTACACTGTATGTACAAATAAAGTTTATTGAATTCTTCGATAACTGAGCTTTGTCGGTACCGACTTTGTTTTGAATATTTTACAGTTCTTTTATTACTTACCCAAAGTTACGTTAAAAATAGCAAAGAAAAACGAACCTTTGTTGGCTCATAACATAACTTTTTAATAGCTTTTTATTTTACTATTCTGTTTCCGTACAGACAAAATTAATAATAAGAGAACGAATCATGTTAAAATTTGGATGCACAATGTTAAACAGTGGAGTAATACTTTCCCGGTATGGAAAAAATATCGACTAAGTAGTGGTACCTTAAGTAGAGAAAGCTCAAATAAAAATCATAATTAAGTATCGTGTAAGTCCTTGACCTTACTCAACATTCGTGTAAGTTGCATGTTACAAAACATTACGCATATTAACATATCTTAATCAGCAGTAATTAGCATATTATTGTTGATACTAGAATGTTAGCATAGAATATGGCTTGTTGTGAATGATATCAGTAATGGTCACGCTATGTGTGAATTTTAATGGGATAGGCAGAAGTATTCTTCAGTAGGTCTAGGTCTCTAGGATCTAGGTAACCTTGGGAGCAGCCGCGACGTGCGTGCCCTCATCTCAGAAGTAGGCAGTGACTTGTCGCTGCCGGCCGTAGTCGACACAATGGTCGGTAGCGAAGAGTCCTGGGACGCGGTGGTTTCCTTATGCGAAACAGTCATTTCGCAGAAGGAGGCCGCGGAAAGGGAGAGGGAGTTCTTGTCCACTCACCCGGCCCGCAGAGAGCGCACCGGGCGTCAGCGGAGGGCAGAGAACGCCCTCTTCCAGCCCCCTAAATGGGTCCAGGCGCGACGGACTCGGGGACGTCTGTCGCCCCCCACACATCAGGACCCGAGGTGGCGGCGCGTAGTGTTGCACACGCGCCCCTCTAGACGTCGCTTGGAGAGTCTAAACACCTCACTTCCCCCTGACCCAAGGAGGCCCGCAGTGGCGGTCCGTCACCAGTCGGGGGTTGCGGAAGGATCGTACGGTTCCGCGACCGTTGACAGCGGTTTAAAGGCTCTTTCAAACAGGCGCGACACGCGATCAAATCGCACAACGAGCGGTGCCTTTGTTCTAGTGCTTATAAAAATAATGTATCATCAAAAAGTAAAAACATGTAGTTAATAGGTAAGTATTTTATTATTCTGTAAAAAATCATTGCTTTATGGTCAAAACACGCGAGAGCGTTTCTATGGAGATATGACCATCCGCATTTCCTCTTAATATTTAAGTTTAATATAATAAAAAAATCTCGATGTTCCACCACCAAGTCGTTACAACCTTGCAAAGCGGGGGGTGGGGGAGGGGGGGCCACAGTTCGTTCACGATGAACAGTTATTTGACCACTGGCAGTAACAACCTAACAGCAACCTTATTGTAACTAGAATAAAGATCACAATGTTTTTGACAGACTTGTCAACCAGCAACCCAACACCAACCTTATTTCAATGAACATAAAGATCACTGTGGTTTGGACAGTGATGCAAAATCTGAGGTAAAATAACTGAAAGAAGTGTAGTCGCTAGTTTCAAATAAAAAACCGGCCAAGAGCGTGTCGGGCCACGCTCAGTGTAGGGTTCCGTAGTTTCCCGTACGTCACAATAAGATATGTAAACGAAGTTAAAAAAATGCTTGCATATACGATTATACTACAAACTTAGTCCAGAAATTGTTATGTACAACTTTTTGTCTTTTTTGTACAAAAACTGTTGTTTCCATCAAGTTCAAAATAATTTTCCTAGAAAGTCCTTATAAAGTTCTACTTTTCAGATTTTTGTCATATTTTCTAAACTTATGGTTCAAAAGTTAGAGGGGGGGGACACATTGTTTTTTACTTTTGGAGCGATTATTTCCGACATTATTGATATTATCAAAAAATGATTTTAGTAAACCCCTATTTATTTTTAAATACCTTTCCAACATTATATCACACGATAGGGTTGAAATTAAAAAAAAAAATCACTTCCCACTTTACATATAGGGGGGCTACCCTAATAAAACATTTTTTTCCAATTTGTTTTTTTTATTTTACCACTTTGTCTGCGTAATTGATATACATATTGGTACCAAATTTCAGCTCTCTAGTGCTAACGGTCACAGAGATTAAGCGAGGACGGACGGACGGACGGACAGACATGGCGAAACTATAAGGGTTCCTAGTAGACTACGGAACCCTAAAAAGAGACATGCCTACTATCTTCATTTATTTTGTCAATGAAAATAATGTCAATCTACAATCAATCTACAAAGTCTGTGCGTGACTTTGTCACACTGAATGAAAGTTGTTAGTCACAAATTATGCACACTTTTCCTGCCTAGATCGCGGAAGCTGTTTTGATTTTTGCTAACGGTGCGAATTATACGCTTGCCAGCAAATTGTTTTGTAATTAGCGCGAATTGTCAATTAACTGTTATTGATCGTTTTAAAAGAAAAAATATTGGTTAAAGTTTTCAAACGAATGTTTTGTTTTTATATTGAAACTAGCGGCCCGCCCCAGCGTCGCAGGGGTACAATTTTTTTTTTCGAATTTCCGATATTTCTTTCATAAAAACTAGAGATGGGCCGAGTACTCGGTTGATACTCGGTACTCGGCGTACTCGGCGGGTTTTTTGATACTCGTACTCGGCCGAATAACTCTGTTTGAATGCCGAGTATATTTTGTTAAAGAAAAGCAATATATTTAGGTAGATATAATTAAAACAACAGTGTTAATCAAAAAGTATTTATTACTAATTTAGGAAATCTTTGACATTCTCAATTAATAAAATCAAAATTATGAGACAAAATTAAGAGAACAGTAATAAATAATAATCAATATTTAAAATTTAATAAAGGTAAGTTATGATGCAGGAATACAAGGCTTTTTGCACGTTCTGGTAACAGCCTATTCCTCTTTTCTTCGTACACGTTACTAGCCTCCGAAAACAATCGCTCGCTATACACGATGCTTGCACTTGTTACGTGCATGAAATGGGAATTTGATTGAACCGAGTTACTCGGCCGAGTACTCGGTTGAAAAAAAATTGAGCCGAGTAAAACTCGGTACTCGTTACTCGGCAAAAGTGTTACTCGGCGCATCTCTAATAAAAACCTTGTCCTGGCAATACCGAACACAACAAAAAAAGAATAAAGGCTCCTTCAAACAGGCGCGACACGCAATGTTGCGCGATTATATCGCGTGTCGCGCCTGTTTTTCCAAACCTTGCCTTTATCCAATTTGGTGCAGTCATTCGGAAGTTATGCGCGTACAGACATTTTGGCGGCTTTGGTTTATACTATGTGTTCGGGATCTTGATGAAAACCACCTATTGGACTTGATAATTTATTTAGAACACTGTTTTACACTTTCATACTATTTAATTTCACTCAATTATGTAAGAGAACTAAGAGGCATGCGCACTCTGTTCGTCGTGAAGAAGAAGGGGCGAGCCAACCATCTGTCAAGCCCATATTTATTTTGACAACTATGACACATTATCGCGTTACTAAACACTATGTAAGGATCAGCGGAAAGACGTCATTAGTATAGGGTCAAAGGTTTTCCCTAAGCATTGTCACAACAGCAGTATTCATATCATACGCAGTAAGCATTTAGTAATAGTCACTAGGAAAAAGACTCACCAAAAAAAATTTTTGAAAGATACTTAAATAAATACTTTTCATCTTTCTTTCTTTCTTCAAACATCACAATTTCACAACGCAGACAATGAATAATTCATTGTCTGCGTTGTGAAATTGTCATAATTATTATGAATGGAACCACAAAAAACCACATCATCATCTGCCTAGCCTTTTCCCAACTAAATTTGGGTCGCTTTCCAGTCGAACCGGATGCAGCTGAATACCAGTATTTTACATGGAGCGACTGCCTCTCTGACTACTACAACCCATTTACTGGATAATACGATACCCCTTGGGCCTCTGACTACCCGTATCGAAGATCTATAAATGACAGCTGGGTTTAACGTACTTTCCCAGGCAAAGGGGGTCTCGATATGTAATGGACGGTCACCTATCCACGCACTGACCTCGGCGAGCGTAGCTTAACTTTCGATCGACTCGTGAGGCATATTTTATTGAGCCACGAGCCTACTACGTAATTAACAAAATTTCCCTCATAACTAAAACTACCATTAATATTTCCAGACATGTACCAAAAGCGAAGCACACGACGATGGCGGAGACGCCCGAACTCAAACGAATAGCCGAGAATACGAAGATACAGAGCAACGTCAAGTATCACGCCGACTTCGAGAAGAGTAAGGGGAAGTTCACACAGGTATGTATTACACTAGCACGGCCACACACCAATACTTATTAACACGGTAACAGACTTCTCACAATACTATAAGACAGGCATACCTACTTTAGGATGCGCTAAGGACGTCCTCGAAATTCAAAAGACAATAGTGGAAAGAGGTAACGTAGGCTTGGCTTTTGTCCTGCAGTGAGATAACGCAGGTTTACAATACTAATAATAATATTGGGCAATAATAGCGGAGAGCTACGACCAATACCCCAGGTGCCGTATTATGACGGTTTAATGCCATCATGATTCCACTGTAAGAGGGAGACGGAGCTACTCATGACCGATAGCACCATCCTTTTTTCGCACTGGAATCATGATGGCATTAATACTTCGTAGTACGGCCCCAGGAGGTTCTCATTGCGCGGGTGGGTCAAGGGCTTGGTTCAGAAAGCAGTAGGTACTCCTGGACACGGCACGCATTGTGAGGAGGTTCTTCTCTCTAGAGCCCTGATCACTGGCAGTTTGCCGACGAATTTAACATTAAAAAGTCGGCCATAAAAAAAAAATAAAAAAAAACAACAGCATTGCGGATTTTAGCAACTATGATTATAATTCTGTAAATACATACATATTTTCTACAGTCGCGAATCATATTTAGACTAACAAACAAACTGATACTGTTCTGCATGATTCCAAAAACCATGACAAAAATTGAATTTCGCGGGCTACCCTGGTGCATCTTCCTTAACACGCTAACACACTACTTACAATACTCCAGGCATACCTACTTACAGTGCGTGCCACGTAAGAAGAGACTTGACACACCACGTGGTCTGACATGCGCAGAACACGATTTTAGGTATCTTTAGCGGTATGAGGTCTGAGTGCGGGACGGGACCGGACGTCATAGGGGTGGCGGAAAGAGGCGGGGGAGGCGGGGTCAAGTCTCTTCTTACGTGGCACGCACTGTAAACAATCTTGTTCCTTTCATCAGCAAAAACCCTATATCTTCAGACCTAGCAGAAGGCAATATGACGGGTGTAAAAAGACACCTTACGAAGCCGAGAGTCACTTATATTCCGCATCATAGACTGGCCTGGGAACCTTCTGGTTACTGAGATATTGAAGGTCAAAATTCCAATTTTTACTGACGTTTTTTATGAAAACGACTGAATGTTACAACACAACTTTTAATACTCCACAAACTCTATACTTCGTTTTATATATCGTTGCATGTTTTGCGAGCCTTACATTGCGCACTACCGCAAATAGCAAATTTTGGCACCCAAAAATAGAAGTTGTTTCCCAGCAATTATTTTTAGGGTTCCGTAACCAAAGGGTAAAAACGGGACCCTATTACTAAGACTCCACTGTCCGTCTGTCACCAGGCTGTATCTCATGAACCGTGATAGCTAGGCAGTTGAAATTCACAGATGATGTATTTCTGTTGCCGCTATAACAACAAATACTAAAAACTGAATAAAATAAATATTTAAGGGGGGCTCCCATACAACAAACCTGTTTATTTCGGCGTTTTTGCCTTGTGGTACGGAACCCTTCGTGGCCAGTTTTTTTTTTTGCAACGTTACTTAGTTTTATTTTGATGTACAGAATACGTAGTTGACGGTTTTGTAATGTGTCTTTTACACCCTGTATACAACGTGTAAAATAAATTAAATTTAAATCCTATATCTACATGTTAGGAATATATCGAACGCCTCAAGCAGCGGCCACCGAAGTCCTCCGTGCTTTGTAATAGACATTTTGCCATCCTCATTCTTATGACAAAATGGAATTCTGAAAGCAGCACATACTTAAAATACTACCCACAATTGCAACTGCGAAAGGTATTCCTTCAACAGTTGCACTCACTAACAAACAGCTTCTAAACTTCAATCCAGTACAAATCTTACTTACAGGTCGCAGACGACCCTGAAACCCTCAGGATCAAGGCCAACACTAAAATTATCAGCAACGTCGCTTACCACGGGGAGTTGGAGAAGAAGGCTCAGATGGAGAAACAACGGCAGATCAACGAGAATGGAGAAATCGTTGGTGAGTTGGTTACCAACTTTTGTTACAGTACTGGTGATGTTTGCTTCAATGTTGGTTGATGTCTTGTGTTTATGTTGGCACCTTGTGTTTTGGAGTGAATCTGGATACTGTTAAAATATAGAGGAAATAATTATACGTTTTAAAAATATGTAAGTACTTACTTACTTTAAAAAAACATAATATTTTTTCATACCTTACAAAATCAAGAGGGTCGTCCTCTCATGCCTTCACTCTCAGAGATTTCAGGCGTGATAGAGATAGGAAAGATCATAATCTTTCCTATCTTTATAAACTACAAAACATAAATCATTAATTTATATCTTTGATAGATAGACCCACAAAATCTGCAGTAGAAAAATGGTACTTAACTTCCATAAGGACAGTCATACCATTAACCAATAACTTACGAGATTTTAACATTTCTTAAATTGGTAAAAATACATTTTGAATACTTTATCAATATACGTTTCACCAAAACATCCTAAAACAAGCATACTATTTGCTTAAATGGATTCTCCCCATTGTAACTAGAACAAGTTATTTAAGTTGAAGCAATAAAACTTTTTATTTTTTTTATTTTTTTTTTTTACGTTTAACAACAATAGTGTATATCATAAATTGATTAACTCATTAATAAGTAATTAAGAATTATCCAGATTCATTCTGAGCACATTAAAAATCAATTCACATTGATCAGTACAGTATGGTCGTTAGAGCAAGACTAATCCTTATTTAAAATCATTTTGAAGGGTTACAGAACATCAAACTGAAATACTTTTTCTATGCGACAATCATCGGAATCGCGAATAAATTATCAGTCGTCCCATACATTTAAATATCGAGTAGGTAATGAGGTTTTGTACAGGACAGTTGATATTTTTTGGATGACCGCCTTCACATACCAAGACCCCTCCGTGCCTCGGAAAGCACGGTAAACCGTTGGTCCCGGCTGTCATTTCTGGATCTTTTACAGTCGTTACGGGTCGTCAGAAGCCCGAATGACTGACAACCAGTCTTAACAAGAGGTATGGTATTACCCAGTAACTGGGTTGTGGAGGTCAGATAGGCAGTCGCTCCATGTAAAATACTGGTATTCAGCTGCATCCGGTTAGACTGGAAGCCGACCCCAACATAGTTGGGAAAAGGTTAGACAGATGATGAGTTGATATTTTTTTTCGCGTTTACGATATTGGTTCCATGGAGAAAGATGTAGTTTGATGATCTGTACAATGCGCGCCACGAAAGATGAGACTTGACCCCGCCTCCCCCGCTCTTTCCGCCGCCCCTATGACGTCCGGTCCCGTCCCGCACTCAGACCTCATACCGCTAAAGATACCAAAAATCGTGTACTGCGCATGTCAAACCACGTGGTGTGTCAAGTCTCATCTTTCGTGGCACGCATTGTACATGTGGTGAGCAGTCATACCATCCGATTTGGGATTGACACTAATGACAGCTCACTTCACCTTTTATTTTTTCGTGGGGAAATCCTCTTGGAAAACCCCACGTTTCCTTCAGTACCATGAGTCGGGGGCCCAGGAGATATTAGTACATTCGCCGCACCCCCGACTGGAGCTCACTTCACCTAAGTTTTCGCAATGGTTCGGTTGTTGTCCGGTAGGCGGCGACAACTTACCATCAGGTTGACGCCTGCTTCTTTACCAGACAATAACTTAGAAAAGTTGACCTAGGTTGTGTACCTAGTATAAAATGGGTATATGGTCTTGCTCAAACGGCTTCATACTGGTCAAAAAGACACTTATCATGTCGCACTATTCACAGTCGTATCAATGTGGGATGTCCAATCATAAGGTTTATGACCATATGTTGCTAACTTTCATTATATCGAACAGTTCATCGGAAAAATAACATTAACATTGGAAAAGATTTTAATTTTCATTAATACGTACTCATAATGATTGATAGTCTTGTGGTTGCAATTGCTACCCCTGAGCATAGAGCCTTGAGTTAAGATTTCCTGGCTCACATAAATGTTACATGGGAATCTTTACCCGTCCGAAAAAGTTAATAAACCGGTTGTAGGGTTCACTATGAAGTTTCGTATCACTTTCGGATGGGTCCATATCTTAGTTGACGGAAATAGAGAGTAGGCTACAAAATCTTCTCGACAGCAATGCATGCAACTACCAGACTACATTAGCAATGATTGAATTTAATGACAAAAATAGTAATTAAAAAGTCCCAATGTTATTTTTCCGACCTCCACCCATATGTTTCTAATACCTCTCCCCCCTAGAACTACCGTCGGATAACTACCATCAACAAATCGACAACTACGCAACAGAAATGCTGCCTCCAAACGTGCCACCACCGCATCTACCACCCAAGAACCATTACCAGACGCCATCGACTCAGTACCACCCACCGCCACCGCAACAACAGCCCATTGTTCACCAACAACAGCAGTCCGTTGCCCATCAACAACAACAACTACATCAACAACAACAACAGCAACATCAACATCAACCGTCAGGACACAACAGACAGTACCAAGAGCAGTACTACAAGCAGAAAGAGGAGCCATATTACCCTCAGTATCAAGAATATCAGGGTCAATATTACCCTCAGTATCAGAATTACCCAGCTCAACAACAGAATCAGCCCCAACCACAACAACAGTCTCAACAACAGAAGATTGGAAGGATTCAGGATTATGATCCTATTAGTGATGGACCAAGAGCGCCTCCGAACACGCAAAGGGCGTCCGCTACGCTTATTTATAATAGCACTAGTGATGGGAAAAGAGGTTTGTGTGTTATAAATAAGTGTTTCTTTTTTTGGGTGTTTTACTATTTCTAAAAAAAAAAAAGAAATGACCAGCATCTATTTAATATAGTGTAATAATAATAATATTAATATACTATATTTCGATCATGGCGGCCAATCTAAGCGGTGACTAGCATCGGCGCGGGAGATATTATGTGCAGAAAGTGTGCGCAGACAGGTGCACTCTCTCTTTCCTCCCTCATAGTCCGATGGGATAGCAATCCGACACGAACGGAGAGAGATCAGCAGAAACCGAGGGTTTCCACATCGCCAACTAAAATAGAAAGAAAAAAAGTATAAAAATAGTTTTTGGTCATACCAGAGATCTATGATATGATAGGGTCATACTACAGATTTTTCACAGATGTTTTATCTGTGGTATTGCAGCGCAATCACAGTGATCTTTATTGTCGTTAAAATAAGGTTGATATTCGATTGCCGCTGTCAGAAGTAAAATAACCGAGAGAGTTCTGTATGCTCAAAATGGTCATGTAAATGAAATAGTCAAAAATCCAATCATAATTCTTTTTTATTTGCTTTTTTATGTTGTTGTTCGAATCTCCATTCATTTTATGTTATTCATTATTTTTTTGTTTGGTTGTGGGTTATATCTACGAGCAAAGTTTTTTTTTTTGCTTTTTACTGTGTTTTTCTTTCTCTTTTTATTTTGACTCTTCAGGCATTCTTTCCCCTACTAAAATAACAATAATAGAATAGAATACTCTTTATTATTATTTTTCTCTTTTTTTTCTCTAATTACATGTATATATGGACATGTAATTATTGTTATTTTATGACTGTTAGATTATCGACTATGCAAAGCTTATATAAATACAAAGACTTAAGTGGTAACCATTATAAACTAATTAAAAAAAAACTTGAAATATAAAATTACAAGAAGCCTTTAAAGACCACCTTTTTTACCGCTCCTAAAAGAGAGCTTATTTTTTTTAATATCTTCACGCTATATCCTCAGGTTCTCACCAACAAACAGGGCACCAGCAGCAACAGAGCCGTCAGATCGGTCGCGTGACAGACCTCGACCCTCTCGCCAACGAGCTGCCCAGACAGACTCCCAATCATCATAATCAGGTAAAAATACAGAACATCTATACTAATATTATAAAGCTGAAGAGTTTGTTTGTTTGGTTGAACGCGCTAATCTCTGGAACTACCAGTCGGATTTGAAAAATTCTTTTTGCATTTGATAGCCCAATTCTTGAGAAAGGCTATAGGCTATTTAACATCACGCTATGACTTTTAGGAGCCAAGCAAAAAGAAAAATAGTCGGAAAGAGCGCTAAGCAAAAACGAAGTAATAGCGCGGGCAGGCGATGCGATGCGACGGGGTGGGTCGGAGTAACAAGAAATTTCACGAGCACGAAGTCGCGGGCAGAAGCTAGTAATAGTATAAAAATACCCCTAAAGAAGCCTAGAGTCACTCGTTCTTATGATATTTTTTTCGTAATAGACCATGCCTGGGATCCTTCTGGTTACGAAGAATTTTATTTGGCTCAATCGTCGGTCAGTATGGCAAAACACATAATTATTGGAAAAAAATACCTATATTAAAAGTTACTGAAATCGATTCAGTAGTCGATTATGAACAAACTATTTTCAGGACTTGCGTTTATTCTGTTACATCTTGTATAGCTAGAAAATGGAAGACTTCGATTCAATTTATTTTAAAACATCAGAGATATGATATTATTCTAAATGTTTTTTTTTTTTCTTTATTTTTCAGCGAGTATACGTCGCTATGTACGACTACGAAGCGAGCGACAGCGATGAGGTAAGATTTTACAAATATTTTTAATAAATACGATTGATATCAGTAACGTTGCAACCCCATTCGATTGTACAGACGCCAGCACATCAAGCTACCCGAAACTGTCAAATTTTCCCAATCAACTTTGAACCTAATGCTTTAGCGATAAAGTTGAAAATCTATTAAAGAAATTTGACAAATAAGGTTCAAAGTTGATTGGAAAAAATTGACAGTTTCGGGTAGCTTCATGTGCTGGCGTCTGTACTTGGCAGTCATATAAATTACTAAAGAAATTATTCTTTATTTTGATAAATCATGGCCAGAGAGAACAGACATCTTCTAGACACGCTCGTTCTATCATAGACCTCATCCATCGCTTTCCATCAGGAGTGATCGAAGTCAAGAGAGGACATTTAGCAATAAAAAAAATTACCATGTGTGCAATTCACACGTGGTAGAAGTGAAACCTTCAATCTTAAATCTTATGAATTTACATGTCTCTTTTTACTGTCGCTTTTTCGTTTCATAAACTTTCAAATCACAATGATGCTAAAGAACATCCATCCATCCATCCGGATGGATGGATGTTCTTTAGTGTGGAAACTGATGCCCACCCACACCCACATCCACATCCACAAATTAGTAGCATAGGATTAAATGTGATGTCATTTTTAATAATAAAAAACAAAAACACTGTATAATGCTTCCTATCTCATTTTCTCCCACGTTAAATCTTATGTTTCTTTTTACTGTCGCTTTTTCGTTTCATAAAATTTCAAATCACAACGATGCTAAAGAAGTTTTCACTTCAAAAACAAACCTATCACTGTTCTCTGATATAAACCTAAAATAAAGTAAGCGAATAAGCTAATTCAAACTAATCCCACTCTTCCAGGTATCATTCCGCGAAGGCGACCTTATCTCAAACGTGACATCAATCGACTCCGGTTGGATGACAGGCCAGGTCCTTCGCACCGGCCGCACCGGCATGCTGCCAGCCAACTACGTCGAGCTGACGCCGTCAAACGCGGTGCCACAGCATTATGACAACTGACTGTCAAAGAAGTGACCGGTGACCATCAGCTTCAGAAGAACTTGGTTGTGCGATAGTCGGTGATGGTTGCTTTGTAATTGTTATTTACAGTCATTAGCATGATTACTATGTCCCAATCCAGGTCTACCCATGCGCCAAAGGGGATTGAAGACTTATATGGAGCCGCATACCTACATTTGCGCCATTTTGTTTTTGTTTTTTCAAAATGGCGGCCGCTCATAAAACCTGTATAAATCAATAGCTAACCTTAATGCAAACGGAAAATTTAATAGGACCAAACCCAGTAAAGCGTCACGTTTCTGAGCGTTACGTTAACGAAAGTTATATTTACGTTCAAAGTTGATGGCGTGACATCCATATTTTTTTAACTTGCTTAGAATTTGTTGCATAGATATTCAATTACTTTGAACTTTCAGAGTGATTATTTTGAATATCTATGCAACACCACCTACAACCAACCGAACTGTTGTTCGTCAACCACTAACTTCTTTAATATTATTTGGTTACTTACCGATTTGACACTTAACCATGTGACTGCCAAGATAATAACAAGCATGCGCTACAAAGTAAGTTCCTTTGCCATTCTACATAGTCGTTGAACACCGCAAATGATGTTTTAAAAATATACTGCAATTATTTTTTCTTAGATTGTAAAAAGCCTAGTTTTCTAGGCTTTTTACAATCTAAGAAAAAGAAAAAAAAATGTAACAAAATGTGCCTTTGGTACGATATTCACGAATTTCACTTTTTTAAACCTTTAAAAATTTAATTAAAAAGCAATACCAAGTTTTTACTTGAGATTAGTCAAGTTTTTGGCACTTTTATATTGTATTATCGTATTGATGTATAATAAATCCATCCGTGATTTCTACATCCTGTAGGTTTTAATGATTATTTCCATTTTAACTAACATTTCTCGACTACGCAAAAATATGTTTACCCCATGGCTGAACCAATTTTGTAATGTCAAAATAAGTTTTGGTAAAATCGCGAGGATTTTATAAAATTTTTGCGTAGCGGAATCATAAGAATTTTACTTAGCTTTTTATAAATTGCCACTAGCATTTACACTATGTAAAGATTTTTGTATAAATAATAAGAAAATAAAATATACTTTTTGCGAAATTTATTTATAATATTAATATTAAAAAAATATAACAAAGGTTTATTTGGACCACCTTTTAAAAAGCTATTAACAATAATTTAAAATCATACTCAACACGACTTTTTAAGGGGTAGTGCAAGTAAGAAACTTCCTGTTTTCATTCTCATGTCAATAATTCGTTGCTTGAAAGGCGAAATCGACTAAGCGCCTTATGGCTAACTTAACAGGAAAACAGTTTAAAGTTTGAACTTTTCAGAAAAAAAATCATATCAATTCTGATTCCGATGATAAAATAAGCAAAACATGATTGTAAGATTTTTTTTTAAGTTACACTTTAATCTGGCCTACTGTAAAGTTACCACTTGAGTCGCTTAGTCAATTTTGCTTTTCAAACATCGACTAAATATTTAATTAAGATTTTCGACGTGCATGAATATTTTAAAGTCGAATTGTGACTGAATTGAAAATAAAACTTATGTAAAGGCTGCATTGTAACTGCTGAATAGAGGCCTAAAGTTGTATGCAGGGTCAAATTATTTTTAACTAGCGAAACTCCGCAGACGTGATGTTTATCGACATCTAAATATGATAAAATAAAACGATTTTGATGTTTTTTGGGGTCGACCGCTGGTAGTTTTGTTACTTGAAGTTAGAGTTGAGAAATCTCGTTTTTTTTTTGTTTTATTGTGTTTAGATTTCGAAACCCAACACATCTGTGAAGTTTACACAAAAAATAAAGATTTATTAAACTGATATTTCTTATGGCTACACTAACTGCGGTCGATGACCCCACAAAAAGCCATCAAATTATTAATTTTATGTTCTACCATGTTTAAATATCGATACATCATCACATCTTCGGAGTTTCGCAAATAAATTTATTTTGACCCTGTCTATCTGTTAGAAATAAAATAACGTTAAAAACTTGATTATTGAAAAAATAATTTTAACTACTTACTGCTTTCCAATTTAAAATTCTGGCTCAACTTAAGATAGTTGGTTATAAATATTAGCAGTTTTAAAATATTTATTTTTTAATTTTAAATTATAATATTTTAGCGAACAAATTCTGTTTTGTGGTCCATACTGTAAGCATTTTATACCCATTCCATTTTTGATTTTTAACATAACGGTACTTTTTTAAAGATCATTCCGATATTTTATTGAGAACCTTTTTATCCATAAAAAAGTTGTCTCACAGCGATGCCCGTTTTCACTAACACTAGAAAACACTTAAATGAATGCCTAAATAAAAACGCGCTGTAGGATTGTCAACTTTCGACGCTGACCTGAGCGTTGAAACTCCAATAACACACTTTAAAGTTAAGTAAACGGGCATTTAAGTTGTGTATCTATCTCATTTGTATCTTAGGCAACAATACAATGCTGATTTCTTATGGCCGAAGATGACTACGGCGTTGCTTTTATTAAGTATTTATATTTTACTGTGTAAGCAAGTATCGGATATTTTTCTTACTAGATGCTTGACCTTAAAGATGGTTTGAAAGTCAAAATTTTCACATATTATCTGAAAATTATAAATAAATTCCAGTAGGGTTACCCTATTTAGGGTAACCCTACTGGATTTTTTTTTATAATTTACTGTAGGTGTAGAACCCTAAAACAGGTGGTATGTAAAAGTATCTTCATGAAAAAATCCAGTATTGGATTTTTAAACCCTACTGAGTAGGGTTACCCTAAAATCTATCTTCATTAAAAGATCCAGTAGGGTTATATATTTATCTTATGATCCCTAGAAACATGTCCGATACTAAAAAAACATAACTATTGTTATAACTTTGCTAAGAATTAACATTAAATGTACCTGGTTACTAAAGCAGGTCGAAAGCTTGTAAATACAACCTTTTTAGTTATAAAATACCTATATTATGAGTTAAATTAAGATTACTTACGACACATGTAAACACTTCCGCATAATACTAGGCACTGTTTTATGTATAACATTCCATTTTAACTTTTTACGACAATAATTAGGAAGCAGGTTCTGGATTAAATATAATAAGAACTGATTAAAATATCTCTGTAAGCATAATGTGCAATTTTTTTGTAAAATCATTGAGATTAGTAAATTATATGCACTTGAATTTGCAAATATACATAGTCACTAGTTTCTGTAATCAATACTGGGGTAGAAATAAATAAATATCGGTAGGGATATTAAGAAACCATTGATTGGGTTAATTTTAATCATAATTGGGGTCAGGGCAGACCCTTTGGGAGTTTATTTGTTCATAATGAGGGTAAAACTAGCTCTATAACGGGGTTAAAGTATCCTTATTAATAGGGGTAAATGTAGTCTGCTAAATGGGTAACAGTAGCGCGATAGTGGGGTTAAATTAGCCTTATAATGCGAGTAATGTTATTCCTATAGTGGGGGTAATTTTAATACTGTAGTGGGGTTTATGTTAACCCTATAGTGGGGGTAATATTAACCTTATAGTGGGGTAAATATAGACCTCTTACTGGATAAATCAACAATCATTGTTTAAATATTTCCTCAATATAAACTGTATATTTTTCTAAATAATTGTTTTCGCTTCAGATGTTAGCCTGTTATAATAGGTTATAGCAATAACTGCCTATTGTTGAATTAACTGTTATGTCTTAACCATCACAAATAAACGCTATATATTATATAGGACCAGTATTAAGTTACAGTGCCTTTTGTAATATTTAATAAATTTTATAAGCAATTTTTCTAGTTTTATTGTATTTTTCCTGGGGCGTAGCTATGTACATAACTCCAGCTTCCTCATATGTGATAGAACAATTCTACCTATGCCAAAATTTAAGGCATAATAGCTGCAATCAAAGTTCCCAGTCTTATTTTAGCTGCCACAAAAACTTCGTTAATATGAGCCGTTTAGTGTGTGTTAGCTGGAGTGACGTCACCCCAGCTGCTCATGTCATATCTTCCAAACGAAAGAAGATATGATTATGTATTATAGCTCAAAAATTAAGGCATAATAGCTGCCATTGGCAGCAAAATTTTCAAATCTCTAGGCCTTGTAGTTTCCACGTAATAAGCAAAATAACAGTTTCCGCGCCAAAAACATCAATTATATTGCTTCGGAAGAAGTAAGAAGCGACGTTGCCGTTCCGTGCGCTACAATACTGCAACCAAGTTTGCACTATGCAGGCATACTATTAGAAGTCATTTTAACTTGCGCTAAAAATTATTTTAATTTTGTATATTGAAGATATAGACTGAGAGCCGACTGAGCTTTAATGGAACTATGAATATAAAAAGTAGATTCATATCAACTTTGGATGGCGAGAGAACTAGGTATCTACTATTATTGTTTTTTTTGTCTTGTTCTTTCTTTTATTAAATAAGATAGAATTGGTCTATTGAATGCTATATATTATTACTAGCGATTGAATGACTTTTTCATGAAAACGTGACATTTGATAACAATTCTATACATAAAGCAAAACTAAAGTAACATCGAATCAGAACAAATGTCATTAAAAAAACCGGTCAAGTGCGAGAAGGACTCGCGCACTGAGGGTTCCGTAAAAATTTGTAGGTATGTATGTAAATAGTTTTAAAAATCCCACACTCCCCGACACGGAGGTCGGATGCCTTTTGAAGGTTTCCCCGGACAAAAAAAAACAAGGCATGTAAATAGTTTTTTTTTATGTAACTACAAATTTATGCGTTTCGGATTTTTTCCTTTGTTTGTACTACATGACCTTGCTTCTTTCTTGCCGATTTTTTTGTTTCTAGGTCAACAGGAAGTACCATATACATTTTGATTCCCTTGACAGTGTCTAAATATACGTTTTTTGCGGCATAAGCGGCCGTATCTTTTTTAAATATACGAAATTGTTACACTTAGATTTTTAAATTTTCTTTTGTCCTATGTTTGAAAACACAATATTGACTATAAATAACCTCAATACTTACATAGTACGATTAAAGTGTGTAGTCGGCTCCCAGTCTATAATCTAGTTCAAACTGATAATGTAGCGCACGGAACGGCAACGCCGCTCCTTGGCTCCTCCGAAGCAATAATTGATGTTTTTGGCGCGGAATCTGTTTTTTTGCTTATTACGTAGAAACTACAAGGCCTAGAGATTTGAAAATTTTGCTGCCAATGGCAGCTATTATGCCTTAATTTTTGAGCTATAATACATAATCATATCTTCTTTCGTTCGGAAGATATGACATGAACAGTTGGGGTGCCGTCACTCCAGCTTACACATGTTTATTTTGTTAATAGCTCATAGAGTGTTTTGACCAGAGATTTGAAAATTTTGCTGCCAATGGCAGCTATTATGCCTTAATTTTTGAGATATAATACATAATCATATCTTCTTTCGTTTGGAAGATACATATGAGCAGCTGGGGTGACGTCACTCCAGCTTACACATGTTTTATTTTGTTAATAACTCATAGAGTGTTTTGTCCAGAGATTTGAAAATTTTGCTGCCGATGGCAGCTATTATGCCTTAATTTTTGAGCTATAATACATAATCATATCTTCTTTCGTTTGGAAGATATGACATGAGCAGCTGGGGTGACGTCAATCCAGCTAACACACACTAAACGGCTCATATTAACGAAGTTTTTGTGGCAGCTAAAATAAGACTGGGAACTTTGATTGCAGCTATTATGCCTTAAATTTTGGCATAGGTAGAATTGTTCTATCACATAATTATGAGGAAGCTGGAGTTATGTACATGGCGTAGCTACCGCCGTATCTGCCATTTATTTATTTAAACTTTTCGCACAAAAAGGTACAAAGGCGGATTATGGGGCTCCGAACGAAAATTTGTGGAAATGTCCATAACTTCACATTCTTCTGCTACGGCTACATTGTCGCGATAACGGCGTTATTTTACAGCGAGAAGTCGAGCGGTGTGCGAGACAAATTTAGTTAAATTGTTATCTTCTCTGTCTCTTTACCGCCCTTCGCCACATGTGCACCCTTAGTTACATTACCTGGGTTCGAACTCACGACCTTACAACTCGTAAGCAGATGCCACTGGGCCGCCACTGCTCGGGAAATAGGGTTAAGCGTTTGTTCGTCCTGTCTCCGTGCACATCTCTTATAAAGAGCTTGACGATAAAAAGGTTTGTAAATCAAAAAGAAACACGAAAATGAGTCTTTTATACATTTATTGACTATATACTTCATACATTGACTAACCTAATCATGCAACATAATATCTTATTCTAACACTATATTATAAAATATTCTTTAACATAATACTCCGTGAAGCAACAGCGCGAACCTCAGAGGTCGTGTTCAGGCACTTTGTAAGGCACCAGTTTTTAAATAAGTTTCAAGTTGTAGATGTATCTACATCTGCCTAAACTTTCATCCCGAACCGGCGTGATGTTATGACGATTAAGTAGTATTGTATCCTATTAAGATCAGAATAGCATACTTTCTTCTGAAAACTATAGACCTGACTTTAGTTATCCTAAGTTTAATCTTCTTTACCCTTTGAAGGGTAAAAGGTCATTAATTAACATCTCGATTTCAATATAAATTTGAAACTTATTTGAAATAAAAAAAAAAAACATTTATTTATAATAAACATGCAGGTCGCCGAGCGGCGCTATATTAGACGTATCTAAATAACAATTATAATCTGTGATTACATAACCGAATTAATGCTAATTAACATAAAATATGGTGTGTTAGCTGCCTTTATTTCCTGCTATCCATTTTGCGGCGAGACCTTAATTTTATTTTAATATTGCACATTAATTTGAAATATGGCAAGGTAACATTTTTTGTCAAAAATCAACGTTTTACAGTTTTTTTTATTTACATACTACTAAATTGAATGCTTGCTTTTACATGAAATGCAACATATGGATGTTATAGTACACCTCTGCTTAACCCTGCAGGCCATACAGGCGTGATGTTTATTCTACTGAGGATTTTCGGTCTCGCTCGCTACTAAACAATAATCAACACATACCACCCACAGCTCTTCATTCTAAAATTGGCGACTGACCAATAAAATTTTCGTAATGATTACATTCGCACAAGATGGTCCAACGACCTGCTGAAGGTCGTAAGAATCCTCTGGATGCGGGAAGCACAGGACCAGTCAATGTGGTCATGCGACGCCAAATTCCAGCAGCGGACGTATTTCGGCTGAATTATGATACTCACCACGTCTGTGGAGTTTCGCTATTAATATGACCCTGTGTACATACATAGTACAGAAGATGCCAGCACATCAAGCTACCCGAAACTGTAAAATATTCCCAATCCACTTTGAACCTTATGCTTTAGCGATAAAGTTGAAAATTTATTAAAGAAATTTGACAGATTGTAGTAGCATGATGTGTTGGCGTCTGTACAAAAATAAATACATTTCTGTGTGTGTGTGCATATTAGAAACTGCACAATGGATTTTGATGCGATTTTGACCACCATTTAGAGAATTTATTTTGGAAGGTTTAAATGTATAGTACATTCATATTTAACTTGGATATCGGACAGAACCTCGATAATATTGACATGTCGCCACATCTGGTAGATCACACCCGTGCGAAGCAGGGGCGTGTCACTAGGTTTGCATGTACAAACGTTCATTAAAAGATGTTATTTTTGCATTACTTCAAATTATACAGGTCAGTCACCAGCTTAATACACTAAGGTGCAAACTGCACGAATTTATTATACGGAATTATTAACTTAACCAATTTTACAATAATATAAACTAAATTTTAAAGATTAATTTTAGTGACATTGTACTTGATACAATATTGTCATTTGGAGATCCTTCAGGACAATATTAGTATATTTTCGAAATTAGTTTACATTATTGTAAAAATACACAACTAAACAATATAGAGTATTTAAAACTAAGCATAGTTCGGTGAAAAACTATACAAAATATCTTAAAAACTATACATATATAGATTTACAGTACCCGTGTGTTAATATGAGACATCGATTTAGAAAGAGACAACGCTCTAAATAGTCGAAGTTTTCCTGAAGTTCGATATGTCATATTTCCTGTTGGGTACTGGGTACTTGAGTAAGAATGATAAATGAGGTGAATATTAATGACAAGAAATACTCCATGGCCCCTCTGCATTTGAAACATCATACCTTTTTATACCTTATTTATATTTCTAAAGCTTTAGATTCCTAGGACAGGGGTTCCGTCATACACTGCAGGGCCGTAACGATAGTTTGACATTTTCACCCGTTTTTGACATCAAGATGCCAATACTCTGTATTTGGCCAGCAGTTATTGTGTGACCGTTCACCTCTTTCTTAGGAAACTAACGCTTTACATCCTTTTTTTTTTGGCTCTGCAGCAGTTTTAAGTAAACCTTTAACTTACATTTTTTTTGTCAAATCCTTGAATTAAAATTAGTTTGGACAAGTCTAAAGTGACCTATTCACTTTCCAACAAGCTGACCACTGTCGAGAGTTGCTAGCACAGTGAATAGACCGATTTTATTCCCATATTCATTGGGAAACAAAAGTTGCACGACATTGTTTTAAAACATGTTTTCATGTTGCTTGCAACATCGTGAGAAAAGTCTTAGAACCAAAAATTCGAAGACATCTAGCATCCGCTAAACCACTGTGCCTGCGTGGTGGATTATGGCCCACCCCCTCTCACAGAGAGGAGACCTGCAGTGGGAACATTTTAGTCTCAATTATGTTGGCAACATACTAATGTTCCATATTCATGACAAGCAAATGTTGCCGACAACTGTTTCCCAGTGAATTCGCGGCCCAAGCGCGCAATTCGCGGCATCTATACATAAAAAAGTCGTCATAATAATTAGCGATTTATTAAACATCGATCCTCAACATAAAACGCCTATAAAAGTCTTTAGTTTACATTTTCAAGTTCTGGTTTGAAATTCCTTTCAAGGAATTTTTTATTTGGTACATATAATGTCATTTTTTATAACTAGTCACCCATTTGTCCAGTGTGGTAACATCGTTATGTCTTAATCCCAGCAGTGGACAAAAGCTGTATTATACACCCTTACATTTTGATCGTTTTAATCCTTAGGGGTAATTGAACATCATTATGAACAACTTTTACCCTGGGACCAACCCTGAAATCGTGAAAAAAAAAAGTGTTGATCCGTACATTTATGTTAGCATAGCTCGACTTAATGTATGGATCAATAATTTATTTTTTCACTATTACAAGGTTGGTCCCATAGTAAAAGTAACATTCCAAAAAAGAACCCACACATTTTTAGTCTCTTTTTATTTTTTGTTAGTGTTCCATGTCATCATAATTATTTTGCAAATGTCTATTGTCGAGTAGTTTCCATCTATCCACAGAGCACAGAATGGCCGCCCCGACAGCGACAAGGAACGCCATTGCTAACAATATTCGAGCCCGAATTTGACGCAACTGACCGCAAATTCAACTCACAGGCATTGTTACGACCCGTTAGTTTATATGAGTATACGGTGACGCTCACGGACACGCTTGGAAAGAAAAGAAAAGTAAAGAAAGAAAGAAAAAAAAATGAAAGTGTAAGGGAAAGTGTTGACAATACTGTCAAACAAATTTATTTCCTTTCTTCTCTTATCAGCGGCCGCCGAGGCGTCTCCATGCTCGGTCCATCGTTCTACCCTCCCTAATTATTGTTGGTAGCGCACAGAAGCAACGCACTGCAGTCGTCAACTCTCTCGAGCCTGTAGGTGGAGTTATCGGGCATGTGTCGGACGAGGTCGTCTGTGAGACGAACGCGAGCGCCGTTCGGGCCCGAAACTAACACTGTTTCGCATTCCTGAGGACAAAAGACAGTGAGGTTACAAAAAAATAATCTTATCTGTTACAGGTTTTTCTCATATCTACAGACGGCAGCACATCAAGGTACCCGAAACTGTAAAATTTTCCCAATCAACTTTGAACCTTATGCTTTAATGATAAAGTTGAAAATCTATTAATGAAATTTGACAGATTGTAGTAGCTTGATATGCTGGCGTCTGTACCATCAGAATAATCAGCAAATAATGTTCTCACTGCTGGGACACGGGCCTCCTCTCTGTGAGAGGGAGTGGGCCGTAATCCACCACGCGGGCCCAGTGCGGGTTGGTAGATGTCACATGTCTTCGAATTTTTGGTACTAGGACATGCCGGTTTCATCACGATGTTTTCCTTCATCGTTTTGAGAGCAGTGGTGATGAAATAATTTTACACAAAGTAAAGTGCCTTCGAATCCATGATCTTCAACTCGTAGGTAGCGGTTGAAGACATGTAACATTCGCTTACTCACTCACTCACCGAGGGCTTTCTCCCTCTCACAGAAAAGCCTGCATCTCATCAGTGGGAACATTACAGGCCAATTGTGGTAAGTAGTGGTCTGTGGTCTAATATGACAGTGTAATTACCTTGGAAGCATGCACAAGTGAGTTCAGCTTGTGTAGTAGTTCGTGCGCCCTGCAAGCATGTAGATATAGCGCGCTATATATGTTGCTGCCCGCTGGACACACGTACACTGTGAGACGGGGCTCGATGAGTCTGGAAAAATAAAACAAAATTATTTTAAGTACCAGCTGAATTAATTATTACGTGATCAAATTAGGCATAATTACGGGCCACAACCTCCTTAACAAACATCTTTTCAACATAGGCGCCACGGACAGCCCCCTTTGCAGGGGCTGCCTTGATGCCGAGGAATCAGCCGCCCACGTCATCCTGGATTGCGAGGCCGTGGCTTCTCAACTTGCAGAAATCCTCAGAACAATGAGGTCGCTCCGCGAAGCCTGTGACGCTCCAAGGAAGCTTCTGTGCTTTTGGGCGGAGCTAGGCTGGCTCTGTTAGCCAGAATCCCCACGCACAACGGACCGAATGGGAGTCTAAGTGCGGAAAAGGGAGTCCCCTAATCATCATCATCATATACATGATCAAATTAAATTAGACGACGACAGACGAGATGGGTAACACTCTTCCTTTTAGCTATGCCGTAGCCAGGTAAAAATTAAAAAAAAATTTTTGGCGGGATCAACCAACGCTGTTATTATCGCGGGCAGAAGCTAGTGTTATGTATATGTATATTAAATAAAGTTTATTAACTTAATTTGTACAAAAACACTTGTCTGAACACTATGCAGCGCGACAACTAAGGGATAGAGTGATTTCGATAAATTCTGGCACCCAAAGTAAGATTATTATTTTCTAATCTGACAGAATACCCCTTTTTTCTTACAACTCGTTAATGTATTTCGGCACTTTCCTATAGTGAAAACTGACTCGATATAGAATTATCTAATTTTATTCTTGTATCTGATATCTATTTGTGGTTGATCTGGAGATGTTCCAAATTGGCGCTTAGGTACATGTCATGCAAATAGAAATTACAATTGCTATTTACATGTTGATTTATTGGTTAAATTGCGAGTAGGCTGAAGATATTTTATATTAATATTTGATATTTTAAATACAGAACCAAAATATTGATCAACCTCAGGGCAATATACACAGATCATACTTTGATTTTACTAAGTGATTCAAATAAAATGAACATTATTCTTTTACACGTAATGTTCATATTCGTATTCGTATAAGCGAATCGGGGCAGGCGTTTCATATGAATATAAACATATTTTTTTATAAAACTAAGTTCATATTACTTACTTTACTCAGCAAAGTAAAATCAATGTGCGGTCAGGATATTAAAGTCCTGATTGCTATCAATAAATAAAAAAAATAAATATTAAAAAAATTAATAAATTCAAAATAAATAAGAAATAAAATTAATAATAAAAATATAATAATATAATAAATAATAATAAAAAAAAAACAGTGGCAGTCCGAGAGTGCCGACAGAAGTGAAAACTTGAACAATTCGTGTGTATTTTGTGAATCGTCTTATAAACAAAACACGCGCGGTACCGGCCAAGGCCATCCGTCTTACGAATTTTCGATCAGGTCACGTGTCCTGACGCGAGTTTAACATTTTTTACCCATTACAAAAAAGTTTACAACGCCGCTAAAGAAGTTTTCACTTCAAAAAATAATATTATTAATATTATAAATAAATATTTTGATAACTACGATTTCATTTCTTCCTTACCTTATAAAAGGCACAATACTATTCACAGATGATGATTCCTGTATGGATCACCATTATAGAATTTGATGTGTTAGGTCAGTTAGGGCACAGGTACTTAAGTTTTGTATTAAGGGGCTTACAGGACCTAAACACAAAAAACGCTAGTTTTAGAAACAATAAAAGTATATGATCGACTACAGTAAACAAAATCAGGAAAATATATATTATGATAATCTTCAGGATATATACTAGGTAGATAGTGTGTTGAAAACATAATACGACTAATTTGATACAATCGAAAAAAATCATGAAGATGCCTCTAAAAACCTCTAAAAACCTGTATTATGTACCTACCTATGATCCACAATAAAGAGATTGAACTATGAACTTTCTTTTTACAATAAAAACCATACTAATACAATCATTCTGATTTTTTGTCAGATTATTCTACAAGCAACATACTAAAATACTAGGGTTTTAATTTTTTCATCAAAACAATAGATTTTTTGTAATTAAATAATTGCTTCATATTTTGCAATAAATTACCAGCGTTGTGTCATCACGCTTCTCTTTCTTTTCTATGCAGTCCGACAGTGACCGCGCTTTAGGTCATGTAAGCCCTTTGAGCTAATACTTACTTGGCATGTAGAGCGTTGAACAGACGAATACCGTCCGCCAGGCCGCAGATCTGAATGATGTCATCGCGGGACAACCTACACATAAACACAAAATACGTTACATTTATAATCTGTGAAAAGGCTTCACACACAATAAAGATCCAAAAAAACCCCATTACAAAGTGAAAAAAAAAATTACTTGAGAATGAATAATAACTTAAATCAACCCAGAAATCTCGTAAAAATCTATGTTCAATGGCATTTGGGTGGCGATTTCCCAAAAAAAAAAGGAAGCCAGAAAACTGCTCCATACATTGTTCGTATAACTCGACAAAAAGTAGGGAACAGCAGAAGGCCAATGAGGGTTTTCGTGAAAAACGACACCAGTTGGCACCACTGTGACAAGAGGTCTTCCAATATAAAATATATGATGACGTTCATCATTCGATTCATTCATTCGTTCATCATTCCGTCATGATTAAAGAAAGTATAGGCTCTTTGACAGATGCCTGGACCTGACGTGCCAGTGCTGCCACCTAGCGAACGTCATTTCAGAAAACCCTCATTCCCGTAATTAAATACGTTTATAATCTAGTAGAAATCTCATCTCAGCGACAATCAATGTCAAAAACGTAGGGAGATTAGAAGTATTTTGGATAGACCGAGATCAAATTGTGAACTTTTAAAATCACCAGAAATGCCCATAATTTTTCGAGTTTACATTGTCGGTCTCGCAGTAATGAGGGTTTTCTGAAATGACGTTTGCTAGGTGGCAGCACTGACACGTCAGGTCCAGGCATCTGTCAAAGAGCCTATATTTTCTTTAGTCATGACTGAATGATGAACGAATGAATGAATCGAATGATGAACGTCATCATATATTTTATATTGGAAGACCTCTTGTCACAGTGGTGCCAATTGGTGTCATAAATTTTCACGAAAACCCTCATTCATCAAGTTTTCAGTTATTTAAATTATAATACTTCATCATCATCCCAGCTGTGTTGGTCTGGTACCAGCAGAGCTGGGAGGATGATGATTTCCAGTCTCAGTGGACGTAGCTGACTACCAGTATTTTACATGGAGCGACTGCCTATCTGACCTTCACAACCCAGTTTCTGGGTGATACGATACCCCTTGACAAGACTAAATTCGTGTTTAAATAAAATATTCTCGATGCACTTATCCAATATTTATTTATAGTTTCAGTTCAGTAGGATTTTTCAACAAAAGATACCAACCTTAGCAGATCAGCGCCTGAGAAGTTGGTGAATGTGGCAGCGTGATGACCGAAGCGTTGTCGCGACAACCACGCCTGTGTCTCCGATGACGTTGCCTCCTTTGACAGCCCCGAGTTCTGCAGAAACGAAATAACGTTAATCATCTTATTCCGTATCTACATGGACCATGGGACGTGAGAAATCAGCTAGGTGGTCGAAGGCCGACTGATCAGTGATCAGGGTGCGCCAGAAATATTCTGCAGAAACGAAATAACGTTAATCCTCTTTAATTTTAGAGGTATGAGGATCAGGATGTAAAGTTCAGTCAACCTCAATAGAAAAGGGAGGATCCTCCGAGGGTGTTGTTTGGTGGGCAACTGCCCAATGATTGCTGTAGGGTCGTTGTATATGTTGCAGTCAAAACTCTTAACCAGTCAAAAGTACTATTGACTAGCAAAATCAGTCAAAAGTACTTTTGACCAATGGAGCTGGTTAAAAGTACTTTTGACTAAGTGATTCCGTCAAAAGTGGTTTTGACTGGTTGTATCAGTCAAAACTCTTAAAAATTATTTAGCATATTATTTAGCATATTTATTTCTTTGAAATAATGTCATTTGACCGAATTTTCAAATGCACTAATTTGCCTGTTTAATATGATATGAGGTACCTAAAGGTATTTGTATTCTCATTCACTCGCTCTTGCATCCAATATCGACGGAGCCCCGCTTCGCGGGGCTCCTATTTCTGTGAAAAGGGTTTAAAGTAACCAAACAAAACCGAACCTCGGGGTGGGAACATTACATCAAATGAACATTATACCTTTTGATCAACAGCGCAAATGTTGTTATCGCAAATAAATATTCGATGAAATGAAAATTATGTTAATCGATATTATACAAATTGATTATTTTCCTAAACGTTGTTCGAATTAGTAACATTACATCAAAAGTTGGGGTGAACCTCTTTTTTATTCACATCTAACGAGTTAATAGTGCTTTTGACTGATGCTTTATTGCAGTCAAAACTACTTTTGACGAAGAGCGTCAGTCAAAAGTACTTTTAACCGCAAATTTGCAGTCAAAAGTACTAATAACCAATAATTTTCAGTCAAAACCACTTTTGACCAACCTATTCAGTCAAAAGTACTTTTGACTGATTTTGCTAGTCAATAGTACTTTTGACTGGTTAAGAGTTTTGACTGCAACATATATAACGTCACTCAATCAATCATTATTCGTGAACACAGGTATTACAATAAAGGTCTTATGTATACATTTTAGTCGAGCTGTATGTCCTACCAATGAAATTGTAAGTGTACAAATATATTAGTTTTTTTCTGTAATATACCTATTAAGTACAGAAAAAAACTAATACATTTGTACAGACTTACCAGTCTGAATCAATACAATATAAAGTCACAATCGAGTAAATAATGTCAATTAAATGTATTTATTGAGAGCAATGGTGGCAAAGTGGTAACGACCGCCACTTACGAGGTGTAGGTCGTAAATTCTAACCCAGAGAGGCGCTTTACTTTGTGCAAATAATTGATCAATTATAGTGGATGGAACAGCAGATATTTTTTTTTGCGATTACGTTTTTTCCTATAGTAAAAGTTGTTCATAATTCATAATGATGAGTACAACGATCCCTTCAGATGGTTCGTGTATGAATAGATAGATCTTAGAAATTGAAATTTATGCTGCTGCATGCTGTCCTGTGCGCTTCAAAGGTTAGGTATACTGAAGGTTTTGACTAGCAATATAATAAGAAGAATCAGCTTATAATATTCTCACTTCTGGAACACAGGCCTCCCCTCTGTGAGACGGGGTGTGCGGTAATCCACCACCCAGGCCCAGTGCGGGTTGGTAAAAATCACATATCTTCGAATTTTTGGTTCTTAGTCATGCCGGTTAGCTCACGATGTATTCCTGCACCATTTTGATGATAACATCTCTATTTATACCTTTTCAGAATCCTCGGCGGGTTGTGGCAGGTCGGGCAGTATCGCGCCGGGCGAGTGGCACGGCGGCGAGTTCACTTTTACGTCGGTTGTTCTGAACAAGAAACATCATCCATTAGAGAGATGTGTTTGTTTTTAAGGCAGCTCGCCTGCCTCAGACTACACGCCTTATGGGCCTACCACACGCACAAGCTTCACCACAGTTTTGCCTGCGCAGGCCGGTTTGTACACGAAACACCGTGCGTGTGGTTGGTAAAACTGCATCGGTGTTCCGTGTACAAACCGGCTTGCGAAGGCAAAACTGTGGTGAAGCTTGTGCGTGTGGTAGGCCCATATAGCCTCATTTGCAAGACAAATCACTAAATGCATTTAACTCTAAACGTCAACTTTTCTATCATCTTCAAACGATTGACAGAAATAGTAAAGCAGAAAGAGCCTTTTCGGCCGTTGGCTACACATGTAATTCTCTATGAAGTAGATTGGGAGATAATTCTATAATGCTATTTCGTCGTTGTTAAACCAAAACCTGCTATGTGCAAAAACTATACTTTTGAGATATTGACAAAAGAAGTTTTCCTGAAAAATTTTACATGAGAGTTAATTTTATTCTGAGGCCATAGTTCCACAACTAGCGGTCATAAGCACATAGCAGTTCTTTTATATGAGAAATAAGGCAGTGACTTATAAGCTGTGGTCAAAATCTTAAAATCTCAAAAAACGGCACATAGCAGATTTTGGTTTGACAACGACGATTTTTTTTTTTTTTAAGATTTTCATTCCAAAAAGATGATTTATCATTATCACACTAATATTATGAAGACGAAAGTTTGGGAGTGTGTTTGTTACTTCTTCACGCAAAAACTACTAAACGGATTTGGATGGAATTTAGCACACAGATAGTTTATAACCAGGATTAACACATAGGATACTTTTTATCCCGATATTCGCACGGGATCGACACTTATGCTGGTAAAACCGCGGGGCGCTGCTAGTTATTTGATATTTATAGTAATTTTTTTTTATTGTCTTTACTTGTACGAAAAAATACAACAATCATATTATGATACTCAAAATCTCTGAATAAAGAGAACTGATTATAATTACCTTAGATAAAGATTATAAGCACCTAATATTTTTAGTTAACTAAAGTACAAAGACTAAAAATTTTTTTTTAATCAATTTATTTGTGAAACATAGTATAGATAATAGATGGACCTTAAGAACTAAATAGTGCGCTATGTCTTGTCAATTTTGACATACAAATATTTTTAGAGGAAACATGCGTAGTCAATTATCAATTATTAAAGAAAAAGAAAAAAATAACATAATGAATTAAATAGTTGGTTTAGGTACAGTGAATTTCAATATTAATTAACATTATCATTTAAAAAGTCTTCAATTTTATAATAACATTTGTCAATTAGCAATAATGTGAGAGCTTTTTTAAACTTTACTAGAGGCATATTTTTATAATATTAACAACCAAATACATATTCATATTTATTATTGATTTTGAACTTTTTACGAAAATTTTAATTTAATTTTAATAAATACGTAGTCAAACAGTAATATAGTTATTCATTTAGGTGCACTAAGATATTGCTAATTTGTGTAATTTTTAATACCATGTAAGTATACTCAAATATTTATTTAAATAAAAAAAAAATTATATCTTTTGCACCGATTGATCCCGCTGGATTGAAGTCAATCCAGCAAAAAACCCGTTGGATTGAAAACAATGCTGGACTGCCAACCGTCCCTGAAGATTTATTCGGTCTTAAAACAGCATGATCGAAATCTCAAAAATTCACTGTTTATTCCGAATTTCTTCTAACGCCATCGCCACTGACAATACAATAGCAGTGCACGAATTACGGCTACTGCCAAATTCTATTTATGTTATTTGCATGCGGCCTTCAGAGCGTACTGACCGACATACACTATCTCTGAAATGTGTTTTTATTTACGTTTGAAATAGCTTGGCATGTTTTTTAACCGACGAAAAAAAAGGAGAAGGTTCTCAAGTCGACACGTACTTTTTTCTCTATTAAAAAAGGTTTGTTTGTTTATTTTGGCACTTAAATTGAAATTTGCAACAAGCTGAATGTATCTAGTAATTTAGATTTTTATTTGACATCATCTGCCTAGCCTTTTCCCAACTATGTTGGGGTCGGCTTCCAGTCTAACCGGATGCAGCTGAATACCAGTATTTTACATGGAGCGACGACTGCCTATCTGACCTCCACAATCCAGTTACTAGGTAATACAATACCCCTTGCTAAGACTGGTTGTCAGACTTTCGGGCTTCTGACGACCCGTAACGACTGTCAAAGATCCACGAATGACAGTCGGGACCAACGGCTTAACGTGCTTTCCGAGGCACGGAGGGGTCACAGTATGTAAAGATGGTCACCCATCCACGGACCAACCGCGGCAAGTGTAGCTTAACCTGATCTATCGACCGTGCGGCTTTTTTTACTTAGCCACATAAAAAATATAAACACGCAGCCGAGAGAGAGAAGGGAGAGTTGCGGGCCACATCTGACTAGGAATACAGAAAATTAAAACAGTAAAATACTCACTCTTGGCAATACGACGGCTTAATTTGATTGTTGGAGGCAAGAATTGCTGAAACAATAATACATTCACCAAATTAATGCATACTAATATTATAAATTCGAAAGTAACTGTCTGTCTGTATGTTACCTTTTCACGCCTAAACCACTGAACGGATTTCGATAAAATTTTGACTGTAGATTAACTGATCATATTCAAGCTTTTAGTAAGTTTGCTAGTTTTAGGTAAAAATAAACCACATTCGAACAAAAACAAAAATTTTGCAAATCTGTCTAATGTATATGAGGGAGTTATGCCCGAACATAAAATATATAAGTATATATATAAACATCCGAATTAAGGACCTCCTCCTTTTTAGAAGTCGGTTAAAAATGAAGACTCACCATTATGTGGCTTGTTGACCGCTATAGGGCTTGCAACAGACTTGGGGGCCACACTGCAACAAAAAAACAATCCGTTTAGTATTTTGTTAATTCAGTCTCATAACTACTTTTGTGCTAAGAAAAGAAAAATGTTTAGCATAGCATATTATATACATTCAACTCTGGGTTATCACAAAGACATCAAATTCACCAAAACCTTACAAAAATCAAAGACAAAGCATTTATTTCAAACAGGCACATAAAAGGCACTTTTGAACGTCAAAAATTACAACAAAATAGAATTGATTCTAGTCGCCCACTCCAAAAGGTAGTTTTCGTATGGTGAAGAATGGGCAAGAAACTTTACCGTTACTCTTTGAATGATAAATGATTTTATTTTTGTAAGTAGGTTTGCACAAACACTTTTACACGTCCACTCATATATTTTTTTAAACTAGATGAGGTCGGCGTTTCCTATCTGATTACTCCGTGAAGAAAGGCCGAAACAAACTCTGAGGTCACAGTCTCTTTTAAAGTCCAGACATAATCTTGATCAGGTTTAAAATGTTTTACAAAATTTTGCATACATTTTATATAATAATAATATGTTAAGACGATCCTCTAGGATGTTACAAAAATATTTAAATAGTACTTAAACTAAATTACAAAACATTATTATACGCCATTATTATTTCAAATCATATTATTGTTTTAACAGAGTGGTCAAAAAGATAAAGGAGATCATTTTCACAAAACAGAACAACACAGAACAAGTGAATTTTTTTTTGTGATTTCAGGTTTGGTCCCATAGTAAAAGTTGTTTATAATGATGAGTAAAATGACCCTTTCAAATATTTCGTGTATCAATAGATTGACCTTATAATATTATCTGCAGTATGTTTGTTAGGAAAATTTACTACCCAATGGATTTTCAGAGAAAAAAAAAACATCACACCTGTTTCTTCAAAGGGTTAGCTAGAGCTGTACTAGTAAAGTACACTCACATTTCGCCACTTACGGTTAAATCCCATGTAATAAGGAACGAGCTTATTGCCATCATCTCCTTTAGGCGCAATTGGTCCAATTCGCGATTGGTCCAATTCGCAGTTGGTCCAATTCGCGGTTGGTCCAATTCGCAGTTGGTCCAATTCGCGGTTGGTCATACATTCCTGATAGAAATCCCCGTAATACTTTGCCCGAGACCTGGGAATCGATGCCCAAGACCTCATGCTCAGCACAGTGGCGTTTTTGTCCACTAGAGCTAGATATAGAAAAAAAAAACATTTTCATCTCATATTGAAGAACAACAATGACTATAGAATTTTCCAACAAATGTTTACCCAGACTACATTATTTTAAGGACAAAATTACTTGCAGATAGTGTGGAAAACAAATATGATTTAATTCAGGAAGTGGAATGAGGCAGATTAGGTATATGTGTTATTATCTATAGTGTTATGTGTATTGATAAGAATCTATTTTAAAGTGAGTGTAGGCTTTTGGTGTAGCTAAATGGGTGGTACAGTTAATAATAAAAGTGGACTAACACTTCAGTTTTTCAAGTGAAATCTTCTGTAGTTGCACTTTGCGGTCTTTCTCAACACTGAACGAAAGTAAACCGTCGCGCTAAATCGCGTATACTCGGTTCCAGTCAGTGGTAAGTTTTCACTTCTATTGTGGAAATAAGCACACGCCCATTATTTTAAAATCTTACTTATTGAGAAAAATATTTAAAAAATAGAAAAAAAAATGCTGAAAAACAATGTATCCAATAACTTTGTATCAATCAAGTGCCGTTTTTTCAATCGACAGATAATTTTTGTTCGAAAAAAAAAATTTACGGCCGTCAGATTTTGTATGAAACAACCGTCAAAAATTACAAATTATTCCTATGATAAAATTGTCTGGCGTTGGAAAAATTAGCCCTCAGATATGTAAAGGTAACAGTGTTAATGGAATACTATTGCCGACTGTACAATATTTCAATTTCGTATGTGCTACTTAGGGCGAATTTTATCCAAGTTTTTATACACATGATTCAGAATCATTATTATTATTTGGTTAGACACACTAGCAGCTAATTAGCTGATGCGTGTGTATCGTATAGCTTGGAGATATTTAGTCAGTTCAGTCGATTCTTGAAGCAGGTCATTGTGGGAGCCGTCACAACCGGGAGCCTATTCCAAGCTATTGCAACTCGGTTAGACAAAAATCGCTTCAAGGGCTGTTTTTTTGACGAATTTTCCCATAGCTTTAGGGAATGCCGACGCAAATGTGTTCGCATCCAGTGTGTAAACTTCTTGAAGGAGTTGAAGGCACTTCGTAGTGTTCGGTAAGTATTTTGTACGTCTCAATGAGCCTACCCCTTTATCTGCGCTGTTCCAGTGTGATGAGGCCAAGATCTTTGAGGCGTTGTTCGTAAGGTAGATTACGCAGGGTGCGAACCATCTTGATTGACCTTCTTTGTACAATATCAAGTAGAATGATGTCTTTTATAAAATAAGGGTCCCAGATGACATTAGCGTAGTCCAAGAGTGATCTTACGTGTATTAATTTATGGTTTCAGTTTGCGCGTCGATGTCCCTACCAGTCGTGTATTTATTTGCCACTTAACAAAATATGCTCAATACTAATTTGACCCAGATCTTCTGATTTGACCCTTGAGTTCAATCTATTTGACATTTCATATTATGTTTGTTACATTTCTGGCCTATTGTTGTCAACTACGCATCTATGGACCTACTATTTAGTATGTTGAGTAGTTGCTAAAAAAAGTAATGTTAATTTCTTACATAATAATAGGACACAATGTTAATAATTTGTATTGTATGCCTAAAAGGCGGGACATAGCTGATCAACATCACTGTAATTCTTAACACCTGTATGTATTTCTGTACCTATGATCCACAATAAACATGATTGATAGATTGCTTCCCTACTTACCAATACAACTATTGTAGTACTTTGCACAATTTATTTCAAATCCATAGCATAGTTACTGTCAGCCACTGCTGGAACATAGCCTTCCTCTGTTAGAGGGAGTGGGCCGTAATTCATCACGCGGATTGGTGGATGTCACGTCATGTTTTCGAATTTTTGGTTCTAGGACATGCCGGTTTCCTCACGATGTTTTCCTTCACCGTTTTTGATAGCAGTGCCTGCCTGGTTTCGAACCTACAACTCGTGAGTCACGGCCGTTTCCACTAGGCCATCACTGCTCTCAAAACGATGAAAGAAAGGTTCCAAGGTTGCCTGGAAGAGATCGCAGAAAGCGATAAGTCCACCCATGTATGTTTTGTATTCATAATCGTATTTTTTGTTATGTATTTTCTGGTGTACAATAAAGTATATCCTCCTGAGACCCAGACCTCAAAAAGTTGTCGGATTTTCATGAATTTTGTAAAGCAGTTTAAGTGTTGTACATACATCTAAAAAAAAATATTTAAAAAATTCTACCCCCCCTATGTACGACAAAATGGGGGGTGTCACGAGTGACACTGTGGGTTTCAAAGACAATAAAAGACGTTTGAATTTCTGAATATTTTAATAAAATTTAGGTAAATTTAATTGACATTATTATTATGTCGTGTACGTTATTGTAAAGTGTGGAAGGTAAAGAAACAATTACGGTTCACATTGAAACATAAAAATACGTTGCAGCTAGAACATTTAACAAAAGTTTGCTGATTGTAAATTTTTCTGTAAATTTTTTCTGTAAAACTGTAATTTTTTTTAATTTTTTCTGTAAAACTGTAAATTTTTCTTTCTAACAATGTGTTAAGAAGAGGGATTGAAGTGAAATATCTATCGATGTAAATTGATGTATGTTTTGATAATGTATCCACAAGTTTCAGCACTACACGGCCTCCGAAGTCAAGTTTCTCCGGCGTTGGATAAAGTGCTGATTCTATACTGGTTCCCCCTCCTTGATACAAATAAAAGTCCAAAGGAAGACCATCAGGATTAGCCATTACAAATACCTTTATCCCTTCTGGATTGGGCTTCCCTCTCATGACCTGCTTCATTTTACACTTTCCTGTAAATGTTATAATCTGTTCGTCTATCGATACATTCTGGTCTCTTTGGTTCTCTCTACAACCTCGCTCGATCGTCGAAACAAGAGGCCGAATTTTCCAAAATCGGGCGACATCTTTCATTGAAGGAGTTACTACCTGATCGTCAACAACTTTAATATTACTCCTCAACTGGAAATATCTGTTCCTAGTAATGGCGTTAGCTACTAGTGAGGCCCTAGTTTCGGAAGCCCAGAACATGCGCATTCGAGGAAGCCCTAGCGAACCAATAGCCATTGAAACCCCTATGAAAGTTCTCATTTCTTCTGGATTGGTATTTAAAGATTTGCCAGTTCTGTGCGTGCTTTCAATATTAGTACAATGCGACATGTGCTCAAAAAATTCAGGCTTGATGTATTGGCAAAAGTACTCATAGGTAGGCTTTACCGTGGTTGGTTCAACTAATGGTGGATCCTCATACAGATTGCTTGAAGTGTTTACGAAATTGCTAGTATGATCCCATCGCAACGCCCTATTTATTGATCTTCTTTCAGTACGAGCACGAGCAAGCGGCTCCTCGTCTGAAGAATCCCACTCACTACTATCGAGAGACCCAGGGATTACCTCTTCAGGGATATCTTCCTGAACTGCAGTCAAGTCCTCCTCTTCATCTTCATCAATATCTTCGTAGTCCGATACATCTAAGTTTAATAACTCCGCCTCAATGTCTCCGTCTCTCAGTCCTGTAAAAGTACGAATTTCAAGTCGTGAGTGCCTAAAGTGTCACCTCTGACACCCAATAATATTGACAAAAATACCATTCAAAATCAAATACATTTGAAATTTTTATTATAAAATTTAATAGATCTATGAACCTAGCACATAAATAACACAAAAAAATAACAAAATACGGGTTCTAAACATTATTTACCTTTCCGGGAATCCGTCATGTCGTTAGTTGCACTAATTTCAAATTTCAACTAATATTTACGCAAGCAAAAACACCCACATACGAGCCATAGCCACCGTACGGTAATTGGTAGCAACATATCCTTTTATACTATTGAAGTAGTTTTTACGAATACGACTAGATGGCGCGGCCCAAAAATAAAATACGCAAGTGTCATACGTGACACCGGGGGTCTCAGGAGGATATAAATAAATAAGATAGCAATTTGGATAGCATGTGAGTATGTGACATCTATCTGGCAACTCGCACTGGTCTACATTCTACAAGATGGATAGTGAAAACACAAGCAAATTATTCTCTACATATTGTTGAGTTATGCAAATGTAAATATGTATTCTGAAATTCATCTTCTGAATATTCATATCTTTATTTGTGTTCCGTTGTGTTAACAATTAACATGATCATAATTATAATGTCTTAAAATTAAGGGACCGCTTTTTTCCCCTTTTTTTAAGACAAGTCAGGTAATGCAAAGTGTAGACTGTATAATTATGGATCTAGCATCCTAACCATTGGGTCTAGAATCTGGACCCAGTGGCGAGGTTGCGCATTGTCTGTGAGTGAATTCAATTTTTTTATTAATTAGACCAGTACTTACACAATAATATGCTAAGTCATGCATATTAAGTTTTTTTGATGATGACTCATTGATATAAATGATTATAATGGTTGCTTCATTGAGAGAATTTGGACAATAGTAGATTGTTATTGAGGGGCTTGTGGCTAACTGAGCAGACGCACGGGTCAATCGATCAGGTTAAGCAACGCTTGCCGCGGTTGGTCCGTGGATGGGTGACCATCTTTACATACCAAGACCTTCTGTGTCTTAGAAAGCACGTTAAGCCGTTGGTCCCGGCTATCATTCTTGGATCTTTGACAGTTGTTACAGGTCTTCAGAAGCCCAAAGTCTGACAACTAGTCTTACCAAGGGGTATTGTGTTACCCAGTAACTGGGTTGTGGAGGTCAGATAGGCAGTCACTCCATGTAAAATACTGGTATTTAGCTGCATCCGATTAGACTGGAAGCCAAATTGGCTGGATGGTCGATACCCCTTGGTAAGTAATATAAGACTGGTTGTCAGACTGTAGGGTTTCTGACTACCCGTAACAACTGTCAAAGATCCACGAAGGACAGCCGGGACCAACAGCTTAACATACTTTCCGAGACACGGAGGGGTCACGGTATGTAAAGATGGTCACCCATCCACAGACCAACCGCGGCAAGCATAGCTTAACCTGATCGATCGACCTGTGCGGCTGTCATTATTCAGCCACATTAGAGAAGTTTTATTGTGTGTTATTACGTCTGGGGATATTTAGTGTCCCGCAAAGTGTTAAAAGTTAAGTAATGACCATACATAACATAACCAACTTCTGGTTAACATACATACTTTGATGTTTAAACAAATACAAAAAATCAAATATTTTCTCTTTAAAATAGTTTAGACAATCAAAGTGTCATGTGCCGAATGGATTTTCTCAACAGCAAAAATGACAAACTCCGATCCCTATACATATAACCCCTTTAGAGGAAGAATTTTTTAAAATCCTTCCTTAATGTTCGCATTCATCATTTAATGAACTCTTATGCAAAATTTCATTCTTTTAGACCCAGCAGTTTAGGCTGTACTGTAGAAGCTATCTATGTAGCCTTACCGTGTAGGCTGTATATAATGGAGTGCGTGTTCTATTCAAACATTCAAGCAAGTGTCAAATATTTTGTTTGAGTGCTAGTTTTAACATGGAAATGTAAAAGGCTTTCTCTCAATATAAAATTTAAGAAGACCTATCGCTGTTTAATTATTTTAAGGGCCTCTTCTAGCCTTCTATAGTACTATCTGTCAATGAGTAAAGAATTCATTTATGATTCTAAGTAGAACATAGGTAAGGTTTGTGAATGGGGTACATAAAATTATGCAGTATCTCAACTGCCAGTTCGCCCTTAAGTGTACTTTAGTCCTTTCATAAAAACACAGATAATGTTTATGCCCTTGCAGTATTCATTGAGTAGTGTTATGTTTAGAAACTTATTATGGTGATGGAATGTGATTAAAAACCAGTTCTTAAATTTGTGAGGTTACCGGTTTTAGGCAGTATGTCACTGTCATCTGACAACACGAATCTTGCAAAACCAAAGCAAATGACGGTCAGTGGGCCGTCTTAGGTTTTGAACATTGAACTATCTTTGGCGTTTGATTTATCAGAGTATATGTACCAATATGATTTTGGCAATATTGTGATGACCACAAAAAATCACTAATAGAGAGTTGAAAGTGGTTTAGTTTATCAAATATTATAGTACTCTACTTGCAAATGAACACAATGTATTTTGGAATAAGGAAATAACCTAGTCTTTAGGGCTAACATTAAAATTATTTGGCATAACCAGTTTTACCTTGTGGTTTAAAAAAATAAAAAGTATATTTACACCAATCTAGGGCGACGGGCGGGTCTGACGTGAACGTTAGCTGCATTTAGCCTCCTTGCGAGTTCCCTATACGTCACCGGGTCGGCTTCAATCTCGACCTCGGCCTTCAACAGGGAGAATTTCATCCGCCATCCCTGGGCCTCGACGCCATGCACAAGGCGAGCACTGAGCACTACCCCACGCCCCAGGTGCCGCGCACTCAGTCTTTGCTCGAGCACGAGCATATTACTCGTCAGCTATAGTCCTGCCTCGTTAAGTTGAAAAAGATGAATGCACCAGATCCAACGCGATACGCCCGCCCGCGTGCAACCACCATAGCTGGCCTGCAGCTCGCTTCAACAACCATTTGTCACGATTATATTCGCACTATGTACACCACAACACTAGGCTGTAAAGTCCTTTTACAGTTCGTAGCACCTTTTTACTTGTCCAACATATTTGATCAGTCAACTGCCCGCAGAAACCGATACGCGAATGGCGGTGATCGTTTCGGTAATGCGTTATTGTACACAGGATAATACCGGTTTGAGGGGGTGCAGTGAAAAATTCAACGATTTATCAGCGGAAAAATAAATGTGAATAGAAACTAGAAACAAAGGAGTACGTGACAGACGGCGGAGCGCGAGCGACTGGGCGTAATGGCCGCTGATTGGCCGCGAGTGAGGCGCGCACCTCGATTGGATCAAAACCGGTTGGAATCGGTTCGTAGAGGCTGCGGCCGGCTCGGGTCGGTGCATGCATCGTGAGCTCGGCCCGCTAGTGCTGTGCTGTGACGCGATGTTGATATCGTATCGATTCGTTTTACATTTAATTTTTTAAATAAAAGCTATGGTAGACGTTTTATTTTAATTTTTAGTGCTAACTTAAAACTTAGACGGATTGGCAACAAACCGGATATCACACTAATATCATAAAGGCGAAAGCTTGTGAGTGTGTGTGTGTTTATATGTTTGTTACTTCTTCACGCTCAAACGGCTGGACCAATTACGATAAAAAATTTTATGGAGATAGCCGATCCGATACCCTGAATTAACATATACCTAGGTTACTTTTTATCCCGACATTCCCACGAGATCGAAACTTATGCGGGTGAAACCGCGGGGCGCAGCTAGTATCTAATAATTATTCGGTTTCCTCCAATTGTGTGTCTTTTCATTGCAAATTCATGCAATCCGGTTTCTGCAACTGGAGTTAGTTTATCGCCCGTCTCCAAGTATGTAGTAATTATGTAGATGTTAATAATAGCTATCATAAGATAGCTGACCAAACCGACACAACAAAAAAGAACAAGATCATGCTCATTATAGATTATAAATTCTAAAATGACCATGATCTTGTTGGTAGTACAGTCATGTAAATTATTACAAAGCTTTCATTTTAAGGGGGAAGCGCTAAGGTAGCCCGCGAAAATCAAATTTTCTTACGTTTTTTGCAATTTGCTGGTCAGTATTAAGTTGTACGTTGATTAATATATGAATCGCGGCCGTAACTAACATGTATTTACAGATTTATAATCATTAAAGTCATCAACACAACTCTCTAAGACCACGTAAGTCCGAAGAATGATAATTTCATGAAACAGTTATTCTTTGGACTTACATGGTCTTAGAGAGTTGTGTTGATGACTTTAATGATTATAATTATGTAAATACATGTTAGTTACGGCCGCGATTCATATATTAATCAACGTACAACTTAATACTGACCAGCAAATTTCAAAAAACCTAAAAAAAAACAAATTTCGCGGGCTACCCTGGCGCTTTCGCCTTAAAGCGAGTCGTTTATTCAAATTATTCAACGCGCTGAGTACAACACAATAAATGAACCAAGAATAGCTGAACGGTTGAGTATTCTGTTTACCATATCATTGCGATCTAAATGAGTGTTCCTTAAATGTATTTTAGTTTTGGTAAGTGTGCATGATTAACATGCGAGTACCTATTTTAAGTGGGTAGAGTAGGTACTTCTCGAGGTTGTACTCTTTTTACGGTTTTACCCAAATAGGCTACACTACAGTAGGGATTTTAGTGATGTGATTTTACGATACTTAAAAATCGTAAATACTTTAAAGATATATAGATAAATAGTTTATTATCAAGCAAACACCATTCGCTGGACAGCAGTCCTGTAGTTTTTGCAACGAACGATGTACTTAGGTATGTACTTTAGCTTAAACTTTATGATCGGCATGGACACAGACAGCGTTGTTGTGGCTACAGAAACCTGAAATCGCGAAAAAATCAGCTGTTCCATAGATTTTGACGAGTTATACGAACATAAGTTTAGGAAACATCCGATTATTTTTCCGCGACTTCAGTTTCGGTCCCATAGTAAAAGTTGTTCATAATGATGAGTACAATGACCCCCTAGAGTTATGGGATATAAAAAAGAACACTTTGTATAGATCATACACTGAATTTTTAATATTCCGTGGAAACCATTGTTTATTTATTAAACTAGTTATACTGATTGTGGGAGAAAATTGTGGTTACATTACAGATCTACGCACGTTGGTCCATAGTCGCACACGAATAAGGGTCTAGCGTAGTAGGTACTTCGTCCATTTAGGTTTGTTTTAACTAAACAGCGGAAGTGTGGCTGTAATTTATGTAGTTTTAATTATTTTTGGGATAAAAATTACCTAAATTAAAAATGTCTATTCAGTAGTCAATTATGAACAAACTACTTTCATGACATGGAACAGAATAAACATTCTGTTAACTTATAACAAAATGAAATGTCATCATGTTTACATAGGATTTTTGGTTTCCTAATGCAACGGTAACATTTTCGATATTTAGCCCATATCAATTCGACAAACAGTTTCTGTGTCATTCTGTTGACATACAAATAAACAAAACTTTCCTATTGATAAGTTCCTGATAACGATTGGGTATAATGTATTTCGGTTCGGTAAAGTACGATTAACCCCCCTTTTTGAAAGCATGTCGTTGAGATAACATTCGTCCTGGCAACCTATACGTTTATATTTCACGCCACCATCTTTTTTTCTTCATTATTCTGTCCAGCGTGTCCTGCAGTGCAATTCTGTAACCATCTCACCGTGAAAACTTAGGTGAAGTGAGCTGTCAATTCCCAGTAACAAACTCACATCACCTAAGTTGTGAGGTGAGATTTTTATAGAATCGACCGGCTCTTGTCTGTACGTTACAAGAACTGATAGACGCTACGGAAGGTGACAATTCTGGGCCGACTATTCAGCTCGCTACCGAAACGCTAAGCAGAAAATTATTTCAGGCTCTTATCATCATCTGCCTAAGCTTTTCCCAACTATGCTGGAGACGTAACCTGATGCAGCTGAATGGGACTACCGAACAAAATCTGAATCTTTTTGAAAGATATTCCTCATCATCCATTGCTTCATAATATTATGTTCCAAAAATTTGTCTGCTCATCAACGTAAGAAACTGCACTTAAAAAAATATACTTATGAAATACATAAAAATGCCCTCGGCACTGGCATGGACTGTAGTAAAGCTTTTTCTCCAGAAAGTCATACGTCTTCTCGGGCATGGGACTTCTACTAAAGATAGTTTTTCCTCTTCATCATAATCTACTTAAGGCGAAAGCGCCAGGGTAGTCCGCGAAATTCAATTTTTTCTTACGTTTTTTTGCAATTTGCTGGTCAGTATTAAGTTGTACGTTGATTAATATATGATTCGCGGCCGTAACAAATATGTATTTACAGAATTATAATCATTAAAGTCATCAACACAACTCTCTAAGACCACGTAAGTCCAAAGAATAACTGTTTCATCGTTCATGTTACTTTAATTTGCGATGTGGGAGAAGCTAAAGATGGTAGCAAATAACGTGCCGCACTGAACCCAGATACTAATCAGGGTAACCGGTAAGAGCAAGATGATGCTGATGATGTGAGGCGGAAAAGAAGACCAGCCTAGCCATTGCATCGGTTAAATAAATCTATACCAATAAAACTAACGTGCAACACTATCCATCCATACTAATAATTTGAATGCGAAAGTAACTCTGCGTCTGTCTGGTTGTCTGTTACCTTTTCAGGCCTAAACTAGTGAACCGATAGCGAAATTCGACAGATAGGTAAGCTGCGATCAGCATAGTTATTCACAACCACTCGATACGCTTCTGTACCGTATCGAACATCAATCAATGTTATCGTAGACCTGCGGTGCTATTCTGTAAAAAGATCACCGTGATAATTTAGGTGAAGTGAGCTTTAATGAGCTGTCATTCCACCTGATGCTATGGATTGACACTATTGACAGCTCACTTTAAGCTCACTTCACCTAAGTTTTCACGGTGAGATTTTACAGAATAGCACTACTGTCCTCTAAACGCTGTTCACAAGTCTAAAACCCGAAAAATTTGTCAGTTTAAAATCGAATAGACGATCGTTATTCTTCCGACAGCTGCTTGCTGTCGGGGGCAAGGAAAATCAAGTTATCGAAATGTGTCATTTTCGATACGATAGCCTTTTGTATGGTTGTGAATAGCTATGCTGGAGAAGGAGGTCGGCTACTATTAATTCTAGATATTTCTATAAAAAGTGATGAAATACACATAGACAAAGTCGCAGGGTAACAGGTAGTCTGTAATAAATAAAATGCAGCTCTATCAAGCGATAAAATAGATCGGTACCCGACCTTAGACAACGTCGTCAGTGATTTCTTCAGTCACAGTTATGATACGGCGGCAGCCGTTATCGGAGATAAATAACTACTGAAAATAGTTTCACGGTTTCGTTTCACTGTAATTGGCGTTTTTTTGTTAATGGTAGAGTATTTGCTGTTATTCAGCACTATAGACGGACTTTTTATTAGCTGCAGTAAAATGACAGCTTATGTGTTACATATACGACTGAAATTGGCGTCTTTTTGTTTTTTCGCGGCCATCAACCAAATCTTATTTTTCTAGTACAGAATAGTGTAACAAACGAAACTTATTTGACATGCATATCTCTAAACTCAGTCCGAAATGCGTTATTAAGTGTCATTTTGTTGCAGCTAATTAAAAGTCGTACTATAGTTACTTTAGCATTGCCAATTTCCTGCTGAATATACAGGGTTATTGGTAAAACGTTAACAACCTCTTAAGAGGTCATTGTACTCATCATTATGAACAACTTTTTCTATGGGACCAAACCTAAAATCGCGACAAAAAGCTGCTCCCGACCTTTATTTTCGTTTAACTCGTCAAAATGCAGGGAACAGCCGATATATAAAAAAAAAAAACTTATAACACCCCTTTGTTTTTGTTGCGGGTTAATTACGACAATTGCCCTTCTGATTAACCCTTCTGGGACTACAGGCGTGATTACGTTTATTTCGTTACTCGGAAGAGTAATAATTGCCTGTTAATCATATGGTCGTCCGGCGGCGAGATGGGTAGAAGACATCATTGCCATAGGGGGATAAAAGAACCTGAGGATTGGCACAAGCAAAGAGACGGTAATGTCCAACAGTGGGTAAAGTCAGTGGATGATCATGATAAAATCATATAAGATTTTACACGGATACTATTTTAACTTGCCAATGATTTTCAACTGTTTGAAATACCTAACAAATTTCATCTATCCGATAAACGGGGAGAACTTTTTATAAATTAAACAAACCAAGTCTTATCTATCTCCATTCTATAATCTGCAAAACCACGTCACATAGTCATGTCGAGTATAAATCAACAATGTGAGGGGTGCTCGCTAAAACCACTGCTAAGTTGGTTCATTCTGGTTAGCGCCACCTTCACACGACTTTGTGGCGAAAACTAATCTGTTACGCGTTTAGAAGCGGTGAGAATATGAGGGTAACCCAGTTCATTGCGAAACATGGTAGGTTATGTAAAACAGGAAAAACAGCAAAAATATTATCCATACTAATATAATACATTCGAAAGTAACAGTCTGTCTGTTACTTTTTCACGCCTAAACCATTGAAACGATTTCGATAAAATTTGGCAGAGAGATAGATTGCATCCCGGGGAAAGACATAGGATAGTTTTTATCGACATACCTCGCGGGCGAAGCCGCGGCCGGAAGCTAGTTTTTAATAAGTATTAGTAAGTATTTTTGCCCTACTGCGCTGCCGTCTCAATGTGAAGTTGGCAGAATGCTTGGCTCCGATCCGCTTAAATGCCAATAAAAAGTTTCTTTCTTCTAATTGAGGGACCCATAGGAAACTAAGGCAGTTCCAGTACATCTTATATGTATATTAAGATCTATTGCCGTGTGTTAGTCTCTTAAAAACTCGCAAATGGTTCGACCTATTATGATAAATTTTGGTAAGTTGTTGTGTGCGCACACAACTACTTAGAAGCTGGAGAAGGTACATAACAAAAAAAGGCATTGCAGCATTAGCTAGTTAAAAAAATTTCTTTCTTTCTACAAGCTTTAAACTCTCGTTTTACTCGTTAATTTCGATACAAGATAACATTTCCCTAATATCGTTTAACACTTAAAAGTCGAAAACGAACGATGCCTCAAAAACGGACAAGACAAGATCATTACGCTACAGATATACATAGCAAAATAATAAAGAGCCAGGAACCCAAGTCTTGTTACCAAGTGCCAAGTGGGCAAGCATTTTTCATTGCACACGGGCGGAAAACTGCATTTATTATTTGTGAACTGGATTCGAGCTGAAATTTTGTCGGTGATTTGCAGTTAAAGTTGCCTCCGAAACCGGCCAATTTTGGTTGTGTAAATCTATTAGTTTTCATTCGGACTTTGTAGTTTTTTTGAAATCTTATTAACCACTAATATTCATGATCTGCCTAGCCTTATCCCAATTATGTTGGGGTCAGTCTTCCAGTCTAACCGGATGCAGCTGAATGCCAGTATTTTACATGGAGCGACTGCCTATCTGACCTCCACAACCCAAACTGGGTAATACGATACCTCTTGGTAAGACTGGTTGTCAGACTTTCGAACTTCTGACGACCCTTAACGACTGTCAAAGATCTAAGAATGACTTTCTGTCTGATACCTTTTGCGCCTTAACGGGCAAACAGAAATAGACCATGGCATGGGTTTGGTAGGTGTTTAGGACATAGGGTATTCTTTATCCTGGTAGAAAGATCTCGTGGGATAGTTTCCGACGTCTATGCGAGCGATGTGTGTGCAGCGCATATCGCTCGCAAAACAGATGGCCGATGGGGCCGAAAGGTTCTAGTGTGGCGAACGCATACCGGAAGACGTAGCGTTGACAGGCCTCCCATAAGAGGGGCCGGTGACTTGGTAAAGGCCGCAGGAATCCGCTGAAGACGAGAAGCACAGAACCGGTCGACTTGGCGGTGCTTGGGGGAGGCCTATGTCCAGCAGTGGAAGTCCTTTAGCCAGTTTCCAACATAATTAAGAAACATGATTGATATGAGACGCATGCTAGGTCTTCACTACTCAAATAGGACGTCGTCGTGTTTACCAAAAAATATTACTTTTTTTTTTTGTTCCCAAAAAAACTACGCTTACTGATTCCAAAAATAAATGGAATCTACATGATATCAGCAATGCACGAAAGTGGAACAACGGTATTGCATAGCTGCAAACCATGAAAGTCAACGACCTGAACAGACCCTGTATTCTAAATAGGTTACTACAGCTGAGAGCTCACCAATCAGAGAATTAGAAGAGGACAGAGATATAGCGCTATGCAGAAACAGAATTGTATTGAACTTGTTCTTTACTAGCTTTTGCCCGCGACTTCACAGGCGTGGAATGAAATTATATTACTACCGGGATAAACGTACTATAAAAAGTGCCTTGAAGTCATGGTCGATCCGCGTACCAAATAAACCTACTTTTCTTTCTTGCTTTCAAATTTCATCAAAATCCGTACAGTCGTTCAAGCGTAAAAAAGGTAGCAGATAGACAAGAGTTAATTAGCGTAGTAAGGTAGTATGTATTAGAATAGATGTGACCATGACAGCAACGAGATGAAATCACGGCCTCACGGGCTAGTGCATTGACGTTTGACATTTTATGGGGAAATGGTGGGAAACCTTTGCCTTGTTCTGAGCGTAATAATGCGAGGAAAATTTAGATAATTGAAAGGAACTGTACGAAGAAGCTTGATTTGTAATCAAGTTTCAGATTGTCCAAAGTTTCCGTAACTATCACTTCACTTAAATACCAAGTTGACTTTCAAAACAACATTAATATTCCCACCACCATCGCTCACTGCCACAAACTCAAAGTCAAAGGTTACTAAAGTGACAGGTCATAAACACAGTCGGCTTACAAGTTACAATATCATTACATCCTTTTTAATCCGGTCCAAACAGGTTTCAAGTCGCGCTAGCTTCTAACCATTCTAAATATAGTCCGGTACAATTTACTGTTGTAATGGGGTCGGTAACTGCTTCGGATTCGTCTTGATGCAGGATGAATGGACTTGCCAGGTCGGAGTCTGGTGATTTATTGGTTTTAGATAGTTTGTATGAAGAGAGTGACGATATACTGGTTGTTTGGTAGAAGGACCGTGTTTGGTAGCAGGACCGAGACACATTTTTAAACGATTGACGAACGTGGATGTCTTTTGCTAACACAAGATTGTTTAATTTTTAATTTTTATTATGATTTTTAAAGTGATTATTTTTGTTCCTTACCACCGAAGTAGTCACGGTTCGGTCGGTCGGTCGGTCGGTCGGCATACAGTAGTTTTACATTGTTTAGTTTTATTATAATCACTAGTGATTAAAATAAAACTAAACAATGTAAAACTACCGTATATAATATTAACGTATAATCTTGTGGAGCACAACTTAACGTGCTTATTTTCTGCATTTTCATTCTAAAATAAAATAAATAACCAAACAAACGATGAGGGCGCAACTAGGCGGTCGGCGTAGCCTTAAAAATCATCAGTGGAAAATAAAATGGTAAAATAAAAATACAGCGACAAAAACGCAACAAATAGGTAAACTATATTCTTTAACCCATTATTATCCTATCAGCATCGCGTGCAACTGCAGCTGTTTATAACGTAAAACATAAAACATAAAAACCTTCATAATAACAACACGCTACGCTAGTAAAGACACGTCATTTCACGCTAGGAGTTGAGAGACCAAATTGATATGCAAGTGTCGTCGGCTGGTCACGCAAAACATGAGACATCAAGGGAGGCAATTGTCCGCTATTCAGAACAGCATACTAATTGTCCCTAATAGGGATATCAGTGAATTAACGTGGACGGAATTAGAAGGAAGGGTTATTTTTGTATCGCTAGTGATGTTGCGATATCGACAGTTTTTTTGCGGTATATATCGGTTTTTGCTGGAGTACGTTCCACAAGTAAAACATAAAAAAAACATAATAACAACACGCTACGTTAGTAAATACACGTTATTCAACGCTGTTAGTACCAATTGCTATGGAAGTCGGCAAGTGTTGTCGGCTCGTCACGCAAAACACGAGACATGAAAGGAGGCAAGTATTGTACGATCAGCATACTAATAATTCAGTAATTATCTTAATAACAGTAAACTTAAAAACATGAAGAATATAAGCTCATGATAAAAAAGAGCTACAAAATACTGGTCATCATTTTAGTATTTGGGTTAAGGACAGTTTGCTAACTTTACGCCGATAACAAATATTGTGTCCTAGATTATATTTCAGATCTCAAGGCAAAAAATAATTCGTAACGAAAACGAAAAACATTCAGATATCATAGATACAATATGGAAAATTTAAACGTATTAAGTCAACATCATCTGCCTAGCCTTTTCTCTACTACGTTGCGGTCGGCTACTAGTCTAACCGGAGGCAGTTGAATACCCACCTACCAGTATTTTACATAGAGCGACTGCCTATCAGACCTCCACTACCCATTTAGTGGGTCATGTACATTTGTACAAGGAAGGCAAGGGTCGACTGACGCTGACGCTCCAATCGCGCGTTTGTAACGGTGCTCCCTCATTCCCCGCGTCCCGCTTGACAACCAAAGAGACCTAAAAAACTTTTTTACAAAAAAAAAACAACCTACTTCCAAAAAAAAAACACTACAAAGTGAAATAAGTATAACTTTTTCGGAAGTCGGTGTCGTTGGTTCTGAATTTTCGTTTTTTGACACCGACTTCAAAAAAGGAGAAGGTTCTCAATTCGGATGTTTATTTTTTTATGTGCGTTCGGGCATAACTGCTTCATAATATAGACGGATTTGCAATTGTTTTTGTGTTCGAAAGAAGTTTATTCCGAAATGGTCCCATTAAAATTTCGTAAAATGCCAGCACTCCATCACTTTATTGGTACTCAACACAGTAAATGATTAATTGTCGAGACCACTTTTATCATCTCTAGCGAAGTAGCGAGAGGAAAATGTAATTCAACTTTTCCCGCTGTTTTTCATCATAAGTCATCTATGGGTTGCCAGAACTCAAAAGCATAAAATGTTTAAAAATGACAATGTTGCAACCCACAAATAATATTAGTTAAATAGTCGATTATTGTGTATGCTAACATCAGGTCAAATTATTAATTCTTTGGTATTGTCCTAATATAGTAATTGTCTCACATGATACCAATTGTTATTAATTATATTATGGTTTTAAATTCATGGGCATGTGACAATAATTTTATGAATTGCATGCTCGTTAGTGTCACAGGTCAAATTGTGATATTGTCATGTCATCTGTTCATCTCTTTCGTATTTACAGCTCATCATCTGCCTAGCCTTTTCCCCACTATATTGGGGTCGGCTTCCAGTATACATGAATGCAGCTGAATACCAGTATTTTACATGGAGCGACTGCCTATCAACCCAGTTACTGGGTAATACAATACCCCTTGGTAAGGCTGGTTATCAGACTTTCGGGCTTCTGACTACCGTAACGACAGACAGGAATGACAGTATAATTGCCTTGTTTTTTTATATTACATTATCATGTTTAAAATTATTATAGAACGATATTCGATTTTAAAACGCTGACTAATCAGACGACGATACAGCAAGCAAAACCAAAGAGCAGTAATGTACTAAAAATAGCGTAATTATGAATATAATTGTATTGTGGTAGGAGAAATGTATTTTAGGAAGTTAGAAAAAGGTAAAGGGGCCCCGAAAATTGCATTGCCTAGGGGCCCCGACATGGTTAATCTGGCCCTGACAATTAGGTAAGGTTTATATTTTAAAATCAACTGGCCTCATTTTCCCGGAGTTTTTCCCTGGTTTCCTACCTAGGGAATTCTAGGAAAAACATATGCGTGTAGTTATTATCTACTATATAAAAATAAGTCGGGTTTTCCTTCCTGACGCTATAACTCCAGAACGCACGAACCGATTTCCACGGTTTTGCATTCGTTGGAAAGGTCTCGGGCTCCGTGAGGTTTATAGCAAAGAAAATTCAGGAAAAAATTCAACAGAAAAGCGGGACCACGCGAGCGGAGCCGCGGGCGACCGCTAGTAATTAATAGAAATAAATATCAGTTGTCCTGGCAATTGAGAGAAATTGATATCCACGAAGAGTAAGTCATTAATATTCCTTCATTTGTTAGCAAAACATATCACTGTTCCTGGAAATTAACACACGATTCTATATAGATCGACTTGATATTCATGACGTAAATGGGGGTTTCCGTGAAAATTTACGACACCAGTTGGCACCACTGTGACAAGAGGTCTTCCAATATAAAATATATGATGACGTTCATCATTCGATTCATTCATTCGTTCATCATTCAGTCGTGAGTAAAGAAAATATAGGTTCTTTGACAGATGGCTGGACCTGACGTGTCAGTGCTGCCACCTAGCGAACGTCATTGCAGAAAACCCTCATTGTCTTCTTTTCTAGGATCAGCTAAACAAATCTAATGGACTTGTGGCGCCATCTACATCGCCACATGTGAACTACGCATCATACTGACGTCACGCGAAATCCTGCATCGCGCAAGCAGAATTACAATACAACGTCCCGACATCAATTTTCGGGCAGTTGCCCACCAGACACAACACCCGTCTGGTCGGAGGATCCTCCCTTTTCTATCGACTATGAGTGAACTTTACACCCTATTCCTCATACCTCTATAAAACTACCCTTCGTAAATTTAACGACACCAAATTGTGTTCTTTACTAGAATCAGTTTAACAAAACAAATCTAATGGATTTATTTTAAAATGAGAAGGTTCAAAGGTATCGAGAAAGAAGTGGAACCTTGCAGAACCTATGTATATGGCAATGAATTTTCATCCAAGGATGATGAATTTGACACTTAAACTTAGTTTTTAGGCTCCTAAGATTTACTAGGCAGGTCCTACTTTACAAGTTTTGCGCTTATAGGTTAAACTTAACAAACATTATATCTTCATCGACATGGATGACTCGTAGAGAATGCCTATGGCAATAAGTTTACTTAGGCGACTCTACTATGTAAGGTTTTGGTGAATCAATTCTAAACGAATGAAGACGCTGTCCATCTAAAAACATATACCCCTTCTTTGCAGTCATGTAAAAACAAAAAAAAAATCATCTATAGCACTACTACTTACCAAAGTTCAGGCGAGTAGGGTGGTGACGTGGTGACCAAAGATGGCGGCGGCATTAGCGCGTCGTTTGACAGCTGTCAACAAATTTTTTTTTTATTACTCTAGGATTCTTGATGATCACAGATTTCTTTCTGTCTTATTCAATTTAAGGCAGTGTCATGATCAGTGATCGGAGTAGGTAGATTGAACTGGGGTCATTGATCCGAAACGTATATATTACTATGGACATTGCTCCGGAATTGGTGGTAGTCAGAATTTCATTAGTTAACCGAAATCTATATCTATCTATAAAAGATCTAGCCATAAAAGGCTAAAAATAAAAAATAAATATTAAAGCTTCGATCGGAATTCGATTGTTTTTATTATTCAACAGATAAATAATGAATTAATTTAGTTTTGATACCTTCCTTTAAATTTTGAATTGAGTAGTAATAATATCACTACCAACATTAACAATATTTAATTGAATCCGGAAATACCGGAATTACTTTCCGGAAAAATGGCTTATCCATGTTATTCTTTCTGTGTGCATTTATGATACAAGTACCAAAAATCAATCTACCTAGTCCGATCACTGGTCATGATAGACCGCGAAATTCCTACCTTTTGGAATGGGCGACTAGAATCAATTCTATTTGTTGTAATTTCTGACGTTCAAAAGTGCCTTTTATGTGCCTATTTGAAATAAATGCTTTGACTTTGATGTGTCTAAGACCGTTTGTCCATCGACAAGTTAAAGAGAACGAGATGACAGCGCCGAAGTAGCGATACAAACATTTTTTTTTACATTAATTAATTTACTGACCGCGTGTGCATCGCACGCCGTCACCGGGACGTCACGCTCGGTTCGAATAATCTCGCTTCTCGTTGACGCCCCGTTGGGTTATTCCGTTTATCCACGCCAAAAAATCCACCCTGAGGTGGATACGCGGAAACGCATGTCCGAGAATCCACCCTAGGCCTAGTTTGGTAAACGGAATTTAAAGGTCTAGGATGGATTTTCGGACATGCGTTTCCGCGTATCCACATTAGGGTGGATTTATTAGGGTGGATAAACAGAATAACCGGTTCGGTTAACGATGGTGGTGGACAAACGGTGGAAAGGTCTCACGACCACATAAGTAGCGTACGTATTACAGAATTGTATCCATACCGTAGTGAGAACAGTCGCTTCACACCCCGGCTGGTACTTCTCCAGGTCAGTGCGAGGTCTTCTCATCACCTTCTCACGATCCTGCTTGTGTTTCCTGTCGGCACCTTTCAGTTTGAAGACCTGGAGACAGAGTATAATATTCAGTTAGAATATTTTCTTTTTCAAAGACAAAATTATTTTTGTTGCCATATGTCTTTAGAGTAATGCATGCCGAAGATGTCTCACTGTGATACCTCGCGCATGCGATTTATTAGCTCGCTACGACGCTACCTCGATGTCACCTGCATGCTAATAGACACGCGCGAGTTAAGTGTGACGACCCTAATTCTATTCGCTTTATCAGCAAATCCCCCTCCACCTGAAGTAGCAAATTAGTAGTCTATAAGAATATTGTTAACTTAGCAATAATCTACTATATAAAAATAAGTCGGGTTTTCCTTCCTGACGTTATAACTCCAGAACGCACGAACCGATTTCCACGGTTTTGCATTCGTTGGAAAGGTCTCGGGCTCCGTGAGGTTTGTAGCAAAGAAAATTCAGGAAAAATTTCAACAGAAAAGCGGGACCACGCGAGCGGATCCGCGGGCGACCGCTAGTTAAATATAAATACATGTCTCATTATTAGAATAATCATTACTATCTTAATTACTGTAACGCTGTTCGACTAAATAAAGTTTTTTTTAAACTATTCAAGTGTCGATCACTTAATTCGCGCACATGCCAAGGGATACCTTACTGCGATACATCGCGGGTTTCTTGGGAGCATTTGTTTTACACGTTTGTTTGTCTTATATATTACTAGCTGCGCACCGCGGTTTAACCCCGCGTAAATGTCGATCCCGTGGGAATATCGGGATAAAACGTAGTATATATGTTAACCCAGGGTGCCAGCTACCTCCATGCAAAATTTTATCAAAATTGGTCCAGCCGTTTGAGCGTGAAGAAGTAACAAACATAATTATAAACACACAAACACACTTTCGCCTTTATAATATTAGTGTGATGTGATTTACCTTAATCTGACACGCAGCAGCATGCAATCGAGTATGTTCATCGCTGGCGAGGTAAGTCTCCACTTGAATGCGAAACGGTACACCTTTCTCGCCACCATGCTTCTTGGCTGTAAACTCTGTTGATATGCAGTTCACCTGGGAGGAGGAAATTAAATTATATAATGAAGTTTTGGTGGCGCGGCTGGGAAGTATACTTCCTGGCTGAGCTACCAAAACTAACACACAGATTTTCAATTGGCACAAATTACGAACTTCTATACAACTTCGAACATTCATCCCCTAATTAACCTCTTAAGGGTATGATTTTTTAAATTTTGCCTTAATGCGTACCTTCGTTATATAAGCAAATCTTGTGCAAAATTTCAAGCGTCTAGACTATCTCTCTCAAAGTGAGTTTATGATTTGTAATAAGACGATTGTGTCAGGGGGAACTACTTTTTTATCACATTTATTCAAAAAGAGCTAGCGTATTCTTCGTAAACAGAGACTAAAATAGCTCTTTAATCCCTAGGGACTAAAAGTGGTTTGCATTTGGAATGTGGATATTGTTATTAAGAGTTCCAATCACCAAAGAGATCAATAACGAACATTGTATGAACAGTCTGTATGATAAAGTAAAACGCGCGAGAGCTAAATAAAAAAACAAGGTTTGTGAAAAAATAAAAAAACGAGCGATAGGTAAGCATTCTGCCTTCGTTCTTAATTGTTTACTCAAACTTGTATATGTAAATAAATAAACGTACTATTTTTATTCATAACTTGTACTTACTTTATTTTTTCATAGAGGGTGATACAAAGTAGTGTCCACCTCGAGAGCAACACTATTTTAAGCTCGAGTGACGTACTTTGAATCCCTCGCTGCGCTCAGAATTCTACTTTAGATTCCTTCGCTCCACTCTGGATTCAAAGAAACACTCTCGCCTTCAAAATAGTTGTTTGCTCCCTTGGTAAATAATCTACTATTTTTGATCAGTACGTCTTGGAAAATACATTTGGATGCGGGAGGCACAGTACCGGTTGTTGTGCCGATGCTTCGAGGAAACCTATGTCCAGTAGTAGGCAGTCTTTCGGCTTAATAATAAAGATATTGGAACGGAGTTTAATGATGACTTACCTTGATATACACGCCGACATCTTTGGTAGGGTCCCAGTACACGTGTAACGCGTTCAGACAGGCCGGCTGCTCTATGCGGATCACGCCGTATGAGAGAGGCACGTCCACCTGAATAAAATAAAATACAGATTTGAGTGTTATATACGGTTATTGGTAAAACATTAACAAACTCTTAAGAGGTCATTGTACTCATCATTATGAACAACTTTTACTATGGGACCAAACATGAAATCGCGAAAAAAAATCAGCTGTTCCATCCGTACATTTATGTTCGTATAACTCGTCAAAATGTAGGGTACTTACAGCTGATTTATTTTTCGCGGCCGCGGTTTTTCGGCGGTTCAGATCTGGAGAAGAGTATTCTATTCTATTATTTTCTATAGACGTTGATGTTTTATGACGTGCAAGTAACATTTTTCCTTAGGGTGATAAATAAATTACGAGGTCGACTATACTGACTTGTACTGCAGTGTTCGTAACCTTTCTGAGAAGTGAAAAGTTTAGTGAAAGTAATATGTATAATGTTTTACCTCCACAATCCTCTCTCCGGGTCTCTCGTTGTGCCACTGCGCAATCTGCTCCCTCTCCATGTACTGTAGCCGACGCTCGTGGAAACAGATCTTGATAATGCTCTGTTGAGAAAGAATTGAATCAATACGTTAAGAGTCGGAATGAATGAGCAGATTCTGCAAAGGTAGGACGAGAATGAGAAATAAATCTTTTTTTTTTTTTTTTTTTTATTTGAAATGGGTTTGCTCTTGACTTTAGTCTAGGTCAGAGATGACAGAGTGCATTTCGACGGGTGCAAAGTAAAAAAAGTCAACTGCAATTTTGAGATTTTTGGTTTTTTGTAAAAACTAACTTAAAATATCATGTTCTACAACATAGCAAAAACAAAAATACAAATATCACCTTATTTTTGGTACTTTTGTCACGTAAAAGAAGACAACTACGCCTGTTTTGTTAAATTGCACGATGTAGATGCGGATAACTACCACCTGGCCGTTTATACGCGGGACGAGCGGAGGACCGGCGGTCAGTCATAATACGTCATCAGTCAGATGACATGTTCTTCGCCGGCCGGCACGAATATTTGTTTGTTTTGGTTTGTTAAGTGATAAGTGTGTGTAAAAGTGTTATCATATTAGTAAACAGTTTGGGTTCAACACAATAGACATGGAAAGACGTAAATTATTGGTGAATTTGGGCAAAACGAGACGACAATGCGATATTATGAACCGAGAAGATCTATTTGAATTCCCACGTAGAAACGACCAAGTGGTAGTTAACACAGTTGTCATATTTTTAAGTACAATGTAGATGCAGACAACTACAATATCTCGTAAATTAAACATAATTAGAAGAAATGAAATATACATGTGGATATATTATTAAATAATGAAGCAATGATGAAAATTTCAATAAATTTGGTTTAAAATTGACAAAATGGGAGCATTTTTTCCTATTATGCGCTCTCCTGAAAACAAGCTGTTTTGTAGATGACTCTTTTTACTTTGCACCCGTCGAAATGCAACTAAGAGCAAATGTATGGGGCTTATGGTACACGATTTACCTTCTATGATAATTATGTATATTGACGATAAGTCAATCCTTCGCCATTATTTTTTGTGTACATGATATTTCTTAAGTGGGGCAAATGTCAACAGTAAATTTCTCTTCTATCTTTCTTTAGTTTAAGCTGTGCTGTGTGTGTGTGTGTGTACATGTGTACTGTGCGTGGTGTGTACGTGTGTACTGTGTGTGTGCTGTGTCTGTATGAGGGTGTGTGTGTGTGTCACTTTAGTGCGAGATCTGAGCCTGGGCTAAATACAACTAAGTAGTCAACGAAACCAAGATACTATACCTTGAGTATCTTCCCCTTATAATGCGACAGGTCTCCCAACTTCTTGAGTTTGATCTCGTAAGGTTGACCCTGGTTGAGGTAGGTCAGCGTCTCCTCGTTCTGTTTGGTGGCTATGGATGTGGCGGCTGCGAGGACGTATTGGAATCTGCAAATATAATGATAGTTTTATAATCTAAATAATACGTAATTTATAAAAATCTTATAATAATTTTTTGTCTTCATTTCTCGCTTTATTCTCATTAAAATAAAAAAGATAAGTAGTGTTTATATTAACTTCTTAAAATATAAGTACTGAAATCTAGCGTGAGTCAATATTGAATTTCATCAGAACAATTTAAGGCCCTTCGTGTGCGCGTCCGACTCGCACTTGGCCAGTTTTTTTTACCTGGTGTCATCTTTGAAGCTCGGCTCGGAGCGATTCTGTATAGGGGAGTGTAGGAATCCATCCAGAGAGCCCACGGGGGAACACATTAGCAGGCCTGCATCTGTAAACAATGAAAAAGTTAGATGTTTCAGTTTCAACTAAGTCGGTAATAGGTATGAGCTTGATAAACGCGGTGGAAGTGACAATGTGATACAAACGGGATTGAAGTGCCTGGCATACCTACCTGTCCGCCATTTTGATAGTTTTTTCTAAATGGCGGACACGCATGAAGCCTATATTTCGTTTACATTGATGACAGCTATCGGTTTGATAGCTGACATCAATGCAAACAGAAAACATAACGAGACAAAACCCCGTAAACCACGTCACGTTTCCAAGACATTATCGATTTATATAGGTTAAATGCGTGGACGCCATTTTGAAAAAAAACAAAATGGCGGACAGGTGGGTATGCCACGGACCTTCAAAGCCATTTTACCATGGATTCAGTACCTGTATGACACTAGAACCCCAAATTTGAATGTTTACGTTGGTTTAAGAGCGTTTACGACGTACGGCATTTCATACAAAGTTTCAAGCCCTTGTTTTTCGAAATGAATGAATCGATTTTAATTAAACTTCATACGCATAAGCAGGATACAAAGGTCTAAAAACTTATTTAAGAACATTTTAGAAATACATATCTTATTTTAAAAAAGATAACTGGAAATCTTTGTTTCTTTGGAAAAATTAAAATCGGTCTAATTTGGCTGTAACACTATTTTTCGAAAATGTCGCAATTTGAAGATAGTTAAATCTAAGTAGGGTTTGGTAACGTTAAATGAGGTTTGTATCAAAATGGACGTGGAATACTTATAATACCCATCTGTCGAGATGCAAGGCAAAAACCAAAGGCATTTTCCCATAGAATCGAGCGTTAATCAACACATTTGCTCTCTAGGTGATGTCGCAAATTACTGCTGAGCGGTCCTGCGAGGAAATTGCCTAACACACTATCAGTAGCAAAAGGTTTAATTTTGACAGTTACACACATTCATTGCGTTATTTACGTTGTTGAGCAGACAAATTTTTCGAACAAATAAAGCAATGGATTAGCATTATCCTTCAAAATGATTCAGATAGTGTGTTACGCAATGAGGGTTTTCTGAAATGACGTTCGCTAGGTGGCAGCACTGACACGTCAGGTCCAGGCATCTGTCAAAGAGCCTATATTTTCTTTAGTCATGACTGAATGATGAACGAATGAATGAATCGAATGATGAACGTCATCATATATTTTATATTGGAAGACCTCTTGTCAAAGTGGTGCCAACTGGTGTCGTAAATTTTCACGGAAACCCCCATTAGGGTGCTGTTTAAGCGACATTAAGAAATAAGTTATCGCTACTAACTTTTGTTCTCCTGTGCATTCGGCGAGTGATACCCGTTCATAGGTATCATGGTGCCAGGAGGCATGGTCGGCTGGCACTGCATGCTTTCTGGACTACCTGCGATCGAATGATGCATACATCTTTATTATTACATATTATAAATTAAAGTCGTTTTTCTTGTTTGTCTGTGTGACCGCGTTGTTCTCATAACTACGCAACGGAGTTTGATGTGGGTTTCACCAACTAAAAAAAATCCGGAATGTTTATGTGTAGTGTCCCATTGTCCGCCACGACTAACGGCTGAATTCTCAAACGTTACTTAATATTAAATTGACCTTAATACTTGTGCTGTCTCTGTCACTTTAAGGTATGTACAGACGCCAGCACATCAAGCTACCCGAAACTGTAAAATTTTCCCAATCAACCTTGAACCTTATGCTGGGGCGATAAAGTTGAAAATCTATTACAGAAATTTGACAGATTGTAGTAACTTGATGTGCTGGAGTCTGTACTTGCGAGATCTAAAAGTTATCACGCCATCTATCGGCGAAACATTGAAACTACTTGGCTCCTCAGCCTCTAGATACTAATAACAGATGGCGCCACTTACCGTGCTGCACCATCATGGTCCCATTGTGTGGAGGCGACTGCTCACAACTACCGTCCTCCATGGCATCGCGATTGCTATCAACAACCATGTTGGTAATCTGTGAAAGAAGGAAGAGTATAACAATGTAGGTGATTTTGAAATAAACTTGAGCTTTATTGGAACGTTTTAGAAAATCTATTTAGTGTTACAAGAGTCTTTTTGAGCTTGAATGACATTGACAGGAAGGCGTGTTGGCGGTATATTTATATTTTATGAAATTGAAACATGGTAGCGGCGTTAATGCCGATTTTGGCACAACGTCTATGGAGGGTGGCAGAAATAAACAATAAAATGACAGATGGGGTCAAGATTGGGGGTCGTTGCCAAGCAACTGGACAATACAAGTTAGATAACGGATACTTGATTCTGATGGCTTTTACTGATAAAAATTTAATCACATTATTATATTACGTAGTTTATTCGAATATTACTTCAACTCTCAGATCAGCTTGGATTTAGTTAATAAGGCTGTTCAATGTGCATTGTGAAAGTTGGCAACGTCACTAATAGCTGTCAAATTTATATACCTATCTATTTTAACAGAAAACGGCCAAGGCTAATTACATTAGTTATATTAACTCATGTGTCATTATGCAAACACATAAGTACAATAAAGAAAAGTACATATATACAACTACTCGATAGTCATACGCTCCTCATCTCACAATACTCACTCAGATAAGCCGATGCCAACTTTTAGAATGCACGCACTTAAGTGCAGTTTTTATGCAGTTGATTAAGAATAAACCAATTTTATTAAGGGTTGAAGTAATTATTTACTTCAGCTCTGGCCCGATCTTTAGTATAAGTTTTAATAACTTATAATGTAATCATTTTGTCCTTAAACACAAGCGAATAATTAGTTTATTTCGCTCTTAGTCATAATATCAGTGAATGTAAACAAATGATAGCGAGGCTGAATGAATAAATAATGTCAAAACGCACTGTAGGCATGACGACGACAGATGATTTGCTGCTGGAAATTTTTGAATGGAATAAAAAATGCACACTCCAAAATCAATCTGCCTAGCGTTTTCCCAACTATGTTGGGGTTGGCTTCCAGTCTAGCTAGATGCAGCTGAATATCAGTATTTTACATGAATCGACTGCCTATCTGACCTCCACAACTCAAGTACGATACCCCTTGGTAAGACTGGTTGTCAGACTTTTGACCTTCTGACTACCCGTAACGACTGTCAAAGACAGCCACGACCCGCTTAGTGTTTTCTGAGGCACGCAACTTCAATGAAATATGATAATTAAACGAGAGGCAATTTAATCCAATCCCTTGCTGCCCTCCCCCAGCGACGCCCCAAGACGAGGTTCCTACATCACAGGGGGTGCCCTTAGCGTATCGTCACTTAGTCTTTCAGTTTTTAAACCCTGGGACGCCTTAATTTATTGAGGCACAGGCAAGCCCGGGTAAGCAGCCTACAAACTCCTAGGTTGACCGGCGAATTGCCATAATAAAAAACAAAAGACAAGAAGTATGTTCAAGCAATAATGTAGGCAATATAAGGAAATAGCATATTTTAAATCTAGTGTGATTTGAAATTTAGAACAGAGAGAACACGGCATTCGTGGCAGGCAAAGTGAGTTTAAAAAAGGAGAATTTAGGTTATAAGGTAGATGTTAAAACCAAAGATTCGCAAAACTTAACAGATTTTGAAAGACGGGGTGAACAGAGCTGAGGCGAAGAATTGAATTGTTTCCAAAGTTTGTCATGCCAGGAGTACCAGCTTAAGGGTTTCTAAAGTTGCGACAGTATATAATTAATTCTAGCATAAAGATAAGATATTTCAGGCTCCAAGAAGATAACGTATATCCACCTCCCATATATTCTTGAAATCCCTGTCAGTGACAGCCTGTCCTTGCTGTATCTCTGTATATTCCGCACTGATCTGAGAATAAGAAAGAAAACCACGGTCTATGAGCAGTCGGGATTATGATACATTTTATTTTGCGAAATGTAGGCGAGCGTGAGTGTTGTAGAAGTGTGTAATATATTTTTTATTAAACCTACGTAAGTATCTGGTGAGATATAAGAAAATGAAGAGACTTACCGTAATATATAACATGCATTTTATAATACGTATCACAGGTTGCAGCAGCCTATGAAGGTAGCGACCTAAGAAATAGGAAAAACGAGCAGGTGGCTTCCACATAAACAGACCTACACGATTAATATTAAGAGGGTATTAAAGACGGAGACTTATAAAGAGTTTTAGAACAAACAATTGTTAGACAAGTGGGAAATGCCGCAACGACATCAATGGAAAAAGAAGATTACTAAAGCCAAGCGTACATTACAGCCGCATTGTACCGCAGCGCATCGCATTTCAATACAAAAAAGTGCGGTGGCCGCACCGCGCTTTTTTGTATTGTAATGCGATGCCTGTAGTGTGCGTCGTCGGTTCATACAAAATGGACATAGGAGCATTTTTGCGAAGCGGCGCATCCCGTTTAAATATGCGCTGCGCTTAAAGGTATATTTCCGAAGGTGACCTCAGGTAGAAAGCCGCAGGGGCAAAACCCAACCGGAGCAGTAGTACCGACCCCGACTTGTCATCATCATCATGACATCACCACTGCTCTCAAAACGGTGAAGGAGAACATCGTGAGGAAACCGGCATGTCCTAGAACCAAAAATTCGAAGACATGTGATATCTACCAACCCGCACTGGGCCCGCGTGGTATATTACAGCTCACTGCCTCGCGAAGAGAGGAGGCCTGTGTCCCAGAAGTGGAAACATTATAGGCTGATTATTCTAAAGCCCATTTTGTAACGACGCGACGGACCGCAGATAAAATAATGGTTTGTATGTAATCTATGGAAACGCTACTTTCGCCTTCAGAATTGTACCTTAACCTTTATAAAGACGTATAAAAATACAAAGCGGCAAAAATAGAACAACAACGAAACAAAAGCTTGAGATTTTCTGCGACATTCGCGAGAAAGGTTGCAGAACAAAAAGGTTCAAAATAAATAAATAAAAACTTATAATAATAACAGCAAGTCAAAGAACTGAAAAGGAAAATAGACAATAGGAAAGTTGCAACAATTTTATTTTGTTTTTATTATTTACCTGTCTTTCATCAGGTCTTCGCGGAGGCCAGGCCCGTCGTGGGGGGGAGAGCACGGTGCCACCACCATTCGGCGAAAGTGCCTCCTGCTTGAACACAGCCAGTGATGGCAGCGACAGCAGCGCCTCGCTACGTTGAGAAAAGGTACTACACGGTGAGTTTTTTGAAAGTTCGATAACAGATGGGGCTATATTAAAATGTGTGCAACTGGAAGCAAAGGTGCCTCCTCTTTTTGTAAATGAAGGAATCGGCCAAATTTCTGACTTATTGCGAATACTCTACGCGTATTTGCACTGAGCCAGTCTTTATTATAAACAAAGTCAAATTACACAGCAACAGCAATGCTGTTTTGCGGCAGAAATAGATGTGATTATTATTTTCCAGCTCGAGCTTCTTGCTTGAAACTGACTCTACCTAAAAGTAAGCACTTCGGCATAGACTTCGGTAACAAAACAATTTCATGTCAGACGGGTTTAAATAACAGATGGCGCTAAATTACATGTTAACCTTAGCACCCATTACTTTACCAAAGCATTCTATTTGTAAAAAGTTTTATAATTTTGAATAATAGGTGGCGCTGTACTAAATCTAATAAAGCATTCTATTAATTAAAAGTTTCATTAGTTTGAATAACACATGGCGCCGTATTAAACTACAATTTGCTGACAAGTTTTAGTGATACTCACTTCATAGACAGCTCACCGGGCAAGTCTAGGTCGAGGTCGTTGACCTGCCAGCCGGGAGACATGTGTGATGACGAGGAACTGGTGCCGCTGCCACCCATGTCGCTCAAGGCAGCTAGTGGAAAGAAAAAGGAATTATGATAAAACTTTAATTGATAGAAGATTTTGTGTAATATACGTCACATGACCGGGTGATATTACTACTAGAATTTTCGAAAAGACCATCTGGCGCTAGAAAACGACCGTTGAAGTGCAGATTAGGCCTTTGCCGAATATTTTTAGAAACATTGCCACAAGTATAATACGTTTATTAAACTTATTTTTTTCCAACAACTCTCTTTCAATAGAATTCACTAGATAATAGACGGAGCCGTTAGTTACAATGGAATAAAAATACGACGCTTAATATTTTTTTCCGCCGCCCCTATGACGTCCGGTCCCGTCCCGCACTCAGACCTCATACCGCTAAAGATACCTAAAATCGTGTTCTGCGCAAGTCAAACCACTTGGTGTGTCAAGTCTCATCTTTCGTGGCACGCATTGTATCTTGTAACAAATCCCCACTCCTAAGTGCTGGCCCACAATAAAATATCAATCAATCCATTGAAATATACGTTAAACAATCTAGCTCTCTTGCAAGCTTATCAGCTGCACTTTGACCGCTCGGGTACTGAACTAGTTGCAACTACTTCGAGTATCTATCAGTTTGAGTTGAGTCCAATTAAGTTCGATTCGAATCGAATGATGATATTTGGAGTGGCTTGTGGCTAGAAAATAACAGCCGCACCGGTCGACCGATCGGGTTAAGCTACGCTTGCCGCGGTTAGCTCGTGGATGGTTGACCTTTACATACTAAGATCCAAGACCCTCCGTGCTTCGAACCCGGCGTACATTCGACACGCTTCCGTGCCGAATCGAACGTCAATCAATGTTATTGAAAGGAGTCATCTAAACGCGGTTCACAAATAATTCACAAAAGAACGAAGTTTAAGAGCCAGCTTTGTTTTATCAGTGAGGCAGTTGCATAATGTATACTTCAAATCGTGTGGATTTACTAGATACGCGTTTAGTAGTGAGAGTGAGAGACCGCCCCATCTGCTGATCTGCCCATCAATGCAACCAAGAAACTGGAATTGATATACATACAAAGAAAGAGAGAAATAAAAAGAGGGTGTACAAGATAGGTATGAAAACTTGCGACTGGGAATCTATTCAAAGTAAGAGTTAACAGGCTTCTTCTGGGTAAGCTCACTCCATCGTAGACTTTGTCTCTGTCACCTCTGACCTAGACCAAAGTCAAGAGCAAACCCATTTCAAATAAAAAAAAAACGCGATTCAGCGTTACCGACCGACTGGAGCCGAGTATACCCGAATCAGCGTCACCGACCCGATCGTGACGGTTCAGTTTCATTCAGTTCAGAAAGAAGGTTTTCACTTCAAAAAGATGACCTTCCAACTTATAACCATGGTCCGTAAAGCATGAGATTCCATTTCGGACATGAAAACTATTAAATTCAAACTCTAAGCATTTATTTCAATTAAACCATTTACAGGCACTTTTGAACTGTGAAGAAGTCGGTCAGTCAGAAAATATGAAGCTAGTTGCCCATTCCAAAGCGTAGTAGGTATATGGAGGAGAACAGGCAAGAAACTCCATGGACACTCTTTTAGATGATATAGTTACAAAAATATAGTTGAATTTAATTCTTTATTTCATTGTTGTAGTAATTCATGCCCATTCACTTTTTTAGATTTTCAACTTTATCGCTAAAGCATAAGGTTCAAAGTTGATTGGGAAAATTTGAAAAATAAAAAAATTACCTATTTCAACTTTTTGGATTTCTGAGATCAGTCTTGTTCTACTAGCTGCTAGCAAAGAAATCAGTCTAGGATCTTAAAACAGAATCTACGAAGTGTTTCTGTAATATACATCCAATTTATCGCTTTTTACAAAACGAAAAATGTAAGGAAATAAGTATTTGACCTGGTAGTATTTGAATGGAAAATTCCTGCTGGCACTATCTCTGTAGGCACTGGTACCGAGTCGCAGTTACGTAAATACAGATAAGTGCCAATCTACCACGAAAAGTGCCACTTGAGAACATTTAAATGAGTCTTGAAACTACATTCGATCGTTGAACTTTTAGAGCCATTTATGTGATTATAAAATAGGTTAATTAGCATCAATTAAAACGAATGAATAGATTCAAATGCCACGTTTAATATAGCTTATTACATTTTAAAGATATATTAAAGAAATCCGGGACCGTTATGGTGAAACTTGTTCATAAAATGATAATTTTATTCGCAAATACAATTAAATTAAAGATGGCGTCATATTGATGGACGTCATTAAAAAATGTTGGTTCAACTGGCAAAACGGAAACATGGAAGCAAGGACTTGTGAGTTGTGACTGAAATAGTGAGCAAAAAAAGAAAAAGACATTATGCGCTGACGTCTCAGCGGATAATGTCCTTTTCTCAAAAGGTCATTTCTTATAATGTCCTTTCTCAAAATGCCCTTTTATCTAAATGTCCCTATCTCAAAATGTTCCTTTCTCGTAATGACCCTTTATATATTGTTTAGGTTGCGGAAATCCGTAGGCTGCGAGAAGCCCAGGACCGGTCGTGGCGATGAAGGTTTAAAAGAAAGATAGAAAAAAAAATACCGTATGCATTGTAAGTGATGCTGGCAAAAGCGTGAGCTCCGAACTCGGTGAATCTCCTCCCCTCCCTTGCTTCTCTAGCAGCGAACTGCAGCACCGCAGCAGCGGAAACCCGGTCCTGCTGCGGCGTCGTATCTTCAACCATGTTCGACAGCTTGACGTCACACACCAATAGATGGCGCCACTAGTCTATTAGCACTCCAGCAACTTTCCGCTAGATGGCGCCACTAGTCTATTAGCACTCTAGCAACTTTCCGCTATATGGCATCTCAATTTCACATCCGATGATTTCCACCTTTGAAAATTTTAAGGCAACACTAACAGATGGCGTTGCTTCCGAAGAATTAATTCGAGTTTTCGAATAACAGAGGGAGGTATCAAGTGTAGATTTACGTGAATTTAAGTACACTATTTGATGGAATATCACGGCATGAATTAGTTTTTTTAGTCACTGTCAAAAGTACCAGTTACAAAACACACACTTAAACGTCCATGTACAAGATTGGCTAACGATAATATTTCTGTGATATTTTGTGGCGCATCGAAAATGTTCGAGTGTCATTTTATTAAGAAAAATTGTATTACACTTCACTTTTCTTGAGTTTATTGTTCTATATTTACTTCACTTGTTAAACTTTTGGTCAGGATTCATCGTGTTTATCATTATAAGGTTATAATCGTTTGCTGCTTTCATAAATTAGCCCGCGATCGTCCACTGCTGAATATAAAATGGAAGTAAGTAAAATCTCTAGTATCAAGATTAATTCAGCAAGTTTCGTTCGCAGCCTACTTGCACTATAGCTATACAAACAGTCCCAATAAGTTAACTTATTGACAGTTTCTGAACATAATGCAAGAAAGCATAAATTGACGCAAGTCGACTTGCTTCGTAAATTAGACTTTATGGTGCAAGTTATGCTAGTGCAAGCTAGAAGCAAAAAGTTATCTTGCTGAAACTTTTTAGTGGATAATTTGTTCTATTTTCTTTTATTTATGAATATGGTGTCCCCCCCCATTATACCATATACCAACGTATTAAAATTCACTACACTTTTTGTAAGATGTTATTGTGTTAAGAATTGAAGAATTGATTACGAAATGACCTCAGATCAATAGTTGCTATACAAACGAAAATGCTATAATATGTACGTGTCGATTAGGGTGTTAGCTGATTGACGCGTGAATATTTTTTTGCAGAACAGCACAATAGTAATCGTGCAAGCGAATCAAAATCCTTCATAGATTCAAGGAAATGTTCCGGCGTATCGCGGAAGGGGTACTATTAATATTCTTGAATAATTTGACACAGTGTAGCCAAGAGAGAGATAGTGTAGCCATAAGAGTTACTAAGCCAAGAACTAAAATCCAAACGGCCTTAAACAACAAGATTTAAATTTAGAACCAGGTTTAAACCATAGAGACATTTTTTAATTTAGAACTTTATTCCGACATGGTTAAAGATATACATACAAAAACTGATTTTATACCTGAGTGTCAGTTGTCAATTTTGTATTTAGAATTTAATCTCGATCAGAGTCGGGTCGGGGGGATTCGGGTTCGAAATACGAAAGACGGTTGAAAGGTTGAAGCTTGAACTAAAATTGGAATTCGGTTTGTAAAATGTGTAAGTAAACTGAAGAGAGTTCTAAATTCAGTTTAAAATAAAACCGTCTAAAAAAACAGCGATCCTAAGAACTCAGTTTAGATATTTTCCCATTGCAAAACTCCTCGCTAAAGTCTTTAGCTACAGTACCCCGAGAAATAATAATTTCCATAAGCCATTACTGAAATAACATTATCATAAAATATGTATATAATCATAACAAAACCGACGAGATTATGGAAACAAGTTAATTCTTTTTATATTCTTAACGGAATCTTTGGCAGCGCGTGCGACTGTTTGCCAATAAGTATTTAGCAAAGACAAAAAGATAATCAGATAACATCGCTTTTATGGGACGCGAAAAGACATAACAAACGCGACAGATACGAAATTCTGCAAATACACCAGTATGTTTTATTTAGATAACTAGATGTGACGTCACATGCGATAATTGAGCGTGATAAAGTAATATGGTTTGTATGCTAAAACTCTTCAGATTTCTTTAGGAAACTATTCCCTTCCACGTGTAACTCGTCAGCCCTCAATGCAAGAGTGAATAGGCATATTCTTGGCTTGCTCGTTACATCGTAGACCTCATCCATTGCTTTCCATCAGGCAAGATCAAGGTCAAGAGCTGGCCAATTTTGCAATAAAAAAAAATTTAAGTATTCATAAGATGACGATTCTATGTATTACTCAAAGGGATACGAAACCAACTATTGCAAAGAACGGTGATTAATATGCAGAGGTGTATAATACTAGGCAAACCTACCCCATTTCGCGAGTAATTTTTGTCCCAGTACTGCTTGTATGCCTGAATCCATTGAATGCGAGAAGCACAGAACCGGTCGAAGTGGAGGTGCTTGGGGGAGCCCTATGTCCAGCAGTGGACGTCTTTCGGCTGAAATGACGATGATGACTGCCTGTATTGGATTGGTTCAAATTACAAGAAAAAAAATGCAAAGACGGAATCCCACGCCTTTGCCTTGCAATGGGACACAACAGGTTCTTAAAAATAATCATTGTCTATGCCTCGAAACGGTCACAAATTCAAACTTCGAGCTGCTACTGACATCTGACTGGAACCACCAATTTACACTGACACACCCGACCATCTTACTAAAAAGACAAAATGACAGCACAAAAAAGGCTAGAGCACTCAAACCAAATATGAACAACACAAGAAGCAAATGTTTGTTCATTTCATTGAACAAATTGTCACATTTGTCACAGCGCACTCGTCACGAATATTAGCACTATCCTATTATAATTAATGGTAACAATAGTATTGGCACTATGGTCAAAACTCGTTGAAAAATAAATATCGATCGACTAGAGACAATGAGGGGTCTTCTAGTCCTTGAGTTAGAGTGCTGCAAAGATCATTTGGTGCTCGAGGGCCAATTTATCGCCGGGTACTGTACATGCCAATCATATTTTAAAAACACGATGAGGTTCGCGTTTCCTATTTGACTACTCTGAGAAGAAAGTCCGAAACTAACTCAGAGCTCAAAGTCTCTTTTAAAGTCCAGAAATCTTGGTCAGATCAAATAAGGAACTAAAAGGACCATGTAGATTAGTGTCTGAAATGGTTTTTTGAGGAATGAACCGCACAGATTTGAGTGGTTAGCCCGGTTATACAGTATGTTAACTAACAGAGGGCGTTCCCGTTAACCCGCAATAGTATAGCATCCATACATGCTAAAAAAAATATTACCATTCGAAAATGTTTTTATTTTTTTATATTAAAATATTCACTAAAAATCGTAAATTGATACTCTATTTATTTAATTAATTCTAATTTATTTAATTAAATAAATTCCGACATTGCCGTCCTTCAAGTACGCGTGTACAGGGTGTTTCTTTAACGTATCAATTTACGATTTTTAGTGAATATTTTAATTAAAAAAAAAAAAAAACACTTTATTTTCAAATGGTTATATTTTTTTTAGCATGTATGGATGCTATACTATTGCGGGTTAACGGGAACGCCCTCTGTTAGTTAACATACTGTATAACCGACAACGTCCTAAGATGACCTGCGAGATGCCATTGACAAAAAAAAAGGGAACAGTAGTAATGCTTCCCTAGTCTAGCCGTTTCCGTGTATTTTGCTGTTTTACCCAGCCCTCCAAACTGGAATGTTCCGATACTTCAATTATAACGATTTCATGGCAATTTCTCTGACCTAAGAATCTGAGTGGAAAACCTTACAGGGAACACTGACGCGTGACAGCTAAATACATCACAGTCCCTTATCAGCGTTAACCTATAAATTATAAAATCTCTTCGCATCCAGTATGACTGGCCTAAGGCCGGAGGGTCATACAGTATCGGGTCGTTAATACCAATAGTTTCAGCGCTAAGAGCCGGACACGCGCGAGGTTAAAGTTCGATTATAACGACTTTTCCTATCTGTTTTTTGATTTGGATATTAGGTATTTGGGTAGTGTTAAAATAGTACATTACGATAAGGACTTCAGCAGTCCATTTTTGCACGGCGTTAGCACTCTGCTAACGCCGTGCAATAATGGACTATTTAGGTCACACGAATCGTATACTGTTTTATAGCTCGTGTGACCTAAACCACTTAAGTCACACTTTTCGGTGTAAAAATGGACTACTTAAGTCACATAAAAGCGTGGCTTAAGAGCGGGTTTAGATCAGATAGTGCTATCATATTAAATTACTTAAATATGTAGGTTAGAAACACCACACTGCGCTCCATAACTCAAGTAGCGGATGTTGGAGAAAAAACAGCCAGGCTGAAGTGGGAGTGGGCCGGACACGTCTCATGCACGAATGCACTCGGAGAGATGGGCAAAGATCGTCACTCACTGGACGCCTGAGGCAGGACATCACCGTCGAGGTAGACCAAGGCGACGGTGGTGTGACGATCTAAATATCATTTGCAGGGACAACATGGCCAGAGATCGCACAAGACAGGGAGGTTTGGAAGGAAAAGGGGGAGGCCTTAGGTAAAAATAAGACAAAAACTTCATGAGATAATAAACAAAACAACCGGTTATACTAACTGCCTCTTAGATGATTAACTAATCAATTACTGCACTAGTTAGTGATGATGACTTTATGTACTTAGTGACTGCTCAGTTAGTACAGACGCTAGCACATCAAGCTACCCGAAACTGTCAAATTTTCTCAATCAACTTTGAACCTTATGCCCTAGAGATAAAGTTGAAAATCTATTAAAGAAAATTGACAGATTGTAGTAACTTGATGTGCTGGCGTCTGTACATATTTCTGAATGTTTTTATATTAGTAACAGCCCGTAGTTAGGAAGTTGGCGGTGTGATACCCTCGTGCCTCGGAAAGCACGTTAAGGCCCGGTATCCACCAAAGCGGAGAGGACAGGAGACGAGAGGAGATGTGCCGCGAAGCTGGCAGGTTATTTCCACCAAAGCGGAGAGGAGATGCGTTGCGGAGAGGAGATGTGAGCTGTGAGAGATCGAAGATCGAAGAAAGGCGCGGGGAGAAGGCAGCGGGGTGAGGGGTGCGCGAGCGACTAGACACTTCTCCGCTCTGCCGCGCCGCTTGCTCACTCGCTGCACAAAATTCTATAGAAAAATGAGACATCCTCCTCTCCGCTTGACCCATTTCCACCAAAGCTAAGCGGAGAAGAGATGTGGAAATAACGAAATCGGATTGGTTTATTCAAACACATCTCCTCTCGTCTCCTCTCCTCTCCGCTTTGGTGGATGCCGGGCCTAAGCCGTTGGTCCTGCGCCTGATCTCTCTCCGGTCGTGTCGGGTTGCCGTCCCATCAGACTATGAGAGTGAGGGAAGAGGGAGTGCACGTGTGTCTGCGCGCACACTTGTGCAATATAATATCTCCCGCGCTGAAGGCTAGTCTCCGTTGCCCAATCAACTTTGAACCTTATAATTTAGCAATAAAGTCGAAAATCTATTAAAGAAATTTGACAGATTGTGGTAGCTTGATGAGCTGGCGTCTGTACTTTTGCCCGGGCGCAGGGTTTACTCCGGAGTCTCGAATTAATTTCGGACGACGCACTTGAGGGTAGGCAGATTATATTTCGCTAACAAACAAAGTAGCATGTATATTATCCACATAATAGACGTTAGTCAAGATAAAAAGTTGAGGAATACAGTTTATGAGGTTACGGATAACAACTAGAATAGGAAATAATGATGATTCGTAAAAAATATTTACTCTTACGAAAAACGTTTATCTGTAACATAATTGAGCAAATGTAAAAATAGAAGCTATCACTGATTAAAATCACGCCTGATGGAAAGCGATGGATGAGGTCTATTATGGAACGAGCGTGCCCAGAAGATGCCTAAGGCACTGGAACTCCCACGCATCGACGAAACAGCAGGCTGCTTGACTTCGGTGGGAAGGTGGTCGCAAACCAGGCGGGCGTTAGCCCTACAAGGGAAGAATTGGCCAGTGAAATAAGGTGTTGGGTGTGACTGTCCAGGATGCACCGAGCGGTCGGTTCAGTTGAGTAACTGGCGGAACAAACTGGCTACAAGAGGTTTCTTCGTGGATCCCAAAAAAAAATTTAGTGATTTTCTTTTGGTATGAATGCACCCGGAGCGATGGGCAAAGATCGTCACTCACCCCTGAGGGAGAACATCGCCCTCGAGGTGGACCACGGCGAAGGTGGTGCAAAGATATGGTAACATTTGCAGGGTCAACATGACCAGAGCTCACAAGACAGGGAGGTTTGGAAGAAACAGGAGGAAGCCTTTGCTCAGCGGTGGGACACAATGAAGACTACAAAAAAAAAATGGCCGAGTGCTAGGTGACATAATTATGGCAAATTATTTATTTCGTACTGTTAATTACATACTATTGTATGGATAGAATCAAGTTCTTCTAACTTTTTCTTAGCGTGTCGATATCAATCTAAATGGACTCGGCCCAGAATTCGGCTACAGTACCCGGCGATAAATATTGCACATCGACCTTTACCAGTTTATCTATTTTAGTATTGTATACAAATAATTAAAATAATTATCAAAAGAAGCAAATCATAATTGTTTTAACAGCTCCTAATAAATACCGGACTGTTTGTATTTCGTGCGACAGAGATAACGCTCTACGAAGCCGAAATTAGCCGATTGTCTCTTTCCAAAGGTCGATGTGCAATATTTATCGCCGGGTACTGTACTTGTTTGGCGCCATTGCCAGCTTCCACCAGTTCTTGTAACGTGCTGCTGACAGGACAAAGACTTCCAGGTTACCCAAGGTAACTCATGTCCAGGTGGGTGGTCTTCAGCGGGTGGAACGAATGGTTTGGGTAAGGAAGCACTGTCTCGCCTCAGCTTCAGTCTCTCTTGTTATGGTTCGCCAGTGAGTGGGACGACACACTTTTAAAAAACTGTTTCGGCTTTTCAGCCTTTGTCGCACAGAACTCTCTTCTAACTGGACAGACAGCTGTGCTGCCGGGGAGTTTGTTGCGCCATTTCTCACCAGCGAAAGCACTAGGAAGTGGTGAAGGGCGGGAGTTTTGGGGGCTGTCTTATTGTCTTATTAATTTTGACGTTCAAAAATTGCAAATTCTCAGCCCAGCTTGAATAAATGGCTTTTGATTTGGAGAATGAATGTAAGGGCTAATCTTACCATAGGGCACGCCACGATAGCGGCGGTAAGACCCCTCTTTGAGGAGTGGCTAGAGAGGCGTCACGGCGCCCTCACCTACCGCCTGACGCAGGTCCTCACCGGACACGGAAGTTTCAGGAGGTTCCTGCACATAATCAAGCGGGAGGAAACGCCCGGGTGTCACCATTGCCAGGATCGCCCAGAAGACACGGTGGAGCACACGGTGGAGGTCTGCCCCGCTTGGGCGGAGCACCGCCGTGTCCTCGTTGAGGCGATCGGCAGGGCAGCGACCTCTCGCATCCGGGCCTGGTTCAAGCCATGATCCGGGGCGAGAGGGAGTGGGGGACTGTCGCCTCCTTCTGCGAAGCAGTCATGCTAGCGAAGGAGGCGGCGGGACGGCTGAGGGAGAGAGCCTCCCGTCCCAGCCGCTGTGGGAGACGTTCCGGGCGTCGGGAGACGCGCGACGACTCCCGGCCACCGTAGGCGCGGCCGGGCCTGCGGGCGATGAGTAATGGGTAGCTCACCGTCCGATCAGGACCAGGCCCGTGCCGGACGGCGCGTACGTGTTCCACGCGCGCCTCAAAGAGATGTCAGCATCATTCGGAGGGGCCCGCCAGGGCCGAAGCCTGCCGGGTCAGCGGGATTGTCCGAAAGGGATACCGCTGGCTCGGAACATAAAGGGCTAAGGAAGGAACACGGGTGGGTCTTAGTCAGTATGAGTCTGACACTCCCTTCCGCTCCACCCAGAGCGGGAGGGGTCATTTGATGATTTCCCATCCTCAAAAAAAAAGGGCTAATCTTACCATAGTCAGATAACCATTATCCGAGGAATATATATTGCAATTTGATATTTTATTGGTATATAAAATATGATAAACTGTAACATTTATTGTTCAGATAAAAGCTATCTGACTATTGAAACCAGGGCCGTCTAAAAGCGCGTTGGGTTGACGATATCGTCAAAGTCGCGGGAAACACCTGCACGCGTAGCATGACCACCATAGGATCGGGTTTTGGCGACAGGAGAATAGACAAAATAACAGATAATAGAATGATTTCTACCGTCTTAAGCATGGTGATGAAGAGAAGCAATGTTTATAATCTTCACTCGACAAAAGTCTACAATGGTGCCGATTCTGTTGTTCACAAACTAAACTAAATTTAAGTACAGTGCATCTTTTTCTTTCTATTTCATTAAGAAAAGGACAGAAGATAACTTTTAGTTTACTGATAAACGTTGTATATAGCGTCTGTATAGTTACAGAACGCTTTGTCTTCTTCTTTCGAAAGTCAAATTACCGACGAATGAAAGAGAGAAATCGGTGTGTAACTATTCATCTGATATACTTAATACGTATAATTATTAGTAAGGGGGTTAGTCAGAAAGACGAAGCTGGTTGGTCATTCTAAAACGTAGATCTCTATGGAGAAGAACGGACAAGGAACTCTGATCAGAGTACCTGGATGATATACAGCAGTCGATGATCAAGGATAATTGCTTCTCTATACTTATGAAAAGATCTATGCAACGCAACGTCAAAATTACAAGCTACTAACGGTAAAGGAGAACACCGTGAGGAAATCTGCATGTCCTAGAACCAAAAATTCGAAGACATTTGACATCTACTAACCCGCACTGGGCTCGCGTGGTAGATTACAGCTCCCTCCCTCTCGAAAAGAGGAGGCTTGTGTTCCAGCATTATAGACTGATCGTTATTATCGTTAAACAAAAAGTGTAGTGAAAGAGTAAACTATTATTATTACGAAACAACTAACAAAATAATTATTTTGATTAAAAAATACCAAATAATTATCTTTCCCAATTCAAGTACAAATACACACACACCATGAATCTTTAAACACACTGTTGTTCTCGACTTTTTCCGATTTTCACAACACAGCACTTTTATAATTTGCGACAAAATAATCGCAGGGTACGTTTGTCGATCGCGACGCCTAGTAAGCCACTGTTTTGTGTGTGACAATTCATATTATTCATAACTCATTAGTGCATTAACAGTGTTTGTCAAAGATTAGTTTTATAAAATGGTAAGTATTTCTGCCTAACACGAGTGTGACTCTGTGAGGTTATCGGTAATGGTGAATGAGTGTCGAACGATTGATTTTTTTTATATAATAGTTTTATGGCCTGGTTGCTAAGACCTTTTAGCCACGTCTTTGTTTCATTTTATTTATATCTTGAGTCTAACATGACATTAGAATATGGGTGTACACATTCTAATGTATTAGGAGTATTTGGCAGCAAATGTATCGAATCAAGTTTCCCGGTAAACTTCGCTGAGGTAGCCAAAACTACAAAAAAATTCTCAGCTCCATTTTACCGGGATCGCGTCTGTTTCAATGATTACACATATTGTCCAGTTGCGCAGACACTTGAGATACAAAACTACACCAATTTTACATCACAATATCCACTAGGAATCAATTTGCGAATAATTAAAACAGCCAACTAGACTTCACTCGAAGAAATCCCGCCAAAAACTTCTCGAACGATTGATGTTTCACATTCTGGTGAGCACCAACTAGAGTGCTTCAGTCCAACACTGTATAAAAATCATTGTGATCTTTATTGCTGTTGCAATTAGGTTGTTGGTGGGTTGCTGGCAGTTCGTCTGGCGCCCATGTGCTGGTTTGGTCCTTGGGGTGGTCACGGCGTGCTATGTTCTGGTGCGCCAGTGATGGGGAGTACTCCCCAGAGGAGGGTTCGGTGACGAACAGCCGCGGCGCGTTCACGCGTGCCCGTGTTTCCGCCGTAAGCGGCAGAGGAGGACTCCGTGGAGTTTTACTGGGTTAGAGTCCCACATGACTTCACTATCTCCCCGTGGTAGTGCAGAATGCATGAGCATTTCTCCACGTAAAAAAAAAATGACATTGACAGGGTCGTTGGTAAAGAAAATCGACTTTGTTTTTAGGGTTCCGTAGTCAACTAGGAACCCTTATAGTTTCGCCATGTCTGTCTGTCCGTCTGTCCGTCCTCGCTTAATCTCTGTGACCGTTAGCACTAGAAAGCTGAAATTTGGTACCAATATGTATATCAATCACGCCGACAAAGTGGTAAAATAAAAATTGGAAAAAAATGTTTTATTAGGGTAGCCCCACTATATGTAAAGTGGAAAGTGATTTTTTTTTTAATTTCAACCCTAACGTGTGATATATTGTTGGAAAGGTATTTAAAAATGAATAGGGGTTTACTAAAATCATTTTTTGATAATGTCAATAATTTCGGAAATAATCGCTCCAAAAGTAAAAAACAATGTGTCCCCCCCCCTCTAACTTTTGAACCATAAGTTTAAAAAATATGAAAAAAATCTGAAAAGTAGAACTTTATAAGGACTTTCTAGGAAAATTATTTTGAACTTGATGGAAACAACAGTTTTTGTACAAAAAAGACAAAAAGTTGTACAAAATAATTTCTGGACTATGTTTGTAGTATAATCGTATATGCAAGCATTTTTTACTTTTTTAAGTGGGAACACTTATTGTGACGGACGGGAAACTACGGAACCCTACACTGAGCGTGGCCCGACACGCTCTTGGCCGGTTTTTACTGTTTACAAATATACGTTAATTTTATTTCACGGATATAAACTTGTCTTGCAAATAATCATATTCATCAAATTGTCTAACAAATCCATCCTGGTGTACAGACGCCAGCACATCAAGCTACCCGAAACTGTAAAATTTTCCTAATCAACTTTGAACCTTATGCTTTAGCGATAAAGTTGAAAATCTATTAAAGAAATTTGACAGATTGTAGTAGCTTGGTGTGCTGGCGTCTGTACCTATAATGTAACGTAGGCAATAGCAATTCCTATGGTCGGACTTTTAAATAGCTGCAGTAAAATGTCAGTTCTTACTGTCATTTTGTTAATAAAAATGTTGCCATACTATCTCTATATCTACTAGTGATGTGATTAAAACGCAATGAAACATCGTTTTGATTTAGATATTCGAAATTAAGCAATTTTGATTTAACCGTAAACAATCAAATTTTAATGTTCTTTGTATTGGTCGGATAAAAATATAGTATGTTGTAGTTTCAAATTAGGATAAGTACATCGTTTACTAAAGATAAATCATAGCTCAATTGGGTTAATTTATTTATTATTCACATTTAAGATTAACCAAAAATAAATACAAACTATTTACACTAGATACTACATTAAATGACTAACTAACTTACTATACAAATAAATACAAAAACAAAGGACACTTAGGCGTCGAAGTACTCGTCCGTATTGCTGTCATCCGGAACATGCCCAGAACAATGCTAATTCTTTGGCCAAAGAACGACCCAGCCCTCTGGTCACGTGAAGTGTCGACCAGCCGGCGAGAAATTTCCTTAAAAAGGAGACGCGCACTCGGGCCCCATGACCCGAGCGTTTTGACCCCAAACGGCTCAAAGCTATAGTTGCCCATAAGGTTAAAGTATTTGCGCCGCTTGAGGGTCTCAGCAGCCGCAGCAGCGGCGCCAGCACAGCCCGGCGTGCTAGGAACATGAGATGGCGCAAGGGTATCGACACACGGTGCGACCCATACCAGAGGCCTACCCACCTTCCAAGGCAACAACGTCATGCCGTCTGGTCTCTACCCATCGTCACGTACCAAGCCGTTTGGTTCTAACACCGCTGGTACGCCGGCGGAGACAAGAGCTCGACGAATAATATTGTTGATGCTGGCGTGCCGTGCTATACGACTTGCGCTCCTGCAGCAGGACAGGCCATGGTGTCCGAGACTGTCGACAGCTTCACCGCAGTGACATCGATGCGGAGCAACACAGGGTGCCCCCATGCGGAGACACGTAGCGAGCCGAAACGATGAGTCATCCATCTTTGTGCTTATGGTGGATGATGGGAGCGCCTGAAGCCACAAGTCTGACTCCCATTCTGCCACAGCCAGCAGACGGGCACGCCCAAAAGTATTACGTGACATGTTTACAATGGTATTCTGTATAATACTACATAGCGGCACGTCCCACCGTCTCTGGGAAGATGGGTTATCGGGCAAAACCGTATTGGGACAAGACATTTTCCAAGCGTTCAAGCATCGGTGAAACACGGTACTTCAAAATCGACCAGTGAGGAAGATAAAATGTTTGTTCCTGGTTAATTTATCGGTTCTGTGGACCGAGGAGAGGAAAGCCGGTAAACTTATACCTGAAATTTTGCGGACGCCCAGACCGCCCAAGCGAATGGGTAGTGTGGCCTGCTGCCACGCACGGTCGTCTAGGGCCACATTTAGGATGGAAGTTAGTGTGTTTCTAATAATATGGTCTACTTTTTCTAAAAGTTGCATGCATCCATAGATGAGAGGAGCGAAGGCTATAAATAAATTTTTAGTCCAAAACACCAGTACCGAATGAGTGAGAAGGCCGAATGAATATTAATTTTGAAAAGTCTTTCCGAGACATCATTAAAATTTTGTATCTTATCCTCAATGAATGTTGGAAAGGATTCGTCAAAAATTGGGGACCCAGGTGAAGAGAGTTCATTTCCGTAATTTTGATATTTGGAGCTATTGTATTCAGTTTTGCTATGGTAGTCTGTATGTCAGACTGCTGCTGAATTTATTTTATTGTAAACTTCTATTAACTTTAATTTAATTATAAATCATCATCCTCTAATAATATTATCTTCTTTTATTATAAAATAAATTTAACATTAATCGATTTTGAACTGAATTTTAATGAATGCATCGATTATTTTGTCACAACAGTAATTTAATTTCGTTAAAAACTGGTAACACATGTGCTGTCATTTTACTAATAATAAAGACCACACTGTCCTATCTACAACAAAATTATCTTTGTAACTCATCTCCGATTGGCAGACTTATATCAACAAAACTCGCGTCTTGTTAAATAAAGACGTTTATATATTCTCAGTTATAACATTATATTTTGAGTGAAGATATTTAAAAATTTCGTTAGTTTTAAGGAAATGTGGTCGGAGAGACTTTTGAAAAAACCTATGTCATAATTCGAGGTTTGGCTCTCGCCTATTTCCTCCTCCAATAATGGACCAATTTAAAAGATATTTCATAAACTGAATAAGAAGGATATAATAATATACTGTGACCCTGTTTTTTATTTTTTCATTAATAGTTGTCAAATTTGTACACTAGGCTTCTGTTGACAGCGGCAATTTTGAGGGTTCTAGTGCTTATAAAAAGAATGTATCATCAAACAGGAAAACATAGGGACATACAAGTAGTTAATATTTATTAGTCTGTAAAACATCATTACTTTATGGTCATTAACCAGAAAGAATAAAGGCGAGAGCGTTTCTATGGAGAAACGACCACCCGCATTTCCTATAATTCTATGATCAGTCACTCATCTGCCTAGCATTTTCCCAACTATGTTGGGGTCGGCTTCCAGTCTAACCGGATGCAGCTGAATTATTATTATCTTTATCACTCACTATGATTACAAACTGCTTTATCTAAATGAGCGTCTTGTCAATGTACAGAGTGGCAGGGACATGAAAATCAAAATATTTTATTTCACCAAACCTACATGGGCACTTATGCAACGTCAGAAGCTAGGTGCACGGTTCCAATTGGTCGTTTCCTATGGAGAAGAGCCAGCAAGAAACTACACGGTTACTTACTCTTTTAAAAATAATTGGCTTTCTTTTACAATGTTTTCAAATTACAGTAGGTATGGGAGGACAGCGTAGGCCTGTCAACAAGTACCAGGTAGGTACTTAATAAAATAGCCGACAAAAAATTTCAACGCAGGTTTCAGAATCAGGTACCTACTGAATCTATTCTGAAGTAGATGATAAGTGGTCACCGTCGCCAATGAACATCTGCAATACCAGAAGCATCGCAGATGCATTGCCATCTCAGAGACAAAGCTGAGCTGTATCATGTGTCTGTAATATCATTGACATTGACATATCCCTTCCATATCCAAAATGCTTTTCAATCCTGTAACGCCGGAATCGACACAATCCAGTGATTTTACATACAGTTAATAACGGATAGATGGCGCTGTTTGCAAGCAAAAGCTTATATATTTTCGTACTAAATCATTACTAGTAGCTCCATCTATTATAGCGGAAAGATACTAAAATATTCATTACAAAATGTGGAGATTTTGCAAAAAGTTGCAACACCTAGCTTTCTTAAATATTCTTACCTGGATTTTGAAGAGTTTTAGGTTATGCACACAGGTACTCAGCCTAAATACAAATTATAGGGTAGCAGCGTCAACCTGTCATGACGAGGGGCTTCGTCACAACAGCCTGTAAAGCCCATGTTTTAATATAAGCGGCCGTTGCGTTTGTTCGAAAAACTGGACGGCGCGCTCTGCGCGTTCGAGTTCGCCGAAGAAAATGAACGTTGCCCGATGTAGACACACGTTTTTCTGCCGCGAAAAACTACGGTGGATTCGCCGTGCGTAGGTACGGTCGTCAGTGTTGTATGTATCATTATGGAAGTTTGTTGAGAGACACGGTGGCACTACGGCACGGCGCCGTCGCCGTATACCATAGAACCGGTGCGCGGTGGTTTGCCGTGTCATATACAAAAGCTCAAACAATTATTCTGCGGAGCGGCTAGCATGCCGTGCCGTAAGGAAACCGTGCCGTGTACATGACGACATATCAAGCTATGCATTTCCAGTTTTAGTTTATGTCGTCGTATGTGCCAATCTAGGTAGCAGAAAAATCTAGGTAGACAAGAAATAAATAATAAAAAAACAGTGGCACTCCGGGAGTGCCGACAAAAGTGAAAACAAAACACAAACAGAATACTTTGCCATCACTCACTGACATATCGGATATACATTAAAACCGATTACATCCCGAGGACAGCCGAACACATCCGAGCGGGTATTTTTTTTAATCGTCTTATAAACAAAACACGCGTGGTGTAGCTTACGGTAACAGTGGCGCGAGTTCAATGGTTTTTTCCCCATCTCAAAAAATGCCCAACGCGCCTAAAAAAGTTTTCACTTTAATAAAAAAGTCACTCACCCATAACCTTCTTCGGCGGGACCTTCCTCTGCTCCTTCTCCTCGCTCTCATCCCTCCGCATCATCTTCCCGTCCCCCTGCCACTTCCGTTTCCGTCCCTCCCGTTCCTCCAGGTACATCCCTAGTTCCTCTTCCCTCCCAACCAAAGCCAACCTCACACTAGACTCCCAGGTATAGCTCTCCTCTTTCCTGCTATCATGCATACTATAGTCCTTATCTCCCGAATACAATTCCATCACAATATGGCCATGCCAACACAAAAGTCACTGAATGATGAATGAGAATGAATGAATGATTTAAGAAAACGGTTCACACGTTAAAATAGAACGAAGAAGGAGTTGTATAACTTTTTGATTCCTGTCGTTTCTCTTTGGCGGTGACTTTGAAGTAGTTCGTTCTCTATTTTCATGAGCATGTTTGGGTTCCAGCGGCTGTGGTGGTAGTCTATGTGGGGTAGGCCCGGGAAGGTTGTGTTGAAGGGGGTTCGGGGCTGATGTGGCTGATGTGGCAGGTGCGCGAGGGTGGGCTCCATGTGGCACAGAGGACGACTGGGGAACCTTTCGATTCTTTGTAGCGTGAGGCCTGCGGGGCGGTGTACTACGGCTCCTAGAAATAAGTGAAGATTGTGTTATTATTTTTCATCAATTAATAAATTTGTTAGATAAGAGTGTTGTCTGCTAAAAAAAGACATAAAATATACACATACAACGTAGTCAAAAGCCTCGTACTCAAGCATATAAAAAGTTGTCAATTTTATCCATTGCTTGATGTCAGGGTCAGGGACCAAAGACACAACACACGTTAATTGACATCGACAATACAAATTAATCCATTAAAATCCCTAGTAGTAACGGCGAATATACGAGATTCTAATTGGTAAACTTCCACAAGTTATCTTAGGAATCTCTTTAAAGCATTGACTTATAATTACTAGCTTTAAAGGCCCAGTCTGGGAAAAGTTATCATTTTCTTGGGTAAAAATTCGCTTTAATTTTCGACCTTCGAATCCTGATACTTTTCATCACATCGAGTACCAAATTTTCTCATAGTCGTAGTCAAGTCAAGGCTAACACCTTCAGACACACGATTACCCACAATATTCATAACTCGAGCTGTCAAGTCTTTATTCCCCTTATAAACTAGACAGACTACCTTACGTAAGCTCCACACGGTCTGGATCTAAATTATTCACTTAGTTTTATATGGCAAAACCTTGAACATCAATTCTATTTGCACATGCAGCTCTGTACGTGGCAATTGAGAACCACGTGATGCTAAAATGGCGGTTCTAAGGAGATATTTCTCAACAGATTTATTTGCGAATTTGCATTATTTTTTTTAGTTTTTTATATGCTACTAGCTTCTGACCGCGGCTTCGCCCGTGTGGCTTTTTTAAGTTAAACAAATATCAACTTTATTTTAATAGTATTTAAGTTGATTTCAGAGTGACTAGCACTATTGAAATAGTTATAAAAATGTTTGGAGTTGTAGCGTAAACTGAAGTTTATTGTGTAGGATTTAAACTTATTTTTCCATAAACTCAGATTTGTTTACATTTTTGGCAAATAAATCGCGAATACAGATTAGACAAAGTGACATTCTATCATCGACAACGATGATGGAAAAGTCAATAATGTATTGAATTGACATGAGCTACCGAAAAGCTTATGTCAATCCTGTTGAAAGTTGCTGCAGGAATACGAAACGCTTTGAAAGCGATTGCCACTTGTCTATGCCCGCTCTTAGGCAACTGAAAGCTAGCCTGTATTCTTAAAATATAAGTAGGTACACAATGTTTTTTTTTTAATTGCTGAATGGCCGCTCTTGGCCTCAATCACGCCTGATGGAAAGCGATGGATGAGGTCTATGATGGAACAAGCGTGCCCAGAAGATGCCTAAGGCACTGAAAATCCCACGCATCGACGAAACACAAAAGGCTGCTTGACGCCGGACTCCGGAGGAAGGGTGGTCGATAACCAAGCGGTCTTTAGCCCTACCACCGCAAGGGAAGAATTGGCCAGTCATATAAGGTGTCAGGGGGCTTACTCTCCAAACTAATTTTAATTCCAATGAGATGCCAATATGATTCCAATGTTAATTTTACCGTCACGTGATTCGGTACTCTTGAAAACAATATTGTCAACAATTACCCCACGCCAAGCCCGAACCCAATTGCACTTAGTTCTCCAAAATGGACACCCAATCTAATAATCATTTGGCGCTAGCATCGAACATCAAGAGTACGAAACTTCACAATTCCAATGTCGATCTATCGGAATTAAATTGAAGAGTAAGCACCCAGATGTGACTGTCCAGGATGCGCCGAGTTTCAGTTGAGTAACTGGCGGAACACTGCGCTACACGAGGAGGCTTTTTCATGCATCCCAACGAGCCTATAATGTTTCCACTTCTGGGACTTCGAGAGGGAGTGAGCTGTAACCTACACGCGGGAAGCGCGGTCGCGCGGAGTCTGCGGATTTCGAGAGCAGTGGTGATGAAATGATTTACACAAAATGTCTGCCTGGTAACCACGACCTACAACTCGTAAATCGAGGCCGATGCCACTGTTATCCGTCCTAAGTTCAAGGATATTATAAAGAGCTTTATTGATAGTCTGATAGATGTTTGTACACGATTCATATAGAGCAAAACTTTAAATGAAATTGATTGTAATCGACACGAATTCGGAATTTTCTCGATGCACTTTAAATTGGTCATGTTCGAGACAAAGAATGACGTTACGTTTCTTCGACTTTATTATTTGTTCGAAGAAACGTCGCGTCATTCTTTGTAAAATCAGCCATTGATGCAATGATTTTCTCAGAAATTACTTTTAGCCCAATTACGCACGGGTGCGTTTTTCTCGTGGCGATTTTTTTCGCGGCGATTTTTTTCGCGCATTAGATTTTCAAAGCACTGCTCAGCGCCGAGTTGAAAATCCAACAAAGCGTGTTTTTTTGAAGCGTTGGCATTAGAGAATACAATCCCGGGATCCCTTATCTCGGGATCCCGGATCCCGACCGTTTTCTGGCCCCGAAAATCCCGGGACTGTACTTGGCTAATCTCGGGATTTTCGGGATTGCCACAAACAAGTCTAGTTTGTATTCCGTAGTCCGTTGCGCCTTGAAAATAACCTTGCCTAGATTATTTTAATACATTACGACAAAAAGCAACTCGTATAATACGTAGGTACCCACTATTTACTACACAGGTACAGTTAGAGAATACAATCCCGGGATCCTTTATCTCGGGGTCCCGGAATCCCGACCGTTTTCTGGCCCCGAAAATCCCGAGAACCTGAACGAGCGTTTTCAGCTGCTGCTTATGTTGGCAATAAACTACGAAGCAGGCTCGGAAGTCAAACATTGGATGCTTTGATATTTCTGCGATTATATTTTCGAAATTTTAAATAGTTATTATGTGCTGTTTTGTAATTTCTTGCAAAAGTATAGTATTTTTTGGTTTGTGTTTTTTCTTTTCTTATTATTATTCTGATTTGTGTTGTGCAAAGACATTAAAGACATTTTTTTTTTAAATTACTGGTTTTTTTTAATTTTGGCCCAATTAGAAACCACATAGTCTAATCCCGGGATAGGCCCGGGATCCCGGGAAAAGGCTTCAAAAATCCCGTAAGCCCGGGATTGAAAAACATGCTCGGGATTGTATTCTCTAGTTGGCAAGCACTCTGTTGGAGATTCTCAACGCTCTGCTCACCACCAAGAGTTGAAAATCTAGTGCGCGATAAAATCCCGCCGCGATATTCTTACATCCGTGCATCCGTGTGAACGTGGGCTTAGAATGACGTTGAGTAGTGCTTATAAAAACAACTAGCAAAGCCTCGCGGTTTCACCCCCATAAATGTCGATCCCGTGGGAATATCGGGATAAAAAGTATCCTATGTGTTAATTTAGGATATCAGCTACCTCCACACCAAATTTTATCAAAACTCGTCTAGCCGTTTGTGCGTGAAGAAGTAACAAACATACAAACACACTCACAAACTTTCGCCTTAATAATATTAGTGTGAATAGTGTAAATGTGATGTGATAGTGTGAAGTGTGATTTGTACATATTCTGCAGATTGCAACGAGAATTATAACAATTCTATTGACGCTCCGGTTGTGCAATTAATTTAAAAGGACGGAGGGTCGAAAGTTCGATACAAATAATTGAGGACAAAGTATTAAATACCTCTGGGACGGGATCAAAAGCCCGGGAGAAATCTCACGCATAATTATCATCTAAGAACACGCCTGTTTTCTACGAAGAGTAAGGCAGAGAGAATCTTAGACATTACACAAGCTGTGCCTCGCGGTTTCACCCGCGTTAATTTGAGGAAAAACCCTACTAAAATAATTATATTCCATTATTACTTAGTAGCAGCGCTCCGCGGCTTCACCCGCATAATTGTCGATCCCGTGGAAATATGGGGATAAAAAGTTTCCTATGTGTTAATTCTGGTTATTAAACTATCTGTGTGCCAAATTTCATCCAAATGCGTGAAGAAGTAACAAACATACAAACTTTCGCCTTTACAATATTTGATACACTCATGACCGGTCGCCTTGCGGAATTATTATAAAACTATGATATCTCCTAAGATAACATCATGTCAAGGGCAATTTTGTTCAAAATTAATAACTTGTGGATGAATAACGTATTTATTTGGATAAGTATTAATAACATGTTTACAAAAATGCATTATTTTAGAACAAATTTGATTACCATAAAAAAAAGGTTATAGTGAGTCAACCTTAAAAGATAGACATAATATGCTGTTGCAGACTTTTTAGGGTTCCGTACCAAAATGGTAAAACGGACCTCTTATGGTGAGACTCAGTCTGTCTGTCTGTCACAACTGGATATCTCAAGAACTACTAATGCTATCAATTTGGAATAGTTTTAGATGACGTTTGCCCAACCAGTTTGCAAATAAGAAAGAAATAAAAATACATATTTATGTATATTTTTTGCAACAGGGAAAGGGGGTCTGACAAATTCGAAGTGGGGCTACTAGGGCATGTGGGGTATCATATGAAAGAGCGCAGTTTGCGCATTCTCAAAAAAAAAATCTTTTTTTTTTAGGCCGCATAGTTTTCGACTTTGATGAAAAATGTAAAAAAAAAAATACCATTCCCATTATCTCCGAAGTTTGCAAAGAGAAAAATCTGAAATTATTCTGTGATAGAAGTTTATGTAAAGATTACAGGGAAAATAAAACGAATTCTCTAAATATTTAGTACACTTTTTCAGAAATCATCAATAAAAGTTACATTAGTTCCACTATCGATCAAGAGATGGCGCTGACCTAAAACTGCAATATTCTACACCGCAGCGTGCAGTGTTAAAATTCTTTGACGAATATAGGCCTCGCCGATGAAAATTTAAAAACATATATTGGTACGGAACCCTCGGTGCGCGAGTCTGACTCGCTCTTGCCCGGTTTTTTTTTGAACTTTTAAAGGGGAGCAATTCCGTCATACATGATATTTGAGTAACTTTAACCGTTTACGCAGCGCGCAACGGAAGCTCTCAAAAGGAATAATTTTTCCCATTTTTGCAACATTTTTCATCAATGCTCCGCTCCCATTGGTCGTAGCGTGATGTTATATAGCCTGTAGCCTTCCTCGATAAATAGACTATCTAACACAAAAATAAGTTTTAAATTCAAACCAGTAGTTACTGACAAACACTTCAGCTTTATAATATTAGTACCTATAGATTTATACTGTCAAATTTCTTTAATACATTTTCAACTTTATCCCTAAAGCATAAGGTTCAAAGTTGATTGGGAAAATTTGACAGTGTCGGGTAGCTTGATGAGCTGGCGTCTCGTCTGTACAAACACAACGTCATGGAGATTTCCTTTCAACTGGTCCTAATACATTAATTGGCAGCCTAGCACGCTCAGATAATTGTCTTCGTTGAATTTTATGTTGTTATGGTTGTTAATTCATTAAATTTGAAACTTGCGAAAAATTTGTGGGTTTTGATTGAAATCAAATGGTGTGCGTAGCACAGAATAGAATATAGTAAGTAATTAGTAATTTATCTTGTGTGGAAAATAGACCGACAAAAAGAAACAGTGGCACTCCGGGAGTGCCGACAGAAGTGAAAACAAAACACAAACAGCAGTGCGATTTTGTAACCATCTCACCGTGAAAACTTAGGTGTGAAGTGAGCGTGGAGTGAACTGTCAGTGTCATCTTACCAGATACTAGGGATTGACCAAGCATACATTTACAATCATAATCGAGATTTTAATAATATTTTTTAATGCTAATCCTATTAATATTTTTATATAATTCAAAGCTAGTATTTTAGTGGTCAAAACAGTAATATTTTGTGGGGTTTTACTTACAATAAAATAGCAAAACAGAAGCGCAGTCAGAATCTCAACCTTGTTTTTTTTTTTTCTTTTTTCCCTAGACTAGTAAGTCCTTATATAGCCAGGGGGCTTACTCTCCAACAAATTTTAATTCCAATGAGATGCCAATATGATTCCAATGTTAATTTTACAGTCACGTGATTCGGTACTCTTGAAAACAATATTGTCAACAATTACCCCACGCCAAGCCCGAACCCAATTCCACTTAGTTCTCCAAAATGGACACCCAATCTAAAAATCATTTGGCGCTAACATCGAACTCAAGAGTACGAAACGTCACAATTCCAATGTCGATCTATCGGATTTAAATTGAAGAGTAAGCACCCAGACAGCGCCAGCGCCTAACGCGCTTGCGCGGCGTGAAATATGGCTCATTCCGAATTAAGTCATCATCGCTCACATGAATAATTTGCTTTCCGATTTAGATAAATCACCACTATGGCAGCTGAGAGTCAGTAATATACCTATTCACTTGAATAGTTACTCATGGTTGGATTATAGTATTTATTTGTGTATACACCACGAATTTCTTCTTCTTTGGTAAGGTGGCGACTGTAGCCAGAAGCACAATTTCGAAAATGCCACGTTAGTTTAAAGATCGGTGATAATTATTAATTTAGGCCCTAAATGAAAAACCGACCATGCCCTAAATTTTAGGGCATGGTCGGTAGTCGGCGTTATCGCAAGATGGCACATGCCATGACTTCATATACAGGGTCTTTCATTAAGCGTGTCCTATCTTTAAATTTAAATAAAACAAAGTGTGTGTGAGATATTATCGAAATTATTTATTTATTTGAAAGATGTAGTGATGCCATTATGTGTGGAATATGACATCATTCAAGTGTCCGCCACGGCTTATCTGGGTGGAGCGCATGCGAGATATCCAATTTTCCATGACTTTTGCGCATAAATCAGGCTGAATTCGACCTATGGCATAGGTTATGTTGGGAGAGGGCCGCTGTGGTTTGTGGTTTATTCGCATAGACCTGCGACTTAAGAAAACCCCACAAGAAAAAATCTAGCGGGGTTAAGTCACAAGATCTCGGTGGCCATTTCACATCAGCTCCACGTGAGATGACCATGCCCTCAAATCTCTCATGCAGAATATTCAATGTGGCATGAGCTGTGTGGCACGTAGCGCCGTCTTGTTGAAACCACATATCGTTAGTGTTCAGATGATCCAGTTCATGCCAAAAAAAGTTGGTAATCATCGACCTATAGCGCTCGCCGTTGACAGTGATGGCCTGGCCAACGTTGTTCTCAAAGAAATATGGCCCGATGACGCCGCCAGCCCAAAACCCACACCAAACTGTAACTTTCTCGGGATGCATCGTCGTTTCGTTGACGTACGGGTGTTGGTCGATCATTTACCAAACCAGTGGACTCAAATTTATCCACCACACGACGAATAGTCCTCTCGGTTGGACGATTATGGCGACCGTAAAATGGGCGAAGCGCGCGGTGCGTTGCCCGAACAGAACACTCATTTTGATAAAACAATTTTATCATTTGCACGTGTTGTTGAATGCTATAGCTATCCATGATGATTTGGCAAAACAGAATGAATAAATGACAACCAATTTGACAGATGTAGCTTCAACAAGATGGCCGCTACTAACTGTCAAAGTTCGGACGTGCCTATTGGAAGACCCTATATGTCGATTCACGGGACATCGTTATCGCGTTCACGTTAATTCAGAAAAGGGCCCTAATTCACTATGACCACTTAATGATTCGTTACTTCGAAACCACGTCAATTCCTTAATAACCTAATCACTACATCTGCTATTAACGTATTCTCTATGACACAATGACCGAAACCGGTTTGAACTGTCAAAATACCACGCTTGACAAACGTACGGCGTGGTAAGATTATGCGGGGAATAATAGATAAATACCATACAGCAGAATTGGGGTCAAGGTGTAAGCACGCTGTAGTCGATTACAGTGCAATTCGGAATGTACCATATATCACTCCACTCGAATCTCGTAACCATGGCAACACCACCTCGGCGTCAACAACACCTCCACCAGCCGCGTTTTGATTGACGAATACCTCGTCTTTTTCTACTTTAGAGTTAACTAATTTTAATTGAATATTGTGACTAATTCTAATTTATGATTATTTATTTATGCATTGACTGTAGAAATGATTCCATATTGTTGATTGTATTTAATTAGCATGCAACCATATTTGTACGCCTCTTGGCATAACATAGCGACCTATGAATTTTAATTTAAGAACTGTATTTACTACCTATGTTAGACAAATAACAAACTTAGTCCAGAAATTATTTTGTACAACTTTTTGTCTTTTTTGTACAAAAACTGTTGTTTCCATCAAGTTCAAAATAATTTTCCTAGAAAGTCCTTATAAAGTTCTACTTTTCAGATTTTTTTCATATTTTCTAAACTTATGGTTCAAAAGTTAGAGGGGGGGGGACGCATTGTTTTTTACTTTTGGAGCGATTATTTCCGAAATTATTGACATTATCAAAAAATGATTTTAGTAAACCCCTATTCATTTTTAAATACCTTTCCAACAATATATCACACGTTAGGGTTGAAATTAAAAAAAAAATCACTTCCCTCTTTACATATGGGGGGGCTACCCTAATAAAACATTTTTTTCCAATTTTTATTTTACCACTTTGTCGGCGTGATTGATATACATATTGGTACCAAATTTCAGCTTTCTAGTGCTAACGGTCACAGAGATTAAGCGAGGACGGACAGACGGACAGACAGATTTGGCGAAACTATAAGGGTTCCTAGTTGACTACGGAACCCTAAAAAATGATTATGATTATTATGATTACACATTTTGAAAATCGCTCAACGAAAACTTTGCTTAATCTGCCCCTTGGCAGACTCTAAGCGTTCCTGCACACGATGCCGTCACCGCGCCGTCGCCGCGCCGACGCCGCACCATTACACTGTAGATACGAGTCGCGCGAAGCCCGCCACCGCGCCGTCGCCGCGCCGCCACCGCGCGCGTTTTTACTGTTTCATTCATTCCATTACCGGCCGCGTACGAACGTGCACGCCGCGTAATTTCCCGTGAATGAATCAAACAGATAGGGAGGGGAACGCGCGCGGTGGCGGCGCGGCGGCGGCGCGGTGGCGGGCTTCGCGCGACTCGTATCTACAGTGTAATGGTGCGGCGTCGGCGCGGCGACGGCGCGGTGACGGCATCGTGTGCAGGAACGCCAGGGTCGCCATGGTGTATTATATTAATTATTAATATTATTACCATAATTTCCTAATGTTCTTATACATGACGCCTTACAAGTTAAATATGTAAAAACAAATCTCTAATGTGATGAGTGACTAACGCGCAAGCGCGGCGTGATCTTATCACTTCACCTTCACTCCACCCGATTCACGACATTAATTGTCGTGAATCGGGTGAAGGGAAGGTGAAGTGATCACGCAATCTGCAATGTGATAATGACAGTGATTAACGCGCAAGCGCGGCGTGATCTTATCACTTCACCTTCACTTCACCCGATTTACGACATTTAGTGTCGTGAATCGGGTGAAGTGATCACGCCACACAAACTACGTGGGAATCAAAAAATCTCTTTTATGATTGTAAATGTTTGCTTGGTCAATCCCTAGCGTCAGTAGGATGACACTGACAGCTCACTCCACGCAAGTATTCACGGTGAGATTTTTACAGAATCGACATGCAGAATACTTTGCCATCACTCACTGACATATCGGATATACATTAAAACCGAGTACAATGCGTGCCACGAAAGATGAGACTTGACACACCACGTGGTTTGACATGCGCTGTACTGTACACGATTTTAGGTATCTTTAGCGGTATGAGGTCTGAGTGCGGGACGGGACCGGACGTCATAGGGGCGGCAGAAAGAGCGGGGGAGGCGGCGTCAAGTCTCATCTTTCGTGCCACGCATTGTACGTCCCGAGGACAGCCGAACACATCCGAAGCGGGTATTTTTTTATTTCGTCTTATAAAAACAAAACAGGCGCGGTGTCGCTTACGGTAACAATGGCGCGAGTTCAATGGTTTTTTCCCCAACTCAAAAAATGCCCAACACGCCTGAAGAAGTTTTCTCTTCAAACATTCTGAAACTGACCTGCTCTTGACCTTGATTACGCCTTGGAATGCGATGAATGAGGTCTATGATGGAACGAGCGTGCCCAGAAGATGTCTGCCTGTCTTTTGACAAACGGATGCTTTCTGAATGTTAGTGATATTCAGGGTTTTATGCGACAGTACGGCTGCCCCATTTCAAAACCTAGTAAGGACTTAAAATGAAATTTTACAGGAGAGCGCATAAACGTAATATTGGTCAGCCTATGGAAAGTATTTTTTTGAATTGGTTAAAGTGACTTACTAGGTTTTAAATGGTCACTAGGGAGTGAAAGGTGCACTTACTAAGGTATCGATGTTTAAATATATCTCCTTTTATGTAAGTTTAAAACGCTGGTGTTTTTGTATTTGGTAGAGACCTTCTAGGTTAGCGAGATTATGCAATAAAACGATTTTTGTAAAAAGTGTCCCTTACTAGGTTTGGAAATGGGACAGCCGAGTAAGTACCTACAGCTTTAACCCTAGGAAGTGGTGAAGCGCGGGAGTTTTAGGGGCTGTCTTTTGTAAATTTTGACATTAAAAACGGCTGTTTCTCAGCGTAGTTCACTATCATTCTCTTTTCCATATAATCTCAATTTAATTGGGGTCGGCGCAACATGTCATGAAAACATCGTGAAGAAACCGGCATGTCCTAGAACCAAAAATTCGAAGACATGTGACATCTAACAACCCGCACTGGGCCCGCGTGGTGGATTACGGCCCACTCCCTCTCACGGAGAGGAGGCTTGTGTCCCAGCAGTGGGAACATTATAGGGAGATTATGCATATTATATATTTTTAAGACGACCCCCTGATCTCAATCTGCAGATGTACATTCTGCCGCGAAAAGGACGAATATCGGCCAAAAATTTAAAGAAAAATAAACCTTACTAAACGAAAAAGGCGCCATCCATTAAGGCTCATTTTTCTGTATTCCCTTTCCTCAGATGCGCCCTTTTTACTTACGGCGGCGGCAGCTTTGTCCATGGGATATAGGGGTTCATAATATCACAAAAGCAATTACAATGAACGGTCAAAGTGGCTTTGCCACTTGCCATTGATTTTTCAGATATTTTTCATCAAGCGTCGCTTGCGCAGAGCGGCCATTTAGATAAGGCTCCTAGACACAGGCGCGACACGCGCTTGTTTGAAGGAGCCTTTATTCAGCTTTTAACAATGACATATTAATGAAAAGCCTGTCAGAAGTTAGAAATAATTTTATTTTTACCCGACTACAGCAAAGCCAAAAGAATGGGTTATGATTTAAGCAGTCTATATATTTTTGGTAGTTGTAGTTAATATCTCAGTTTAGTATGAAAAGCAGATTATCATGAAACATGTTAGTCAGTACGACAGTACATAAAAGAAATACCTCCAAGAAAATAAAACCTGTGCCACACAAAAAATATTCCACAAGCAATCCACAGGTCATGTTCTCACCTTTTTAAAGAGTCCTTAAAAACACAGAAAGAAAACTAACATTCAAAGGGGGTCCAAATAACTCCTCACAATTTCTTTTACAAAGCCATATTGGCGAAACACATGTATAGTCTATCTCCACGACCGTCCCAGTCCTTCAAAAATATCATGTCAGTCCACCATTTTAAATCCAATAAAAAAGACAATTTGAAATCGTTAAATTCAAATCACGCGCTAAACCAGCGGATATCCGTTTGTATTTTTTTCGAAATCCAAATCAAATTAACGCGGGCAGCCGGCGCGCGCGGACGTCTAGAGTCTGAGCGTCTATTGCTAAATTGACGGTACGTACGTAGACGGTCAAAGGAGTAAGTACGCAATATTGTCATTAATTCTCTGGCCAATCGCGGAGTAGAATGCGAACGTCGTGTGGATGTTGGGAATTGGGTCCACTTGTCTGGCGCAGGGTCACACAATCGTCGGGTCAAGATGTTGATGGGTACTGTTCACTATACAGAGGGTTCCATACATTGCTCTTTTAAAATTGCCTTTTGATTGCTGTCAGCGTGTCGAAATAGATTGGACAGTTTATGTGACCCTCGTCAACTTTGAACCCGGGCAAAAAACACCTTCAAATCAATTTTGCTAACAATTTGGCGATCTAAATTGCATTTATAAATAGCTTTTATTCTGAAACATTGGCCGAAAAAAAAGGCAGTGAAGAGAGAGAAGTATATAGGGAGGTTTTTTCCCAGCTATGGGAAAATGTTGGGCAGGAAATAATGATGCATATAAAAATAAAATAGACCAATGCGCTCACGCATGTTTCTTTAACGAATCATAACGATAGAGGGACTTCGTCACAATCACAACGGTAAAGGTCACAAAACTGTCAGAAAAAAATAGCCTAAAACCCATTTTAGCGATAATCGTACTAATATTATAAATGTGAAAGTTTGTATGTTTGGATGATTGTTACTCAATCACACAAGTGCTTATGGCTGAACGGATTTGGCACACAGATAGTTTATAAACCTGGATCAACACAGAATACTTTTCATCCCGGTAAACGCAGACGAAGTCGCGGGCAGAAGCTAGTGAGCTATAAAATCAAAAAAATCTCTTCAAGTCATTGTCCCGCCAAAAAGACCCAATAATAACAGAGATATTAAATCCAAGATGGCCGTCACTGCACACGAGTAATAAATAATCCAATTGCCGCCATTTACTACTAAGTAATTTATTGGAAAACCTAGACTTTAGAACCGCGGGGTAATTGCGTAACACACTCAGTAGGAGTGGTTTTCATTTTGACAGCTCAGTGACATTCATTGCGTTATTTACTTTTTGAGCAAATACATTTTTCGGACATATGCAGCAATGGACAATATATCCTTCTTATTTAGATTTTGATCGATAGTGTGTTATGCAAATTAGTGTGTTGTCTTACAAAAAGTCTATTCAAACTTATGTTTCAAATTAAACAAATATCAACTTTATTTTAATGGTAATTAAGTTGATTTCAGAGTGACTGAAAAAATTATATAAATATGTTTGTTGTGTTGCGTAAACTGAACTTTATTGTGTAGGATTTAAAGTTATTTTTCCATAAAATCATATTTATTTACATTTTTGGAAAATAAAACGCGAATGCAGATTACATATCCTTGTTTCCCCGAAGGGTTGGGCAGAGGTGTACAGATAGTACACCCAGATTCAGCCAGTTATATTTAAGTCGCATGTAATTGTAGTCACGGTGAGATTTTTACAGAATCGACCGGCTGATAACACTAATGTAAAAACAAATAGGAACCAAGGCACATAAAAAATCATAACTCCAAAAAACACAAAAAATAAAACGCGACGGACTCCAAGCCACCTCTATTCCACAACCTCCCTACTTAACCTCCAAAAAACTTTTTGCTAATCCAAAAATCTTCAAGCCATCAAGCCAAAGAGGACGGGCAGACAATTAAATACAATCAGTAGTAATAAAACGGCGTACAGAGAGAACACAATCATTTTAATTGATACTTATTGAACACAATTAAAGTGGACTCGCCGTGTGATGCGAATTTCAAAAGCATGAGAATGTCTGAAAGGATTTTGCAAATTTTTGATCTCATATTTATTTATTTATCCATTTATTTCAGGCATCAAGGCCCATATAAACACATACCATACAATATTAATATAACTTAAAAATACGATAAATAAATACAACATTATAATAAAATTACACTACAAAACTAACGCACACGAAGTGTCTGCGTCGTGTTTCGCTGACTGATGTCATGTAACCGGCCACGAAACCGGAGGTACACAACACCCTTCGGCCAGAACTCTTCCTTGAGGAACTTCTCGAGATGATGTGTTGGAACACGAACACACATTATAAAGGACATTTGAAAACGCTTAGTGCGAATTGGTGGAATAGCAACTAGGCAGGGATGGTAACTTGCAGTGCGTCTGGATGTCCGAAGGTAGAAGGGGGGGCCGGTGGAATGAGGTCGTGGAGTTCTTGGGCGCATTCACCGAAGTACAGTCTGTAGAAGGTCTTCTACAGACTGTACACGCTGTGTGACAAGCAGGCAACCTTGCGGCGATGAGCCAAGCTGTGAAGCTTGGCATCCACCAGTTCTACGTCGCCAATGAGCCTCTTAGCCTCTTATTGGGCAGCGGGATTGTCCGAAAGGGTTACCGCTGGCCCGGAACATAAAGGGCTAAGGAAGGAACACGGGTGGGTTTTAGTCAGTAAGAGTCTGACACTCCCTTCCGCTCCACCCAGAGCGGGAGGGGTCATTTGATGATTTCCCATCCTGAAAAGAAGACTCTGGGGCTGCTACTGAAAAATTCCAGGTAGAAAAACCCAATAACACTCTGGTTTATCTGGGAATCGAACCCAGAACTATAATAACCCTTAGGCTCAAGACCTCAACAAATCCAAACACTCATATCCAGGTACAGTCGTGCATGTACCTCCTACATCTTATAGATATTTCCAAAAAACCCTACGGACATCAGCTTCCTTCCGAAAATTCCGCCATACCAACCGTCCAATAAAAAGAAAACTCTACTCACTTCAAAGCAATCACCAGTCACTCACACATACACGTTCAATCAAACTACTTACATTACACAGATAAAGATCTGTAGCCAATTTAACAACACGTGTCTGTGTTCATGAGGTGGTGAGTGGTGACATCATGGTGGTATCGTCCAAGGGCATGGTGCTCAATGGTATATGGCTCAATGGACAATGGTGGGTGAGGCTGGTCAATGGCGGAAGGAACTATACTAGGTTATCATGAGGTCAAAGGCATAGAGGTTTGCTATTTCATATTAAAAGTACACTACGTAAACAGGGATATTACAAATTAGAGGATTATATCCAAGATAAGAATGCTTGGAAACATGCTGGTCCTGCTCCATAGGACAATCTAGTGTCTAGACAAAATCAAACTGGTTCCTAATTTAATTTATATTTTTTTTAAATTTATGACATTGATTTTTACAATCTGTGACTACAGTAAGTAACTCACACACTTGTTAAAATTCTAGAAAAGTCATCTACTTTTCCAATATTTGTAAATATGTGAGCACCATGTATCTATCACATAATTAATTTACCTGTAATTGCTTAATTTTTAATTATTTCTATTTTTTTTTTTGGGTAGACATCTTTTATTCTAGGTGCATCGTCTTCACATATAATTATATTATGTATACAAAACCTTGTAAAACATTTTAAAAGAGTAACGGTATCAGTCAGCCAGGACTTTGAATTGTATATACCTACAGGGTAGCCAAAAAGTCGTGGATCAAACGAAATAGGGAGATAAAGGCGGTCATTTCCAACAAAAAATCTTTCTACAGCATGGCCATAATTCAATTGCCCTAAAAGTTATGAATATTTTTGTTTTCTTTAAATAAAATACCGAGTTTTTTTACAATGATACTAATTAAAAAATAAGTGATATTAAACAATAAAACAAACGGTGTTGTATTATTACTAGATAGATAGTGTATTAGCACTGCAAAAGTTCTATTGCGGCTCTAGGTACCTTTCACTCTGGGTGTTAAATTTACCATTTTATAAATCTCCTCCTTGATATGAAAAAAACGATCATAAAACCAGAATTAAGAAATAAAGAGCGATGTGTTACACCTCATTTGAATCGGTATTAAATCAGCCAATTTTTCTGATACAGGGTCACTTTTCCGTAGCACAGTTTTTTTCACAGTGTGCTTTTAAAGTGAGAAGTAATTTTTGGTTACGCTTCAAAATTTTTGGAAAACAATTGAAATTTGGTTTAGTTTGGTTTGGTTGGTTTGGTTTTGGATTGGTTGGTTGGCTTTGGTTTTTGGTTTGCCCTTGAAATTTGGTACCCAGAGCCGCAATATAACTTTAATAGTGCTGATACACTATCTAGTAATAATACAACACCGTTTGTTTTATATCACATTTTTCTCACGGACATCAGAATAACACATAGGATACTTTTTATCCCGATATACCCACGGGATTGACACTTATGAGGGTGAAACCGCGTGGCGCTGCTTGGAAAAAAATAAAAATATCCACTTACCATTAACAAGGAATGGGCGTTCTTCAAAAATATCTCCAAAAGTCAGTATAATATCTTGAAGACGGCTAAATTGATCTTCATTACAAATGTGCAATATACCCGATACCAATAACTTCCATTAATATTCTATTAAGCGACGGAGGCGACGAAGTGTTGCTATCTCGCTCTGGCACGTGAGTTTTTGTAGGTCTGTCTTTCTCTTTCTCTCTCTTCTGCAAGTAGTGTTGAAGTCAGCAAATTGATTCTGATTTATCTGTAATAGAAGAAATAGGGTATTTAGAATTGGGAACTTTACACTAAAAATACAAGGTGTTCTTACAACATATCACAATGAGCCAATAATGTTCCCACAGCTGGGACTCTGGTCTTCTCTCTGTGAGAGGAATTGGGCCGTAATCCACTACACGGGGTAGTTGGTGGGGGGTTAACTTATAATATCAAACTCAAACCCGAAGTTACAGGAATACAGGCACTTTAGAATGATCAAGTAGAAGGTCAGTCAAAAAACCGGCCAAGAGCGTGTCGGACCACGCTCAGTGTAGGGTTCCGTAGTTTCCCGTCCGTCACAATAAGTGTTCCCACTTATGAGTTTAAAAGTAAAAAATGCTTGCATATACTACAAACTTAGTCCAGAAATTATTTTGTACAACTTTTTGTCTTTTTTGTACAAAAACTTGTTTCCATCAAGTTCAAAATAATTTTCCTAGAAAGTCCTTATAAAGTTCTACATTTCAGATTTTTTTCATATTTTCTAAACTAATGGTTCAAAAGTTAGAGGGGGGGGACACATTGTTTTTAACTTTTGGAGCGATTATTTCCGAAATTATTGACATTATCAAAAAATTATTTTAGTAAACCCCTATTCATTTTTAAATACCTTTCCAACAATATATCACACGTTAGGGTTGAAATTAAAAAAAAAATCACTTCCCACTTTACATATAGGGGGGCTACCCTAATAAAACATTTTTTTCCAATTTTTATTTTACCACTTTGTCGGCGTGATTGATATACATATTGGTACCAAATTTCAGCTTTCTAGTGCTAACGGTCACAGAGATTAAGCGAGGACGGACGGACGGACGGTCAGACATGGCGAAACTATAAGGGTTCCTAGTTGACTACGGAACCCTAAAAAATGACGCTAGTTGACCATTCCAGAGCGTAGTAGGTTCCTAGATAGAAGAACGGGCAAGGAACTCCAATACTCCATGGACATTTTTAAATCAATCATAGCTCCCTAGAGCAGAAGGCTGAGAAAATTTAACTGTCAAGGAGTCAGCTCGTCAAAAATATAAACCTAGTTGCCCATCCCAAAGCGTCGTAGGTTCCTATGGAGAAGAACGGGCAAGAAACTCCATAGACAATCTTATAAATCAATCATAGCTTCATAGAGCAGAGAGCTATGAATTTGTGGACGAGCCCGTCTGTTAGTATCTAATCTGTATTCGCGATTTATTTGTCAAAAATATAAACAAAACACGAGTTTATGAAAAAATAACTTTAATTTCTACACAATAAAGTTCAGTTTACGCTACAACTTCAAACATTTTTATAACTTTTTCAATAGTGCTAGACACTCTGAAATCAACTTAATTACCATTAAAATAAAGTTGATATTTGTTTAACTTGAAATAACATCGATTTGAAACATAAGTTTGAATAGACTTCAAACAGTTATTTACACGTGTAGGATATAAGTGCGCCGGTAATAAACCATGGGAGGCAGTGAAGGTGAGGTATTCGTACGAGTGTCTATCATTGTTGTTCGGCTTGATATCGATGTTGATATCACCAACCAATGCAATGTGTTGAAATTTTGTTAGGGGTTTTAAAATGGAATCCAAGCTGTGTAAAAAAAGTCGGTTTACGGACGCTCTCGCTTGCACTTTAAGTCGCCATGGCGTACAACGCTACAGCAGAGCAAGGCCGCGAGATAACGCTACATGAGTCATGTTTTTTTCGTGTGTGCAGCCAGCTTCATCGATTTATTAGACGTTGTCACGTCAAAATTATCAACGTGGATGAAGGAAGGTGATCTATATATGGCTAAGATGCCAACATTATTGTCAATTTTGCAAAGCAGACAGTTTGCGTCAGTTATATCAGGTTCAGAAACGGTGCAGTGCAGTGAAGACTTTATATACATGACCACCCCATCATTCTGGTTTTTAGTATTTTTGTGAAGTGGGCATTGTAACCATTCATGTTGGGAATTACAGCAGATTTAACCCAGCACTCAGTCAATATAATGATATCACAATAAATTTTATGGAGATTTAAGAACGCTATAAAACTATCAAAGTTCTTGTTCAAACTGCGAATGTTGAGTTGTAGTATGGATAAGTTTCTTTGTGTCTTCGGTATTTTAGATATACATTCACCTAACGGTACTTCATAAGATTTTGATACTTGGTAGGCATCTAATTCTAATTCAAGGGCATAATAATTGTTGCGTCATTGCGAAAATGGCGCCAAATCTGACAGCTATCGAGCGCCATTTTCTTTTTTTTTTAAACCGACCAGCAGTACTTTCATTGCCCATACAAGAGAAGAAACCACTAATAAATGATTGCGTCATTTTGAAAACGGCGCCAAAACTGACAGCTATGAAGCGCCATTTTTTATAAACCGCCTTGTTTGTTTTGCCCATACGAGAGAAGAAACCCCCAGTAAATTATTGCGTCATTTTGAAAACGGCGCGAACATTAATTTATTGTCACGTGAAGGAAAGAGCGCACTTCTTATTTAACGAATGGCAATAAAAAATGTGCCGTATTCAGACGTAATAAGATACACGGTCTACATGTGCGGAAGCCACCAACTACGATCCGTTCAAGGTACTTGAAAGCAAGATTTGTTGTAATAAAATTCAGTATGAACCAGTTTCTGCTAACTGGATACGGTTCTTTTTTCTGGGAGACAATTTCAGGCATTTTATTTTTAATATTTGCTGTTTTTCTATGATTTTTTAAGTTAATTAGACTAACACATTCATTTTTATCTCGCAAAGCTACAGTTAAAATTATGTAAGATTTTGTTTATAAAAAATACAAATTTCTTTATTTTAGTGTTAAATAATTGAGGGGTGCTTGTAATACCTGCTTGTCAATTGGTGTTTAATTTAGTTAGGTAAGAAACTATCTTTTGGTATTAATTATTTAAACTATACATAAGAGTATTACCAAAACTTCGACAGTTCACAATCACAATACTAAACGCTAGATTATTTATTATTTAATGCAATTGGCATTCTCAATCGATCAACACAAGGCTGATGCAGAGATAAAACATGGTAGGTCCAACAAAATAAATGGTTTAGTAAATATCCGAATTTATCTTGCCCGATCAATTTCACGTAAAAACACAATAGAAAAAAAACTCACCAAAACGCGTCATCCCCAGGCCGGAAGCGGAGAAAAACGGCCATTTTTACCCCTCCATAAGTGGCTACTTTTTCACAAAAAAAAAAAAAAAAACTCTTTACTCAAAAATGCATGCGTATGAGTTGCGTACAAATCCGGCAAGTGTCTGGATTGCAGTGGTCGGTCGTCCGCACAGTGAGGGGGATCACAATTGGTAACATGTTCGTTGAACATTAATAGTGATCACATTATTTGGGACAGTTTAAATTGACTAAAACCTTGTGATTGGTTTGGTAGGTTTTGATAGCTCGATGTTGGATAGTTAAGAAAAATTAAAAGTAGATTCATTTACAAACGATTTTTGAAAAAGAATCGGAAACATTTTCCGTCATTCATCATCTGCCTAGGCTTTTCTCAACTATGTCGGGGTCGGCTTCCAGTCTAATCGGATGCAGCTGAGTACCAGTATTTTACATGGAGCGACTGCCTATCTGACCTCCACAACCCACTTACTGGGTAATACAAAATCCTATGGTAAGACTGGTTGTCAGACTTTCGGGCTTCTGACGACCCGTAACCACTGTCAAAGATCCACGAATGACAGCGGGGACCAACGGCTTAACGTGCTTTCCGAGGCACGGAGGGGTCTTGGTATTTAAAGATGGTCACCCATCCACAGACCAACCGCGACAAGCGTAGCGCTGTTATTACTTAGCTACATGAACATTTTCCGTCATTGAGCAGAGGAAATTGTGAAGAATACGCTATTTAACAAACAGAGATACTCGTAAGTACTAATAGGTATGCTAAATAAAAAGTTAACAGTCAAACGTCAGTAGTCGCTCTTTTTCCGTTGTCAGTTGGAATGCCCGTTTGCAGAAATAATTAACAGAAATGTTAAAACAGTAGGGCATATTAGGGTCCTCTTACAGTTCCTAACAAAAGCTAAGCATAAGAAGTCTAGCTAAAAGTCCATTTGAGGGAAACCTATAAAAAAAAACCCGCACTTGGCCCATTTGCAAGGATTACTGCCCATTCCCTCTCACAGAGAGGAAGTCTATGCTCTATAGGCAGTGGGAACATTATAGACAGATTATGACGTTATGCGTATACTTTCAAAAGATATCCGACGTTCCAAGAGGAAGACTGGCCACCAACAGATGATTGAGGAACAGTGGATCCTTGCATGATAGAGCGAAACCTTCTAGCAGCATTAAATAAAAACAAATAATACTGTTGCGCGCCACAATTAATGACTGGTACATGGTGACATTAGTTACCACTAGCACCATCTAGTATCGGGTAGCAGAACTAGTAGAGTCAAGATCCTTCTAGAAATTTCGATGCTAGAACTTTCAAGAACTATCGATATCTGAGGGGCAATTCTACTAATTTTAACAACGTTCACAGTCTGATCTCAGTCTCAATCTGTCAAAAAATACGTCTAATTTCCCTACATTTTGACAAGTTTTTGACATTTGATTGTCGCCGAGATGAGACTGCGACTAGATTTTGAACGTTTTAAATTAGTAGAATTGGCCCTCTGGTCAGTCGGGGCCGGTATGTACTCGAACATTCTAAATGTTTCTACAGTAGAAGGTTCTAGAGAGTCCCGGGAAAGGACATAGGATAGTTTTTATCCCGATATTCCCACGGGATCGAAACTTATGCTGGTGAAACCGCGGGGCGCAGCTAGTACCTAATAAATTAATGCCTCATCCAGTAAAATTTTTGCACATCCACACCATTGATTCAATGTAGTAGACACTCTGAGTTGCGTAGAGCGAGTCCACGCTATTATGACGCTGTATAATCAGTATAATGTACCTACCTACAATTTATTTTGCTAGAACGCTAAGCCAGCTGATTATTGGCTCTCGGAATTGATCAAATATCGGAATTGAATTGTCTATTAGGTAGGTACTGTCTCTGGCGTGGGCAGTTTACCCAAATGGAAATGGTACCCAATCTACATTCGCGATTTATTTGCCAAAAATGTAAACAAATATGAGTTTATGGGAAAATAACTTTAAATCCTACACAATAAAGTTCAATTTACGCTAGAACTGCAAACATTTTTGTAACTTTTTCAATAGTGCTAGTCACTCTGAAATTAACTTAATTACCATTAAAATAAAGTTGATATTTGTTTAACTTGAAATAATATTAATTTAAAATTATACAGGGTGATGGGACATCGAAGCGCAAACTGAAACCAGAATTCAGCACATGATTTTAGACCCCTTAGCGTCGAAATTATTCGTCGGTTATTATTCATCGTCCATCCAGTGCCGGATTAAGCCAGCGCAGCCTGTAGCAAATTTTACCGAGGGAAAATATGGCAGACCTTAGTTTGTTTAAGGTTCTAAGGTTTACAAGACAAAACAGAACTTGTTCTGTAATAGTTTTAGTTGTGTAGTGATTTTTCACTAGTCAAATCAATGTTTCTTACCGTTCCATGTCGTGACGACACGGTTGGCGCAGTGGCTGAGCGATCGACTGCTGCGCTGCGTGTCGTGGGTTCGATTCCCGCACGGAACAAATGTTTGTATTTCCTACAGGTAGTTGTTCCGGGTCTGGCTGTTTGTGTATGTGAATTTAAATGTTTGTAAACGCACCCACGATACAGGAGTAATTCCTAGTGTGGGGCAAAGTTTAAAAAAAAAAAAAAAAGTCAGTTGAAGCACTTGAGCCAAATTATTTTCTTCAAACAATGCTCAGTTTAGTAGGTACTTTTGTAAAAAACTACGTACTCGCAAGTTCTGAGAGAATCTTGTATGCAAGAGCGAGCGAAGTGAGTTCGAAAATTTTTAGCATCACATCTTGGAGATTTTTTTTTTCAGCATGGGAAATCATCAAATGACGCCTCCCGCTCTGGGTGGAGCGGAAGGTAGTGTCAGACTCTTACTGACTAAAACCCACCCGTGTTCCTTCCTTAGCCCTTTATGTTCCGGGCCAGCGGTAACCCTTTCGGACAATCCCGCTGAATCTCGGAGAGATTAGGTTTCTTTTGACCATTCTTCCTAATATTTTAATAAACCTAATGGTATAGGGTACCAAGTCTGTACGTCCAAGCGCGGGACCCCCACGCGGGGCCTGTAGTATTTGCTACACCTGCTAAGTGGCTAATCCGGCACGACATCCATCATCATCCACATCCCGATTTTAACCATCACTGAACACAGCCCTCTTTTCAACTGCCTGTGTCAGCATCATCCAGGTTTTAACCGCGATGGTAACAATGGCGCCGATTCCCTTGTCCACTAACTAAATTAAATTTAAGTTCAGAGCATCTTTTTTTTTCTATTTCATTAAGAAACGGACAGAAGATAAATTTTAGTTTATTTATTTTCACAAAAAGCTTCATGTACAATGAATTGTGTTTGGAGCCTCCTTTTAGGAAAGTGTTAGATGCTCTGTGCTTTTAGGCAAACAATGCCTGTGTTAGGAACTTAGGAGACTCCGACAGTTTAGTTCTGTCATATTAATCAGCGCCTGACATTACTCCTTACAAGTTTAGACGTGATTAAAAACTTGCCTTTTAAAATTACTTTAGGCGCTGATTAATTAATGCCGTTGCTGTCCTCCCCAAGCGACGCCCTAGCCGAGGTCCGAGTCCGTACCCCACAGGAGTGCCTTACGGCGTAATATGGAGTTGTTTAACTGAGTAATGACGAGGCATTTATCCCACCTAATATAAATCGATCATAAAAAAAAGATTTTGTCAGAATATATTTTATTGATAACTCAATTCACTTTTTAATATACAAGTAGACAAAACGTCAAACAATCTCTAAAAAGTCTGTAAACACTTCAAAATGATGGTTTAATGATGGCACGCAGTGTAATTTAGTTTTTGAACTCAGAGCTCCTTGGTGATAATTATTGAAGCAAAAAAACACCCTGTTAGCCCGGGCATGCACTAAACCCATTGAACACATAATACAAGGCTCTCTTATCATATAAATATAATACCCAGTACATAAATAAGGGCTATCGGAAGCATTCATTCTATTTTCGTCCAAAACCTCCTTTGTGACGTAATTTCTGGCGCCAAATTTGACATTTGGGAATTTATTTTTTAAATACAGAAACAGATTGTTGTCTATTCCAGGCAAGGACGGATCCTCGGTGCCGGCTGTGTTCCACGCGCCGCCATTTTGAGTTTTTGCTACATTGTCTATGGCTAGCATAGCTGAATGTTGTACAGGATGAGTTTGTCTGTCATCAAAAGATATGGCTACAATTGAGCTGATGGATGGATCCACCACAACAGTTGTATTTATATCTCTTAGTAAAATATCTGAAAGTTCCAAATTACTGTTTGTTTCGCTCAAATAAAATCTCGCAACTTCAAATGCAATGCCCATGTAGCAGCGATGTTTCATAAGTTCAGCTTCTGCAAAGAATTCGCTCCCAAATAATTTTTCTAAGTACTCATTAGGGTGGAAATTACAGGACCAGAACCTGCTGTATTCTGTATGTTGCCTTTTTAATTTTGGAGGCAGTGATGGTAAGCCCATTACTTTAAAATACTCAAAAGAGTCTTTAAGTTCATAAACCCTCTTTTCAACATACTCCTGGATTGATTCTTGCGTTACAGAGTTCAAGTACCGTACTGGGCATAGTAAAACCTCCTTTCTCCGGGCTCTTTTCAGATGCTGTAGTTCTTTGAGAGGTATTTTCTTATTCAAAATTGTTATAATCTTTGATAATTCCTTAACATTTTTCACTTGACCAACATAAGCTTTAGTAAACACTATCGGTTTGCTAAATTCATCACTAACAACAGCTTGAAGGTTCTTTTTGGAAGACATGATGTTTTGTATAAAACTATCTAAGGTTTCCGCCATCTTGGCTTTTTTAAATGGTCGTTCTATTGTTTCTGACATAGTTGAGTGTTGTACTTTTCAATAAATATCCAATAAGTCTTTATGCCATTTTCAGTATTGCCATAAGGTTGTTTTTCTTGTGTTTGGTTAAGATGCCATAATTCTCTTGTATCCAATGTCTCCCAAACTTGTTTTCGTCAGTAAGCGCTGAAAATAAACAAAGAACAACACTATTCATTACACACACTGCATTTGAACTGAATTTAACACAACAAAAAACAAACTGGTTAAAAACATTAAAATCAAATCAAATGTCACATTTTTTCTTTCAGTCCGAAAATATTTTTAGCTTTTTAAGTGTTTTATTTATTTCATTTTTACATGTATTAATCATTTAAAAAAGTATTATTGTTTAAATATTTTTTATTTAAATATAATATTGATTTTGAAAACTCCAAACAATGTTTAATTTTCTTTTGCAAAGTGTATTGTTTTAGTTTTGAAAAATTGTATATCGGTTATAGTAGTCATTTTTTTTATTTGTTCAGGAAAATTGTGTGTTCTGGCTGAATAAAAGATTACCTTTGCCCAGCAACAGGTAAAATAAACAAAGGTCACATGTTAATTAATGATAAAGTATCTATAGCAGTACAGATATTGTTGTACAAACATAATAATATATCATTAATGCAAGAATTAATGGTCACAATATTAAACATTTATCTCATATAGGCCTATATAAAGATAATACCAAAAAGTTTCATCACCATAGATATTGGTTGATTAAGTTTCATCTAAACCTTCTAGGCGAGAACTAAATAAATTATTATGCAGCATAAAAACTCCTTTGTAAGATCTTATTAGACTCGGCAAGATAAAATTGGCATACTTAATTTTTCTCTCATTAATTCTATTTATAATTAGACAAACAAGATAGTGTAACATATTACTAGTACAACGCATTGTAGAAGAATAAATTAGATTACAGATTATTTGCGTAGTCAATAATCACGACAGATCAAGATTCAAGATAGTAACATACCTACAAAACTTCTATCAAAAGGTTGTTGGATAAAATGTTGAAATTTCAGTCCCTACAACATTCAACTACACTAATTATCTGGCGACAGTTTTACTACATTTTAGATAATCACCCAGCTTGTTAATAATTACGGTTCGTTGTTGACAAAAAAACTGATAATCATACCTTTTAAGTTAGTGCACTTAAAAACAGTTAAAACCAGGCGTTTTTGTCGTAATAAGAAGCCGAACTTATAAACAAAGGTACCAGCAACATCTCTGTTACACGAACACGCCGGAATTACACGGATTTTTAGCTAAAATACGCAAAATAAATGTAAAATAATCTTAAATTTACCTCGAAATGGACTTCGGATTTAGACGTCAATTTCTCTCGTAGACGAAATGTTTTCTCATAGCTTTGGTAAAACTCTCACGTTGGATACTCGGTCAACACACAGTCAATCTTCATTAATTGGTTTAATAATAATGGAAATTTAATTTGCCACACACGTAAATCCCAAAAATGTAGCAGCCATTAGACAGATTATGATTTGTTTTCGTCATGAAAACGTGGTTGTTATTCGAATATTCTTATTGGTGCGGGTATAACTGAGATTATAACAACCAATGAAATGATGCAATTTTTTGACGTTTGTCTCTCACAGGATTACTCAATTTAACAAAACGTCATTTCTTATCTTTTGTAATTTAGAACGCACTTATTATTAATAACATTCCGTTTCAATAAGGCGCCACGAAAATTTTTATTAAGCCGCGTTTTATTATTATTTTCTATATGATATATGATAGATTATTTAGGGTTCCGTACCCTAAGGGTAAAAACGGGACCCTATTACTAAGACTCCACTGTCCGTCTGACTGTCGGTCTAACACCAGGCTGTATCTCATGAACCCGTGATAGCTAGATATTTGAAATTTTCACAGATGATATGATGATAGATATTTCTGTTGCCGCTATAACAACAAATACTAAAAACAGAATAAAATAAATATTTAAGGGGGCTCCCATACAACAAACGTGTTTTTTTTTTCGGCGTTTTTACCTTGTAGTACGGAAGCCTCCGTGTGCGAGTCCGACTCGAAGTTGGCCAGTTTTTTTCAGTTTTGCTTATTGCCGTTTGCCCGTTTCAGCTCAAATAATCTAATCAATTAGCGCATATTTGTTTTCTTAGCGTGTTAATGGCAATCTATATTGACTCTGCCCAGAACTTAGAACATTGTTGTCTATAATATTTAAAAACAAGCTAATCAAAAATGCAATTCCAGTAAAATAATTAACCAGGTACAGTCGGTACTTATAAAAGGTGCAGATAACCTTTGGTTATCAATGGAAATGAACTCTTCGAGTATCATTATCGGAAGTATAAAGGTATAAGCATTATTCCTACACACAGTCACACAGCCAAAGGCCAACCGCTTAATTGTAACGTTGCCTGAGGCAGCAGCGCGGTGCGGGAGGGGTGTGTTGACTTGATGCGAGAGCTCAGTGATTCGTCAACTTGTGAGTTGTCAACTATCAACTCTCCCGCACCGCGCAGCTACCTCAGGCAACGTCTCAGTTACATGTGGTCAGCGGTCAGCCTATAGTTTCAGACCATAACATGGACCAATTTCGTCCGCGTCCAAAATCGCTGTTAGTTTAGGAGACCATTAGCAGTAATCCTTGTACATACACGATGAAATCTCAGGGGTCCCTCAAGCAATTAACTGAGTTCCAACCAAGTCTGCCTGAGTTGTTGAGTGGATACTTGCTATGTGAATATTAGAAGGGTTAGGGCGCGTTCCTATTGATAGCAATATCTACTCTACTTACGTGCCAACGCGGCAACGCGACGGACGGTCACTCCACAACATATAACGCAGCTTTAGGTTCTTGTTCAAGGGCCTCATTATTTTTGGAGAGTTCTTGTGGATATGATGGAAACAAACCAAGTGAAAGATGATACATTATTTATTACGATTACATAAGTTTTGACTAAATAATTATATGCTAGGACATTATTATCACATCACAAAAGGCTGCATTTTATAAATCGGTAGTTCCAGGGTAAAATATATGATACATCATTTACTTATTTTCTAAAGTTTGGTACCACGCCTGACAGGTTTCGGCGGCAATCTCACATAAAGCCGACAGTGCTTTGCCTGTACTGTCGTATTCTGAAACAGAGAAAGAAATTTTATGATTAATTAAATTTAGAAAAAATATTTAACCCAACAAACTTGAAGAGGTGCTTTTGACCATAAAACTGAACAACTTTCACTATGGGACCAACTCTGAAATAACGAAAAAAAAATCAACTGTTTCATACATTTTGGTCAAGTAAGTAGGTATTGAACTTTTTTATTAAACAGCAGATTTTTATTTTCGTGATTTTAGAGTTGGTCCCCTAATGAAAGTTATTCAGTTTGATGGTCTAAAGTAGGGATGCATCCGATACCGATACCGATACGATATATCGGCGATACTTCAGGTTTGCCGATATATCGGTATCGGCGATATTTTTATGGCCGATTCAACGATACTTTTCAAATTTCGCGCTTTAAAAATGTAATGTAAACGCGCGTGTTGTCCCGTCTATTTCGTTGCAAACGAGGCACGAACTAACTATGCTCGGGGAAACCCCGCGCTTTATTCAGTGTTTTGTTTCGCCCGCCCGCTTTGGCCTTTGGACTCGCACATCTATCCCATTTCGTTAGGTTGAATGCTGTTGCGCGTAGTATTTTTCCATGCAAATAAGATTAAGAATTACATATCGTAATTGTTTGTGTATTGTATGTCATTTATAACTAGTCGTTTGAGTCAAATAAAATAAATAGTAGTCATATCAACTTCAAAACACAAAAGTGCTATATGGCATCACTTTGAAATTTCGACAATTGATAATTCCATAAAAATCTTATAAATGTCAATTTTGATTACTAAAACTATTAATTAAGTAATTGTGTTTTATTTAATCTACCTTCCTTTTTGAATTCAGTAAGCGTATCGGTATCGGTATCGGTATCGCCGATATTTTCATAAGTGTATCGGTATCGGTATCGTATCGGCAAAAAGGCGTATCGGGGCATCCCTAGTCTAAAGCACTTCATGTATTACATTAAATAAAATTAAGACATTACATGACATTACACACATGACATTACATGTATTAATAAGAAAAGCTGATAAAAAATTAAAAATACTGAAAAAGAAATTGAAATCTTCGAATAACAAAAAAAACAGCATGTGTGCAATTCAATAGAAGTGAAACCTTCAAAAACACTGTATAATGCTTCCTATCTCATTTTCTCCCACGTTAAATCTTATGAATTTACATGTCTCTTTTTAGGTACTGTCGCTTTTTCGTTTCATAAACTTTCAAATCACAACGATGCTAAAGAAGTTTTCACTTCAAAAATTAAAAAAAAAAGCACTAGCTGGTAACCGCACCCTAACTGCGTAACACACTATCATCAATCTCAATCTCAATAATGTTTATGGATATTGCTAAATGCATTGCTTCATATGTTCGAAAAATTTGTCTGCACTTCAACGTAAGTAACGCAATGAATGTTGTTGAACTGTCAAAATGAAAACCATTGAGCTACTAAAAGTGTATTACCACGGTAATAATATCCATACTGTGGTATTACGCATTTACAGTAGGCACAATGCGTGCCACGAAAGATGAGACTTGACACACCACGTGGTTTGACTTGCGCAGTACACGATTTTAGGTATCTTTAGCGGTATGAGGTCTGAGTGCGGGACGGGACCGGACGTCATAGGGGCAGCGGAAAGAGCGGAGGAGGCGGGGTCAAGTCTCATCTTTCGTGGCACGCATTGTAGATAATCATAATTATTATAGTCGATAACGATAACTTGCCAACAACTCCTCGTTTGCCGAAGATAGAACCGTTGAAAGGGGGCTTCCTGTACGTAGCATCAGCATTGTGGATACACATGACGATGGCGAAGAGACACAGAGCTATGACGAAACGCATCTTTGTGGTGCTCTGAAAAGAATGTAGGAAGAATATTGATTCAATGAAAAATAGCAAGTCAAGAACGAAAGAAGAATGCAAATTGAAAGGTGAGCACTGAAGATCTAGTATAGCAGCCTGCAGGAAATTATTACATGAGCCACTGAATGACATAAAAAAGACATTTTCAATTGTGTGGTTAATTAATAACAGTCGTAAGGGTTGATCGAAGATAAAGCTAGCTACGCTTGCGGAGGTTGATCCGTGGATGGGTGACCATCTATTACATATTCAGACCCCTCCGTGCCTCGAAAAGCACGTTAAGCCGTTGATCCCGACTGCTATTCGTAGATCTTTGACATCTGCTGCGGGTAGTCAAAAGCCCGGAAGTCTGACCACCAGTCTTCCTGGAGGGGTACCTACCTATATATCGTGTTACCCAGTAACTGGGTTGTGGAGGTTAGATAGGCAGTCGCTCCATTTAAAATACTGGTATTCAGATACCGGTTAGCGTGGAAGTCGACCCCAACATAATTGGAAAAAGGATATGCAGATGATGATGTTAGACATGCTTGCCAAGATTTATAAAATTACTGTAATCCAACTTTGGAAGGTCTTTAAGTTATGCTATGTAAATATTGCATAAGTACCTACTTAGTTTCAGTTTGTATATTCTTAATTTGAAGCTTACGATGTAAGCTAAAACTTACTTGATAACAAACTCAAGACTTCTTGAAGACTGAAGAGTTGAAGACCAACTGATGCATCAATCCAGTTCCCACCCTCTTTTATACCAGAACTAACTCCATAATTAAATTCACAACCAATCTACTGCAATTTTGTGTCCAGACGAAGTTAATGCGAATATAATGAAAAGGAAATTGTATTAGAAAAATATGGGTTAAATATTTTTTCTTAGTAACTCAGCTGTCCAATCTCTTTTGGATTTCAATCAGACAGTAATAATCCATTTATTCAAGGAAGACTTAATTGACAATCACAGCGCCTGTTTTATTTCGATGCGCAAAGTTTTGTTGGAAAGATGTCTCCAATTCTACATACAAGGAGGAAGGATTATAAAGATAGCATATTTAATCAGCTATAATGTTCCCACAGCTGGGTCACAGGTCTCCTTTCTGTTAGAGGGAATGGGCCGTAATCCACCACGCGAGCCCAGTGCGGGTGGGTAGATGTCACATGTCTTCGAATTTTTGGTTCTAGGATATGCCGGTTTCCTCACGATGTTTTCCTTCACCGTTTTGAGATTGCACAAAGTAAAGCGCCTGTAAGGATTCGAACCTACGACCTGTAACTTGTAAATCGCGGCCGGCACCAATGGGTCACCACTACTCACCACACACCACTGTTATGTAGGTATACCAAGGTATACCTAATAACTCTTAATTATGATATATATTTTTTTAATTAGCTTGAACTAATCATTTTAGAATAAATAGGTAGCTTTGAAGATGAGTTCGAAAGTCTGTTATAAAGAGAATAAGATATTATAAAATTTATAAAAATAATAGCCATTAGCCCAGGCAACTCTGCTAGTGGGCCGATTTCCACCCACTGTGCTAGCAGTCATAACCAACACCCTAATTGCGTAACAGACAGCGAAATAATTAATCCATTGCTTGCTACGTTTGGAAAAATAATCTGGTCGACAGCGTAAAAATAACGCAATGAATGTTGTTGAATTGTTGCTACTGTCAGTGACGTTATTGGAGCCGATTACCATGTTCACAAACTAAACTAAATTTAAGTTCAGTTTCTCTTCTCTTTCTTTTCTTTTTCTTTCTATTTCATTTTGAAAAGGACAGAAGATAGATATTTGTTTAATCCTGTTAAATTAAGATACTCCATAGACAAGTTTAGACGTGATTAAAAAATTGGGTACAAAAAATACGTCAATTTACGTCAGGCGCTGACTAAAATTTAGCGTTGTACTAACCTCGTTGTTAATATAAATATTTACTACATAATTGCTGCCTTAACATATATTTTTTACACAACTTTAAAGAGCTCCTATAAAAGTTATTAATAAAAGCCAATAAAACGCCTGTAAATCAATTATTTACGTCTTTTCTTCTCAGAACAATTATTGCTAACAATGTTTTTGCAGGCGCTTAGTGGCCCCTACCAAATGTTGAAACATTTGCCCGAAGCAAAACCAAAGAAAGTGGACCGTTTTCTTCGATTTTTCCGTAGGGAACTGAAACGCAACCTTCAATTTAAAACAAGACAATAGAAGATAAGTATATAATCTTTAGCAAGAACTGCTTAAACCTCTCGATATCTTTAATGAACCATCAGACAGCCATCAGACATCCGGGCACAAGTTACCGTGGTCTACATGGAAAACCATAATTAGACTTCGTACCCAGTAGGGCGAAGCGAGGACAACCTTCACATGTGAGGGGTCATGGAAGGCGCAGGCGCAGACCTCCGGTGTGTATGCGGCGTCTATCCACAGACTATGGCATACCCCCCATCTTGCACCGCATGCCCTGTCACCTGCACACATGAGGACCTAATGACTGCGTCAGCAAACGGTATCCGCGTTTCTGAATTTTGGGGCCAAACAATAAATCTTAAAAATTATACGACATATTCATTTTTGTTATCAACACGCTAAGAAAAAGATTAGGGCCACACTTCCATAAGTGAATTTAACTTGTTGATTAAAAGCTCTCTACCTACCCCTCAGCAATGTGTATCCAAGTCCAATTAATCCAAGATGGCCGCCATCTTCACTCTATTCCAACAACTAATCTTATGCACTAACGAAGTTATAATCCTTTGAGAATACTCGGGAATCTATGTCAATATGTGGTCAGCTTCCCAGTAATCCAATAATTGAGTGGACAGCCGCCATCTTTTGATTTCAGAGTATAAATTGGCAGGAAAATCGTCTCACAGCATCAGTTGACATTCAACCACTTCAGTGTGACCAACAAGAAAAACTTCGCTCAATACAAGGTAATTTTTCCATTTTGGCTTTTGTGTATATTTTCTTCATCACATTCAGCTTTTACTGGCGAAGTTAAATCTTCATTAAAATGGGTTAAGCCTTAGTAAAGCTAAAACCAATGGCTCTATCATTGAAAATTATTGTGGTTGCTATTGGGCCTCAGAGAAAATAAGCTCCTCCTTTTTAGAAGTCGGTTAAAAAGACGTATTAATGTTTTCTCAGTTTTCATAGATTTTAATGTTTTATTTGATGCATTTTATATAACAATGCAATCAATCATTACGATTAATGGCATGGATAATGCTGGCTGGAAAGAAAAAATACTTTAATTTATGTTTCTGGGTGTTAACTTGTGTACTCGAATAATTTAAATTCATAACATTGGCTTTGCTACTAAGCAAACACGTAATTACATCTTATTTGTCTCTCAGATGTCCGGAAATATGATGCGTTGCACTATTGGCGTCGTCTGCTTGGTCGCGCTGCTCCTCTCCTTAGCTGAAGTCAGCGAAGCCAACTACAAGAACGCACCCATGAACGGCATCATGTTTGGCAAGAGGGGACCTACCGGTAAGCTAAAATAATCATTTAAAAGTAATTTTCCTAGTACCTTTATTTCCAGTTGAAAACCAGCGCCAGACACTGATTGTCTGGCATTTTTGCTGAACTGGGCCTATTTTACACGGCCGTGAGGAACACGTGCCTGTTTTATTTTGTGCTATTAAAAAAATGAATGTAAATCATGATGTCATACAAACTAGGAAAATTACTGTATTAGTCTTTCTAGTGATGTATGGTCTTTTGTCCCTAGTCGTGATTTGTATATTTACGAGTCGGTCTAGCTAGAGCGTTTAGGCCACTCGAAAGAAAGTCGAACCTAATTCCCATCGGGGGACAGGTGAGGTGGCAAGTGAGTTTTGTCTCAAAGTAAAATGTGAATCCACCTAACTTTGTAGCTACTTGGTTACTGCAATAGTAGGATCATAGAACAAAGCCACGTTTGACATTGTGCTAATGCAACGGATGAGGTTCGAAGTTTATAATAAAAAATCTATTTATTTTCAGTTCAGAATATCTATAACTAGACTAAATAATACCGATTTGCAGGCATCTATCTATTTCGCTCGTATTGTCCCACGGCTGGGCAATGGTTTTCTTTTCCCTTTTCTACAGTTTTCTGCAGTCTTTTGCAGTTCTGTCTAATGTCATTGCGAATCAGTCCTTAACAATATACATATTTATCAGGCCTCAAATCTACTTCTTTCACAGAATACGACCAACGCGGCAAGACTTTCACCGCTTTATGCGAGATCGCCACAGAAGCGTGCCAGGCGTGGTTCCCTTCTTCAGAAAACAAGTGAAAAACTAATATAAAGGACAAAAATATAACGACAATAGCATTATTTTGGATTTTGGACTGCGGTAGATAAATGTTGATTTGTAGGGAATTTTTGTATCGAGCATTGCAACACTGATGCTTCCGCAATTTTCTAATTAAAATTAACGTTTTATTCTTGTTTTATCTATCATAAAGGCTGGGAAATTATGACTTAATACGTAGAAAATAAATGCTTTTAAATTAAATACCTAATACTTTTATTTACTTCCTTATAATAAAACTACCCTCTCTGATTCTCCCCAAACATCCTTGACAAAAGGTTAAAAAATAAGGTGTCGCCCATCTCCATAACATCCACCTTATTTTTTTAGGCAATAGACTCATTCATTAATATATATGTATGTCTAAGTTAGATTTGTTCCAGAAGCACTTTTCCATAAGAGATTTGTTCTTATGGAACAAATCTAACTTAGAAGACGTAATAATGATTCTAATTCCATAAGTACGTACCTGTTATAGTCGCGAATCATATTTTGATCAAGATACAACCTGACACTAACCTGAAAATTGCAAAAAACGTAAGAAATATTGAATTTCGCGGGCTACAACTGCGTAACCTTCTATGGAATTTTCCCCATAACCCGAATCCAAAACTCCAGATTTATGAAAAAAATCGATAGATTCCTTTCTATAAAGCCTCCGTGTAATGAAGCGTAAATTTGCCCTAAATACGTTTATTTTATCATGGCAGCCCCGACCGTGGGAACTATAGAGATAAGCGTAACTTTCGATTTGTATTGTTGTGTTGTCAAATGTTTTTGTCGTACAATTAGATTCCAATAAGAATCACTTCCTAGTAGAAATCATGAAATACTCCCACAGTGAGAAATCAAAGTTTTGTGCATTAATTTATTTGTGTTATTGATAAAAAACTGATAACACTGAAAATAAAATGTCAATAACATTGCAGTGACGTTTCGCATTCAGAAAAATCGTATTTCGAATCTACCTTACTTTATTAAAATGGATTATTTAAGTTCTGAACTCGTGGTGAAATAATAAGATAATATAAATTATTTATTCAATTAATCAAGGATTATATAAAATATCACGATGACTACGAAGGAGCTTTACACGAAGGTAAAATTTTAAGTGAAATGTATTTGATTGTATTTTGTTTTTTTTTTGTGGTAGATCCATTTCGAATTTAGAATGCAAAGTTAATTGAACTTTTCTCCTCCCTTGCATACATTTACCCCTTATTCGCATATCCAGGTTAATTAGTTAGCGGAACAATTATTTTGAATAATTACTATCAGAACTGGGAGTGTTTATGATTGACCTTCTTCACTCAATTTATTGAAAAGGACGTCATTCTCATTCGTTTACATAGCGATCGCTAATTTTTACATCATTTATGAATATTTCGCGTGTCACAAGGAATATCGCAAGTTCCGGGATGACGTCAGGCGCACGTCGCTGCAGTTCGCCCTACTGTTCCATTTTCAAAAACAATAACACTGGCCATTCTTTCATTCAGTTTTCCAGAAATACTTTTTTTCCGATTTATCGGAAATCATCTTGGTTTCCAATAATAATCTTTGTTGGACTGTATAATAAATTAACATAATCACTTTTGCTATCTAGATAAATAATTTTTTCATGCTCATGAATTATTTATAAACTGTAATTACACAGTATTTGAGTGCTCACTGTCTATGAAGTACTTTTATCATAACATTTACAAATTGTTTAAATTTTGAAATGATTGTTATCTTGAAATAGTTACATTATTAAATTACTTTATCATCTGTCTCAATGCATGTTGCGTTATCTTGATGACAAAAATATGTCTTTTAATTACAGTATTTGTTTATTGGTGACATATTTTTCTTTTGTCAAGCTTATGCAAACAGGGCCTGGCTGGTCTTGCCCTTCCTAACAGGGCATTAGATCTTAAAACTGGCACTAAGCTGCAATGAAATGACTCTTTCAGCTTTGGAGGAAACAAAAATACAGAGTAAAAAAATATTGTCTTGGCTGCTAAATGTCTTAACATGGACTATATGCCTATGTAACTAGGTCAATACATTTAAAAAGCAACTAGAATTAACACTACTTCAAAAATATACATACCAATTTGTAACAATTTACGCCGGATGTTTGATTTTATTTTCTCTTTTTGTTTGTCTCTGTCATTATAACAGTTTCTTATTTCATATGCACATGAAACATTTAGAATGGTTTATGCTGTTCTAACCAGATAAATATGATGGTAGAACTGTGGATAAAAGTGTGCGTTAAGAATGTTAGTTAAATGCACAGCATTTAATCGGTGATTATGTTTTTCATTTGTAAATATATTTAAAATTTGTAGCGCCCCACGGTTTCACCCACATAAGTGTCGATCCCGTGAGAATATCGGGATAAAAAGTATCCTATGTGTTAATCCTGGTTATAAACTATCTGTTTGCCAAATTTCATTCAAATCCATCCAGACGTTTGTGCGTTAAGAAGTAACAAACATACAAACGCAATCACAAACTTTCGCCATTATAATATTAGTGTGAATTAATACATATACTTACATTTGAAATGTTCTAAACAAATTTTGTATGCAATATTGTTAACGTAGAGGATATTAGGTAAAGTTTAACTCTGTTAGCTTGTTATTTAATTTTTAACAATAATTTTAAATACTAAATTGTAATCTCGTATGCCTACCTACTTGATATTTGTACGCTGTTAACGGCAAAATATAGAGATCTCTATACCTATTCTATTTCAAACACCTATTGTACATTTATGTTTAACACCTATTGTACATAAATGTTTAACAAATAAAAAACTGACGAAGTTTTAGCCAGTCAGCCTGGTACCTGGGTTGACTACCCAGGATACACAGCACAAAGTCAAAGTCAAATCATTTATTTAAAATAGGCACATTAAAGGTACTTTTGAACGTCAAAACTTACAGTAAAATTTAATTGATTCAAGTTGCCCCTTCCAAAAGGTAGTGTTTGTATGGAGAAGAATGGGGAAGAAACTCTACCGTTACTCTTTTAAATGTTTTACAAGTTTTTGTATACATATGTGAAGATGGATGCACCTAGAATAAAATTAGTCTACCACAAAAAGTAAAAAGAATTAAAAATGAAGCAATGACAGGTAAATCAATTATGTGATGGATAGGTACATGGTGCTCACATATTTACAAATTATTTACAAATATTGTAAAAGTAGGTGATTTTCCTAGAATTTTAAAAAGTGTGTGAGTTACTGTAGCCACAGATTGTAAAAATCAAAGTTATAAAATTTAAAAAAATGTAAATTTAATTAGGAACCAGTTTGATTTTGTCTAGACTCTAGATCTAGATTGTCCTATGGAGCAGGACCAGCATATTTCCAAGCTAAGAATGCTTGGATATAATCCTCTAATTTGTAATATCCTTGTTTACTTTTAATATAAGTTTTAAATACCACATAAAGTGGTGGTTATAATTATGTTAGTTGACCTCTATTAGCCAGACACAGACATCTTATAACTCCACATAGCAGGGCTGTCGCAATGTAAATAATAGGTCTTTACCCATTGACTTTTATATTACCTATGAAATTTACCTATGAATACCTATTAAAGTATTACCTTTGAAATGTTTTGTTAATCTTGGTCTTTTGACTGTACATATGGTATCAGGTTTTTATCTACCACAAATACGAAAATGTTTGTTTAAAAAGTTAAGGTATTTGTTTCTGCGGCACTCCAATCTACTTAGAAATCTATATTGGCCCGGGATTGTATCTATTTTGGACAGCCCTGCCATATAGCATTGTATTGGATACCAAATAATAGCAAGAATCCACTTATGTGCTTGAAAAAGATAATAATGTATTTGAATTTTAGTTAAACGTCAAGTTATTTCAACTTGACTCTTACTCACTTAAACATAAATTCCGTTTCCCTTGACACATGTACTCACAAAAACTTGAAGGATGTTTGATTTTAATGATGTCATATGTATCTTTATAAATACCTAAAGACTACATTAAATGCATTTGCTAATGCATTTAACTCTGTAGTCATCATTCCTAAATGAAGGTCACCTGCTAAAAACAAATTAAAACTTTAATAAAGTGAGGGAATAAGCATTATTTTTATTTTAGCTGCATTCGGAAATGCTGTTCAAGCAAACATATTAGGTAGGTATACGTTATGAACAGCCGAACAGCGGTGCTATTCTGTAAAAATCTCACCGTGAAAACATAAGTGAAGTGAGCGTGGAGTGAGCTGTCAATAGTGTCAATTCCTAGCAAAAACAAACTCACTTCACCTAAGTTTTCACGGTGAGATTTTTACTGAATCGACCTGCAGCACTCTAATTGCTTAACACACTATAAATTTCAAAGAATCATTTTGAAGAATACTTATTGTTATCCCATTGGAACCCATTGGAACCCATTGGTAGTCAGAAATCCGAAAGTCTGACCACCAGTCTTCCTGGAGCGGTATCGTGTTACACAGTAACTGGGTTGTGGAGGTAAGATAGATAGTCGCTCCATGTAACATGGTTGGGAAAAGGTTAGGCAGATGATGATGACTTGGGGTCCCCGCACACGGGCTACCGGCCACAACCACAAAAAGACGCCACTGGCATATTTCCTGTAGTTTTCATACATTTTATATGGACTCGCTGCACACGGTGGACGCCGCCGGTGGCCGCCACACGCTACAAATCGTTTTTCTAGCTTCTCGTGGCGATGTTTGTGGCTTTGGCCGGTGGCCCGTGTGCGGTGACCCTTATTGCTAACCCATTGCTTTTAAGTTCGAAAAATTTGTCTGCTCAACAACGTAAATAACGCTTTTATAATATTTGTAATCATGAGTGATAGCAAATAAATAATTTAATTTTGACAAGACTTGATAAGCAATGTTTCTTAACTAGCTATGTTTCTGAAATTCATTAGTAGTCAACGCATGGGAGTTCAGAATCATGTACTGAATCCATGGGGTTGCGCGACCATGTCCCTGTCACCCTGTCTGTATGTCCTTCTATGTCGCCCCCTCCTGGCGTTTCCACTCACATCTGCTTTGTGGTATGTGTGCCAAAAAAACCTTTAATTATGCCTTTTGGTTAAGATCTTAGGCCGGCCAATACGGACAGCTTGAAGCAGTCAGTATCGACTGCTTCAAGCTGCGACTGCATAGCAAACTACAGTCTTCTACGTACACACATACCAGGGACCGCTCGAGCAGTCGCGACTGCTTTAGGCGGTCGGCAGCGCGGTGTAATATCAAACTCAAACTCAAAGCATTTAGTTCAATTAAACCGTTTACAGGCACTTTTGAATTGTCAAGAAATCGGTCCGTCAGAAAATATGAAGCTTGTTGCCCATTCCATCATATTATATCATCGTGCGGTCAAGCAGTCGCCAGGCATACACTGACTGCTCAAGTTGTCGACTGCTCTCGTGCAGTTACCTCCGCCCGCGCTCTTCATTCTACGACGCGTTGAGACTGCTGCAGCAGCAAGCAGGCAGGCAGGCAATGGCAGCTTCAAGCGGTTCAATTTGACTGCACGAGCAGTCCGTGTATGTTGATCCACTGGCTTACTGCTGTAGCAGTAATCCGTGTAATATATCCGTGTTAGGCCAGCCTTACTCCAATAAACGTATTTTATTTATTACTTTTTAAATACCATGTGTTTTTGTACCAGGGTGCTCGAATATGGGTGGAGCATCCAGAGAAGGTATGGGAGAGCGCTACGGTGACGTCAGACTATCGGTCTGGCGTCCTCCTCGCCAAGATAGACCAATCCGGAGAGATTCGGCAGATAAAGGTCAGTATGCTGAATAAATTATTATGTGTGTCCTTAGAGTAATATCAAACAGTGCGCCTAAGTTTCTTGACGGGATAGGCAAAGGAGGGTAGACCCACTTCGAGCAGGACGACGACGACGGAGACGGGAGTCTGCTACTGAGAAATTCATGAAGAAAATACCCGATACCGCTTTGCCCGACCTGTGAACTTCGAACTCAGGACCTCACCGTTCAGAAGTCGTGCTTGCGACCGCTAGATCAATAACGCAGTCTACGTCACAGGTCTACGTCAAAATATCAAAATTGACAGTATACCGCGTGGACCAATCACGATTGAAACGATTAATAACAAAAAAAAATTAACCAATTTTATCAGCGTTAGTCGAATTCTGCTGCCAAATGGGGCAGGCAGGGGGATGCAAAAGTCCACAGGTATTCTCCTTATTATGAAAAGACAAAACTCACATTCACAAAGCATCAAAATCAAAAGTAAAATGTTTACGTTGAAACGAAAAATCAAACATTGACAAATGTCATGTTTTGATAGATCTTGTCATTCAGTGACATCGGTTTTCGTGATTTTTTTTTATAAATCACTAGCAACGCCTCGCGATTTCAACCCGCATAAGTGTCGAACCCGGTCGAAAGACACGTGGCGCCATCTATTATCATAATAACGTTATTGTTGTTTTCCTCGGGAACAGCACTTTTTGTCGGGATGAAAGGTACCCTATGTCCGTTTCTGCACACCTGACAACGTATATGCAAAATTTCAGGATGATCGGTTCAGTGGTTTATGCGTGAAAAGGTAACAAACAAACAAACAACTTACTTTCGCATTATTATAGTTAGGATTGTTATAATAAATTCTCTTTGTTAGTTATCCATTAAACCAAATGCCATTTTGTTATACGCAATCTTGTTGACGGTCTTTTTGATCTAGTAGCCACAAGTTCGAGTGCTAAATGTTCTGGGTTCGAACCCTGGATCGGGTTAAGTGTCGGCAAGTTTTTCCGTAAGGGAATTCTCATTAGCAGCCGGGAGTTTAGACTTGTACAGACGTCAGCACATCAAGTTACCCAAAACTGTCAAATTTTCCCAATTAACCTTGCACCTTGCTTTAGGGATAAAGGTGAAATCTATTAAAGACATTTGACAGATTGTAGTAGCCTGATGTGCTGGCGTCTGTACAAGAACAACGGCTTAACTTGCTAAGGGTCCTTATTCTCTGCGCTCGCGACGGATTGCGTGCCGTCCCATCGGACTATGAGAGTGAGGGAAGAGAGAGTGCACCCGTGACTTCGCACACGAAAATATTTCCCGCGCCGAAGGCTAGTCTCAGTTGAGAATGGTCGCTATGGTCGAAATACGGTCTGGAGGACTATTCTTAGATGTGTGCTCTCTCTATGGCAATTGGCTCGCCCCCTGTAACATAGGACTTTTGACGGACGAAATGTGGTAGCTACACACCTCTGCCAACCGTAGTCTAATGTGACCTTATTACTTATTTCTCAACAGATAAAGGATGAGGGCAAGATGCCGCCTCTTCGGAACCCTTCGCTGCTCATCGGGCAGAACGACCTCACATCCCTCTCGTATCTGCACGAACCTGCTGTGCTACATAACCTTAGAGTTAGGTAAGTACTTAAAAAGCTTTAATCAACTCAGCAAATCATCAGCTGGTCAGTGGGATTGTCCGAAAGGGTTACCGCTGGCCCGGAACATAAAGGGCGAAGGAAGGAACACGGGTGGGTTTTAGTCAGTAAGAGTCTGACACTCCCGCTCCACCCAGAGCGGGAGGGGTCATTTGATGATTTCCCATTCTGAAAAAAAAAAAGAAAAAAAAAGCCAATCATCAGCTGACAGGCCTCTCCCATGCTGCGCCACAACCACCCTGTCTTCCGCCTTCCGCAACCAGTCTGTACCAGCCACCTTTTTGAAATCGTCGGCCGATCTGGCTATATAGGGGGCGTCCCACACTACACTTGGCTCGTCTGCTCCACCCGGCCATCAGTTCTTCAACAAATATGGCCAGGCCATTGCCACTTCAGCTTGCTTACTCTCCAAGCCATGTCGGTAATTCCGGTCCGTTTTTGGATAACTTCGTTTCCGATTTTACCCTTCAAAGAAACTACGAGCATAACCCGCTCCATAGCGGGTAAATAGCTTCTTGGGTAGGAAATATCGCACTTCCTCGAAAAATCTTGGATAATCCCTTGCAGCAGAACTAGGATTAAGTTATATTCAATCGTCTACCATCATCATCATCATCAGCGTACGGCAAGCGTTTACTCGCCGCTACAGGACAAGTACCTACTGTTTTAAAAGTACAGACGCCAGCACATCAAGCTATCCGAAACTGTCAAATTTTCCCAATCAACTTTGAACCATATGCTTTAACGATAAAGTTGAAAAGCTATTAAAGAAATTTAACAGATTGTAGTAGCTTGATGTGCTGGCGTCTGTACAATATTTTTATCTCCCTTTTGTGTGCTGGAACGTTGGGCTTGTGGCACGGGGGCTTGTGGTTAAGTAATAACAGCCGCACTGGTCGATCGATACGCTTGCCGCGGTTAGTTTGTGGAAGGATGACCATCTTTACATACCAAGGCCTCTCCGTGCCTTGGAAAGTACGTTAACCCGTTGGTCCCGGCTGTCATTCCGTGGATCTTGGAAGTCGTTAACGGTCATCAAAAAGGCCGAATGTTGGAAAACCAGTCTTACTAAGGGGCCGTCTCCACGAGCGAGAGAATCGCGGCGAAATTTTCGTCGTGGCACGTATTTCTATACACTTGCTTAGAACGTGTCTCCACACGGCGATATCATCGCGGCGAAAATTTGATGGCACGGCGAGACTATCGCCGCGATTCTCTCGCTCGTGGAGTCGGTTCCTAAGGGTTAGCGTATTACCCCAGTATCTGGGTTGTGGAGGTCTGACAGGCAGTCGCTACATGTAAAATACTGGTACTCAGCTGCATCGTATATTAAAAGCCTGTGGTGTCCCACTGCTACGCAAAGGCCTGTTGAGGGATTCACCACTTTCTTTCCACTTCTCTATAATTAAAGTCTATGGTAGATTAAAATATCGAACATTGTTTTGTGGGTATTTCAAAAAATTCCGCCCCCACAAAAGGGGATTTCCTCTTCGCCATTACTGGATAATTCAACTCAGCTCGTGCCCAGTTTAATGATAAACCGTTCGTTTCCGTATGTTCTACGGCCATGACGAAATCATGAATCATGTCACTGATAACCACTGATAACGTTTGTATTGTTAAAATCATACAACAGTTATTGTATGTGATATCTGTGCTCTGATTATTATTATAGGAATGTAGTATTTGTTTGTTTACTCGTAAATCTTTGATAGTCTTTACGGGCAGTCTGAAGACTGAGTCTGGCAACTAAGGGGTTAATAAAAAAGCTATTCAGTAACTGGGTTGTGGAGATCAGATAGGCAGTCGCTCCATGTTAAATACTGCATTAAGTTGCGTCTGACTGGAAGCTGATTATAGTTGGGAAAGGGTAGGCAGATGAGCATATGAGCACAAACTACAGTACCCGGCGATAATTAATATTGCACATCGACCTTTACCTTTTTTTGTATTTTATACAAAGAATAAAAATAATTATCAAAAGAAGCAAATCATAATTGTTTTAACAGCTCCTAATAGATACCGGACTGTTTGTATTTCGTGCGACAGAGATAACGCTCTACGAAGACGAAATTAGCCGATTGTCTCTTTCCAAAGGTCGATGTGCAATATTTATCGCCGGATACTGTAGTTAAGATTGTGTCATGCATGATGCCGTGCCAAAAATGACTTGTAAATTATATCCTTTGAGACGTGATTGTATTCAGCGGGATTGTCCGAAAGGGTTACCGCTGGCCCGGAACATAAAGGGCTAAGGAAGGAACACGGGTGGGTTTTAGTCAGTAAGTATGTCACTCCCTTCCGCTCCACCCAGAGCGGGAGGGGTCATTCGATGATTTCCCATCCTGAAAAAAAAAAGACGTGATTGTATGACCAGCGGGGTAATTGCAAAGTCAAAGCATTTATTTCAAATAGGCACATAAAAGGCACTTTGAACGTCAAAAAACACTATCAGTAGCAATGGGTTGCATTTTGACAGTTCAACAACGTTTTTTTGGGCAATTTTAACCCCTCCCTCCCCCTTGGTGATTCATGGTGAGGTTTACGACTAACCCCCCCCCCCCTTATATCACGTGTATTTTTTAGTACACAAGGTCACACTACAAGCCGCTTTCGATTTTGTACGCGTTTGACGAAAAAATAAATACACGTAACGCTGCTTTTCGGTTCAGTAGCGCGCGTTTGTCGAAAAAATAAATACACGTGATATATTACTACACCCCCCTCCCCCCTTGTGATATTTCATGATTTTTTATGGACCCCTCCCCCACCCCCTTTCGAGTCTCACGTGATTAATGGACAGCCCCTAACCCTGCCTAACCCATCGAGAAATACAGGCGTGATGCTTCAAACAAAATTCCTAAGACAGGGACTCTAGCCCCCATATCTCTCTAAAATCCTACATATCCACAAAGTCGTATCACAAAATATAATACTCGTAGCAAACAATTTGGAACTCTGTACCTAAACACCTAAGATTGATTTTTCGTTTTTCAGTAACAAATATTTATAAACTAACAATGCCATACATGATTCAGTGTTTGGACAAGTGGCACGTACTTATGAGATTATGAACATTACAGAATTTTTAAAAAATGTGTGAAATTCTTGTCCACTTATTCACAAATATGGTTTTTGAAAGCCGAACAATTATTATGTATGTATCGTGTGTTGAGGTGCAAGAAATCTATACATATAATAAAATAGTAACGAAGAATTTAAATGTCCGTTTGTCTGTTTGTCTGGATGTATGTTCCGGATTAGCGCAAAAACGACCGAACGGATTTGGGTGAAATATGGCACACAGATAGTTTATACATAAGTACATAAAACTCACGCGGGCAAAAGCTAATAAAAGTATAAGAAAGAAAGAGAAAGAAATAAAACACGTTTATTTGCGGTAAATATGACTGTCTACGCCTGAACGCATCCAATGTCAACGGCGCTTGCGACAAGCTTCACGCGGACGAACCGGGACTGACTTCACTTCACGATTAGCGCGCACCGCCATACTTGTCGCGACACATATAATTTATTGTAATTTTAAATAATAAACTTACTTATAACTATCATCGAGGTCGATCTTTATTTTGTATCGCCCACATGACGCAATAAGAACGTAAACACAAAAAAACATGAAAGGGAGTATGTATCAAATGGCAATATCCAGTATCTGTATTCAACTGCATCCGGTTAGACTGGAAGCCGACCCCAACATACTTGGGAAAAGGCTCGGCAGATGAAATAAGATGATGGAAAGGGCCTCATGCTTCAAGATATATTAAGTAAAAATGTCGTCTTGTCCACAGATTCTGCGACCGCAACGCCATCTACACATACTGCGGCATCGTACTAGTTGCCATCAATCCTTACTACGAATTACCTATTTACGGTAAGTTCTAAGAAAACTCGAGGAAAAATACTATTTCGTACGATATCCCGTCCCATGTAGGATAGGAGACGATCTAATATTATAAATGCGAAAGTGTGTCTGTCTGTCTGTCTGTTACCTCTTCACGCTTAAACCGCTGAACAGATTTAGATGAAATTTAGTATAGAGATAGTTTGAGTTCCGGGAAATCTCACTCAAACTCAAAGCATTTATTTCAATTAAACCATTTACAGGCACTTTTGAATTGTCAAGAAGTCGGTCAGTCAGAAAAATATGAAGCTAGTTGCCCATTCCAAAGCGTAGGTACCTATGGAGAAGAACGGGCAAGAAACTCCATGGACACTCTTTTTAAATGATATTTTACAAAAATATTAGAACTACATCATTACTTTTGATTTTAAAATTATATAATGTAAGAACGATGTAAAAAAATTAAGAAAAACATAAGTGTTAAAAACGTCCAGAGTACAACAAATAGTACTTAACAAACTACAATCCAAAAATAAATTAATTAAAAATAAGCCGAGGCAGCTAAGTGAATAATAAATCAGCCATCAGCCTCCATACAAGCCCTGCACATGGGACTGTCCGTTATGCCTATTGTGAGACGATGCTATTGCCATAAGGCCACAAATTCAGACTGGGCTGCTAGAGAAATTCATAATATCAAACCCAATAACACTTTTTTCGAGACTGGGATCGAACCTTGAACCCTAACCGCCAGTCGCACTTGGGACCGGGGGGCCTAAAAAGGCCACTTTTCCAGAATCATAAAAGGATAACATTATGCATCATAATGGACAGTTAACTGTTAAGTTAATCGAATCCCATTAGTGAAGAATTTTTCAGTTTTTTTTTGTCTGTCCTAAAATACCTCAAACTCAAACTCAAAGCATTTATTTCAATTAAACCTTGTACAGGCACTTTTGAATTGTCAAAATTAAAATAGTCCGTCAGTTAGTCAGAAAGTTGAAGCTAGTTGCCCATTCCAAAACGTAGATCTCTATGGAGAAGAACGGGCAAGAAACTCCATGGACACTCTTTTAAATCAAGATACGAGGTGCATTCAATAAGTACCTAGCCTCATCGCCAGAGGGCGCTGTAGTTTCAAAAGAGTTTTACCACAGTGTAGCACATTCTTTAATAATTCTTTTTTCAAATTTTCATTCCAATCACTTCATTTGTTTTAATTTGACAACTTATGGAAGCGAACGTGTCGATCGGTTTTACAAAAATGGAAAAAGAGCAATATCGTTCGGTGATTCGATTCCTATTTTTGGAAGGGAAAACGCGCATCGAAATCAAAGAGCGCTTGGATGCTGTGTACGGTGACTCTTCTCCATCGATGGCCACCGTCAAGAATTGGTTCAACGAGTTTGCACGTGGCCGTACGTCGGTTTTTGATGAACCACGTCCAGGTGCACCGAAAACAGCTGCTACGGAGGAAAACATTAAAAAAATCCATGATCTCGTATTGGCAGATCGCCGATTGAAGGTTCGCGAGCTAGCTGAGACTGTAGGCATTTCAGAAGGAACAGTGCATCATATTCTTCACGATGAACTCGGCATGAGAAAGCTGTCGGCGCGATGGGTGCCGCGTTTACTCACACCAGAAAACAAGCGCAACCGTGAGACCACATCGGAGACGTGTTTGGCGCTGTTTAAGCGGAATCCAGCGGAGTTTTTGCGTCGTTTTGTGACCGTCGATGAAACCTGGATCCACTGGTATACGCCAGAGACCAAGGAGCAATCAAAACAATGGATCCAGACCGGGGAACGTGCTCCAAAGAAGGCGAAAACTGTAAAATCGGCCGGAAAAGTTATGGCCACCGTTTTCTGGGATTCACAAGGTGTGATCTACATCGATTACCTCGAGAAGGGTAAAACAATTACAGGGCTTTACTATGCCGATTTATTGGGCCGATTCGACGCCGAATTAAAGTAAATACGACCCCATCTGGCGAAGAAAAAAGTGCTGTTTCACCACGACAACGCACCGGTTCACACGTCTGCCGTTGCCATGGCCAAATTGGTCGAATTACGCTACGAATTGCTGTCCCATCCACCGTATTCTCCAGATTTGGCCCCTTGTGACTTCTTTCTGTTTCCTAATCTGAAAAAATCACTCGCCGGGAATAGATATGGATCAAATGAGGAGGTCATCGCCGCCACGGAGGCCTATTTTGCAGAGTTTGACAAAAACTATTTTTCGGACGGGTTAAAAAAGTTGGAGCATCGCTGGGTTAAGTGTATCGAACTAAAAGGAGACTATGTTGAAAAATAAATTGCCACTTTTCCAAAACTATCGTTTACTTTTTGTAGGCTAAGTATTTATTGAATGACCCTCGTATTACACCATTTACCAATCAATCCAATCCAAATTCAACCCCAATCTCTTTGATTATACCTACTTAGTGCAGCGCAAAAACGAAAAACATGAACTGTCTTCGCTATATTATGATTCATAATGTTATCCTTTTATGATTCTGCCAATGTGGCCTTTTTAGGCCCTCAGTAGACTAACGAGGCAGTCTCTTCCACAAGAAAATCATCATAATACACTATTTTCCATGTCAGGTGATGAAACAATAATGGCGTATCGCGGTCAAGCGATGGGCGACTTAGATCCGCACATATTCGCCGTGTCAGAGGAGGCCTACACCAAGCTAGAGAGAGAGAGGAGAGATCAGAGTATTATTGGTAAGTTTTAGCATTCTTTATTTAACTTGGTGTGCATACAGACGAGCGACACGCGTCGACAGAGGCAGCTGCAGCCGTTGACAACATTTCGCTCGTGTATTTGAGCACCTTACTCAATACACGAGCACGAGAGGGGCTTGTGGCCAGACCGTATTTCGGCCACGGCGGCTAATCTCAACGGAGACTAACCTTCGGCGCGGGAGATATTATAGTGCAGGCGTGTACGCGCAGACACACGTGCACTCCCTCTTCCCTCACTCTCATAGTCCGATACGGTCAGCAACAAAATTCGATTAACACTTCAGTTTTTTTTTTTATCTCAGTTATTGAGTAAAATATTTGTTCAAAATTGCAGCAGAAGTACAATTCAATTTTGAACGAATAGTTTCCTCAATAACTGAGATTAAAAAAACTGAAGTGTTAATCAACTTTTGTTGCTGACTGTACAACTAAATTATACAGTAAAGCAATCTTCTAGCTTGTCACTTTATTTGAATGGTAATTAAGTCGATTTCAGAGTGACTAGCACTATTGAAAAAGTTATAAAAATTTTTGAAGTTGTAGCTTAAACTGAACTTTATTGTGTTGGATTTAAAGTTATTTTTCCGTTAACTCATTTGTTTACATTTCTGGCAAATAAATCGCGAATCCAGATTAACTGTGATCTCCTGCTCCCACAGTGAGCGGTGAATCCGGCGCCGGTAAGACGGTGTCAGCTAAGTACGCAATGCGTTACTTCGCGGCAGTGGGAGGCAATGCCAGCGAGACGCAGGTCGAGAGGAAGGTGTTAGCTTCCAGTCCTATCATGGAGGTAAGATAGATCTAGACAAAGACGTACTTAATCCTACTATCCATACTAATATTATAAATTCGAAATTAACTCTGTCTGTGTGTCTGTATGTTACCTTTTCACGCCTAAACCACTTAACGGATTTCGATTAAATTTAGCAGAGACATAGATTGCACCCCGTGTGTTTGGGTGTGTGTTTATATGTTTGTTACTTCTTCACGCTCAAACGGCTGGACCAATTTTGATAAAATTTTGTATGGAGGTAGCTGACACCCTGGATTAACAATTCGAAAGTATTTCTGTCTGTATGTTACCTTTTCATGCCTAAACCATTTTTTTTTTTTTTTTTTTTTCTCTTCCAACTTTCTTTTTATCTACAATCGGCTGTTTAGCCATGATTAGATGTGGTCTACTAGTGTGGAATTGTTTTGATGGCCATTCCAATGAATAGTCTCAAATCTACATGTGGGACACTTCAGTTCCTTTGATCGAGTTCCAGTATGTGCCATCTTTTGAGGCGTTTTATATGGTCTATGTCTTGGAGTAGATCTCTGGCTAGCAAGTTGCTGTGGTTGTTGAGTCTGTCTTTGTACTTTTTGCTGTAGTTGTTTACTTTTTCTGTAATGGCCTAAACCATTGAACGGATTTCGATATTTGACAGAGAGATAGATTGCATCCCGGGGAAGGACATAGGATAGTTTTTATCGACATACCTCGCGGGCGAAGCCGCGCGCGGAAGCTAGTACAGTACCCGGCGATAAATATTGCATATCGATCGACCTATTCGATCCTATCGATTTTATACAAAGAATAAAAACAATTATCAAAAGAAGCAAATCATAATTGTTTTAACAGCTCCTAATAGATACCGGACTGACGAAGCCGAAATTAGTCGATTGTCTCTTTCCAAAGGTCGATGTGCAATATTTATCGTCGGGTACACTGTAAACTGTATGTGTACTAATTTTCATCCAAATCCGTTCAGTAGTTTTTGCGTGAAACAGTAACAAACATTCATCCATCCATCCATCTTCACAAACTTTCGCGTTTATAATATCACTAGCAGCGCCCTGCGGTTTCACCCGCGTAAGTTTCGATCCCGTGGGAATATCGGGATAAAAAGTATCCTATCTGTTAATCTAGGTAATGGTCTATCTATATGCTAATATTTTCATCCAAATCTGTTCAAAGGTTTACGCGTAATTGAGTAACAAACATCCAAACATCTTCAGAAACTTTAACATTTATAATATTAGTAGGATTATGTTTTCTTCGCTGACAGAAATTCCTAATTACTCCGTCAAAAGTAAAGTTTTTGTGGGGATATCATAATGAAGTCGGTCTTGCTTGCTCCGTGCCCCCGACCGTTGTATAGTGACCATCAGAATAAAAAAAAAACCACAGTATTAACATCTTAAAATAAAAACTTATTTTCTTCCCCAGGCAATAGGCAACGCAAAAACAACCCGCAACGACAACTCGTCCCGTTTCGGCAAGTTCATAGAGATTCATTTCGACAACGTATACCGGATATCCGGCGCTAGCATGCGCACCTACCTGCTGGAGAAGTCACGCGTCGTGTATCAGAGTGCGGGGGAGAGGAACTACCATGTGTTCTATCAGCTTTGTGCTGCTGCCAGGCAATTGCCTGAATTACAACTAGGTAGGTGGTCTATAAATAAATAAAAAATACCAACCTGTTTATTGATATTAGCCCGTAACCTACCTTGTGTAATAATATCACCCTGTATAGAAATATCACCCAGTATAGAAATATCACCCTGTATAGAAATAACAACCTGTATATAAATATCATATAATCTATCAACCTGTATAGAAATATCGTCCTGTATAGAAATATCACCCTGTATATAAATATCATAAATAATCTATCAACCTGTATAGAAATATCGTCCTGTATAGAAATATCATCCTGTATAGAAATATCGTCCTGTATAGAAATATCATTCTGTATGGGAATATCGTCCTGTATAGAAATATCAGCCTGTATAGAAATATCAACCTGTATAGAAATATCACCCTGTATAAAAATATCATTCTATATAATAATACGAGCCTTTGTATAACTTCCACCTTGTACAAAAACTACCCTGTTTAAAACCATTTCTTTTGAGCTGTGTACCAGTCGTATGAAAATATTATATAAAACCCTGTATATTTATGCAACCTTGTGTAAAAATACCATCCATTCTAATATTATAAATTCGAAAGTAACTCTGTCTCTATGCTACTTTTTCACGCCTCAATAACTGAACGGATTGACATTTGACATTTGTATTGTTTTGCCGAAGTCAAAGTCAAGTCATTTATTTCAAATAGGCACATTAAAGGCACTTTTGAACGTCAAAACTTCCAGTAAAATTGAATTGATTCTAGTCGCCTCTTTCAAAAGGTAGTGTTCGTATGGAGAAGATTGGGCAAGAAACTCCACCGTTACTCTTTTAAAATGTTTTACAAGGTTTTGTATACATAATATTATTAGATATATGTGAAGACGATGCACCTAGAATAAAATTAGTCTACCACAAAAAGTAAAAACAATTAAAAATGAAGCTATTACAGATAAATCAATTACGTTGTAAATACATGGTGCTCACATATTTACAAATATTGTAAAAGTAGATGATTTTCCTAGAATTTTAACAAATGTGTGAGTTACTGTAGTCACAGATTGTAAAAATCAATCTCATAAAAATATAAATTAAATTAGGAACCAGTTTGATTTTGTCTAGACTCTAGATTGTCCTATGGAGCAGAACCAGCATGTTTCCAAGCATTCTTATCTTTTTACAGATCATCAAGAATCGTTCCACTATTTGAACCAAGGCGGCAGTCCAAATATAGACGGTGTTGATGACCTCAAGACTTTTAATGAGACGAGAAGTGCTCTCACCACATTAGGTAAGTCATATGTTCATATCTCATATTCACTAGGCAAGAAATGTCGTTTGCAACACCACGAATCTAGTATCCTGATGATGATGGGACTCCATTTTCCGCACCTAGACTCCCATTCGGTCCGTTGTGCGTGGGGATTCTGGCTAACAGAGCCAGCCTAGCTCCGCCCAAAAGCACAGAAGCTTCCTGGGAGCTTCACAGGCTTCGCGAAGCGACTTCATTGTTCCGAGGATTTCTGCACGTTGAGAAGCCAAGGCCTCGCAATCCAGGATGACGTGGGCTGTATCCTGGCTTCGTTAAGAAAGTCAATGGGAGAAAAGTACCGAACGAAATGATTCGCTTCACCAACGCGTTTTTTTTTTACAATGTGTATGTCCTATGTTTTGATTTATGTCTTTTTGAAGACCATTTTTAAGAATCAAACGTTTCGCAATCCAACAGATGCTCACTAGCGACATCTATAATTTGTGCTGATGTTACTGTTTAAATGTCAGAAGTATGAAAACTGCGTCTGTCTGACGGCTTTTCGAAAGACGGAGAGGTTTCGATGTGAAATAAAGCCTAGAAAATATCAGCGGGATTGTCCGAAAGGGTTACCGCTGGCCCGGAACATAAAGGGCTAAGGAAGGAACACGGGTGGGTTTTAGTCAGTAAGAGTCTGACACTCCCTTCCGCTCCACCCAGAGCGGGATTTCATTTGATGATTTCCCTTCCTGAAAAAAAAAGCCTAGAAAATAAAAACAGGATTGGATAGGACCATACAAAATCCATTTCAGCTGGTTTATATACATTTTGAACTGAATAGCTATTCACAACCATACGACAGGTCGTCGAATCGAAACTTACACATTTTCAATTACTAATTTGTCTTGCCACCGACAGCAAATAGTTGTCTGAAGAATGGTGGTCGTCTGTTTGATTTAAACTGACAAAATTTTCCGGTTTTGGATTTGTGAAGAACCTTTAGAGGACTCTTTTGATAACATTTATTAATGTTCGATTCGTTACGGAAGCGTATCGAACAGTTGTGAATAGTTATGCAGGTCTCGTAACAAACGTGAAAAAAGCCATACAGATTCTATCCCTATATGGTAACTTCACCCTTGATCCTTCAGCGGGATTGTCCGAAAGGGTTACCGCTGGCCCAGAACATAAAGGGCTAAGGAAGGAACACGGGTGGGTTTTAGTCAGTAAGAGTCTGACACTGCCTTCCGCTCCACCCAGAGCGGGAGGGGTCATTTGATGATTTACCAACCTGAAAAAAAAACAACCCTTGACCCTAGTATACTTTAATCTTCACAGGAGTAACAGAGACAGAGCAGCGCGACATGTTCACGATCCTGTCCACCATCCTGCATCTTGGTAACGTGGAGCTGAGCGCATGCGACCCTGACGCGCCGGGAGACGATGACAGTGATGACGGCGCTTATATTAGTGTGAGTAACAGATTAACCCTCTTACTAATAAACGTTGTATAGCGTTCTGTATAAGTCAAAGTCAAAGTCAAATCATTTATTTCAAATATGCACATTAAAGGCTCTTTTGAACGTCAAAACTTACAGTAAAATTGAATTGATTCTAGTCGCCTCTTTCAAAATAGTAGATTATTAACCAAGGGGATAAAGCAGTGTCTTCTGTCGCGGGTGACGATTTAAATCGCGAGCGTAACGAAGGACTCGAGGTTTACTCCCGAGCGTAGCGAGGGTGTTAAAAACTTAAATCACGAGCGAAGCGAGGGATTTAAGTCGAGTCCTGAGTGTAGCGAGGGACTTAAGTTCACCCAAGACTAAGACAGCTTTATCACCGAGGAAAATACTCTACTTTTCGTACCATTTGCGAAAAAAATAACACAATAATAATATGAGATAAGCATTTTAGAACATTAACTTATTTATAAAAATAAATTAAAATAAACTTAACGTTTATGTATTTGAAGAAAACAAAAACGCGGCAAATTCCTAGACTAATATTTTTTTGTCGGAAAAGCAAAGGCATCAAGCTCATACGGCCTCGTCGGTTTTCGTAATTTTATTTAATAATCATAACTGCATAATAAATGCGTATTCCTTTTTCAAAAATATGTACAATGCTTTATATACAAACTCAATGGTGTAAACACAGATGTAGTTCAGTATAAATTTCGGTAAGTATTCCAAATTTAAATCACATTCTCCCCCTAGAGGATGAATGAAATTCAGTACAATTTTCTTTCCCTGTTTTTAACAGATTAAAAATGACTATTGTTATGTTCGCTTTTTGTGGCATAGAATGTCACTTTTTTGAGCAAGAGGTACGAAATAGTAGATTATTAACCAAGGGGATAAAGCAGTGTCTTCTGTCGCGGGTGACGATTTAAATCGCGAGCGTAACGAAGGACTCGAGGTTTACTCCCGAGCGTAGCGAGGGTGTTAAAAACTTAAATCACGAGCGAAGCGAGGGATTTAAGGCGAGTCCTGAGTGCAGCGAGAGATTTAAGTTCACCCAAGACTAAGACAGCTTTATCACCGAGGAAAATACTCTACTTTTCGTACCATTTGCGAAAAAATTAACACAAGAATAATATGAGATAGGCATTTATTAAAATACGTTACGATGTTAAATCAAAGCGACAGTGACAGTGAATTGTCGGATTCCATCAGTGGAAATGCTGCCGCAATTATAAATAATTTGCTTCCAACAAAATCCAAGGAAATGCGTATTCCTTTTTCAAAAAGATGTATAATGCTTTATATACAAACTCAATGGTGTAAACACAGATGTAGTTCAGTATAAATTTCGGTAAGTATTCCAAATTTAAATCACATTCTCCCCCTAGAGGATGAATGAAATTCAGTACAATTTTCTTTCCCTGTTTTTGACAGATTAAAAATGACTATTGTTATGTTCGCTTTTTGTGGCATAGAATGTCACTTTTTTGAGCAAGTGGTACGAAAAGGTAGTTTTCTTATGGAGAAGAATGGGCAAGAAACTCCATCGTTACTCTTTTAAAATGTTTTACAAGGTTTTGTGTACATAATATAATTATACAACGTGTAACAGAATAAACGCAATTCCTGAAAGTAGTTTGTTCAGAATCGGCTTCTGAATCCATTTCCGTCATCAAAAATAGGTGTTAAATTTTGACGGAAAAATCTTTTAAATTACTTAAATTAGAAACACAGTATCATGACAAATTAATACAATCCTTAACTCAAGGAAATTGAAACCTTAACTCAGAGCAATAAAGGTTACTTAAACGCACGACATTATTTGTATTTTGCTCACAGGTCGTAATACACACACGTAAATAATATCAATGCATTTTACAATAAAAGTAGTGTGCGTCAAATTAAATAGGTAATTTAAAGGAATTTCAACTTTATCTCCAATATGTAAGGCTTATTTGAATGCACGATCAAACTTAGTGCGGTCATCAGAGTAGTCCTACACACACACAAACAAATTTTAGGCATTAATACAAAATAAAATTATTGAATTTGAAGAAATTTGAACCTTATTGCAAAGAAATAAAGCATTTGTCGGCAACCTCTTTGACGTTTTATGCGAAATGCCGACAAACACGCCGCCGCTACCGCCGAATAACATGAGTACCTAACATTAAAATTATTAAAAGCTAGTCATCCGCCGGTAGCGACCTAGTGTAGTTGTTCTTCAGTTTACTTCCGTGACATTTTTGATTCCGTGCTTGATGGCTTTCCGGTACACCAACATACAATACACGGAGATGGTGAGAACCCTGGCTCGCTGTCTTGATAATGTCGCGTTAGCTTGTCGGGAGTTCAATGACCGTTTTGACTGCAGTGTGAGCGCCAGGACGATGCTGGCTGCAATTCAGCGACTGAGGGACTCTGGGACGTTCCTTCCTAATACGGCTTTGGACAGAGGGACGAATGTGCGGACTACTCGTCTGCAAGAGCGTATTCTCGACCATTTCGATGAACATCCAGAGGACAGCTCGAGAGAAACAGCACCCCAGTTCGACTGCAGCCACATGTACGTGTGGCGAACGTTGCGTGCTGATGGTGAACACCCATATCATCTTCGACGGTGTCAAGACCTAACGCCGAAGACGGTGCTCCCGCGCATTTCACGTGGACCGTTCGATGGCATCTGGATGCGGAGTATGGCAGTCGCTGGATAGGTCGCGGAGGACCTGTGCCGTGGCCTCCCAGATCGCCAGACTTACACCGCTAGACTTTTTTTTGTGGGGTCGCATAAAATCGCTCGTGTATGTCAGTCAATCTACAAGTGTCGAGGAGCTAAATACAAAAATTCAACAAGCATTTGTGACGGTGAAAAGTGATACTGAAGTGCTTACAAAATTGATAAATAATAAGTGCATAGTTCAAGACGGCGGTCATTTTGAAACTTTAATGAAAGTGGATCGCAGAAATAGTGACTTGCAAATTAATAACCTAAGTTGACCTAAGTGTTAAGTGTAAATAGTCCAGTTCTGTAAGTACCTACTTCTTCCTATCAATACGATTGTATTCTAATCACTGTAAAAATTGTTATTATAATCTTTTAAACACACCGTCTTTGCATATTTTTGTAGTACAAACAATAAACTGGACCTACCTAAACACAACGAACTTATCAGAGGGATCGCGGGATTCGCGGGGGTGCAATCTCGAAAGATAGGTAGGTAGATAAAAACTGCAAGCAGCGGCGCGCGGCGCGGTGCGTAGAGACTAAATTCAAAGCCTGTGAAAGTTCGATAGAAAAAAAATAATTTTACACGGTGATATCGGTTATCAATATCACATCTAGCTAATGTTCGGTAATTTAATGATCGTTCATACGGCCATAGGTAGGTTTAATGCCTACATTAGAACTAGGCACTCACCGTTGGCGCGCGCGCCGCTAAAATTGAACAAACAACCTAATTTTTAGGTCCATGATACACACGTGCACAAATGAATAATATCAAAGCATTTTAGCGCGTTTAATAAAACAGTTGATGTAAGAGAATTTAATCCTTCCGTGCAAATAATAAGGCTTATTGAAATGCACGACCGATTTGTATTCCGCATGTCTCACTAATTGATTTGTTGAGAAATGTCGAAATAGGTAGTAGACAATTTTCTGGTTCCTATGAGCTATGTCCTTTGCAAATGTACCGTAAGAATAATGTGAAAGAGCGAGATGCACAAAACCGGCGACCCTTTGAGACCGCGCGCGCACGCTTCCTCCGGGCTGCCGGCCGGCCATCTTCAAAGTAGGTATTTTTTACTGTTTGTGATTAAAATCTTGTAAGCACTGATTTTTGTTTCACGTAGGTAATTAGCAGAAAACACGCTTATCAGAGGTAGCTAATAATATCGCGAAAGTTACGCATCTGAGATAAATATTTTTTACCCGCGTGTGCCGCACGGAGTCCGGGCGCTTCGCCCTTCATTAGTTTCGAATTTTGGGTAAAAAGTCGCAGTTTTAAATGCATCCCCGTTACTAAGCGTAAAGTCTTAGATTCATGTTGATAATTTCACTTGCTAGAAAATTATCAATCATTACACTGTAAACTCAATTAAGTAAGTATCAAAAGTTATTAATTCATAATATCAGTCTGTGACATTTTAGGTTTTTTTTTACTATTGATAGGCGCGCGTTTGACCACTATCTCACCTGATGTAAGTAAAATTCGTTCATTGAACTAACGCACATATCTATGCCTATAACTATGGTCAGCTGGCGGGCGCTCGAATGTGCGTGTCGCGTCGGCTGCTAATATTGCATGAGTGTGTGTGTAGGCATGTTGCTGCACATACGTTTTGCGTTTAGTAAGGATAACTATTTTATAAAAAACGACCAGGTTTGGTTTAAATTTATTTAATTACGGGTGTTGTTTTAGACTTATAATTTTATATTCTAATTGGGGTGTCTGAGGTATTGCGCTTAATCCGTTACACGTTGTATGTGAAGACGATGCACCTAGAATAAAATAAGTCTACCACAAAAAAATAAAAACAATTAAAAATGAAGCAATTACAGGTAAATCAATTATGTGATAGATACATGGTGCTCACATATTTACAAATATTGGAAAAGTAGATGATTTTTCTAGAATTTTAACAAATGTGTGAGTTACTGTAGTCACAGATTGTAAAAATCAATGTCATAAAAATTTTAAAAATATAAAATAAATTAGGAACCAGTTACACAACGCTTTGTCTTCTTCTTTCGAAAGTCAAATTACTGACGACTGAAAGAGAGAAATCGGTGTGTAACTATTCATCTGATATAATACGTTTATTAGTAAGGGGTTAGTGTAAAATAAGTTGTGATGACCATTGTGGGTAGCCCCTTAAAAAAAAAAAACGTGGTCGCGCTGGCCTGGTGAAGGTCGCGGGCATCTGTTGGATGCTGTAAGCACTGAACCGGCCGATGGCTAGAAAAGTCGGCAGTCGGCTGAATGATTTTTGATTTTTTGGGCTCAATTTCTGGCTACGCTATAAAAAAGTTTGTTTTCTCTGAAATCGAAGTCATGGCTTAATTTTTTTTGGCCCGAAAACCAATATTGTAAACTCACCCTGTGTGTTTATGTATTATTAGTCTATTTTCTTCCCGATATAAAAACTTGACACGGATTTACTTTACTTAGGAAAAATAAGAAACCGATGGCTAAGTTTGGATTTAATTAGGTACTTATAGATAAATATCAAACTGATGAATTTATATGAATTTACGAAAAAAAAATACGAACTAACTGATGACTAGGCAGCATGGTCTCTGACCCTAGCCTGTTCCACAAGGAACAAAAGTAAAAAAAAAAGTTACTTTGGTTAGTAGCAAAAGTTGTGTCCTTTTACTTTTACAATTAGTAATGTTAAAAGCCTTTTCAGAATACTGCTAGATGCTGCGGTAAAAAATCTGCATAATGAATATCTTTTTCAGTCGAACGACAAACATCTTGCCGTCGTGTGTTCACTCCTCGGCGTATCTAAAACTGAGCTGTCTCGATGGCTCACTCATAGAAGAATAGCGTCTGCACATGAGGTAATTATTTTGTATTTTTGATGTTAATTTTTTTGAAGCGAAAACCTTTACTTTTTACCAGACTGCGCCAGAAGGAGGGTTATGTTTTTCGAGTGTATGTATGTATGTATGTATAGGCGCATTAGGCATTTTTTGAGATTGGAAAAAACCATTCAACTCGCGCTACTGTTACCGTAAGCGACACCGCGCGTGTTTTGTTTATAAGATGATTAAAAAATACCCGCTTCGGATGTGTTCGGCTGTCTTCGGTATGTACTCGGTTTTAATGTATATCCGATATGTCAGTGAGTGATGGCAAAGTATTCTGTTTGTGTTGCCACTGCCATATTTTGAATTGGCCAAAGAGTCATGGACTTGAATATTGTATTAACAATATTGTGTTAAAAATAACGTAACACGAAAGACGTAAAAGTAACGTAACGTACGTTACGTTATTTTTTATTATCGTGTAATTTAATAAATTACATATAAATTAGATAAAAAAATTGTATTTCATAAGAGAGAATCATATTTAAAATTTCCCGAAGTTTCGGGTATAAAAAAAAATTCGGTTAAAGTTTCGGACTGCACCGAAAATGCCCATGAATATACCGAAAACCGACTACATTTTTAATGAGGGTTTCACAATACTAGTAATTTTATTTCTGTTTCTATGTTAAATCTACTTTTTAAAGTGAAATTCATTTAGCTTAGTATCTAGCGTGAAAATCAATTTTAACGGGCTTAAAAAAGTAGGTTCTGTCGAACCGTGTGTATGTAATATGTGATATCGCGTTTTACTGCGATATTATCAAAAACCACCTCCTGTAAGTGTTAGGGCCTGTGCACACCACGTTTTTTAAACGCGCCGTTGACGCGCGTTTTAGAAACGTGCGTCGATGGCGCGCTTTTATCCTACAGAGCAGTGCCTGCCAGTATCTGACTCGCGTGCGTATCGCGTCTGTATCGCTACAAACGCGCGTCAACGGCGCGTTTAAAAAACGTGGTGTGCACAGGCCCTTAACGGCACGTTAAAAAGAGCATGTTTCGGGTTCTCGACGTCATTCAGACTCAAACATACTAAACATACTGAAGGGATCTCCTTTCAGTTGTTAATGCGCGCATACACAACACAAGCTAAATTAACTTAATTTTTCTTTTTTTTTCTTCAGGTAATAGTATCCCGCATGGACGTCCAAAGGGCGTCATTTGCCCGCGACGCGCTCGCAAAGCGAATGTACGGCGAACTGTTCGCGTGGCTGGTACACGCCGTCAACAGGGCACTGGACACCGGACATGCTAAGAAACACTTTATTGGTTAGTTTACTAAACAGCGTGGCAGTAAGGGGCCATTCAAGTATTACGTAAGCAGTACAATGCGTCCTACGAAAGATGTGACTTGACCCCGCCTCCCCCGCCTCTTTCCGCCGCCCCTATGACGTCCGGTCCCGTCCCGCACTCGGACCTCATACCGCTAAAGATACCTAAAATCGTGTTCTGCGCAAGTCAAACCACGTGGTGTGTCAAGTCTCATCTTTCGTGGCACGCATTGTACAGGGGGGTGGGGGGGCTTTTGCTTTGCTTATTTTTGATGACATGGGGGGTGGGAGGGTCTGGATGGTGATTACGTCAGCAGTATTAATTATTTTACTTTTTCGGAATATCTACAAAATTTTGTCAATTTTGGTTTGAACACATAGGAAGTTGGCAACCCTACTTGTCCATGTTTGAAAACGGAACGCATTAACTGCTGCTTATGAATTAATAAAGAAACCAGAACACGTTGAAAAATGCATGTACAGACGCCAGCACATCAAGCTACTACAATCTGTCAAATTTCTTTAATAGATTTTCAACTTTATCGCTACAGCCTAAGGTTCAAATTTGATTGGAAAAATTTTACAGTTTCGGGTAGCTTGATGTGCTGGCGTCTGTACCAATGTTTACGTAAGCAAGGGAGGGGGGAGTAAGAGCTTTGCTTACTTTTGCTGACGAGGGGGAGGGGGTTAATGATTGCAAAAAATCTGCTTACGTAATACTTGAACGGCCTCTAAACAGCGTGGCAGTTTCCGCCGAAGGGTCGATGTGATTTTTCTTGCTACCTAACCTGCCATGATGGAAGTCTAGTATTCATGGATAAAAGTACTGTTGGACCAACTCTCAAATATGGAAATTAGCTGTTCCATATTATAAAGGATGATTTCTACCAAACGGCTCGCATCGCATCAGATCGGAACGGATATTACAATCTTTAAACGATATTAAATCGTGTACACAGTATTTAAAGTTTATATTACCAAGCCGCGCACAGCACCTTGACCGCGGACGTCTTCCGCGACACGCGATCGTAGCTGAATGTACGCTGCGACGCGCGTATATACGGCTCCGTTCGCCTGTCGTCGTATCCGATCGAATCCTTTCAGCTGTCGTCCAAATTTTTCTTTTCCTCTTCTGTTTTATGATTATTTTCTTCTTTTAATGCAATAGCCAATAATACTACGTCAGCTTCAACCTTTTTAAAAAATTAGAATACGTCAACACGGTAGGAATGAAACTATTTGACTAGGCGCAGAAACGGATACGTGCGCAAGCGACGTTCGGAGCCGATCGTATGCGTCAACATCCTGCCGGACGCGATCGTCTGTCGCCGCATCCGTTCGTATCCTTTCCGATCCGATGCGGTGCGAGCCGTTTGGTGGAAATCATCTTCTAAAGTGCAATACAACTAACAGTCGAAATGTATAAAAATTTTAATTGCGTCTAATATGACCCGTATTAGGCGCAATTAAATTTATTTTCTTTCAGAATTCAGAATAGATTTGTTTAAGAAAACAAGTTTTCTATAAAAAAAATCAAGTAAAAGTTAAACACAAGAAATAAATATACATGGAAAATATATCCGTCACGCCCACGCAATACGGCCACCGCTCAGCATAGTACTGCGACTCATGAGCAAAACTCGAATCGTCACTATATCTTTTGGTACAGACGCCAGCACATCAAGCTACCCGAAACTGTCAAATTTTCTCAATCAACTTTGAACCTTAGGCTTTAGTGATAAAGTTGAAAATCGATCAAATAAATTTGACAGATTGTAGTAGCTTGATGTGCTGGCGTCTGTGCAACCATTTATTCATACTAAGGGTACTGAACTGCTACAAATCCATGGTTCACTTTCCCTCAAATGTAATGTAACTTTTATCCCATACTAGCTGGCACGGCCAATTTTGAACCGCCTCAGAATCAATGTATGACAAAATGAATTATCTTCATTATTTTTTTTCTCGTGAATGTTTCGCATGATTTAATATTTATTCTGCTGTTCGGGGCGGAGAAAACTCCAGCAATTCAAAGATCATAAAAATCAGTCCAGCCGTTATTGAGTTATAAATGGTGTAACCAAACCGACTTTGTTTTGTTTATAGTATAGATTTTGACCTTTGTCCCCAGGTGTCCTTGACATCTACGGTTTCGAAACCTTCGAGATAAACTCCTTCGAGCAGTTCTGTATAAACTACGCGAACGAGAAGCTTCAGCAACAGTTCAATTCCCACGTTTTCAAGTTAGAGCAAGACGAGTATATTAAGGTAAAATTAGTAGAATTTTATAAAAGGCTTAAATAAAGCTGTAAATAAACAGTTCATTTTTGCCCACTGAACATCATCACATTCTAAATCACAACAAAAAAATCTTTAGTTTAGCCAGAGTTTATTAATGTTACAGAACACCTTTATTAATGTTAAAACATACTTTCCTATAAACAGGAAGAAATCTCCTGGAAGATGATAGAATTCTACGACAACCAGCCCTGTATTGACCTGATAGAAGACCGCCTGGGAGTGCTGGCGCTTCTAGACGAACAATGCCGAGTGCCCGGCGGAAGCGACTCCGGGTTTGTGGCCAAGTTGCACCAGTCTTGTGCCGGCTACCACCACTTTATGAAGCCCAGGTTCGGGAACCAAGGTGAGCCATCATTTCAGCTGCAAGACTGCTGGACAAAGATCTCTTCAGTCTTACGTTGTTCAACTCGATTTTTGGGTAGTGTTATCAGCCACGCTGGGAAGATCGTCACTCCACCCTCCACCTACCCTGAGTATTATTATTACCCCCCCTTTTTTCATGGTGGAAAATCATCAAATGACCCCCTCCCGCTCTGGGTGGAGCGGAAGGGAGTGTGAAACTCTTGCTGACTAAAACCCACCCGTGTTCCTTCCTTAGCCCTTTATGTTCCGGGCCAGCGGTAACCCTTTCGGACAATCCCGCTGACCCGGCAGGCTTCGGCCCTAAGGGCCCCTTGATGCTGACATTATTACCCTGACTATGCATCTTGACAATGTTAGCTAATTGGAAATAATATATTGCCTTCGGGCAATATAAGCCCACTTGACACTGCTTCAAAAAAAGTGAAATTGTTAATTCAATTGAATGTTCTTTCATGTTACGTGATATCTCAAAAATGTTAGTGTTTTATTGTCTTATTATGGTGAATAATAAAACGCGATAATTTTACAGCATTTCAACATCCACTTCACACTGCTTTTCTTCCACAGCCTTCATAATCAAGCATTTCGCGGACAACGTAGAGTACCAATCAGGGGGCTTCCTCGAGAAGAATCGAGACACAGTGTCTGAGGAACAGCTGGAATGCATCAAGACCGCGACCAGCTGTCGTCTGATCCACACCATCTTCGCGGATAGAACGGTGGAGGTGTCTGCTTCCGCTACCCTCCCGCCGCCTTCCAAGAGGAGGACCACGCCCTCCGTGCCTGTCGGCAGTCTCACAGTAAGTTCCGTAAAAAGAACAGCAAAATGAAGCTGGTTTGCCCAAAGTAGGCCGAGTTTCATTGAGGTTGTATGTTGATTAAAATACGATTCGCGACCGTGTATTTTACGCGCTGAAATGCACTCTGATGAATTCTCAATGCTGGGCTCAACACAGAGTTGTAAATACGGTGCTCGAAAAAAAATCGTCGCGTCAATAAATCGCTCGTGCGTACTTAGGCCCCAGCAACCCCAAACCATGTTAGCAATATTTCCGCACACCAACCTCTTTGTCCACAGCAACCGCCTCGCCGCGCTTCCGGCCAGAAACACACAGTCGGTTCCCAGTTCCGTCAGTCACTGTCAGCTTTGATGTCAACGCTGTCGGCGACGACCCCTCACTACGTGCGCTGCATCAAGCCGAACGACACCAAGGAGCCCTTCATGTTCGACAGCGCCAGAGCCGTCAACCAGCTCAGGTATAGGAAACAGAAGGATTAATTATTAAATATGACCATAATGGGCATAATGACATTTAAAGGATCGTATTAATGTGACCGTTTTTTTTGAGGGGCCTGTGGCTAAATAATAACAGCCGCACAGCTCGATCGGTCAGGTTAAGCTACGCTTGCCGCGGTTGGTCTGTGGATGGGTGACCATCCTTACATATCGTGACCCCTCCGTGCCTCGGAAAGCACGTTAAGCCGTTGGTCTCGGCTGCCATTCGTGGAACTGACAGTCGTTACGGGTAGTCAGAAGCCCGAAAGTCTGACAACCAGTCTTATCAAGGGGTATCGTATTACCCAGTTACTGGGTTGTGGAGGTTAGATAGGCAGTCGCTCCATATAAAATACTGGTATTCAGCTGCATCCAGTTAGACTGGAAGCCGACCCTAATATAGTTGGGAAAAGGCTCGGCAGATGATGATAAATGTGACCATTTTGGCGAATTGCTGTGGTCGTGCATAACACACTAGCAATCTCAATTTGAATCATTTTATAGGATACTGCGAATCCATTGCTTCATATGTTCGAAAAATGTGTCTGCTCACCAACGAAAACAACGCAATGAATGTTATTGATGCTGGTAGTGTGTTACGCAGTTACCCCGATCATAGTGACAAGTCTATTAAGCTACTCTGCTGCAAGTATCTTTTGGCGCGCAAATAACGATGACGAAGGAGCGTAGATACCTATTTATGAGTAGAGCAGCTATTTACATATGACCATACATGCGTCCCGTTCAGCTTTTAATTGTTTGTGATAATACCAAGAATTACGTTCAATTACGTTCGAATTTTTATGCATATTATATGCATAAAAATTGTGCGCTTAACTGCGCAAAAAAATTAGAGTGCACAAAAGTAGAGCTGAATTCAGATTGCGGCAAAGTTCGGCGCGATCTCCGAAATATACAGTGAAACCTGGTTAAGTGAGACATCAAGGGACTTGCAAATTTGTCTCACTTATAGAGGTATTCCACTTACCCAGTGTCTCAGATATCCAGGTATAAATAAATATCGGTCTCATTTACAGAGGGTTCCATTAACAGAGGTCAGAATACAGGTTATGTCAGTTATAGAAGTGCGATTATTTAATAAAAAACGTATTATGTAAACATTATACGTGATCTTTATTGGGAATCAAAAAAAAGATAATAAAGGTAATAAACAAAAATATTCAAGCAAGTTTTTTTTTTATAAATAGTACAAAAATGTAAACAGAATATCAATTATAAAAATCTGTCATTTTAGTTTGCCTTTTGGAAGTACTTATTCTTTTGTTTTTTACAGAGCGTGTGGTGTACTGGAGACAATTAGGATATCAGCCGCGGGCTTTCCATCAAGATGGCTGTATCAAGATTTCTTCTTTAGGTACGTAAATGATTATATTTTTGAAGTGAAAACTTCTTTAGCGGCGTTGTACACTTTTTTGTAATTTGTAAAAAATGTTAAACTCGCATCAGGACACGTGACCTGATCGTAAATTCTTAAGACGGATGGCCGTAGCCGGTACCGCGCGTGTTTTGTTTATAAGACGATTCACAAAATGCACACGTAATTGTTCAAGTTTTCACTTCTGTCGGCACTCCCGGAGTGCCACTGTTTTTTTTTTTGTTTGGACGTTAAAAACATTCAGATACTTAAACATCCTGTCTGGTTGATAATTTTATTACAGGTTGTAATATTGAAAACATTGACTTCCCTTCCAGGTTGTTAAAGAAACTGTGAATAGAAACGGCTATCACTGTAGAAACAATCCCAAAATAATTAAGAAATCAGTTCTTTATTTTTTCATAACTATCCAATAGGGCCTATTGGATAGTTATGAAAAAATAAAGAACTGATTGGGATGGGAACCAGGGATGGCGAACCAGTGGCACGCGTGCCATTGATGGCACGCGACAAATTATTTTGCGCACGCCTTCGATCGAAAAAGTACCTACGTAATACACTGAAATTTAACAAACGAACGCGTTTGAGCCTACTTTACGGAGTGAGTAGGCGCGGTGTAAGGAGCAGCAGGCGGGAAGCGCGGAATCGATAGTATTGTTTTATAATTTTCCCTGTAATCACAAAAAAAATGGCACATCTATGACCTCATCAAACATTTCTTTACAAAAAATGGCACGTTGATCCATAAAGGTTCGCCACCCCTGCAATAGGCAATCAGAATGGAATAGGAATGATAGCTAATATTAGAACAAATAATGTAATATCACGAAATGCATAGTAAAACGAAATAATCGAAAAAAATCAGTAAAAATCAATGGAAATTTTCTAAGCTGCACACTTTAAAAGTTTTTGGTGGGGATTATTCTTGTCTTTGTCGCGCGGTAGGTACTGACAATGTATGGCGCTTGTATGAAGTTACATAGTCGTGACGTCACTACTATGGTAGTGCCGTCTTTGTCTAGCAATTATTTTAAAACGTTTACAACTAGGCAATTTTAAAATTTTTAGTCTTTTTGTAGTATTGTTTACACTATTTGCAAGCAAATATTTTTTTGATTTTATAATATTAAAGTTGACATTTTGATGAGATTCCTTTGTTCACAAATTAAACTAAATTTAAGTTCAGTGCAACTTTTTCTTTCCTGACACTACTCCATATAAGTTTAGACGTGGTTAAAAACTTGCCTACTAAAATTACGTCAATTAACGTCATAGCTAATTTGACAGGACTAAACTAATATTTATCTTCTGTCCTTTTCTTAATGAAATAAAAAGAAAAAGATGCAATGAACTTAAATTTAGTTTAGTTTGTAAACAGGAGAATCGACGCCATTATCTCTATTAATAAAACGAATGAGAATTATTAAGACGGTAATCTGCTGCTCGAATGATCGAAGGTCTTCAGTTTCGAAACCATCTTCTTTATCCGTCATTGTCTATAGCAAAACTGAAGTATTACAGAAAGTATATCTATTTATTTACACACAATTTCGTCCACCAGGTATCGTCTCCTATGTCTATATAAAGAAATAGACCGCGACAACATTAAGGCCACTTGCGGCCGCATACTGGCGCGCCACGTGAAGGACCCCGACAAGTACCAGTTCGGAGCTACCAAGATATTCTTTAGAGCCGGACAGGTAACCAATCTAAAGCAGTACGGTTATGGAAAGACTTGCCCGTGTCGGTAAGGCGTGCTCAATCTTTGTCCACGTTTAAAATTATGGTAAAAAAAGCACTTCCTCTCTCCTTAAACATCATCATTATATTTTCTTTGCTCCTGTTTCATTTTTATTATTATATGGATATATTTATATGTATGTGTATATATTTATTTAGATTAGTATAATATACTTTATATATGTATTTATTGTATTATGTAAATGGTACACCATGGACTACCTACAGTATTTGTCTGTCCTTACCCTTTTTAAATCCATCCTAAGGTTGTCTTTAAAAGATCGCTATTGTGTCACCCTTTGTACAGTTTCTATATTTATGTCTGTAATTTATATGGTGTACATAATAGAGTATTCTATTCTTTTCTATTATATTGTAAAGCCTCAGATTTCTAGTCATGTGGTAAATCTGGGCAGATTTGGATTTATATCGTCAGGGTAAGATGACTAAAACCAAAAGGGTCGTTGCAAAACGATAATGTCACAATCTAATATTACCTAAAACAAAAACGAAAACGTGCCCTCGGCGCCAAAGTCTGTCATGTAGTCGAACCGTGGCGTGCTGGGCACATTTTGGTTTGTCATCTATACACAACTGTAGCGGTCAAAAGGTTAAATATCGGTTTAGAATTGTCTTAGATTTTTCTGACACATGACTAGAGTCGAAAAGTAGGTTTAACGTTTAGCGGGTGCAGCGGAACACCATTTTGACGTAACGTCAGGTCCAGGCATCTGTCAAAGAGCCTATATTTTCTTTAGTCATGACTGAATGATGAACGAATGAATGAATCGAATAATGAACGTCATCATATATTTCATATTCATTGTCGAAATGGAAGACCTCTTGTTAAAGTGGTGCCAACTGGTGTCGTAAATTTTCCCGAAAACCCCCATTACTCCAGTTACGTGTATGATATAATGCAAAATGGTCACTATAATATTAAAGTTTTCTCACATCACCAGGTGGCGTACTTAGAAAAGATCCGCGCGGACATACAACGCGATTACTGCGTGCGCGTACAGAGTTGCGTGCGTCGGTTCATCGCGCGACGCAAGTACCTGAGGATAATGAGTGCGTTGAGGGCGCTGCAAGCTCACGCCAGAGGTTACCTGGCGAGGAGGTAAGGCAATGACAACAACTGTCATCATCTCCCTAGCCTTTTCCCAACTATGTTGGGGTCAGCTTCCAGTCCAACCGGATGCAGCTGAATACCAGTACTTTACATGGAGCGACTGCCTACCTGACCTCCACAACCCAGTTACTGGGTTGGTACCCCTGGGTAAGACTGGTTGTCTTACTTTCGGGCTTCTGACTACCCGTAACGACTGTCAAAAGAAAAATGGAAATTTAGACTAGGAGGTGCAAACTTTTTTCGGGATAGCTAGTGTATTTATAACTGCGAATATCCCAAACAACGATGCGCTTCGGGTATCACTCGTATCTTTAGAAATAAAAGTATGGAATCGGAATATTATCGGTGACTACCGATTGACTGAGAAATGCTGCAAATAATTGTGTCGTCTAATTTCAAATGCCGTCACATCCATATAAGTCAATTTTACAGTAGAGTTAAAATATGTGTCAGTAAGGCTACCTTAATAAAATTAATGCCATAAAATTAGATGACTTTTTAAAATTAAATAAAACAATAATATAATTCATATTTATATAATTCAATAGCAAAATAAGCATATTTTCGTCCTGAAAAATAGGAAATAGCGGATTTTGATATTCAATTCGAGATCTGGCGGCTTTTGATAATAAAGTGCTGGATCTAGCTGCCTTTGATACTAACTTTAAACTGTAGTACCATGTACACAGGTGTTCTAAAATGAGTGGTAGAAGAAAGAAGTTTGTTACCATATTATTCTTAGCCTTTATTTTTATAACGTGGGTAGGCAGCTAGGTAAGGAAAAGAAATTGTAGGAAGAATTAAGATTTAAGACAAATATTTATTGGATAAAACATAAAAAAAATAGATAGAACGTTTCGTTAATCTTATGAACTACACAAAATTTTCAGATTCTTCCAAAGGAACACAGGGATAAATTCGATATTCCGAGATAAATCGGTCATTATTTATAGGAGAAAACAATAAAAAATCACAACACGAAAACACCAAACAATTAATTAAGACGCCATTAATCGCCATGACAGTTTTGCAATAATTCTCTGCTCTGATTGGTCGGTATGGATATGGCGGCGTTTGAAAAAGGCCCGTCATGGATGTGGCGGGTTTTGAATTAAATTACTGTTTTAATTTGCTATTTTAGTAGGGATCTGGCGTAGTTTGCTTGTAAAAAGTATAGTAGACACATACAGGTCAAGATTGACTATACCATAGAGTAAAAATATTTATTTTTCTTAAAACTGGATCTAGCGGTGTTTGAAATTAGACGACACAATTGCAGAATTTACCAAATAAACGCTTTTAGTAAGACACAAGAGAGGTATTTTTTCAGATAATTAAAACACGCGTTTTCTATATAAAAACGTTTAATACAGAATGTATTGAAAGGCATCAATTTGTTAATAAAAAAACTCGATTATGTTGATGCAGCTGTTCCTTACTAAAATATATTCTTATATTGAACCGATTCAACTCCTAAAATTAAAATTCACTTTGTACCTCTTAAACTCACTTCTCATCCCAACAGACGAGCCCAAGAAATCCGACGCAAACGTGCAGCCATCAAAATCCAACGCAACATCCGCGGCTGGCTAGCAAGACTGAAGTACCAGAGAGTACGTCGCCTAGCCATCGGGTTACAAGCCCACGCCAGGGGTTACATGGCTAGGAACCTGTATAGAGACCGCAGGAAGGTCAAAGCGGTGAGTTACACGTTGGTTACTAGTGGTTACGTTGCCTAGCCATCGGGTTACAAGCCCACGCCAGGGGTTACATGGCTAGGAACCTGTATAAAGACCGCAGGAAGGTCAAAGCGGTGAGTTACACCTTGGTTTATAGTGGTTACAATGCCTAGCCATCGGGTTACAAGCCCACGACAGTGGTTACATGGCTAGGAACCTGTATAAAGACCGCAGGAAGGTCAAAGCGGTGAGTAACACCTTGGTTACTAGAGGTTACGTTGCCTAGCCATCGGGTGACAAGCCCACGCTAGGGGTTACATGGCTAGGAACCTGTATAGAGACCGCAGGAAGGTCAAAGCGGTTAGTTACACCTTGGTTACTAGTGGTTACGTTGCCTAGCCATCGGGTTACAAGCCCACGCTAGGGGTTACATGGCTAGGAACCTGTATAGAGACCGCAGGAAGGTCAAAGCGGTTAGTTACACCTTGGTTACTAGTGGTTACGTTGCCTAACCATCAGTTTACAGGCACACGCTAGAGTTGCATGTGTATAGAGAACGGAGGAAGAACATTCAAGGTATTGTAACGTAATAAATAGGGAAAAATGTACCAATAATACCAAAACTGGTAGGTCTGTACTTAAAATTAAAATGTATATTTAATTCTCAGGTCATCACAATACAACGGTACGCGCGTGGCTACCTCGCGCGTAAACGTGCCAAGAGGCTGAGGAGACAGATTGTGATTGCGCAAGCTTCTGTAAGTATAATAAAATCATATTATGAGAAGAAAGTATAGCGAAAGTATAGTAAAATAAAAATACATACGCAATAACGTCCAGCAAAAAGAACGAAATGAGAAAAACATTACTCTTCCTTTGGGGGCGTTCAAGTATTACGTAACGCAATTTGGGGGGAGGGGGGGGTCTTGTAAAACGTTACGATGCGTTACAAGGGCGGGAGGGGGGTTCGAACAACGCGTTATGTAACATTGTTTTATTTATTTAAATAAAAGACTAGGGAATTAAAGTTAAGTAAAATAAACAATATACGCATGCATTCTGATTTAGAAATCTCTTATCTCATTTATTATTACCGTAAACGCGATTAAAACAATAATAAAGGTATTTTAGCGACTTTCCGGTAGATACTTTGCGCAACTAAATCGTGACTTTTAGGTAAAAATGGTCACTTGGGTGTTACGTAATCTTTAGGGTACAGAAAAACGTTACGGCGCGTTACATGGGGGGGAGGGAGGGTCAAAAATCTTCAAAAATTGCGTTACGTAATACTTGAACGCCCCCTTTGGGTGTCGCCGAAATCGGGTAAAAAAGGCTGCATTACAAATCAATGGGCTTAAATTGATCGCATAGGAAATAGCTTTTCAAATGTTGTTGGATACCACGTGGTCAGTTTGTGCTACGCCGTAGCAAAGAGCAAGCTACGCCGTAGCTAAGCGCGTAGCAACATACCGACGCTACGAGTATTTTTCCTTTTGAGTGTTTTACGCATTCGTACCGTGACAAACTCGAGATTCTGTTACTGAACCGTAGGGTTCTGTGGCCGATTCATTGTTATTGTTTTTTTTTTTCGATTAATAAATTCTCAAAAGCTTTCTATAGTCTGAATTTAAAGTTGATAGAAGTAGGTTCGCTCCCTATATACATATACAGGGTGAATTTTCCAAGAGGGCGTGAATGGCCAAATCCGAAACTTTTCGCTATTCCTCATAGTTTCAGATTTGGCCATCCACGCTCACTTGAAAAATTCATCCTGTATATTACATAGAAAGAAAAAAGAAAGAAAGAAGAAGTATTTATTGCGACTCGTACAGGAAGATCACAAACACTAAACTAAACAGCAAAATAAACATACAACAACAACAACAAAGGACTCAAAAACATAACTGACGAGCTGTAGGTGTACAGTGAAATATGCACTACGAACACCATCCTTACTACTAGTCCTTACTACTAGGATATAAAGGCGCTGTCAATGTCAAATTGTTGGTTGACTGTACTATTCTCCTCTGCTTGCTCCATCGTTAAAAACAAGCGTATTAAAACCATTTTCCTCCACACAGATCCGGCGCTTCCTCGCCCGCCGCCAATACAAGCGCCTGCGCATCGAGGCTCGCAGTCTGGATCACGTGAAGTCGCTCAACAAAGGCCTGGAGAACAAGATTATCAGTTTACAACAGAGGCTGGGGGCTGCCATGGAGAAGAATAAAGGAATCGAGCCGCTATTGGCGCAGATTGCGGATTTGAAGTTAGTAATATACAGGGGAAAAATTATTAAGTATAAAGGATTATTTTCACTAAACGGCTTGCACCGCATCGGATCGGAAAGGATACGAACGGATGCGGCGACAGCCAATCGCGTCCGGCAGCATGTCGACGCATACGATCGGCTCCGTACGTCGCTTGCGCACGTATCCGTTTCTGCGCCTAGTCAAATAGTTTCATTCCTACCGTGTTGACGTGTTCTAATTTTTGAAAATGGTTGAAGTTGACGTAGTATTGTTGGCTATTGCATTAGAAGAAAAACAAAATAATCGTATAACACAGAAGAGGAAAAGAAAAATTTGGACGACAGCCGAAAGGATTCGATCGGATACGACGACAGGCGAACGGAGCCGTATATACGCGCGTCGCAGCATACATTCGGCTACGATCGCGTGTCGCGGAAGACGATCGCGGTCAAGCTACTGTGCGCGGCTTGGTAATATAGACTTTAAATACTGTGTACACGATTTAGTATCGTTTAAAGATTGTAAAATCCGTTCCGATCCGATGCGATGCGAGCCGTTTGGCGGAAATCCACCTCAAGTAAATGCCAACCTGTCGTAACAGTCCAGTACCCGAATTGCGTAACACTATCAGTAGCAATGGGTTTCATATTGACAGTTCACCAACATTTATTGCGTTATTTACGTTGTCGAGCATACAAATTTTTCGAACATATGAAGCATTGTATTAACAATATCCTTTAAAATGATTCAGATTCTAATTGATGGTGTGTTATGCGTCAGCATCATCCGAAGGGGCCCATCAGGGCCGAACCCTGCCGGGTCAGCGGGATTGTCCGAAAGGGTTACCGCTGCCCCGGAACATAAAGGGCTAAGGAAGGAACACGGGTGGGTTTTAGTCAGTAAGAGTCTGACACTCCCTTCCGTTCCACCCAGAGCGGGAGGGGTCATTTGATGATTTTACACCATGAAAAAAAAAAGAAAAAAAATGGTGTGTTACGCAATGAGGGTGCTGGTCATGAAATGAGAGAACGAGAACGAACGATACTTATTTACCGTCGTAGTCGCACATTTATGATCGCAACTGACTTCCCGTCTTATTAAAAAACGCGTTCTATAATTTTAGACTTAGTCTTAACCTGCAAGACACTGTATTTTAAACTTTATTCCGACGAACGTAAAGTTCTTAATGCAAAATTGACAACTTCGACTCGGGTTCAATGTCTGTTTTTGTAATAAGAACGTCATCTTTGTCTAATTACCGCCCATTGTGTCACCCTTTGTAAAGTTTCTATATTTATATCTGTAATGAGGGTTTTCTGAAATGACGTTCGCTAGGTGGCAGCACTGACACGTCAGGTCCAGGCATCTGTCAAAGAGCCTATATTTTCATTAGTCATGACTGAATGATGAACGAATGAATGAATCGAATGATGAACGTCATCATATATTTTATATTGGAAGACCTCTTGACAAAGTGGTGCCAACTGGTGTCGTAAATTTTCACCAAAACCCCCATTTATTGGTGGTGTGTTGACTTGGTTTAATTTTAGAAGTAAAGAATCTTGTAGATCATTTTGAGGCTGAATGTTACCGTCTAAATTCCTGTAAACGTGCTTATTAATTTCCCTCATATTTCCAAAAGCAATGAATGCAAATAATATTACTTTATGAAATTAGTGTACCCGCTGCTAAGAAAATGCAAGGAAAAATGGACCAACAGTAGTAAAACTTCAAACCACACAACTATTTTATTTACTGACAATTTATAAAATTATAACCTTTCTTCCACAGAGCAAAATTAGAAGTCCTAAAACTAGTAGAAATAGAAGTAAAAACACTCCGAGTGGACATATTTAACAAGAACGATCTAGTAGCCTCTCTGCAAGAAGAGCTCGCGAAAGAAAAAGATACCAACAAACAGCTGATACAGGAGAAGAAGGCGATAGAAGAGCAGTATAAGAAGGACAGAGTATCGTGGGAGGGAGAGAGTGAGAAACTGGAGAATGAGTTGAAGAGTGTTAAGGAGCAATATGATCTGGCGATTGAAGGTGAGTTTTAAAAATACTTTTTGCAGATAAATGAACAACAAAAATCGACGAATAATTCAAAAAGCGGGTCTCCACTATAAAAACTGTTAGTTATACAGTAAGAGCATTTTATTTCCCTCCAAATACACTAGAGTTGGTTTTGATACTTAATATTTTACTTTGGGACAAAGCTCCATCCATTCTTAGTTTCTAGCAAACAGGTTTTAAAAGAAAATGGCACTTTTGGTCTTCAGGTTCGTGGGTCCCAGGTCATTTGACGTGTTGTTGCGTTTTTCTATTAAGAAATTCTCAGTACTTAGTTTGAATTTGTGTCAGGATAATGAAAAAATAAAGTTAAAAAAAAAAAGAAATACAACGAAAATATACGAAAATCGGGTCTCCACTATAAAAACTGTTAGTTATACAGTAAGAGAATTTTATTTTCCTCCAAAAACACTATATTTGGTTGTGACACTTAAAAAAATACATTGGGGCAAAGCGGCATACAGTGGTCGTTTTCCTTTAAAACCGATTTTTTGGAGCAATGTTCAGTCATGAGTGTTATTGTATTGGCAATAATTTCGCTTCAGGCATGATTATCGTGTTGTCCAAGTAACTGGGTTGTAAAATATTGGTATTCAGCTGCATCCGGATAGACTGGAAGCTGACCACAACATGTAGTTAAGAAAAGGCTCAAGAACGCGGAACTCAAGTATTAAAGAAAAAACAGCCAATTTCCAATAACATCGTTATTTTATCCTTGATCTAACTATTCTTGTTTTAAAGTATATCTTCATGTAAGTAAACTTTATCTTCAATTTTATTATGATAATCACTATGACTCGCTTTTGTCCGACTAAGAATTTAAAGAATTGATTAAACAGATATTAAGAACATTAACAATGAAAAACGATTAACCATCTTGTTAGGGGCCGTCCATTATACACGTGATGTTTTTTTTTGCATTTTTAATCTGTCCCCCTCCCTCCCCCTTGGTGATGTTTGCGACTAACCCAGGGGGGGTTAACCCATATCACGTGTATTTTTTAGTATACAAGGTCACACTACAAGCCGCTTTCGATTTTGTACGCGTTTGACGAAAAAATAAATACGCGTAACGCCGCTTTTCGGTTCAATATCGCGCGTTTGCCGAAAAAATAAATACACGCGTGATATATTACTACACGCCCCTCCCCCCTTGTGATATTTCGTGATTTTTATGGACCCCCCCCCTTCGACCCTCACGTGATTAATGGACCTTATAGGTTAAATAGAAATGTATGTGCTTAATATATAAATTTAATTGTGTCGAAATAGGTCTAAGTTGCAAAAAGTTATTATTAAGAACATTTTCATTTTGAAAACTGGTCACAAATATCCTCTAAAATGTCCAAAACATTTTTGTGTTTACGATCCTAAAAATAAGTTTGATAAATGTATTGATAAAACCAAACATTCTGTTAGATAACACGTTGATAAATGATTGATAACGAAAATGTTAATTACTTTCATGTTCCATCGATTTCGATACAGCAGTGCTGGCAAATATTTTGGCGTACGCGCAAAAATACACGTGTTGCATATTCTTTTGAAATAAGTGAAGTTTTTTGAGAAATACAGTGTTTTTTTGATAATGTGACGAATAATATGCATACTGTAATATTCGAGTTTTAAAAGTTATTTGAAAATGTGTGTGTGTGGTAATGTTATGATATGTAGTTGCTAGAGTAGGGAGTTGTTTACACTAACTCTTCATCCCAACTTAGCGTAGGGCGACGCCTTCTTAAATTTTTGGCCTTCAAAATTTAAAGCCTACTTTGATTAGTTTTGATCTTATGAGAGTTAATATTTTATTGTGTGTTAATCCATACTAATATTATAAATGCGAAAGTGTGTCTGTCTGTCACCTCTTCGCGCTTAAACCGATGAACCGATTTAGATGAAATTTGGTATAGAGATAGTTTGAGTCCCGGGAAAGGACATAGGATAGTTTTATGCGCCTGAAACCGCGGGGCGCTGCTAGTTTAATATAACCGACACCAAGAAAAGAATAACGCAGATTTTTGTATGTATGAGTGGAGTTGTTTAGTTCAGTTAACTGTCCATTATGATTCTGAATAATGTTATCCTTTTATGATTCTGTCAAAGTGACCTTTTTAGGTCCCCTGCTAATAACGTATTCTCTATGACACAATGAACGAAACGGCGCCGAAGTTGGCGTGGTTTGAACTGTCAAAATACCACGGTTGACAACCGTACGTGGTTTGCATGTGGTAAGATTACGCGGGGAGTAATAATTACCATTCAGAATTGGGGCCCAGGTATAAATAGTATGCATGTCACATCATCATCATCATCAGCCTATAATGTTCCCACTGCTGGGACACAGGCCTCCTCTCAGTGAGAGGGAGTGGGCCGTAATCCACCACGCGGGCCCAGTGCGGGTTGGTAGATGTCACATGTCTTCGAATTTTTGGTTCTAGGACATGCCGGTTTCCTCACGATGTTTTCCTTCACCGTTTTGTGAGCAGTGGTGATGAAATAATTTACACAAAGTAAAGCGCCTGTCTGGGTTCGAACCTACGACCTACAACTCGTAAGTCGCGGCCGTTACCACTTGGCCACCACTGCTCACTCACGCATGTCACATAATTAGCTTTAAACTTGGTCACTTACACCGAAAAGTGACCAACAAAGAAAAAACTAAAGTGTAAGTGATGGAATAACAATAATAATGACAATGTTAGTGTCGGAAGTGATAAGTGACGTGCCTAACAAGCACTATGAAAGTAGCAAAAATTATGACAATACCCTGGTGGAGTGGTCGCAGGAGTTCAAAAATCGAGCGCAGTTATGGAAAGGTACTTCAAATATTATGATCAATAATATTTTTTAGTTTTCATAAGCCATTTGAATGGTTTGCCTCAAGTAAACAGGATAAAAATGGTTATAAAGGTGGAATAGGATTGAAGGAAAAGCTTCTTTATATCCCATAAAAAATGCATATTGTTTAAGAGCAATGTTTATACCAATAAGGCGATTCGCACACTGCACCGCATTACGCAGCGGGGTGCGGGAAACGGAGTCAAAGCCCCGCACGAAAGCGAGTTTTTATTGAATTTGTGTGTAAAATATCAAGCGCCGGGCACGTTATCCTGCGGCCCGTCGCGTGGCGCGTTATAGTGTGAGATCCGCCTTAGCTGTAAGTTTCCCCGAACATAATAAAATAAAAATGTATAATAAAAAAGGTAAATAATTGAAAGAAGACAAAGGAAAACTGTTTTTGTGACTTATACACGAAGATCACAAACTAAACTAAATGTATTCATAAAAACATAAAAAACAAAATGACATGTTATTACAAAAAAAAAACTGAAAGTACGAGGCCAAAGGGCTCCTATCTCCGCATAATGCTGCGACATCACAGCGCTGGTAGAGTCGTTCCGGCTGAAGTCACGGGCGTTTCCAACTCCGTATTACTTACGGACATAAGATTAGTTCGGGGATCGAACTAAGAATGAATGATACCACGATTTGACAGTTGTCCTTACTCCCGTTGCGTTTTTGCCTGTCGAAAAAGTTAATTAATGGGATGTAGGGTTCATTTCGAAGTATCGAATTACTTTCGGACGGTCCGTCATCTTCGTTGACGGACTTACAAATTAGGCCTCCCGGATCATACTTAAAATTGTTTTTTTTTTCCACAGAACGCGACAAACAGCACGAACAGGAGAAAAAGGCGCTGAACGCAGAATTAGAAGCAGAGAGACAGAGTCGACAGAAGTTGTTGTCAGCGCAATATGAGTTGCAGGAGAGGATCGACTCTTTGCAGAGGTGAGTTAAACTCATGGCACACTATAGGCACCGCAACGGCACCGTTCCAACCCAGCAATTAACTTGTCATTCAAATTAGAGCATTAAATCGTGTGTCGCATAACATGTTTCATAATTTCAATATGAAAAAGCCAACGACTCGCAGCCCGCGCGCTGCAAGCGAGCGAACCGCCTGCATACTGCGCGCCGACTCCGAGTCGCCAGCGAAACAACGTCAAACACACAAACACCATATAACCGCTCTGTTGTCGCGAAATCTAAAGATCGGTAACAATTGCAAAAGTCATTGTGTCTCATACTGACAGTTGAGCTATTAACAATTGTGTTCGCTGTGACAGCAAGCTTGCACCTCGCGGATGACGCGTAGTTAGCGCGCTGGCGGCTAGCCGTTACGTAAATTCGAGGCGACGCCGTGCTGCAGCTGTGCAGTTGCGATGCCGGTATAATGTGCCATGACCTTTACAGTATTAATAATACCAGTCTACTACTATCCCACTTCTGGGCTCAAGCCTCTTCTCATACAGAGAAGACACGAGCATTGATCACTACGCTCGCTCAAAGCGCAGGCCACACTGGGAACGAAGCTAAGTTCGTTAAGCTTCGCTCATGTAGCTACCACGTGTTTGCATACTTCGGTTCACACCGCGATCTGTGAACGTCGAAGTGTGAAAAGCGGTAGCCTGTGTGAACTAACAACATCAAGTGTTGGGAATTGAACCTAACACAAAACCTTGCGCGTGGCCTGCACGCGTAGGCAGCGTGATTAGCAAGTCATCGGCAAGCTGAGGCGCGGCGCGGCGGCGACACGGCTCGGCCCGATGACTACTCGCTTCCACGAACTCCACCGCGACGGACGAGGTCCTAACTTAATTTACTGTTTGTCCGGAAGTTTATTTTACTAATAAGAACGGAAATAAAAACCATTGCCCCTAAAAAACAGTCCACTATTTTATTGCTCCCCGCGCTAACATTGATCCGGCTCGAAGGACCAGTAATGAAAGAGTACTGTAATTGTTCCCCGCGCTAACATTGGTCCTTCGAGCCGGATCAGTGTTAGCACGGGGAGTAATGAAAGAGTTGACGGTATTTTGGGGGCAATGGTTTATTGCCGATCTTCTTTAGATAAACTTTCCCGGACAAACAGTTAAGTTAAGAGTATCGTCCGTCGCGATGGAGTCCGTAGAAGCGAGTGGTCATCGGGCTCAGCCATGTCGTTGCCGCACCGCGTCTCAACTCGCCGATGATGCGCTGAACACGCTGTCTGCGCGTGCAGACCGCGTGCAACGTGCTGTGTTGGGTTCGATTCCCAACATCAAGAAAAAAACTTGCCTTGAGGTTGGGTACCGTCCAAATAAGAGCCATAACTGAACTATATTAACATAAATCTTTTAATTACAGTAAACCAGCACCCAAGGAGCATAGAAGATCATTATCAGATGCCAGCGACAAATCGCAACAAGAAACCACGGTTGAAGATGTAAGTTTTTTACTGATTTCGCATAATAATATTATTCCGACCCATGGTTAAACTTAAAAGCATTTATTTCAATTAAACCATTTACAGGCACTTTTGAATTGTCAAGAAGTCGGTCATTCAGAAAATATGAAGCTAGTTGCCCATTCCAAAGCGTAGGTACCTATGGAAAAGAACGGGCAAGAAACTCCATGGACACTTTTTTAAATTATATTTTTACAAAAATATTGGTTACATCATTAACGTTGAATTTAATTACATAATATATGTATATATATTAAAAGCGTCCAGAGTAAAGCATGGTTAATTTAGAATGTTAAAATTAAAACTATTCGAATTGGAATAATCGTGAGGAATATGAAGCATTTCTTTAGCACCGATTTATTCAGTCAAACTTTCAGCAAATTTGCTTTAAAATCTTATGCTAGCTTTGGACCTACATTGAGTTATAGGCCTACTAAAAAAAAGGCTTGCAGTCTGTTCGGACCAATTCCTATATTGTACTGATCTCAAAATCACCATTTCCCAAAATGACTAATATTCTAAATGTCTTTGTTGTTGAATGTCGGAAATAAAATTGTCATATTGGTGTAAAAAACTTGTAAAATCAACCAATAAGAAAGCAAACGTAATTTTTAAACACGAATAACCTCCAAGACAATTAGAGAGAACCCTGGCGGTTTCGCCTGCATATCAATTTGTTTAATATATACCTTTTTCCTAGGACTATGGCTACGGTTCAGTCAGATCGGTGGAGTCGACTCGACCGGCGCTGGAAGCCGTCAACTGGTCGGCGGGTTCACACAATGGACCAACACAGCCTGTAAGTAATCAACGCCATGTCCACGGATAAATTAACAATGAAAATAATCTTTATTCAAGAAACTATGGTAAAATATGGTACTTTTACTACTGATATTGTTAGCCTGCATCATTCCACTGCTGGGAAAATGACTTCCAGCTCTTTTGATCCGGGCTAAAGTGGACCACTGGTAATCTGGTAGTTTTACAAATATTTTTTTTTTTCTGTAAAGAACAACCTCTGTGACTATAAATAGATGGCCTAAATTAAACTATAGGCCGACGGCTTAACTGAGACGTTGCCTGAGATAGCCGACCGCTTAACTGAGACGTTGCCTGAGATAGCCGACCGCTTAACTGAGACGTTGCCTGAGATAGCCAACCGCTTAACTGAGACGTTGCCTGAGATAGCCGACCGCTTAACTGAAACGTTGCCTGAGATAGCCGACCGCTTAACTGAGACGTTGCCTGAGATAGCCGACCGCTTAACTGAGACGTTGCCTGAGATAGCCAACCGCTTAACTGAGACGTTGCCTGAGATAGCCGACCGCTTAACTGAAACGTTGCCTGAGATAGCCGACCGCTTAACTGAGACGTTGCCTGAGATAATCGACCGCTTAACTGAGACGTTGCCTGAGATAGCCGACCGCTTAACTGAGACGTTGCCTGAGATAGCCAACCGCTTAACTGAGACGTTGCCTGAGATAGCCGACCGCTTAACTGAAACGTTGCCTGAGATAGCCGACCGCTTAACTGAGACTGCCTGAGATAGCCGACCGCTTAACTGAGACGTTGCCTGAGATAGCTGCGCGGTGCGGGAGGGGTGATAGTTGTGTGACAACTAGTTGACGAACCACTGAGCTCTCGCATCACGTCAACACACCCCTCCCGCACCGCGCTGCTACCTCAGGACGCGTTCCCACTATGTCGTGACGATTAATTTATCGTTGGACGACTGTCGTATCTAGCTGTTCCCATTAGATCGTGACGACATTTTTACTGTGCCTTGTCGTTTGCACATTAGTCGCCTCTACGTTCTTTTGAAGATCAGTAGTGGTACGACCGTATGTACGTATGAGTAATACGTGTGTGTGTGATACGTGGCTACGATAGATAGTCGCTATAACGACACATGGTCGTGACGACAGTTTTTTTATCGTTTTACGACTGTCGTGTTAGCCGTTCCCATTGACTAGACAATCTGTCGTCACTGTAAAACAAAGTCGTGGACGACAGTTAATCGTGTAGTCCTATATGTGAGCACCTCCATTAAAATACAAAAGCCACGACGCTTAAAACGACACGATAATTTGTGGTCACGAGATAATGGGAACGGGGCCTAAGGCAACGTCCCAGTTAAGCGGTCGGTCTGTAGTAATGCCTGTTTTCAGTAACACTAAGAATGAATCCATATTATAAATTCGAAAGTAACTGTCTGTCTGTCTGTATGGTACCTTTTCACGTCAAAACCACTGAACGGATTCGGGCGCTCAGTCCTGTGTACTGCTGGCTGGGTGAGCGTGAACTTGTGACGTCATAGTAGGTAGTAAAAAAATGGCACGCTTGGTATTCATACAGTTCGTGATACTTGCGTTATCCAGATCTATCTATATCTGTGGCAAGAACCGACACATGAATATTCCAGGGAGTTTTTGCCGGGATTTCTTCGAGTGAAGTCTATTTGGCTGTTTTAATTATTCGTAAAATTGATTCCTAGTGGATATTGTGATGTAAAATTGGTGTAGTTTTGTATCTCAAGTGTCTGCGCAACTGGACAATATGTGTAATCATTGAAACAGACGCGATCCCGGTAAAATAGAGCTGAGATTTTTTTTGTAGTTTTGGCTACCTCAGCGAAGTTTACCGGGAAACTTGATTCGATACATTTGCTGCCAAATACTCCTAATACATTAGAATGTGTACACCCATATTCTAATGTCATGTTAGACTCAAGAAAAATGAAACAAAGACGTGGCTAAAAGGTCTTAGCAACCAGGCCATAAAACTAATTTATAAAAAAAAAAAAATGAATATTCCCATTTCAAATGTAAATAGTCCTAAACGGTACTTAAATTTTCGTTGTACTTATAGGTGGCAGATGCGGGTCTGGTACTCCGCATGAGGAACAGGATATCGGCTCTTCAGAGCGAACTGTCGAGGACACAGAAGAGATCTATCGACCTTGAAGAGAGGATTATGAGTAAGATTGATATGATTCTTTTCTTGTACTGGTGAAATCTTAGTCTACACACCCAAGGGAGGGCGCCAAATTTGTCTCTCACATAAAGTCTATGAAAGTGTGCCCTTTGTCGCGTCGCGCGCGCCTTTGTACAGACGCCAGCACATCAAGCTACTACAATCTGTCAAATTTCTTTGATAGATTTTCAACTTTATGGCTAAAGCATAAGGTTCAAAGTTGATTGGGAAAATTTGACAGTTTCGGGTAGCTTGATGTGCTGGCGTCTGTACAGGCGCGCACTTTCATACAAACCCGTAGACTTGATGTGAGAGACAAATGAGAAGCGAAGACAAAAGTTGCACATTTTACCCCCTTACTAATAAACGTTGTATAGCGTCTGTATAGTTACACAACGCTTTGTCTTCTTCTTTCGAAAGTCAAATCACTGACGACTGAAAGGGAGAAATCGGTGTGTAACTATTCATCTGATATAATACGTTCGGTGTGAAACTGTATGTACACTATTTGCATGCCCATTGGATGGTAAAATGTGGAGAACTTGGGTTATAAATATGAAACATTTGCAATGGAATAAAATGATTTGATTTTTTAACCAGAAAACGTAACAGGTGAGGGCGTTTCTATGGCGAAAAGACCACCAGCATTTCCTCTTAACGAGCTTTCCAACCCACGGAAAGTCAACTTACCACTAACAGGATTTACTGATAAGAAATCTGATTCGGATTTTTTTTTTTATTGAAATGGGTTTGCTCTTGACTCTAATCTAGGTCAGAGATAACACAGACAAAGTCTACGATGGCACTCCATCGTAGACTTTGTCTGTGTTATCTTGTAAATAAAAGTGAACAGGCTTCTTCTGGGTAAGCTAGTGAGCTTACCCAGAAGAAGCCTGTTCACTTTTACTTTGAAGAGATTCGGGTTGTATGCACTCGGAAACACAAACGCAGGTAGAGAGTTCCACTCTTTTGCTGTGCGCATTATAAAGGACATTTGAAAACGCTTAGTGCGAATTAGTGGGATAGCAACTAGGCAGGGATAGTAACTTGCAGTGCGTCTGGATGTCCGAAGGTAGAAGGGGGCCGGTGGAATGAGGTCGTGGAGTTCTTGGGCACACTCACCGAAGATTGCACAAAATATTAACCGTTGTTACCTTTCAATCACAAATTTTATTATTTTCTCTACCAGACCGCCATTCATCGCCACCTACAAACCCGAACATAGATCGCTATAAACTAGAAGAGCTGGAAATTGAGAACAAGAAGTTACGAGAACACCTGGATAGGCTGCGAGCTGCTGGAGACACCATGCTGGTCTCCAAGGAAGTTATAGGTACAAAACATATACATATATATCTATACTAATATTATAAAGAGGTAAAGTTTGTGAGGTTGTAGGATGAGTGAACTTTACACCCTTTTCCTCATACCTCTAGATTATAAAAAAAAATCGATTAAATGGTGATACCTATCACGTCTGTGAGGTTTCGCCAATTAATTAAAAAAAAGCCCTGTATATTCTTTTTTTCAAACATGCTTAGAAAATCTTCTTCGAAATACATCGAAAATGCTGTATAATCCGCAACAGTTAATTTGAGACCCGAGCGGCTCTGACCCCGCGCTGTTACCGCTCTCACCCTCGACGTCTCAGTACCACCCTCTTACCTCATCCGAGCGAAATCTCGAGTTAACTCTTGTGGGTTGTACAGACGCCAGCACATCAACCTACTACAATCTAAAATTTCTTTAATAGATTTTCAACTTTATCTCTAAAGCATAAGGTTCAAAGTTGATTGGGAAAAATTTACAGTTTTGGGTAGCTTGATGTGCTGGCGTCTGTACCATTATGACATCCACCATACAGAAGTAATCGTAAAGTTTGAAAAACAACAAAAAATAAATAAACGAAAATTAAGTCCCAGATAGAATTTAAAGTTTGAGCTCGGTATAGGTTTGCCATAATTGATCCCTATGTTATGTTAAATATTTATTCCTGTATCTTCTAGAACAAATGAACGTGATGCAGAAAGAACTCGACAGAAGAAGAGACGAGTGCGTACAACTGAAGAGTGTTCTGACCAACCAGGTATGTAGTGAAATAGTTATATATGACGCATCGCGCGCGGTGGACAGAGATGCGCCGCCATTTTGAAGTCATTTTGCTGCGTATCGAAATTTCCACCTTGTATAACTTTTGACTCTGAAAAGCTACGCCGTTCGTTTCAGTTTCAATAGTCAGCTCTCGTCAAAATTTATCGATTGTATAGAAGACGTTAGTGTAAAATAGTGACAGTGAATATAATGTGTTAAAATAAAAAGAAAAACTAATAAATCAAAAATATATAATGTCGGCCTATACGTGTCAAAAAACCATATCCTAATACAGAGATCGTATACGGTTGGAAAGGGCTTTGCAAGAGCAACCGGATGGTACCAATAAAACACCATATGACCGAGTCATGCAGTGCCGGGAACGTAAAAGAATGAATGCGGTCGGGCGGATCAACCCCGTTACGTAAACGTATTCACATTAAACACACGGACGCGTCCGTGTGTTGCGAGCCACACCCAACTTAAAAAAAAATGAATAGAACCGCTATTGACCTCGATCTTGCCTGAAGTAAAGTTGGTTACCCTTAAACAGTTTTTCTATTGGTATATTTATAAAATACAGGCTATGTATACATACGTCACACATTGGACGGACTTATCTTAAAAAATGTATCCGGCTGTCACACTCTCGTATCTCTGATAAGGCGTTGATATCATAATTGAGCTGTTTGCTCATGTCACATAAATATCTATAGACGAAAGCGCATCGTCTCTCTGTCTGTCCGTCGCGTCGCTGCGCATAACTCGAACTTTTTATCCGATAAATGTAATTTTTCTTGTTTGGAATATGTCGTCGGCCGAGAGTGCGACTGCTAAGGGTGCGGCTCTGGGGTCGATTCCCAGTTTAGGCCAAGTTTTATTGGGTTTTAGGTCAGCAATTTACCAATAGCTATGTGGTATGAACATCGCCATAAGCGAACTACGCATTACCCTGACGTCACGCCAAATCCTCTACCGCGCAAGCAGCTTTTACCTCGCGACTAGCATACAGGGTCAAAAGAAATTAGCTAGGGAAACTCCGCAGACGTGATGAATATAGACTCGACTGGGGTAGAAGACTCCGATCAGACCCGACACCCGTCTGGTAGGAGGATCCTTTCTTGCTCAGGGGAGGCCCCTTTACAGTCTCCCCAAGGATGTGCCTTACAGGCGTTGCACGGGGGGGTTCCGGAATTGGTATTTTAAGAGAAACCGGGACCACCCCTATGTGCTGATGGTGATCACCGGGGCGGTTTTAGTGAGGTAAAAATCCCACACTCCCCGACCTCCCTCCCCGGAGGTCGGGTGCCTTATGAAGGTTTCCCCCCGACAACAAAAAAAAAAGGAGGAACCTTCCTTAATAGAGTATGAGTGAACTTTACACCATGTTCCTCATACCTCTAACTGTCTGATCTGATTTGGTGCCCGGTGAATAAAATTAAGGAATTTAATAAAAGAAATGAGTTACAAAAACTTATACTGGCGAAATGTCGGTGTAAAATACACTTCTGCTTACAACTTCGGAAGATACAGGCGTGATGTTATGGGAATGGATTTTTTTATCCGACTGTCCTAGATGTGGATTAATGTTTTTTTTTAATTCTACATGATTATTTTGTTCACTCGTAAAACCGGCACAACCGAATGAAAACATTAGTATGTAACCCAAATATTGTTCCTTTTCACAACATCATGTATTTATTGTGGATCAAAAGTGACGCACTTTTCTTTTGTAACAAGCGGAAATACAAGGCGCTGTGTTATTTTGAAATCATTTCTTGTTTACTAAAAGTGTTATCGTAAGAAAAAAAAGATAATCGTTTTGTGGATAATTTCTGTTTGAAAAGTCAAATGAATACTATAATAGTGTTGTTTTTACACACAATAGGGGAATTGTCCTGAGGCCCGGATACTTTTCAAAAAGTGGTGTTATCTTTGACAGTACCTACACATTGTGAAAAATGTTGCTTTTGAGTGATAAAACTTCATTCTTGTTACTGGCTAACTCAATATGATTGCTCTACAACAATTTGTCAACAAAATCAAGTGTTATATCCAGTGACTAGTGCTAAATAGTACCTACGTTTTGTTTCTTCAATATTTTATTTGTGCAACGTAAGTGACATTTAAAGTTCCAGTGTCCAAAAAGACACTATCGTACCAGAAATTGGTACCCCATCTGCCAGATGAGTTAACCGGAATATGTCCATAGGTAGCGAAACAGGCCATAAGTGTTATTTAAAGTACCAAGTGCTATAAATGTTACGGTAAAAGTGATATAAATAGTGTAAAAATGGCACTACCTTTGACTGGAGTGAGAATATCAAAGCAATTGTACATAGACCAGCCAGTACATAGAAGTAATTACTATTATTGTCAAAAAGAGGTGCAGGTGAGGTTCATTTATTGTAAAACTATCCTATGTCCTTCCCCGGGATACAATCTACCTCTCTGCCAAATTTTATCTAAATCCGTTCAGTGATTTAGGCGTGAAAAGGTAACATACAGACAGACAGGTTACTTTCGAATTTAAAATATTAGTATGAATCCTATAATATTTCGCCTATATTCCGGAAGGCATAGATAGATGTGTTTCGTACGGTGACCCGAGATAATTATCACCCTTACCTATTAGATTGTTTGGTCAGGCGGATACTTATCTCGGCTCAAACTCAAAGTATTTATTTCAATTAAACTAATTGCAGGTTTTTTGAAGTGAAAAACTTCTTTAGGCGCGATGGGCATTTTTTGAGATGGGGAAAAAACCATTGAACTCGCGACACTGTTAGCGTAACAGACGCCGCGCGTGTTTTGTTTCGGACGATAAAAAAAATACACACGTAATTTTTCAATATTTCACTTCTGTCGGCATCCATCCATCGGTTTCTTACTAAACTTCAACTATATCCGACGATCCTGCATACTTATCTCTTTTGTTGACTGTACATAGACAAGTAGAGCTTGTCGTTTTGTGACGTGGAGGTGACATTCAAACTTAAGGTGATAAAGCAATTACGAGGTCGACTATACTATCACCATACCTCTTTCTGCAGTCAAGCAGCCTTGCTGTTTCCGTTTGAAGGTTGTGGGTGCCAGTGTAATAGCAGGCACGTGAGCCATTTCACCTTTGTCTCTGACCAGCGGCGCTATTCTGTAAAAATCTCACCGTGAAAACTTAGGTGAAGTGAGTGTGGAGTGAGCTGTCAATAGTGCCAATTCCTAGCAAAAGCAAACTCACATCACCTAAGTTTTCACGGTGAGATTTTTACAGAATCGACCGCATGATAACGCATTTGTGATCCCTCTGGTACTGCAGATGTACAGGTTGTGATACAGGGTTATTGGTAAAACACTAACAACCTCTTAAGAGGTCATTGTACTCATCATTATGAACAACTTTTACTATGGGACCAAACTCGAAATCGCGAAAAAAAATCAGTTTTTCCCTGCATTTTGACGAGTTAATGTAGGGAACAGCTGATTTTTTTTTGTGATTTCAAGTTTGGTCCCATAGTAAAAGTTGTTCATAATGATGAGTACAATGACCTGTTAAGAGGTTTTGCGCATTTAATGTTACACGTTATATAGACAGCGGTGACCACTTAGAATTTGCCATTCAATAACAATAAAACCATTACCTTCCTTCGGAGGCAGCTGGTTAAAAAGAATATTTCTCTAAAATAAATATGTTTTTCTTATTGCAAAGCAGAAACCGTGGTTCCAAGCTCTGAAAAACGTTGTGAGTAATAGAAATGAATGTAGTGATCAATGTTTTATAATCAAATGCTTGCATTAGATGTTTTTAGTTAACCATTGTTTTTATTTGTTTAACCATTTTGTGTTAAAATAGAAAGCTAAAAACTAAAACTTAACTAAGAAAAAAACGTCTACTAAAAAGGTGTAAACAAGACCTCGTAACAAAATTACGTCGGCCGTAATCGGGTAAACAAGGGTTTAAAATTTGTTTCATAAAAAGTGGGTTACATAGTTATAACTACACAAGAATTTCTGCGTCCCAATGAGGGTTTTCGTGAAAATTTACGACACCAGTTGGCACCACTGTGACAAGAGGTCTTCCAATATAAAATATAAGATGACGTTCATCATTCGATTCATTCATTCGTTCATTATTCAGTCATGACTAAAGAAAATATAGGCTCTTTGACAGATGCCTGGACCTGACGTGTCAGTGCTGCCACCTAGCGAACGTCATTTCAGAAAACCCTCATTGCGTAACACACTATCAAACTCAATCTGAATCATTTTGAAGGATATTGCTAATCCATTGCATCTTAAGTTCGAGAAATGTGTCTGCTCAACAACGTAAATTACGCAATGAATGTTGTAGAACTGTCAAAATGAAACCTATTGCGACTGATAATGTGTTACGCAACTACCCCGCTGGAAATTGTTAAGAACCGATTTTACCAAAGTCAGATATCTTTTATTCGTGCCACAAAATTGACGTACAGTACCCGGCGATAAATATTGCACATCGACCTTTACCTTTTTTGTATTTTATACAAAGAATAAAAATAATTATGAAAAGAAGCAAATCATAATTGTTTTATCAGCTCCTAATAGATACCGGACTGTTTGTATTTCGTGCGACAGAGATAACGCTCTACGAAGCCGTAATTAGCCGATTGTCTCTTTCCAAAGGTCGATGTGCAATATTTATCGCCGGGTACTATATGACAGTTCTAGTAAGGAAAACTGTCAAAAATTCAAAATTTATTCTCAGTATAAGACTCATTCTATTTATAAAAGTTTGGTGAAATTTGCCATGAGTGTTGCGTTTATTATATCGATTTTTTTTTTCGAAAATAAATTATAATATTTTTTTTTATCTTCCATTATTATTGTTGACTTTTTTATTTTTCCATGCCATCTGTTGCTGTCATTGCATGGTACATAATTTTATTTTTTACGAATGTAGATATTAAAAAGTACATGTTACTTATTTTTATTATGGGCTAGCTAGATATACACTAATTGTTATTAACATTTTTTAGATTAGACCCCTTAGAAATATAATTTAGATTTGTTATTAATCAAAACCATAACCGTCTTATCGACTAAACGTGTTCTAACTTTAGATGTAGCTTAAACCTTGGAGCCAGTTATTGTATTTTGAACTTTATTCTGACAATCGTAATGTTCTTAATGCAAAATCGACAGCTTTAACTCGGGTTGTTTAACTTCAGTTTTTGTAGTTTAAAAGCCGGATTTAAAGACAACCCTTTTTTTTTGTTCCGGGTCAGCGGGATTGTCCGAAAGGGTTACCGCTGACCCGGAACATAAAGGGCGAAGGAAGGAACACGGTGGGTTTTAGTCAGTAAGAGTCTGACACTCCCTTCCGCTCCACCCAGAGCGGGAGGGGTCATTTGATGATTTCCCATCCTGAAAAAAAACCCTTATTTTGTTAAGGCCGTAACTGTCTTATTACAAAAGGAGTTCTAAATTTGGTCTAAAATTAAACCTTTCGGCCATTGTTTATATTTCAAACCTTGCTTTTTTTCTGAGATAAAGTTCTTAAATTGACAACTTCGAATCGGATTTAAAATTAATTTTTGCATTAAGAACTAACTATATCTTTGTCGTAGAAAATGGTTCAATGGTTTAAACCTGTGTCTAAAAATAGATCTTGTTTGTGTGATCGCAGTAGTCCAACTTGGAAATATTTTAGAAATTATTACAATAATTAATATAACGGCATTTAAAAACAAGCATTAGACTCAAAGTAGTTCCCTCAACAAAATAACCTTCTAACCTAAAACGTGCTATAAACTTACATTCAACTTTGAATTCTATTCCAACAGACGGTGAACTTAAAGTCGCTTGCCACATCAAACTACGGGTCCGACGTCGATATTATAAACGAGGATGGTGAATTGGCGACAGCTTATGAAGCTCAGAAGGGTATTAACAGGTAATTTGAACTAAGATTAAGAAAAAATTCGTTCTGTAATTAATAAATTAATGTAACAGTAGCGATGGCCCAGTGGCAACGGCCCCGGCTCACGAGTTGTGGGTCGTAGGTTTGAACCCAGGCAAGCGCTTTACTTTGTGTAAAATATTTCATCACCACTGCTCTCAAAACGGTGAAGGAAAACGTCGTGAGGAAACCGGCATGTCCTAGAACCAAAAATTCGAAGACATGTGACATCTACCAACCCGCACTGGGCCCGCGTGGTGGATTACGGCCCACTCCCTCTCACAGAGAGGAGGCATGTCCCAGTGTGTACTTTATATGCTGTCTATGAAATGTCAAATTCACTTTTACAACGACGTCTGATGATTTTGCTTATTATACTTTACTAGCTGCGCCCCGCGGTTTCATCCGCAAAAGTTTCGATCCCGTGGGAATATCGGGATAAAAAGTAGCCTATATGTTAATCCAGGGTGTCAGCAACCTCCATACCAAATTTTATCAAAATTGGTCCAGCCGTTTGAGCGTGAAGAAGTAACAAATATATAAACACACACACAAACTTTCGCCTTTATTATATTAGTGTGATAACAAGCGCAATAAAGTGCAAAATTGTACAGACGCCAGCGAAACTATCAAATCTTCCCAATCAACTTTGAACCTTATGGTTTAGCCATAAAGTTGAAAATCTATTAAAGAAATTTGACAGATTGTAGTAGCTTGATGTGCTGGCGTCTGTACCAACAGCTATGCATACATCATTTTCCCTGTAATTGCATTATACCAGGCTAATCGCTAGAAATATATAAGTCAATGAGGCTAATAATGATCTTCTGTCTCTTAACAGGCAACTACAAGAAGAATTGATAGCTGAGAAGAAGTTTTATTCAGAACACATATCGAAATCAAAATCGGAGATTGAGAAGTTAAGAGAAGAGAATGAGAAATATCAAAAGTGAGTACAATCTTATTTGTTTCTTTATAATATTTTAATATTTTTTTTAACATATGGAATTACGTTGTTAACTTTAATATTGGTTGGTTATATCTAAGTTAAATGCGTGGATTTTGACGTGCACAGACTTAAACTATGTGATTAAATCTTCTTACTATTTCCTTTGTATTAAATACCGAACATAGGTATCATACAGCCATAGGTCGCTGGTTCAAATCCGGCTCGAAGGACCAGTGTTAAATACCGAACACCAAGGATGGTACTCAGTACTTAAAAGTTGACCTTATGTGTATACTAGTAGGGTTGACGATCTAAATAAAACAACCAAACTGTATACTGTTCTATAGCTAGTAATATATTTGTTAAATTTCACAAGAGCCCTACCAAATCGTTGTAACACAACGCTTGCGTGTTCTAATTCGACGCCAACGCCATCTAGTTACGTCTTGTACAACTCTTGTTAAATACAAAGTATTTTGTTGAACTGATGAGCGGCTTTCGATCATGCATGATCATTAACACTTTAATTATTTACGTACATACATAATATATTTTTAAATATTAGATTATAAAAAATAGTAGCCCACCGGTATCGGGAACAGGGTCCAAGCTACTTTGCATTCAGGGCTCCAGAGAGAGGAACCTTCTAACAATATAATATATATAATAATAATAGATTTTTTTTTATTATTGCTATGGTTACTTAATAGTTTGCGAATAATTTCGGACTCAAACGCAGCTCAATTCTTGACCTATGATACTTTAGAAGCAGTCAAAACTGGACATTATCTTTACTCAACCGGTATGTTCTGTCAAAAACTCATCGTGAAAACTTATGTGTAAAGAGCTTGAAGTGTCACTCCGCCTGACGCTAGGGATGCACTGTGGCGTCATCTACATCGCCACATGCGAACTACGCATCATACTGACGTTACGCAAAATCCTGCATCGCGCAAGCAGAGTTTACCGCGCAACTAGCATATGACAGCGTCCCGATATCAATCGTCGGGTTTAATCCGATCCAGCCTGTCCCTTTCTGCCCTCCCCCAGCGGCGATTAAGCTTCTAAATAGTTTCTAAACGATGTATTATATCCTATAGTGAGTCAGTGCGTAACAGAACCCAAAGTCACTATCTAGTTAAGATCTCATGTCCTCATCTTTAATCTCACACACTATAATTCTAGTTGTATTCTCAACTCTGTATGCCTCAACTGACCCTTAGTTTATCACCCTTAATTTATGCTTGAAATCTTAAATAATGTACTTTCTTTGCCACTTTCTCTTTCTTATTTTTTTTTTCGTTTTTCTTTTGCATCATTTAGACTTAAGGGGGAAGCGCTAAGGTAGCCCGCGAAATTCAAATTTTCTTATGTATTTTGCAATTTGCTGGTCAGTATTAAGTTGTGCGTTGATTAGTATATGAGTCGCGGCCGTAACACATATGTATTTACAGAATTATAATCATTAAAGTCATCAACACAACTCTCTAAGACCACGTAAGTCCAAAGAATAACTGTTTCATGAAATTATCATTCTTTGGACTTACGTGGTCTTAGAGAGTTGTGTTGATGACTTTAATGATTATAATTCTATAAATACATATTTTTTACGGCCGCGATTCATATATTAATCAACGTACAACTTAATACTGACCAGCAAATTCCAAAAAACCTAAATAAAGTTGAATTTCGCAGTGACCATTTTGACATACATTTAGATTGCAATGGAAATTGAATTTTGTCATGTTTGACATAAAGTTTGTTTTTCCAAAACTTAAGAATTATCTAAGGTTCTGAATAGAAGTTTAGTTATAACCCATCTACATTTCAGCGGGGAAAATTATACAAATATCCAAGTGGAATTCCGAAGACATTGTTCTAACGACTCGACGAAGTACATAACATGTACTTGCACACAAGTTATCGTACATTTGACACTGACAGTATTAAAAATTATATGTTTTTAGTTTATAAGTTGTTAATTTGATCTTTTATGATTGTTTAAGTTTAAAGAGTATAAGTATTTTAGATTTTTATGATATTCAAATAAATGATTTTTTGTCATTAAGTTGTCATTTGCACTCATTCTCATCCAGATCGTTTTATCATCCTCATTTATACAGGTTGTTAGGTTAAACGAGGGACATAACTTTATAGGAGTGTAGTACTCATGAAAATGTTCAACTTTTACTATGAAACCAACATGAAAAAAAAATGTTTCTCGTATACGTAACACCTTGTGTAATACACTAGTACAATGCGTGCCACGAAAGATGAGACTTGACACACCACGTGGTTTGACATGCGCAGAACACGATTTTAGGTATCTTTAGCGGTATGAGGTCTGAGTGCGGGACGGGACCGGACGTCATAGGGGCGAGAGCGGGGGAGGCGGGGTCAAGTCTCATCTTTCGTGGCACGCATTGTACTCTGTGTCTGCCAGCCTAATCTTATCACAAGTCAGGAATTACATTAGATGTTGTTTTTTCCGTTAAACAATAATAACAGAAAACTTGAGGTTTGTGGATCAGAGACACCGTCAGGTTTACAGAAATCAGCGGGGTAACACAGTAACAAAGTCAAAATCAAAAGTCAAAGCATTTATTTCAAATAGGCACATAAAAGGCACTTTTGAACGTCAAAAAAAAAAGGATTAATTCTAGTCGAACAGTAGCAATGGCTGAGAGTTTTTGGCGGGATTTCTTCGAGTGAAGTCTATTTGGCTGTTTTAATTATTAGCAAATTGATTCCTAGTGGATATTGTGATGTAAAATTGGTGTAGTTTTGTATCTCAAGTGTCTGCGCAACTGGACAATATGTGTAATCATTGAAACAGACGCGATCCCGGTAAAATGGAGCTGAGAATTTTATTGTAGTTTTGGCTACCTCAGCGAAGTTTACCGGGAAACTTGATTCGATACATTTGCTGCCAAATACTCCTTATACATTAGAATGTGTACACCCATATTCTAATGTCTTGTTAGACTCAAGAAAAATACTAACTGATGACTAGGCGGCATGGTCTCAGACCTTAGCCTTTAAAAAAAAAAAAAGTAGCAATGGCTTTTATTTTGATAGTTCAACAACATTCATTCCGTTGTTTACATTGTTGACCAGACATATTTTTCGAACATATCGCACCTCCGATAAAATAGGGTTACAACTCGGAAAAGGAATTTTCAGGTTGTTTTTCAGGAAAATTGAAAAACAGCGTACGGCATGTACATTAAAAATTTTTTTTTTGACGTGACAACACGTCTAATAAATCGATGAAGCTGGCTGCACTCACGAAAAAACATGACTCATGTAGCGTAACGTCGCGGCCTCGCTCTGTAGCGTTCCATGGCGGCTTGAAGTGCAAGCGAATATTAACAAATGCAATGCAACTATTCCATCAGTATTTTCTTATGACGTTGTCACGTTCAACTATCGTCAGTAAAGTAAACCGAGTTTACAGACAACCAATTTTTTTTTTGTAAGCTTTTAAGTATGTATAAATTTGATCACATAATAATAATAGTGTGAGGGCTGATTTTTCCATCGCCAGATAACTTTTATTCGAGGAATAAAATTGACGTTTGATAGTTTTTATTTACGAAGCTAGGATTTATTTGATAGTTCACAAACTCATACGCAAAGTCAAATCATTTATTTCAAATAGGCACTTTTGAGCGTCAAAACTTACAGTAAAATTGAATTGATTCTAGTCGCCCTTTCCAAAAGGTAGTGTTCGTATGGAGAACGGGCAAGAAACTCCACATTTATTGCCATGGCCACTCCGCATTAGTATTGCCAGGTCTTTCATCTATTGTCGTATAGTTGTCACCACATTTGTACACAGGGTCAGTTTAAATTAGCTAACGAAACGACGCACACGTGATGGTATCAATATCTAAACATGGTAAAACCATCGAGATATGAGTACTAACGTACTAGAGAAGCTACGTCAAATAACTGAATTGTCCTATTCTTCGTAATTTGAATCTTTAGTTCGCTGCAGCGCTAAAATAATAACAATTCGTCTAAACCGTAACTAATTTACCACAGCGCTAGATTTGCTGCAGAAGTGTATTTATTCTCGGCAAAAAGGTCTTAAGCGCCATGTAAATCACGGCACTTACGCGTACTAGGCGCGAAAGAGCTAGAGAGCGACTGAGTGAGGTGCGGCGCGATCGCCGCAGTTGAACGAGACAAAGTAGGAATTTACGGTGTCTTCTCTAGTACGTTAGTACTTATATCTCGATGGGTAAAACAAAATAAATTTGATGGTTTTCATTGTGGGGTAATCTACCGCAGTTAGTATAGTCACTTGAAGTATCAGTTTAAAAAAATCAGTTTTTTTTTTTTTGTGTTAACTTCACAGACGTTTTGGGTCAACAAAAGAAAACAGATTATCCCAACTCAAAATTTAAGTAATAAAAGTACCAGCGGTCGTTGACCCTCCAAAAAAAAAAAACGACAAATAATCGTCTGCAGAATTTCGCGAGCTAATTTGACCCTGCATGAGATCAAATCATAGAGATTGGAGGTGTGACAAAGAAAGAAGATCCTTCGACAGTAAACAAAATAGGAAGCATGATAATATTTTGAAAAGATAAGCAACTATAAAAATATTATGGTCTTTTCTAACTTGTCTTGAAAGGGTGCCATTAATTATGGCTTTATTTTACAAAATTATAAACCTACTGTAGTGTAGACCTAACAAAATCATTCTTTACATCCAGAACATACTAACATATTATCATTAAAATGGTAGTCACTCTTCTCCATAGAAAACTACACCTTGAAATGGGCAATTTTCTTCATGATTCTTGACTTCCAAAATCTACAAAGTCAAACTACCGGCGGAACTTCACAGATGTATTGGGTATCAAAAAAGAAATTCTAACAACCCTCATAATTTCTGTGAAGTTTTGCCACACAATTTAATTTGACCTTTTATTAATAGTTTAATTACAATAATATTAATTTTAAATTATTACTAAGTTCTTACTATACTGAATACTTAAACATAGTTTTTTGTTGTAGGTTACTCAGTTCAGATTTGAGCGCTGAACCCAAGAATAAAACTCAAGAGTTTGCGCAGAATGAGATCATAAGGCTGGCGGCTGAGAGCTTGGCATTACAGGTAAATAAAAAAAAACTGGTCAAGTGCGAGTCGGACTAGCACACGAAGGGTTCCGTACCACAAGGCAAAAACGCCGAAAAAACACGTTTGTTGTAGAGCCCCCCTTAAATATTTATTTTATTCTGTTTTTAGTATTTGTTATTATAGCGGCAATAGAAATACATCATCTGTGAAAATATCAACTGTCTAGCTATCACGGTTCATGGGATACAGCCTGGTGACAGACAGACGGACAAACGGACAGTGGAGTCTTAGTAATAGGTTTTACCCTATGGGTACGGAGCCCTAAAAAAATGAAGAGTGACGGGAAGATCACCGCGCAAACTGTAACCATTAATTTGGCACATGATGTTAGACTCCGTAGCGTAGAAATTTCTTTCACGCTAAAACTGCTAAACGGATTATGTCCGTAAGGATTGAGGAGCCACATCAGTTACAATTGCTACTAAATGATACTAAATTTTCAAAAATATTCATCTATTACTTGCAGTACCCGGCGATAAATATTGCACATCGATCTTTGGAAAGAGACAATCGGCTAATTTCGGCTTCGTAGAGCGTTATCTCTGTCGCACGAAATACAAACAGTCCGGTATCTATTAGGAGCTGATAAAACAATTATGATTTGCTTCTTTTGATAATTATTTTTATTCTTTGTATAAAATACAAAAAAAGGTAAAGGTCGATGTGCAATATTTATCGCCGGGTACTGTAACGAGGTCCAGGTGGCTCCTCAATTCAGACATTTAGATTGAGGAGCCACTTTTGCATTAAGTATAACTAGTGATATATTTTGCTGCAAAATCAGCTACATTGCTGCTAAATAATGGTGAGATCAGATTTTAAAAATCTGATGTGGCTCCTCAATCGTTACGGACATAACGGATTTGGCTGTATTTTGGCAAATGGATACACCATGACCTGGTTTAGGACATAGACTAATTTTTATCCCGATATTCCCACGGGATCGAGACTTAATAATAATAAATAATAATAATTTATTTATTTGTTAGCATAGGTAAAGAAATACAGATCTTATGTTTGATGATCAGAGCGCTATGTTATGCCAGGAGGCGTACAAATATGGTGTGCAAATCTAACCGAGGATTACAAATTAAAATTTACTAAAAATATTTAAAAATCATGCATAGTTATGGTATTAAATTAGAAAATAAATTGAACAATCACATATTATTTTATACTCCAATTATGTCAAACCCAAATGAGGAATTATTAAAATGTCAAAGATCTATGTCAAAACACGGGACTCCTGGCAGATGTGAAACATTGCGCATGGCGACGCGTCGCCACACAGTACACAAGACTGACTGTATATATACACCATCATATAGCGTGGTGACGCGTCGCCACGGCATGCGTCGCCACGCCAGAAATTTGTTTTACGTGCGGCTATAGATGTTTCACATCAATAATTAAAATGTCAATATTTATAATTGTAATTCTAAATTAATTCGTCATTTAAGTATTCATCAATAGTATAATAACCTTTATCAATCAAGAACAATTTCATTTTTTTTTTTAAATTGTGTAAAATTTAATTCTTTTATGGCGTCTGGAATTTTATTATAAATGCGTGTGGCCATACCCAGGACACGGTGAAACGAAACTGCGGGTGAAACTGTGAGGCGCAGATAGTAATAAATAAATATCGATTCATATTTCTACAGGAACGAGTAGACAAGCTATCGGAAAGCTGTCGTCGGTACAAGAATCAAATACGACTGCTCGTTAACAAGCTAAAGGAATGCGGCATCGAGGATGTCAACGATATACTCGACAATAATGGTAATACAACTTTTCTATTACAAAATAATTTTGTAGCGGTATCTGCAACGCACCATACTGACGTCACGCAAAATCCTGCATCTCGCAAGCAAAGTTTACCGCGCAACTTGCATAGATACAACGGCGTGACATTAATCATCGGGCAGTTGCCCGCCAGACACGACACCCGTCTGGTCGGAGGTTCCTCCCTTTTCTATAGAGTATGAGTGAACTTCATATCCTGTTCCTCACATCTTTATAATATTAAATACTGGTTTCGTCTATCTGTGTGTGAATTCGGACGAGGATTTAAAGTAACTAGATGAATTTTGATGCGAATTTTACGAATGAATCAACTAAATTTTTATCAAATATCTCAAGAAAGATACAAGAGTGAAAACTTCAGTTACCACTTCAGACTTCCTCTTAGCCAAAGCCTTGTCTGTTGGCTTATTTTAAGGTTTTGTATTTCGTTTGATAATCAAATACACTTTTAAATAACAAATTTTGAAGGAACCTTGACTTTTCATATCAATAGGTTTTGATGAACAACCGGTCTGACAACCAGTCTTACCAGGGGGTATCATGTTACTCAGTAACTGGGTTGTGGAGGTCAGATAGGCAGTGGCTCCATGAAAATACTGGTATTCAACTGCATCCGGTCAGACTGGAAGCCGACCCCAACATAGCTGGGAAAAGGCTAGGCAGATGATGTTCAGGTTTTGATGAATATAATAATAATTGTTTACCTATTTTCTACACAGATTCAACAGTCCCGCCGAACGCGTCAATGACGCTAGAAATGGCGGCCGTGACGCGCAAGAAGGAACGCGAGTACCTCGGCATGTTTGAGTACAAGATACAGGACGAAGGACTCATTATCAAGAAACTTATCTCCGGTAAGTTTTTGTAATAAATAAAACGGGAATTGGTTATTTCGCCAATCTGTTCTGAACTTAACAGTGTTTCTTTTTATATAATAATAATCATTTTATTATCAGGCAACTAAGGCCCATAGATAAAATACACAAAATAATCTTATACAATAACCCATAACCCCCATAACGGTTTTATTCTATAAGAACCAAAACATTTGGTATTCTAAAGTTTTCTGTCGTGAGATCGCTTTTTACTATATAAATTACCAATATACCTTTTTTTCTCTTAATATTTTTTGGAATAAAAAAAAAACCTGTTTATGTATATCAACCAAAATTCTACTTTACTCTCACAGACTTAAAGCCCAAAACTGCAGTAACTCTCCTTCCTGGTCTGCCCGCATACATTCTCTTCATGATGCTTCGACATATGGACCACGTGGACGATGAACCTAAGATGCATCAACTCATGAAAGCAGTTCGGACAGCCGTCAAGAAAACGCTGAAGAAACGCGCTGAAAGCGTCGAGTATAACGCGTTATGGCTCGCTAACATGCTGAGGTAACTTTTAAAAAATATACAGGGTGAATTTAATCACCGTTTTCCTCCTAAGGGGTCATTGTACTCATTATTATGAACAACTTTTACTATGGGACCAAACCTGAAATCGCGAAAAAAACAGCTGATCCCTGCATTTTGACGAGTTATGCGAAGATTTCCATTCGGAACATTCGGAAGTGTTTCAGATTTGAGTTTGAAAATAATGTTGTTGTCATTTGTTTTTACAATTGTTAAGTTTTTCATTTTTCGATTTTGTGGTACTTCAAAATACACAGAATCACCGAAGTTTTACGACAGGTGAAAGTAGATACAAAATGACCTACTCCAATCTAAGCGGTTGAGAAATACCAAAAATATGCGTTAATATACCTGAAGACATCGTCTTCTGTTTGATTCCCGGTTTCAAAACTTTATCGGAGATGAAATCTCTTGAGTCGGAATTTGTGACCAGGTGTAAACAACTTCCATATTTTAATAATTATTGAAATATGAGAGGTTAGTCCACCAGCTTACTCCTTCAGAGTATATAAGCGTGATTTTTTTAATGTTATTTTCTTCTTACAGACTCCTAAACAACCTTCGGCAGTATAGCGGCGACACGATCTACCAATCAGCGAACACTCCTCGTCAGAACCAGCAGTGTTTGCGGATTTTCGACCTGTCGGAGTACCGACAGGTCCTCAGCGACATCGCCGTCTGGATATACCAGGGTAAGGAAGCTTTCATCATCATTAGCTAGCTGAAAGACGTCCACTGCTGGACATAGGTTTTGCGCGTCGCTACAACGTGTAGTACCCGGCGATAAATATTGCACATCGACCTTTACCTTTTTTTGTAGTTTATAAAAATAATTATCAAAAGAAGCAAATCATAATTGTTTTAACAGCTCCTAATAGATACCGGACTGTTTGTATTTCGTGCGACAGAGATAACGCTCTACGAAGCCGAAATTAGCCGATTGTCTCATTCCAAAGGTCGATGTGCAATATTAATCGCCGGGTACTGTATATTGTATACCGGGTACCTTATCTCTGGCGTACTGTGTGTCTTTTAGTCTGTGCTAAATAAATGTATTTTCTTTCTTCTTTCTTTATAAACGTACAAAATGTTCAATTAACAATCATACAATTAACCGGTTCAATGTCGTAATTACAGGAATAATTAAAAAGCCTCGTCAGCTTTTATAACTTGAAATGTTCTTTGTCAGGTCTGATCCACCTGCTGGAGCGGCAGCTGGAGCGCCTGATCGTGCCGGCCATCCTGGAGCACGAGGAGATCTCCGGCCTGTCGGGCCCGGCCGCGCGCCCGGCCGCGGCCGGCGCCGGGCCGCAGCGCCTCAAGCTGGAGCTCACGGCCACGCACGACCATCTGCACACCTTCGCCGTCGACCAGCCGCTGAGACTTATGATCTTTAAACAGGTTATAATGATTAATACATATTGTTACGAGCTTGGGATTCGTGACGATAAAAACTGCCGATTTAATAACCACAAAATTACACTTTAATCAACAACACTAATAACAACTCAAACACACTAATTATGAAACACAATTGCACTACTGATCACTCTTAAGTCGCACTTGAATATCTCTTCGATGTATTCGTTTATATCGCTTATCCAACACTTTGTGTCTCGCGGCCCACACCGGCCTTATATAGTGCCACAGAGCTACTATATAAACATCTAGAATGTTCGAGTACATACCGGTCCCGACTGACCCGATGTCGATAGTTCTCGGAATTTCTAGGATCTTGACTCTACTAGTTCTGCTACCCGATACTAGATGGCGCTAGTGGTAACTAATGTCACCATATACCAGGCATTAATTGTGGCGCGCAACTTTACTTAGCCACTAGCCCCATAAACCAATATCCATAACCTTTAAATGACTCTCGACATGACCTAACAGCTTTTTCTCCTCTTTCCAGCTATTCTACTACATCTGCGCGTATAGCTTGAACCAGCTTCTCCTGCGCAAGGACCTGTGCTGCTGGGCCAAGGGGCTGCAGATCCGATACAACATCAGCCATCTTGAGACCTGGATCAAGGAGCATCTAGCTGAGTATGGACAGAAGAGTGTAAGTACCTTTTTGTTTACTTTTCTAATACATAATTATATTTCTCTTTGTGAGACCGAAAATGTCACATACTAATATTCTATATTCGAAAGTAACTCTGTCTGTCTGTATGTTACCTTCTCACGCCTAAATCACTGAACGGATTTCGATAAAATTTGGCAGAGAGATAGATTGCATCCCGGGGAAGGTCATAGGATAGTTTTTATCGACATACCTCGCGGGCGAAGCCGCGGGCGGAAGCTAGTACATAATATATTTCTCTTTGTGAGACCGAAAATGTCACTTAAAAACGCCGAGGTGTAATTAAAATAATAAACTCTTAGGAAGTCATTGTAATTATCATTATGAATAACTTTTACTTTGGGACCAAACTTGAAATCACGAAAGAAAATGAAATGCTCTATACATTTTATGTTCGTATAAGTCGACATAATGAAGGGAGGAAACGTGTTTTTTTTTACTATGACCAGTTTTCAAGTTTTTAACCGACTTCAAAAAATGAGGAGGTTCTCAATTCGGATGTTTATTTTTTTTAGGTCAGGTTATTTCAATTAACTTCAACTGAACATTGACACTTATAAAACCTGATTTATATTCTCAATGTTCTGAAGAAATTTGTGAATGAATCCGTGCTACAGACTTTACTTTCCAAAGAGACTGTCATACAGGTGTGAGGGACAGATTCGACGCTCTAAAAATACGATGTTGTTCAAAAACTCGATGTGCCATACGGCCGCGTACTATGTGTAGTTAGTTAGGAAATCTCGAATGTATTTCGCTTGTTAAAAACCAATTAAAATCGCTGTCCATTCCAAGGTTACCTGGAAGAGATCGCACAAGCGAATAGGCCACCCATTGTATATTTTGTAGTATTTGATGTATTAATTTTGTGATGTACAGACGCCAGCACATCAAGTTACTACAATCTGTCAAATTTCTTTAATAGATTTTCAACTTTATCGCTAAAGCATAAGGTTCAAATTTGATTGGGAAAATTTGACAGTTTCTGGTAGCTTGATGTGCTGGCGTCTGTACAATAAAGTATTTAGAAATAAATAAAATTCTAAGTTATAGAATAAATAAATTAAGAATAAATTATTTTATTTTGTTATTAGCAGACAAGAAGACGCCATTGGGCTATCTTATAATAACTGTAATCTGTTTTATCAGACGGTCGACCAAGTTTACAGAATCTTAGAACTAGAATGCCAAGATCACCGAATATCCAGAAACTAATATTCTACCCCAATTATTCTTATATCGTCTTGTATTATTTCAATCATTGCTTACAATTTTTTTTTAGGTGGAAGAAATCCTAGGCGTCCTAAAGCCGATAACGCAAGCAGTACAGTTACTGCAAGCACGCAAGTCGATGCAAGACGTGCAGAGCACCGTGGACATGTGTGCCAACCTCAACGCGATGCAAGTGTGCAAGGTAAGAATGTAAACTAAGCAAGGCTACAAAACTACAAAACAAATATGTTACATGTTTTTATTTTAGATTTCTCACACAACACCCACACATACCCATACACAACACCCCTCACACTCATCTTTTATAGACAAGGGAGGATCCTCCGACCAGGGTGCTTACTCTTCAATTTAATTCCGATAGATCGACATTGGAATTGTGACGTTTCGTACTCCTGAGTTCGATGCTAGCGCCAAATGATTTTTAGATTGGGTGTCCATTTTGGAGAACTAAGTGGAATTGGGTTCGGGCTTGGCGTGGGCTAATCGTTGACAATATTGTTTTCAAGAGTACCGAATCACGTGACTGTAAAATTAACATTGGAATCATATTAGCACCTCATTGGAATTAAAATTAGTTTGAGAGTAAGCCCCCTGATGGGTGTTGTGTCTAGTTGGCTACTGACGACTGATGTCGGGACCTTTTATATGCTAGTCGCGCGGTAAACTTTGCTTGCGCGATGCAGGATTTTGCGTGACGTCAGTGTCAAGCTTATTTCACATGTGGCGATGTAGATGGCGCCACACACTTAACATATTTAGGGCTAATTTTTCAATCGACAGATACTTTTTATTCGTGGAATAAAATTGACGTCTGACAGTTATTGTATGGAAGAACACTCAAAAATTCAAAATTATCTGGCTTTGGAAAAATCATCCTTAATAGTGGAATAAAAATACATTATTAAAGGGGATTGAGTTTTAGTTTCTTCAAAATTTTCGTGTTTCGCCCTGTCGCTGCATGCAGAAAATCGATCAATATAGGTTTGGAAAACTATTGCATTTTCAACCCTCGGCGCTGACTAATGCGTTGAAAAACTGTCGCCGCGGAAAAAACTCGCTCATACAAACTTGGGCTAAGGATGATTCTATCACATCATTCTAAAAAACTAAAACTATGCATTTTCCGTATATTTTTGGCGTCCCCGCGCTTACGGCTCGTCATCCCCGCGCTTACATCTCTCCGTCCACCCTTGCCTCCCTCCCCCCTCCGGCCTGCCTGCTGCACCATCACTCTACGGTCGGCGAGCCGTAAGCGCGGCGTCGCCTAGCCGTAGCCGAGTTGACGTATCGGAGCTTCTGATTCGCTTTGGTTACGTGCTTACGTTAGGTTGACGCCTGTTTGACGAAAGGCGATACGGTGCCGATCCCTTTCCGATTTGTTACGTGTACCTTTAACGTGCTTTCCGAGGCACGGAGGGGTCTCGGTATGTAAAGATGATCACCAATCCACAGACCAACCGCGGCAAGCGTAGCTTAACCTGATCGATCGACCTGTGCGGCTGTTATTATTTAGCCACATTACAATCTATAATCACATTTCTTTTTCCTCTTTAGATCCTGAATATGTACACACCAGCTGAGGAATATGAAGTGAAAGTAACTCGTGAGTTCATCCACGAGATACAGAAGAAGATGCTGGAGAAGGCTGGCATCAACCCTGACAAGGAACCGGTGAGTAACATTTTTTTCCCTAATATTTCAAACAGCCTCGCGTTAAGCGATGATGCAGTCAATAATTTTGCAAGCGTGGCTAGAAGTATCCTAAAAATTATCACAATAATCATGGACTTTGAAATCCTGGGTTAAAAGCTATCGGAAAGCACACAGACTCCGGCAGCAATCCACTCTTTAGCTGTACGCACAGTGAACGTATTCCCTTGAAGTTTTTTGCGTAAGAGTGCTCTGACCACCATATAACGAGGGTGCATTATCTGGTCGTCCGATGATTGAAAGCGGTTGAAGTCCATCGCGCACTCCGAAATGCTTTCGAAAAAAACACCTATGCGGCAATCTTCAAGGCTTGCAACTTTATGTCAGTTTTCAAGGTTCACTACACACACTCACTGGTTTTTTACTGTTTCAGCAAAACCTTCTAATGGACTCAAAGATGATATTCTCGGTGCAATTCCCCTTCAACCCGTCTTCCATACGTCTGGAGGCCGTAGAGCTACCAGAAGTGCTAGAACTGGAAGGTCTACTCACCAAGATATAAGAAGACCAAATGAAAAGACCGTCGGAATAAGGTTAAAAACAAGCCTATTGTTGTTATTATTTTATTTATAAACTTAAAGATAATGGTCTACTGGGAAAAGCAAGTAGACCATGAGAAGACCGCAGTAAAAGCTTGTGTCAACATTGATTTATTATTTTATATAGATTTTGCTCATAGCTAAGAAAAGACATAATATTAGAAGACCGTAGAAGTAAGAAGGTAAATAATGTTCAAACAATAGCATAGTTTGTTTTTAAAGTTCAGTTCATAAACAATCTTGGTCTTTTCATGAAAAGACCGAGATAACTATAGATAAAAAAAATAGTTGTTATTATTTTTAAACATAGAAAACGGTCTAATAGCTGCAAGAAATAGTTAAATAGATTAAAAACATCATAATAATAGGTTTATATGAATTTCACATTTTGTATAATTTGTTTGTGTCCATTCAGGTGTCATAGTTCTGGCCTATTAATTAATCATATACCTACGCATGTCCTAAGCAAAAAAAAAATTTTTTTGATGATTATAATTTTTGGGTCAACGAGCAGATAGCGTAGTTGCTCAATTTTTTTTTTCTTGTTGTAGTATCGGTACCCATCGAAAGCTGTGGAGTTTAGCTAGCTAATTAATTTGCCTTGTATAAGCGAAACTAGGCGTATCATACGTCATAAACTGTATAGTGATAAGCGCGCATTTGAACGCAATATCTGTTCCTAAGACTTTTGATTTTTTAAACCAAAATAAACAAAGAAACATGTTCCATCTACTCGTAAATGGGCACAAACTTTTATAAAACATAGCTTGCCTTATACTACTATCTTCAATTAGCTCAACGTTTTTCGTTCCTACATTTTTATTGTCATACGAAATAATCGTTTAATATGGTGCCATTATTATATTCTATTAATTGGTGTTAAAACATATTATTATACTCAAGTTACACTTACATTCCTTTGAAAATATAATTTTCTTTGATTTCTATTAATAATTTATTATCACAATGATTCTTATCTTTTTGCGAGCTCCGTGCCTACAATGGGGGTTTTCGTGAAAATTTATGACACCAGTTGGCACCAGTTTGACAAGAGGTATTCCAATATAAAATATATGATGACGTTCATCATTCGATTCATTCATTCTTTCATCATTCAGTCATGAATAAAGAAAATTATAGGCTCTTTGACAGATACCTGGATCTGACGTGTCAGTGCTGCCACCTAGCGAACGTCATTTCAGAAAACCCTCATCAAAGTATTTTTGTCAATGACAATAAAAAAAAAAACCTATTATGATCTGTGTAGTGATTGCGTAACACACTAACAGTAGCAATGGTTTTCATTTTGACAGTTCAACAACATTCATTGCGTTATTTACGCTGTTGAGCAGACAAATTTTTCGAACATATGAAGCAATGGATCCTTCAAAATGATTCAGATTGAAATTGATAGTGTGTTACGCGATTAGGGTGCTGGGATTCAATATGTTTACTAAAATTAATATTTGTCTAATTTATAAAATTCTGGTGACATAATTGTACTGTATCTAAGAAAAAAAAATGTTTGAATAACCGATCACTATGATAAATTTCATCCATTTTCTATTCGTCGCATAAGAATAAATAAATAGGCAAATCCGGCCTATTCTATTAAAAATTCAATCATTCACATCTTGTCGTACTGAATACGACAACGTGTTTATGTTATAAATCATTTGTCGTATAGCGGTCGTTTTTTAAACTAAAAATTAAAATAATGATATCGTATTCAAAATTAGACCAAATCACGAATACTGGAGTTCATTACGGCTTAATGAGATATTAGCAAGCGCAGAAATAATATTCTAGTAAGTATAACATGATAGAGTAGGACTCTTAAGTTAATTTCTATTGACTTTTGAGTTTCAGTGTGCTGAGATATGGATAAGAAAAAGCTCTTACACTTGATATTTTCTTCACCTCAAAATATTTTTTAATCTTTAATCACTCGTGAGCAGCTTCCTAAGCTCTTTTCAGATCCTATGTAAGTTACACGATTGTTTTTGATTATTTCGACATTCACCTTGTTATGTTTTTCAAAACATGATGACATCTAAAATATACATTCCTAAAACTGCACTTTTGTTGTCAAAACTTTATATGAAAACTGGCTGACCCGGCCGACTTTCGTACCACCTCAGAATCAATAAAAACGAATGCATGAGAAAATGAATTATCTTCTCGATTTTTTTTTCGTGATTTTTCTCCATATTTTAATAGTTATTCTGCTATTATAAATCTAACAAATTGAAGATCATAAAAATCGGTCCAGCCGTTCTTGAGTTATAAATGGTGTAACTAACCCGACTTTGTTTTATTTATATAGATAGATTGAAAGGGCTCTTTAAGAACGGTGTTCAAGAGTTTTCTTGTGTTTGCCAAATGAGTTATAAATCAGTAGATTCCCAGAATAAGTCTTCCTTTTAATAAATTGAAAATAAACAACGATTCTTTAGTCATTCTAATATTTAAATCTTTTTTTGTAATTTTTTTATTAATATAAGATGGCATTTTAAAGATTTACCTTCAAGTTGTTATAAAAAGGCTATATTTAGCTTTAAACAAACTTTCCTTTGACTAACTTCTTCAAGTCATAAATTACCGTTATGTTTCTTATCTTACATTTAAGACTCTATCTCAGCCATTCTTATTTAAAAATAAGTTTTTTTATCAACGAAGTTCTTTAGTTTCTTTTAAATTAAGGTTTATAATTTTTTTTTTTAAATTTAATTAGCTGTTTGTTATAATTTATTCTGATTAGTTCAAATTGTTCACCATTGTTGGACACCACATTTGATTTTGATTCTCAATCAACCATGATTCGATCGAACACAATTAAAACTTTATTATTCTTAGAGTTTCGAAATGGTTAGTTTTAAAAAATCTAAATTTTACCTAACTACAAGCTTGATGTTGTTCATAATCGTTGTTAAATACATAATTTATTGTGATTGTCGTAAAAATATAATCGATACTGCTTTCAGCTGATGAAAAAATTGAATGGAAACAAAAAACACCTTAAAACGATAAAAAAATGATACAGTTATGATAAAATGCATAAAGGCAGTAATAGTCAAGTAAAAAAAAAATATACTTTCAAAGTTTGGCAGTGAAACACTACAAAAGCTGCCAAAACATCTTAAAATTGTATGATAAAATTCGCACTGCTGAAATTGAACCTTACGTAACTCAATGTTTATAAAAATCTATGTGTTCGTCGTGTCTTTAAATGTATATAACGATGTTGATATATTAAATGTGGTAAAATTGTGGTGGATTATTGCCGATTTGTCCAAAAAAAGCGCTGTAAATGCTGAAACATATGAAACGTTGAAATAAAAAATGACGCAGCAGCTTTATTGACAAATGTTTAGTGTCATTCCATTATATTTAATTTAATGTTATTGTAGTTAATAAAGTTTATTAGAATATTGTTGTATAGAAAAATTATAGTTGATTTTGGAAAAGTTGCAAAAGTATTAGACACACCTGATCTGTAGGTCGAAAAGATGTCCATAATAGCGCAATTTGAGAATCTACATGACTAACTTTCAAATACTTTTGCAACATTTTCAGAAAAATATGAGGACTCAATAAATAATAGAGAATATAATTAAATAATAATATGTAGACATAAAACAGTGTTACCATTTGCGCTAGGTGCTTTCGAAGCTACACTATATTTATTATTATAACCGCCTATTTCAACATATACTGATAGTATTACTGTGTAGTTTATTTTATACTAGCTGCGACCCGCGGTTTTACCCGCATAAGTCTCGATCCCGTGGAAATATCGATATAAAAATTACCCTATGTCCTAATCCAGGTCATGGTCTACCAATGTGTGAAATTTCATCAAAATCCGTTCACTATACAAAAACTCAAATTTTTCTCTTTATATTATTAGTTTAGATTAACAATAAAGACCTGATTGTTCCGCCTCGAACCGTATCCTTTTGGTATGGCTTTACTGGACTCTTTAAAACCCTGGTCGGTGGTGTTGAAATGTAAAGGAGGAACGGACAGGCGTTCACAGTTATTTGGCCTCTGACAGCAGCAAGCTAACAGCAACCCTATTGTGGACGAGAATAAAGATCACAATGATTTTTACAGATTTGTCAATGTCAACCCAACAGCGACCTTATTAGAATGAGAATAAAGATTACTGTGATTTGGACAGTGATGCAAAATCAGAGGTAAAGGTCTGTAACCATGAAAACATGATTAGGCTTAAACAATAAAATTACTTTTAAAGAAAAAGAAAAGAAAATTGCGTTTATTTGGCAAAACAAAAAACCCTTAAAAATAAACAAAACAAATTCAAAATGATTTTTACTATTTGTCATGTTAAACTTTCACTCAATGTTATACTATGCACTTTCAGTATATGTTCAAACTGGTTGCTAGACTAGTAAAATGTCATTTCAAGCCGGCTAGAAATATTTTGTATAAAATGACATGAGAGTATATCCGAATCATTGTTGGCCAATAAGGAAGCTAACAGGCGAACAAAATGTCATGTCGATGACCATCGCAAACGTCGCCGCCTATCGTTAGCGGCTGCCGTCGATATGAAGACTGTGTCGGTCGTTTGTAAGCATCCTAAATGGCATTTACTTCACTTTATATTATATTTGAAGTTGTAGCCTGGACTATTATGAAATGAACGGATCATATTAATCGTTTGTAGTGACATTTTTGGTATTGATGACAGCTGGTATTATGTTAAAGTAGATATTTAATTATTGAAATATCGTAGTATTTGAAATAGTACATTACTACGCGAAGCAGGCACTAAGTACTTATTTAGAAAATTTTATAAATCAGTATTTTGTATGTAATAGTTATTATCTATTTATTTATATGTTATGCATTTAAGACAGTACGTTAATCAGTTTTCTCCTTCATGTAAAATTGTCGTATTCATTATTTAAAATGTAGAAGTGTGATATTTATGAATTACTACTCCTTGTTGTACTTAATGTATTAATAAATAGAGAAATATATGTATGTTGTGTTGTATTACGTCAAATTATATTTATTAGGTGCTCAAGTTGAAATTATTCGAGTTTATAAATGCATTCCAAATATATACAAAATATACTATTGTATCTAATTTGCCAATTTATTAAATTGTATTCCTGATTCTTTGCAAATTATATCAGTGTAATGTAAACATATTGCAAGAAAAAGTAGCAAAATAATGATCAATTCTAATGAATAATCACGATTGCACTTGTAATCTATCCTAGCTTGAACACTGCTTTAAACACTGCTACGTAGATACTGACAGAGGGATTAGTACCTAGAGCCTGGTGATATAACATCCTTGGATAACGCTAAGCGACTAGCGAAGGCGCCAAGCGCCCAGTGCAGCCGGTTGCGAAAATTTAGAGCGTTCGTTTAATTTCGTTACTCGCAAGGTGACTCGCTAGGCTCCTAGGCGCTAAGCAAGCCACCTATCAGAGCGTACGTAGCCTAACAGTTTAAAGCTTGTCTCGCTAAACATGTTATATAATGTTATTCTAATCAAAACGATCATGACAATGCGAAAACAAAAATGATATTCTTAATAGTGCAGCATCAAACTCGATGCAAGTTTATTAAGGGCTGATTTTTCCACCGCCAAATAACTTTTATTCGAGGAATAAAATTGACGTTTGACAGTTTTTATAAGATATAACTGTCAAAATTTCAAAATTATTCCTCGAATAAAGTTATCAGATGATTGAAAAATCAGCCCTAAGCCAAATAAAGTATAGCAAATTAAGAAGGGCAGCTTATCTGCTTTTTATAAAATGCCCCAAAAGCGCAAATAATAAATTAATGAAGCTTTGTCATGAAAGACACGTAAAAATAATCATTGGTGTAAGCTACGATTCTCTAGAAAAGCGGTCCGCAATTTACCGGTGAATGACGTCACTACAATGTTATTTATGAAAGTAAGTTGGTGTGTTTTCCTAGAGAGCGGTTTTGACACCTTAAAGTCGAACCCCACTGCACAAAGATTTTATTGTGTCAGAGGTGTCAAAACAAAAGATATAAATATTTGCCGCTGTCATCATTTTCATGACGGCTAGCGGCTGTCACTGCGGCCGTTATGTGCGGTCACCGCTTTTATAGGAAACTAACTCTCCGCAAGAAACTACAAAAACATTGTCATTAATTTTAATCCCCTGTCATATTCAATATCACAAAAGATTAACAGATATCTGCTGTCGTTTCATTTGTATTAATTATACAAAGCAATATATTGCATATCTATCTAATTATTATAGAATTTAACTATTGAAACAATCTTATGATTACTAAGATAATTGCGGATTTAAAATCATAGGGAATTATGCTGAAATTATTTTACGTGTTAACAATGTGTACTGTGAGCACTTTACATTCCATATAATTATATAGATGTTATGTTATTAAAATCATTTATTAAATAAAAGTGGTTTTTATTTCTTCTTTACCAATTTTAACTGGCATCTGATTCGGCACCCTAAGGCTGGGTTCACACGGCATTGTCCTGCACGTTTTCTTTGTATTCGTTTTTTTAACGTGATTGTACGTTACCCGGGTGTTCATACGGTAGATTTTCATTCGTGTAAAAAACGAATAGCAGCAGTCTTCACACAGGTTGCTATTCGATGAAAAACGTATGAACATTGTGTCGTGTGAACGATCGACAGAGCTATACTATGTGCCATTGCAAGCCGAATACGTTAAAGTTCATTCGATTTGCTTGACAAGTCCGTTGAGTATTCGTTTAATCGCATAAACGGTGTACGATTTTTTGCAGTACAAACGACATGTGAATAGTTCTATGTACAATGTAAGTGCCACTATTTATTCGTTAAGACTTATACCTACTGCAAAAAAACGTTCAGGACAATGCCGTGTGAACCCAGCCTAATTGTATAACACACTATCAATATCAATCTGAATCATTTAGAAGGATATTGCTAAACCATTGCTTCATATGTTCGAAAAATTTGTCTGCTCAACAACGTAAATGACGCAATGAATGTTTTTGAACTGTCAACATGATAGCCTTTGCTACTGATAGTGCGTTACGAAATTTACCCATTTGCAATGCGCTCGATAAGAATAGGAAATCGTGGATATGTACGAACACAGCCACACGCGGGCTGATCGAAGGTAAAGCTATGCTTGCCGAGGCCGGTCCGTGGATGGGTGAATATCCATTACATAATTTACATGCGAAGACCCCTCCGTCCGTGGCTCGTCCTCGCTGTCATTCGTAATTCTTTGACACTCGTTACGAGTAGTCAAAAGCCCGAAATTCTGACAACCATTCTTACCAAGGCCAAGGGGTATTGTGTTATCCAGTAACGAGGTTGAGGAGGTCAGATAGTCAGTCGTTAAAATACTGGTATTCACCTGCATCCGGTTAGAATGGAAGCCGACCCCAAGATAGTTAGAAAAAGCCTTGGCACGTGATGATAGGTTTATCAAGTAATTCTGCTAAAGCATGTCATTAAAAGAAAAATGGGGTGTGGCTGTGTCATGGACACGGCCGTGTGTTGTAAGTGAATACGTTTACGTAACGGTGTTGATCCGTTCGGCCGCATTCATTCTTTTACGCTCCCGGCACTTCTTGACTCGGTCATATAGTGCTTTATTGGTACCATATTTGGATTTGGCTTATTAACGCGTATAGGCCGACATTATATACTTTTGATATTAGTTTTCTTTTTATTTTAACACATATATTCACTGTCAATATTTTACACTAATGTTTTGTATATAAGTAATCGATAGATTTTGACGAGAGCTGACGATTGAAACATAAACGGGCGTCGTAGCTTTTCAAAGTCAAAAGCTATACCTACTAAGTGGAAATCTCGATACGCAGCAAAATTACCTCAAAATGGCGGCGCTTCCCCCTCCACCGCGCGCGATGCGTCATAATCCTCACTTGGCGTAATTAATTCTTTGATTCTTTAGCTATCCAATGGTGTAATTGAATTTAGGATGGAGATGATAAAGCTGCAACACCAAAATGTATCCCCCGATTTTGTTATTATTGTTTTTTTTTATTTGCCTTCCACTATGGAAGCAATTTTAAAGACGTAGGTATTCACGTAAAAATAAAAAAGTAGAAGGTGAAAAACAAGACTACAAAAAGTTTTTATTTTTAAGTTTAATAATTATTTTATTTAAAAAATTAGGTGAAATCTCGGTGTCGAAAACTAGATCTCGCCTGATAGCCGGGCGAGATCTCCAATGGTTAATCTCAACACCAGGCTTAGGACGCCGAGTTGCGAAATTGCAATCTCGATTCGTGCAATCTCGATTCGAGATTGCAATTTCTAGTCACGGACGCCCTTCATAGCCATCAGTTTATACGCGTCATTTGAGTCTTATTGCGAGTAAACTGACACTCTTTGGTTTGTGTGGAAAGTTATGACAATGCCCTCTATAACAGCGGCCGCCATGGAGTCTCCGTTCTCGGTGGTTCCGATTAAATATCTCTCCATGCGTGGTGAGGTTTGATGAGGTCATAACGGATCCGAAAGTTTAGAAATTATAACTGACCATGTATGATAGCTGTTCGGTTATACTGCCCCAAACCCTCAAGATATATCGCAACAATTTATCAGGCAATAGTTACCCTCCTCGCTTGGGGCATAGATACCAAGCGATCTACCTACTTACTAACATAACATATTGGACAACAACATAAGACCCAGTTTTACGTATAATATATTAGTAATTTGATGATAGCTAATCTGTAACTATGCAAGGTATGTACTAATATGATATGTCATAGATAGATTATTAGATATATAAAAGACGTATTTTTTTAACCTTTACTCTACCTACGTTTCTTATTAATTCGATTTAAATATAGATATTCATAATAAGGTAAAACTGAAAATAGTGGCCACTATTATTTGTTTTAGTGATTATAATAAAACTACACAATGTAAAACTACCGTTTATAATAATATTAACGTATAATCTTGTGGAGCACAACTTAACGTGCTTATTTTCTGCATTTTCATTCTAAAATAAAAGAAATAACCAAACAAACGATGAGGGCGCCACTGCGCGGTCGGCGTCTGGTCGGCGCCCTCTTAAGTTCCGGTTAATGCGTATTGCTAATTGTCCACACAGTTTGATATTAGTTCAATCACAAGCTCCATCGGACTCTGAAAATTCTTTCACTAATGTGAAGCTACAATACCTTCTGTACTGGCGAGTGTCATAGGGATAAACAAGAAATTTCACGTGAACCAAGTCGCGGGCAGAAGCTAGTACTGGAGATTGTAACAATACACGGACATTTGTGGCTGGTTTCTCCTTATGAGTCATTTCTACTTTCTCTGTGACAGATTTAAGTTAGCCATGTATTTAATGGAAACTAATAATTCCTATTTGCGCTCCTAAAAATATTATTGAACACTCTAATTACCTATAATGATTGCGCCTCTTTTTGTGAACCTGGAATGATTATTATTTTGGGGTACTAAAATACTAAGAGAGCAGCGGTGGCCCAGGTTCTTTACTTTGTTTAAATATTTCATCACCACTGCTCTCATAATTGTTTAACTTAAAATAAGAAATATAGGTAATTAATTTGAAACATAAGTTTAAATAGACTTATCCCGTTTGGTCGGGGTACGAACAGACGCCAGCATATCAAGCTACTACAATCTGTCTAATTTTCAACTTTATCGCCCTAATTTTAATATTACATTTTGACAGATTTGACAGTTTCGGGTAGCTTAATTGATGTGCTGGCGTTTATCAACATTACCGTGACCTAAAATAAATCAAACTTAAATATTGACGCAGGTGCTGTCGATTTCATTGTTTACAATTTTACACAACTGTAAACGACTCACTGTTTTGCAATTCAATCCGTGCACGTATTTCTTTTTTCTTACGATATGGTAAACAAAAAACGTCCATTTGAAAACTCAGTGTCAATTAGGTTGGTATGAATTGTTCGGGTTAATGGTTGAACACCAAAGGAAAGACCGTTCTAAGGATTTCAATAATACGTTTATTAATCCTTTTATTTATTTATACAGTATGTTAACTAACAGAGGGCGTTCCCGTTAACCCGCAATAGTATAGCATCCATACATGCTAAAAAAAATATTACCATTCGAAAATAAAATGTTTTTTTTTTTTTATATATTAAAATATTCACTAAAAATCGTAAATTGATACTCTATTTATTTAATTAAATAAATTCCGACATTGCTGTCCTTCAAGTACGCGTGTACAGAGTGTTTCTTTAACGTATCAATTTACGATTTTTTGTGAATATTTTAATATAAAAAAATATAAAAACATTTTATTTTCGAATGGTAATATTTTTTTTAGCATGTATGGATGCTATACTATTGCGGGTTAACGGGAACGCCCTCTGTTAGTTAACATACTGTATATTAGAAGGTGTGTTTACTTATATTACGTGAGACGTGTGATCCCACACAAGGCTAATAGAGTAGTACAGTCGCTATGCGAAAGTAAGGATTTCGGTCGAGTGGTTCAGGGTGGGCACGGATACATACATAACATTTATGAGTTAGAATGAGAAAGACGGTAATGTTGAAGTAGGATCGATTTGTTTTTGCTATACTCCAACATGAATGTTCACCTTTGTAACAAATACCTCATCATCAGCTGCCTAGGCCTTATGCTAACTATGTTGGGGTCATCCAGGGGCGGGGGGATATTGAGTGAGGAAACAAAAATTCGATAAATTATTTTATTTCTGAAGTAGGTTTGTACAAACACTTACAAATACTTATGTTTTTAAGTGAAAACTTCTTTAGGCGCGTTGGGCTTTTTTTAAGACTAGCTTCTGCCCGCGACTTCATCCGCGTGAAATTTCTTGTTACTCCGACCCACCCCATCGCAACGCATCGCCTACTCGCGCTATTACTTCGTTTTTGCTTAGCGTTCTTTGTGACTTTTTTCTTTTTGCTCGGCTCCTAAAGGTCATAGCGTGATGTTATATAGCCTATAGCCTTCCTCAAGAATTGGGCTATCAAATGCAAAAAGAATTTTTCAAATCCGACTGGTAGTTCCAGAGATTAGCGCGTTCAACCAAACAAACTCTTCAGCTTTATAATATTCGTATAGATGGGAAAAAAAACATTGTACTCGCGACACTGTTACCGTAACTGAGGCCGCGCGTGTTTTGTTTATAAAACGATTAAAAAATACACACGTAATTGTTCAAGTTTTCACTTCTGTCGGCACTCCCGGAGTGCCACTTTTTTTGAAGTGAAAAGATTAGGTGCATTGGGCATTTTTTGAGATGGGAAAAAACATTGCACTCGCGACACTGTTACCGTAAGCGACACCACGCGTGTTTTGTTTATCCCTTCGTCTGTGGCGCCATTTTTGCGCGCTTGCGCGCATGTTTGACGGTACTTCCGGGTGGAACTTCCGGAGTCGGCGCATGTGATTAAAATGACGGTATCTCTAAAGTTTTGTATGGGAGCTTATAAAAGTTATGTCGTTGGAATCGTTATGAAACAAGCTAACATAAAAAATATAACGTAGTGTAATGTATTATTCATTCTAATTAGAATCTAATTGAAATCTAATAGAGCGACTTTTTTCCAGTTTATTGTACAAAAGTCGTTATATGTAAAAAATATGTACCATTATTTCAAAAAGTTATTACATATTTTAAATACGTAAGTATACATTATTTCATATTAATCAATAAAAAGAACACACCCCAATAAATTTTTTTCACCCCACGTGCTTTACAAAAACATGTTTCATTTAGGCGACGCGAGCGCACGGACAAAAAATAGAGTTAGTTTATACTTAAATTCCGAGAGCCATGTAGGTTAATTGGCTTAGGTTAGTAGCTTGGTTTGGTACACATACTTATCACAGACAGAGTTTCAGTTGTTAGAAGTGTTTAGTTTACGAGAAATCGAACAACAATCCAAAGATTGCCCTTGACCTTTTTTAGGCTTATTTTCAAGTGCTTGGTGCACTTGAAAAAAAAAAGGTCAAGGGCAGGGCAATCTTTGGATCACAATTCACAGAGTAAATTCTGTTGCATTTATTTCAAATAAAAATTAACATTCTACAATTAGATGATATTTACAAATCGATAAACACAATAAAAAGGCTTGCTGCTTTACAAAAACATTTCAGAAATCAACAATTAAAATAAAATATTTAAAGGTCATTCGAGGTCAAAAGTCACCCGTTGATTGTTCGCTTATTTCTAATTTCAATGTTACGCAAATTCCTTACGGTGTTTTTTTTGCACTGCGGTGTAGAATATTGCAGTTTTATGGCAACGCCATCTCTTGACCGATAGTACAACTAATGATGTAACTTTTATTGACGATTTCAGAAAAAGTGTGCTATTTAGAGACTTCGTTTTATTTTTCACATAAACTTCTATCACATAGAATAATTTCAGATTTTTCTCTTTGCAAACTTCGGAGATAAGGGGGGAACGGTACATTTTACATCAAAAGTCGAAAATTATGCGGCCAAAAAAAAAATATTTGAGAATGTGCAAACTGAGCTCTTTCATATGATACCCCACATGCCCTAGTAGCCCAACTTCGAATTTTTCAGAACCCATTTCAGTCCCTATTGCAAAAAATATACATATATTTTTATTTCTTTATTTTTTGCGAAATAGTAGGGCAAGCGTCATCTAAAACTATTCCAAATTTCAAGTTGATAGTATTAGTAGTTCTTGAGATATTCAGCTGTGACAGACAGACTGACTGAGTCTCATCATAAGGGTTCCGTTTTACCATTTAGGTACGGAACCCTAAAAACCCAAAAACCGTAAATTTTTAGTTACATTACAAAAAAAAATCCCGTGATAAACTATTTACATACGTCTACAAATTTGTACGGAACCCTTGGTGCGCAAGTACAACCCGCACTTGACCGGTTTTTTTAATATTAAATAGGATTATGTAACAGAGACCACAGAGTACTTTTATAACCATGAGACCATTGTTTCGTTGCGATGTGGGGAAGAGACGACTTTACGAGTACAGTGAGAATTTTATTGTTATCATGATACTCCACGTGTCATGCCGTAGGTTTAGGTTGTAGCGGTATCTACAACACCACGCGTCACGCGTCCTGCTAATAAAAAAAAATCCTGCATCTCGCAAGCAGAGTTAACCGCGCAACCTGCATAGATACAACGGCCCGACATGAATCATCGGACAGTTGCCCGCCAGAAACATTTTTTTTATTTTTTTTTTTATTAGTTTTATGGCCTGGTTGCTAAGACCTTTTAGCCACGTCTTTGTTCCGCCAGAAACAACAACCGTCTGGTCGGTGGATCCTCCCTTTTCATACAGTTTGAGTGAACTTTACACCCTGTTCCTCATACCTCTATACTACTACTTACCAAATTTTATTTCCAAAGATGGACTGAACTTGGGGCTAGAACAGTGGTAATCGCTTTCAAAGCATTTCGTATTCTACGGGGCGACATTCAAACGATTAAGGCTCAGCGCAAACTGAACGGAGCGCAGCGGAGAGGATTTTATTAACGAACTTGAAAATAAACTTTAAAATTATTACAATAAAGTGCATAAATGCTTGAACCTGACAAAAAATGCTCGCGCGTCTTCGAAGATATGCGGGAAAAGATACGCGATCCGTAAAGAAAATGCCCGAGACCGCTCCTCTCTGTCTGCGCTGACCCTAAGGGTTTTGTGTCCCGCGATATTCAAATTTTCTTACGTTTTTTGCAATTTGCAGGTCAGTGTCATGTTGAATGATGTTGAAAATTCGTCATGTAACAAGTACGTATTTACAGAATTATAATCATTATTGGAGCGAGAGGCCTACCAATTGCCCTATAATTCTACTTGATGTATCAAGCAGTAAGACTGCAGTATGAATGCTGTAATTACGCTTTAAAGTTTTTATTATTATTATTTTGTTTATATATTTTTTTTCTCTCGGCCTAGCCGGATAGAACTGATGGCACGGGCCTAAGCCAAGTGTCCATCAGTGGGGTTAAGTGTGGGAGTAATATTATAAGTAGACCGAGTGGTAGACGAAACAATATTTAAGTGGTGGTATTGGTGTAAGTTGTCCGATTCACACTGAATAAATTTTCTAACTAGCCTGCATGTGTTAAGAATCACTGCCTTCTGCAGCAGGTGGTAGGTGTTAGGTAACGTGGCAGGTTGAGGGAACTAAGGGACTCATGAAGCTGTTTAGGAATTACTCCTGTTGCAGATAGCACTATGGGGACTATTGTGACTTTTTGAAGATGCCACAGTCGGATTATTATTAAAGTGAATCTTGGATGTCTCGAGGTTACGGTATCAATGAAACATCTTAAAAAACCTAGATTAAGTGGCCAATGAGCAAGCGTTGATCATCTTCATCAATGTTCGCTAATAATTCTCAGTAGGTAATCAATTTGATGAGGGTTTTTCCTGCAGTTGGACAGTAAAATTACTGGCTGACATTTTTATGGATGGAACTGGGTTAGTAGTCCTCTAGATGTTACTAAGAAACTGTCAAATGGGAGAGATTCTAAGCGTGTTTTAAAGCAAAACAAGAATTTTATTGTAACCTCGTTATTGTACTTCAGAAAAATAAAAAAAAAGTTGATTGTGTAAAAAATGGCAAAATGTAATAAAACCTTCAGTCGTTAAAGATAGCTATTGATAAGGCAGGTACAAAATACAGTTTGTTAATAAAATATAACGCTTTGTTTAATGTTAATTGACGCGAGAAATCAACTCTTTATACAATTTGAAAACGCTTCTCCGAGACGACACAGTGTAAACTGCAAACCAGTATGTTGACGCCATTGGCGCGAAACGGACGTGTTCGCCATCTTTGCCATAGACAAAACGTGTGTTAAAAACTTTTTTAAATTAAAGTGCGGCAAAGATATTTTATTTTTTATTGGATTTAAAAAAGGTGCGTTTATTTCGGTATTATTTTATTAAAATTGTTTTTTTGTTAGTTCATTTTATAGTGTTTGTGGTTTTGTTATGTATTTAGGGTAAGGATTTTTACCACCAGTACAAAATGAGTGGTTACCTATGGTGAAAGAGATTTGTGTCATAATATTTAATATTACTAAGTAGTATCTGTTTATGTGATTGTGAATCAGTATCGATTCGTCTAGCATCTAGCTAGATTTTAGAGCTAGATAATTATAAACTTGAAATACTAGTATTGTTTATGTAATTTTGAATCAGTATCGATTCGTCTAGCTAGATTCTAGAGCTAGAAAATAATAAACTTGAAATGATGCGGCTAGAAAGTAGGAATAAATAAGTTCCTTATATAGGTAAATGAGAGGAAGTAAATTGATGAGCAGCTACGGACTGTATTTACGAGTAGGACCAGCGGGGTATTTGCGTAACACGCTATCAGTAAAAAGCAAGGGATTTCAGTTTGACAGTTCACCAACATTCATTGCGCTATTTACGTTTTCGGGAGTCTTTTGTTTTAATTTAAAAACAAGAAGAGCGTTGGAAAAATAATAAAATCTGTCTAATTGTAAGTACAACTATTTGTATTAATAGTAAAGTTGAGTTTGTTTGAACGAGCTAATCTCTGGAACTACGAGTTGAATTTGAAAAAATATTTTTGTATTCGATAGCCCAATTCTTCAGGAAGGCTATGAGCTATTTAACATCACGCTAGGACCCTAAGGAACCTAGCAAAAAGAGAAAAAGACAGATCACAGAAGTAAGGTTTAGCGAAACGAAATAAAAGCGCGGGCAGGCGATGCGATGCGACGGGGTGGGTCAGTGGAAAAAGAAATGTTGGTGGACTAAAGGTACAGACGCCAGCATATCAAGCTACTACAATCTGTCAAATTTCTTTAATAGATTTTTAACTTTATTGCTAAAGCATAAGGTTCAAAGTTGATTGGGAAAATTTGACAGTTTCGGGTAGCTTGATGTGCTGGCGTCTTTACGTCTCTGCCTAACCCTTTGGGAAATACAGGCGTGGTGCTATGTTATACAGTATGTTAACTAACAGAGGGCGTTCCCGTTAACCCGCAATAGTATAGCATCCATACATGCTAAAAAAAATATTACCATTCGAAAATAAAATGTTTTTATTTTTTTTTATATTAAAATATTCACTAAAAATCGTAAATTGATACTCTATTTATTTAATTAATTCTAATTTATTTAATTAAATAAATTCCGACATTGCTGTCCTTCAAGTACGCGTGTACAGAGTGTTTCTTTAACGTATCAATTTACGATTTTTAGTGAATATTTTAATATAAAAAAAAAACCTTTTATTTTCGAATGGTAATATTTTTTTAGCATGTATGGATGCTATACTATTGCGGGTTAACGGGAACGCCCTCTGTTAGTTAACATACTGTATATATGTCTGTGAAGTTTGGCTAGCTAATTTTATTTGCCCCTGTAAAAAATTATTATTCACAATGTTTCTTTAATAAAGATAATGTGTAGTTACCTATTCATATCTTTAGATATGGACTAAAAAAAATTCAACCTACACGAGGTTATACATAGGATTATGATAACCATTAATCTGCATAATTAGGCTTGGAGTTAATATAAAAAATAATCTAGATACCTACATATAAGTACCTAAGTTCAATAAAAATAATTAGCACATCATAAAGGCTCCTTCAAACAGACGCGACACGCGATAAAATCGCGCGCGACACAAAGGCACCGCAAGTCGCGCAACGAGCGGGGCCTTTGTGTCGCGCACGATTATATCGTGTCGCGCCTGTTTGTAGGAGCCTTAACGCCTATTATTATGTTATGAAGAGTTAGGCAGATTATGAAGATTTAATGCACAGTCAACAAAACAGATAAGTATGCAGGATCGTCGGATATAGTTGAAGTTTAGTAAGAAACCGATGGATGTTCTCGAATAAAATTTAATTTTATTAATAGAAAACAAACAGCTCATTTGTGTCAAAAAAATTATGACTTTTTTGGGGGGTCATCGACCGCAGTCTTTTGAAATATTAGTTTTTTTTTTTGTAAACTTAACTGACGTGGTGGTTATCGATATCTAAACACGCTAAAACAAAACGAAACAGATTTTCTCAACTTATACTTCAGTTGAAACTATCAGCGGTCCTTGACCCCAAAAATAAACATTATAACATTTTTATTTTCTCGTGTTTCCATGTCGCGACCCATTACAAAATGAAATTAAAAAAAAAAAAACCCAAAAAAAAAAATGAAAAAAATGAAATGAAAATGATTATTATTTCCTTTATTTATTTTTAAACAAACTTATTATATTTTTAAATATTCTTTACAAAAAAAAAAAAAAAAAAAACATTTAAAAATATAAAAAATTGTAGCCCACCGGTATCGGGAACAGGGTCCAAGCTACCGGTGGTCAGGGCTCCAGAGAAAGGAACCTCCTAACGATACGAGCCGTGTCCAGGAGTACCGCTCTCTGCATCAAGCCCTTGACCCAGCTGCCTAACGAGAGCCTCCTCAGGTGTTGGTCGAGGCTCTTGGCAATTAAGCCATTGGCAGTAATGACTATCGGCACAATGATCGCTGAGTCCACACCCCACATGTCGACAACCTCGCGAGCCAAGTCAAGATACTTGATTTGCTTATCTGTCTCAGCTTTCACGAGGTTCTCGTCATGCGGGACGGTTATGTCAACAATCATTGCGCGCCGCTCTGATCGATCCACCACCACTATATCAGGCTTATTAGCTATAATAGTCCTGTCAGTGATGATGGATTGATCCCAGTACAGTGTGATATGGCCATTTTCGAGAACTGGGTCGGGCGCATACTTGTAGTACGGCACCTCCGATTCCACAAGGTTGTACTGCAGAGCAAGTTGCTGATGGATAATCCTGGCTACAAGGTTGTGTCTATGCAAATACTCTCCGTTAGCCAGACGAGAACACCCGGAGATAATGTGACGGATTGATTCGCCCGGACGGTGGCATGCCCGACATATGTCAACCGTACCGTCCTTCACAATAAATCTCCGGTAGTTATTCGTCATCATAACTTCGTCCATAATTGCACAGACAAACCCTTCGGTTTCTCCGAAGAGTTCCCCGGAACGTAGCCAGGCTACGGACGCTAAGAAGTCTACATCGGGTCCATGTAGGGCCCGTAAAAAGCGTCCGTGAAGCTCCTTACTCTGCCATACCTCCATGCGGTCGTTAGTGTCAAGCACTACAGGTTTGCGCCAGTTCTCTTTAGCCAAGGAGAGCGCGGTAAGGCCCTTGTCCACTGCCACAACATCTCGATGCATCCCCACGTCGGCTTCTAGGAAATATTCCCTGAGACTGCATATCTCACGATTGTGAAGAGTCTTAGCATTTAAGAAGCCTCGACCTCCACACTTCCGTGGGATATACAGTCTCATAACCGAAGAACGTGGGTGATGCATTCGATATGCCGTCAACAATGTACGGACCCGCCTATCCAGGGCGTCTAGCTCTGTTTGAGTCCATTTGAGTATGCCGAAAGAGTACATCAAAACCGGCATGACCCAACCGTTGAAGGCACGCACTTTATTTCCACCTGATAAAAGACTATTAAATACTTTTCTCAGGCGGCCAAAGAAGCGCTCCTTCAGCGATTGTTTCATGTCGGCAACGTTGATGCCCAGTGCTTCCGACATACCCAAATACTTATAGGTTTCGGTTGCTGAGAGGGATCTAAGATTTATGGAATCTGTGAGCTGGGTTCCCACAGATTCCACAATCTCCCCTCGTTTTACATGCATGACCGCACATTTGTCCACACCGAATTCCATCCTGATGGCGCTACTGAAAGTTTCAGTGACCTTCAATAGCTCCATCAGTTGCAAATCGTTGGGGGCAAAGAGTTTCAGGTCATCCATGTAAAGGAGGTGAGATATAACCTGACCACCTCTCTTCAACCGATAGCCTAGACCTGAATCCTCCAGCAGCGTGCTAAGAGGATTCAAGGCTAAGCAGAACCAAAGTGGACTCAAACTGTCGCCCTGAAATATACCCCGCTCTATCCTTATCGGTTCACTATTCCTCTGGATTTGCCGACATCCTGGATAGCGAAGAACTGTCCTCCATTGCCCCATACACGACATCAGGAAGGTGCGCAGGGTTGCATCAATTTTATACAACTCTAGCACCCTCATGAGCCATGTATGTGGCACCGAGTCATAGGCCTTCTTATAGTCTATCCAACATGTCGACAGATCCTTTCGGGAACGGCGAACCTGTTGGCTAATGGCCATATCAATGAGGAGTAGCTCCTTAGTACCACGGGACCCGTTCCTACATCCATTTTGAGAAGCACACATAACAGAATTCTCGTTAATATGTTTATTTATTTTAGCTCTCAAAATGGAGGTAAGAACTTTATAGACCGTTGGAAGACACGTAATCGGTCTATAATTTTTGGGTTCCGCAGTACTACCCGATTTATGGAGCAGGTGAGTTATTCCAGTCGTCAGGAACTCTGGTAGCGACCCTGACTCTAAGGCTGACTGGAATAGGGCTGCCAAGCAAGCATGCGATCTTGTGAGCCATTTAATCCAGAAGTTGTGCAGTCCGTCCGGCCCTGGTGATTTCCAATTTGGCAACGGACGAACTGCGCAACTTACATCCTGGGGGCTGATCGTTATTGCCCCCATTTCTGTTATTGCATCACATGCTCGCTCGACGTCCCGAGTCCACTCACCCTCGGTATGACTGACAGGTACTGACCAGATGTTACGCCAAAATGAACACATGGCGTTATCATCCGGCAGGCACATGTCAGTCACACCTTGGTCCGGTCGCTCCCATGCTCTGTAGACCCACCTTTCATCGCTTTGGAAGGTGCGATTTAGAGTGTATCGTTCCACCCGACGCTTATACCTACGAATACGGTTTGCCCATGCATACACTTTCTGCTTCCAGAAGTCGATGCGCTCTGTGACACGGGACATGTAGTCTTGAGGACTGATATCAGTCCCCGAAAACGCCCGCCTCACAAAGCGCATCACTCGAGGGCGATTGTTGCCCTCCCGGAAGCAGATTAGTTTGCCGATGAACGCTCTGGCCCCAGCAATGCGTCGTTCAATCCTATACTGCCATGCCGGTACGGCTGGTTTCGGTCGTGTAGCTCTGTCATCCGGAAATTTGACATGAGCTACACGACATGCCGTTACAGCCGCGCAATACAGGATTGAATGAGCATCGGTGAGGTTTTCGCAGTTATCAAAATAGCTTGACAACTGCGAATCCAGAACAGCCACCAGCGCCCTATTTCTGTTATGCATGGGCAAACGAGGTAAGCGTGGTCTGAGTTCAGGTGTCATGAACCGATATTCTCTGATCGCACCCTCCAAAGTACTCCTCATCTCCTCACTGCACTGGATACTTACGTTAGTAGCCATGTCATTACTTACGTCGTTTCCGCAAATTAATGGTGTGGTAGACTGTGGTGGTGCCACAGCCTGCGACGGCGTAGCAATGACATGGCTACTCTGCATTTCAGTCCGCAAGCGATCAAGCACGGTGTCATCCAACATACGATTACGCTGGATGACTCGTACCTGATCCGACAGTCGTTGTGCCGATACGTTGACAGCCGGCTCAAGCACCTGAAACAGAGAGAGCATCCGAACACGGTACGCGGTCAGGTTGTTTCCTCCCTCTGTAGCCCCATAGTATGAGCGCATGACGTTCTCGTTGATGGATTTCGTCCATCGCATGCGCTGCACACTTCCACCGGGAGCTGGGACCCTATCAGAGGCCGGTGGGCCTCGAGGTCCTAAACCATCCGGCGGCCGGCGTCCTCCCCGTCGACGAACAGGTGGTGGCGTCGTGGGCGGAGAGAAATACTCGTCGCTCGAGCTCGACGCAACTGCCGCGGCCGGTGTCGTCACAGCGCTCACAATGGGGCTGGGTACCGGCGGCGACGAGGCGGAGCTGAGCGAAGAGTCCGGAGGTGGTAGGCGTGCTCGTCGTAAGGCGGATCTTGTCAACATTTTCTGTTTGGTTTTATCGGAGGTGACATGACAGATGTCACCTCCGATAAAACGATGATATATGATATATATATATATGATTATTATTATTATTATTATTACGACTGCAGAGTTTCACTAGCTAATTTAATTTGACCCTATTATTCTGTGGTTAAGGCTATAACGAGAACGGGGAGATCCAACCTGTCGCGAAACCGAGCTGCTACTGCGAATTACTTGGTGGAAAAACCCAAAAACACTTTTCTCTTGTTCCTTGTAGCATAAAAAATCGGTTGTCTGTAAAGCCGGTTTACGGACGATAGTTTAACGTGACAACGTCATAACAAAACATTAATGAAATTGCCGAACGCGGAGGCCGATTCGGCAGCGTGCGCGGCAGCAACGCTACAGAGCAAGGCCGCGAGGTAACGCTACATGAGTCATGTTTTTTCGTGTGTGCAGCCAGCTTCATCGATTTATTAGACGTTGTCACGTCAAAATGTGGTTAAACTGAACACCTACAACTCCTGTGCTAAGAGTGCTAGAGTTTCAGAAGGCATTTTTTTTTGACGTGACAACGTCTAATTATAAATCGATGAAGCTGGCTGCACTCACGAAAAAACATGACTCATGTAGCGTTACCTCGCGGCCTTGCTCTGTAGCGTTCCATGGCGGCTTGAAGTGCAAGCGAATATTAACAAATGCAATGCAACTATTCCATCAGTATTTTCTTATGACGTTGTCACGTTCAACTATCGTCAGTAAACCGACTTTACAGACAACCGATTTTTTGTCGTTATGATTATGAACCGACTGTAACAACGGGTATTTAAAAAGTATCCTACAAAATAAAACCGACTTCCAAAAAAAACACTAGCCCCCTTACTAATAAACGTTGTATAGCGTCTGTATAGTTACACAACGCTTTGTCTTCTTCCTTCGAAAGTCAAATTACTGATGACTGAAAGAGAGAAATCGGTGTGTAACTATTCATCTGATATAATAGGTACGTTTATTAGTAAGGGCCCGGGGTAAGTAAATAAATGCTTTGAGTTTATGTATAAATTAACATACATAAACTCACGCCTTTTTCTTATGTGGGCTGGCAGAAACTACAGAACGCTACCCGCTACAATCCTTACATTCTCCTTCCTACAAATGAACTCGGCTAGACAAACTCCACATACGAGATATTATCTAAACATGAAAATTTTTTTTCCAAAAAAAAAAACCGACTTCCAAAAAAGACACTACAAAGTGAAAAATATATTTTATTTTGGAAGTCGGTGTCGTTGATTGCTTCCCAATTTCGTTGTTTGCCACCGACTTCCGAAATTAATTTTATTTTTTTATTTTGTAGTATTTATTGGAAGTAGGTTTTTTTTTTTTGTAAAAAAGTTTTTATTTTAACTTACCCACACAAATTCGTATAACACTGCTTGATAACTATCAGTGACAGGATAAAAAACAACGTACCAATAGTTGAATTGAGAACCTCCTCCTTTTTGAAGTCGGTTAATAAAAAAACAACTTTAGACGTTTTCAACTCGTCAAAATAAAGAACAGGTAATCTGCCTTAGGCATTGCGGAGATAAGGAAAAAGAAACGAAAAATAACACTGACAATGATGCTCGGCAAAAAAAAGTACAGTAAGAAATCACCTTCAAATCAATCCGTCAATCAGTTACCCACAAGCTAAGAGCCTTTTGATTATTTTACTTCGATTTTTATAAAATATATAAGCAGATCAATAATCAAGATTTAAAAAAATCTGAAGATTTAGGTAAATTCAGTCAGCGAAGAGCCGACGAGGTAACGACTTTTTCGCGGACTGTACAAAAACGCTACAAAAACGATCTTCGAAGAAAACAACACTTTATCAATATCTAAGAAAATGTACAGACGCCAGCACATCAAGCTACCCGAAACTGTCAAATTTTCCCAATCAACTATGAACCTTGTGCTTTAGCGATAAAGTTGAAAATCTATCAAAGAAATTTGACAGATTGTAGTAGCTTGATATGCTGGCGTATGTACCTGTTTAAATTAATAAACGTGTCTCCAACAGGAAAATAGTAGACTCAATGTATAGTCGTCCTTATAACTGCATTACTAGCGGGGAAATTACGTAACACATAACATTAAGAATGGCTTCCAGTTTGAGAGGTCAACAACATTCATTGCGTTATTAGTTTATTACTATTACGAGCTTGGGGTTCGTGACAATAAAAACTGCCGATTTAATAACCAAAACTTGACATTTTAATCACAACACTAATTACAACTCAAACACACTAATTATGAAACACAATTTCTCCGCTGAGATTGGACGCCATGGCCGAAATTCAGTCTGGATGACTTTATAATAGTAAGATTTTGCCTTCTATCCCTTATTTTTTTAATTATTCATATTGTATTATAATTAAGTATACGTTTTTATATTTTCCTAGTTAAAATTATAGAAAACATACACAATCAGCAGATTTTAGGTGAAACACGCGGTTATGACCTAAAGAAAAAGCCAAAATATGTATCAAATGCAGATGTGGTCATGCATTTGCTTATAGTCCGGTTTTTAAGGATAGTTATTGCCAACACGTATAACCACGTGTAGTGTCGGGGACAGTCAGGGTTCCGTACTTATTTAATGTTTGAAATCATAATATTTATGTAGCTCGGTGATTTAATAAGATTAATATTAAATATTATTCAATCTAGAGGCAATATTTAATACAAACAGAGAATGATTTAATTACGAATCAACTCACAGCAGACAGCATTGATAACTACTATTAATTGATCGAAGGCAGACAAAGAAAATAATAAAATTTGTTGACATAGTCGTTATATTTTAATAATCAATCAGGCATATTATCTCCGGGTGTTCTCGTCTAGCTAACGGAGAGTACTTGCATAGACACAACCTTGTAGCCAGGATAATCCATCAGCAACTTCCTCTGAAATACAGCCTTGTGGAATCGGAGGTGCCGTACTACAGACCCCGACCCAGTTCTCGAAAATGGAAATATCACATTGTACTGGGATCGATCCATGATCACTGACAGGACTATTACTGCAGCCAATTGCAATTGTAGTTTTATGTCAGCGCCATCTCTTGATCGATAGTGGAACTAATGTAACTTTTGTTGATGATGTTCCTGTAATCTTTACATAAACTTCTATCACATAGAATAATTTCAGATTTTTCTTTTTTCAAACTTCGGAGATAAGGAAGGGGGGGGGGGGCAACGGTACATTTATCATCAAAAGTCGAAAACAATGCGGCAAAAATAAATGTTTGAGAATATGCAAATTGCGTTCTTTCATTTATGATACCTCACATACCCTAGTAGTATCACTTCGAATTTGCTGTCCCTGTTGCAAAAAATATGCATATATTTTTATTCCTTTCTTATTTGTAAAATAGTTGGGCAAACGTCATCTAAAAGTTGATAGCATTAGTAGTTCTCGAGATATCCAGCTGTGACAAACAGACAGACTGAGTCTCACCATAAGGGTTCCGTTTTACTATTTTGGTACGGAGCCCTAAAACTATAATTTATATGTATCTCTTGAAATAAAGGAAATAATACGAGGTATCAGTCAATGGCCTGATGGCCGAAAGCCTCGATGAACATCTCTCGAGGCTCTGGTTAGGCGGTTGGATCAAGGGCCTGATTCAAATGGCAGTTCTCCTCGATACGGCTCGCATTATGAGGAGATACCGGTGTGTCACCACTGTGCGGCTTGCCCGGAGGATACGGCGCAGCACACGATGGAGGAGAGCCCAGCTTGGGCAGGGCTGCGCGGCGACCTCATTGCGGCACAGGAGCGATCTCTCGCTCCCGGCCGTCGTTCAATCGATGGTCGAGAGTCAGAGAGCATGGGACGGGATTGCCTCCTTTTGCGAGGACGTCATGTCTGCAAAGGAGGCGGCCGAGTGGGAGAGAGAAGCCGCATCCTCTCTCCTCTCCCGCAGGAGACGCACCGGGCGCCCGAGAAGGGTGCAAAACGATCTGCGACCTCCATGAGAAGCGGCCTGCGGGCGGCGAACTTGGGGTCCTTCGTCCGACCAGACAGGCCTGAGTTGGCGCCGCAGTATTCCACGCGCGCGTCTCGAGAGTGGGTGCGGCCATTATGGAAATGCCCGCACCGGGAGGTGGTACCCGCTGAGGAACAGCGGGTCGAGGCCTGTCGGTAGAGCGGTCAATGCTTATGCGAATCCCGCACTCCCGGCCATAGGCAGAGGTGGAACACCGCGGTGGTTTTAGCCGGTAAGATTCCGGCATGCCCCTCTGTCATCCCCACGATGGAGGAAGTCCATGAGGATTTCCCCCGCTCACCAAAAAAAAAAGGTGGAGCGAAGATCTTCCTAGGGTGGCTGGTAGCAACTGGATGAAAGTAGCCGTAGAGAATCGATTTGAATAGCGTGCGGCCTAAGTTATTATACCAAAATTCTCTAAGAAGGGTTTGATATTGTTGCACCAGGAACCATAAAACCGGTCTTCTACTGACCGCATTTAATAGTAGATTAGCAAGGTGCGTAATCTACTTACTTTCAACTACCAATCTACCTACCGTGATAAAATATACCTACTCAATTAAATTTTAAATAATATTTCCGTGGCTGGCGTGAATACATTGACAACTCGACTTGTATGTTTTTTCATTAGGAATTTATATGAAAAAAATTGACAGCTCATAATATACATAACTTTTGGAGCAATCGACTATGGTATTATGTTGACATCTCGCATTTTTACGTGTTTTACTTGACAACACAACATGTCAAATTAACGATTCACATGTTTTTGTGAACGAACATTGATATTTTGTTATATCAACTTATCCCCAGTAACCAAAATATTATTTGTTATTTGATATCTCAACTTATTCACATAAAATTTTTCTCTTTTAATTGACAAATTGAGATGTCAAGTTATAGCCCATCGAAATATTTCTGTTTAAATTGTGATATATTGAGATGTCCAGTTACGGTCAGCTAAGCTCTGATCCCTAAATGTACTATGTATCTAAGTGACACTAAGTGTCGGTTACAAAAAACTTTAACATTAAATGAATATGTTTAGTTGCCAACATATAGACCTAAATTGTAGAGAACTCAAATGAGAATCAATCATTTATATGATTGGGTGCAGTTGATGAGGACTTGCAAAGTTCAGAAACCATTGAATGGTTTCTGAACTTTGCAAGTCCTCATCAACTGCTGGTCGTGGTGATGACGGTAAATGATTTTTTGGATTTCGCCGAACTAAAATCCAAGAAAGTACCCTTTACTGTCAAGAAACTGGATGATTCAGGAGACAAATTTCTGTGGCAACCTATTAAATGGCTGCAATATGACAAAAACAGCGTCGGAAAAATTTATTTTAAGAAAAACCTGGATCGCGAACCTCCTTTCAATTCAAGAAATTTTAGGAAAAGAGCAAAAACCACCATTGATATCTATAAGTTGAGCCAAATCACTAAGGAGGCTTTGCCAATTAGCGCAGAGAATAAAAAGGATTTGATGGACATGATTGACCTCATAGACGATTCCTTCAAGGAATTTTATATTAAAATAAAAACTGTCGGTGTCGTCTCTGCATCTAATGATCCAGATTTGGACGAGGACAACCCAGATGACGAGGTTTTTAAGGTCCAATAAAATATGACTGTGTACGTAATAATATTTAAAGTTGATCAGGTCTGTCAACTTTAAATAATTATTATTACGTTATTCCTTCTTTATTCTTTTCTTTCTTTATTAAGTATTTTCCGTTGTTTGGCGCAATAAAACAATTTACTAGTTATTTATTTTTATATTTATTGCTTTTACACTAGGAAACTGATAGGTTTGTGGTTTTTCAATTTAATATTTGTTCAGTTAGAAAAACTTTGCTTGATTTGAGTAAGTCCTTCAACGAATCAACAAATATATTTATATTCGTCATCAGTGGTTTGATTGGGCCTCACTGTGTTTGTCATTAATAACATTGTTTATATACTAATATTCCCCACTCAGAAGGTGAATAAGTTGATAACTGCTGGTGCATAAGTTGACAACTCGGTGAATAAGTTGATAACTCGTTTGTGAACGACTTGACAAGTCTATTATTATGCAAACTATGGGGTATTTCGTTTATTTATTGTCATCATCTAAAAGATGGTACAAAATAACCCTTAAAACAACTAAAACACATACGGTTAACTAATTTACCGATTTACCAGAAGAGGTCAAACCTTTAAAATGGCCGTCCTGACAAATTGCCATTTTAGACATGTCAACATATTCACGCCAGCCACGGATTTATCCGCGACTTTTGCGGCAAAAAGTTATTACCAATTTCATTTGCAGCTGTTTTTATACTTTCTGGAGTTGCATTCTATATACGCTATCTCTATTTTCATTTTTTTAATCTTTTCTTGCTAAATATCAAAGTTTTACAATGGCACAAAATGCGCGCCGTTGTTTTTTTTTTTATTTTGACCAATACGGTTTTATTCAGCCGACTTTTATTTTCAGCCAGTATCTTTTTGATCTAATGCATACATCTAATAGGAGACATTAAACCTCTGTGGTAAATTTATATCTAAATAAAAAATAATAAACAGTGCATTAATGAAAAACTGTGCAACCATGATATTTTTATATTTTATACAACATTTTTGCACTATTTTGGTTCTAAGCAAAAAATACGTCCTTTGTGGTCGGTTTTGTAGTGATTAATGATAACAATACTACGTAGTTGAAAGAAAAGAAGTTTGTCAACTTTTTAGGGACAAAATAACGACGTATAAATTCTCATGAGGACTTTAATTAAGGCACGAAAAATACTTAAAGATCTTACTTAGGTCAAGAACCTTTCCAATAAACTTTTTTTAAATATTTTTTTCAATCGCAGATTCCGGACTGCTCCCGAGAAATTCTTTTTCATCAGTGAAAGAATTGATGCAATCGGATCAGTACTTCTAGAGATTGCCTTCGACAAATCTTACATGTTTATAATATTTGGTCATAGTTATTTAATAAATTCGTTTCGCGTTCCGTTGGGTGCAAGTTTACTCAATCGTAGCTAAGGTCAGGGGCAGAAATCGGAAGCGTCATGAACTACCGCTCCCTAATTGCGTAACACACTAGGTATCAATATTAATCTGAATCATTTTTGAGGATATTTTGCTAATCAAATTTTTTTTTTTATATTTGGAATGGGTTTGCTCTTGACTCTAATCTAGGTCAGAGATGACACAGACAAAGTCAGACAGACGATGGAGTGAGCTTACCCAGAAGAAGCCTGTTCACTCTTACTTTGAAGAGATTCGGGTTGTATGCACTCGGAAACACAAACGCAGGTAGAGAGTTCCACTCTTTTGCTGTGCGCATTATAGAGGACATTTGGAAACGCTTAGTGCGAATTGGTGGAATAGCAACTAGGCAGGGGTGGTAACTTGCAGTGCGTCTGCAGGGCCGTCTTTAACCTATTGGAGGCCCTGGGCACATAAGGATCACGGGGCCCCTGTGTAGTTAAGAGACAATAAGAGAAGCATACTAATATTTCATAACTGGGGGCTAGAAAGTTATTGTAAATCGCACTGCAAATCACTTATTTTGTCATTGAATCGGGTACTAATAATGCATATAATGGAACGGCGGCTGCAAAGAATGTTTTTTTTATGAGAGCAGGCCGGGGCCCCCGAAGATCGCAGGGCCCTGGGCACTTGCCCAGAGTGCCCAATGGAAAAGAGCGGCCTGTGCGTCTGGATGTCCGAAGGTAGAAGCTTCATATTCGAAACATTTGTGTGCTCTGAATGTTGTTGAACTGTCAGATTGAAAACCATTGCTAATTTTATTGTGTTACGCAATTACCCCACATGTATTCAGCTTGTTTTCTAACATAAAGAAAATCAAAGTAATTTTCCCTAACATCATAAGGAGGTCATTTAACTATCCATGCTCACCCGCATCACGATCACGACATTCACGACGATATAATAAAATATTGTATAACTCTCTGATAACGATAATTGCACGAAGGTATAGGTATGTATTGTAAGCAAAACTCCGTAGACGTGATGGGGTATTGATAACTAAACAGGATAAAGCCAAAAAATAAGAGTTGATGTCCTTTTTTGGGGTCAACGACCTCTGGTAGTGCAGTTACTTGATGTTTTGTTTTTTTTTTGTTTTATCATGCTTAGACATCGATACTTACCCATTACGTCTGTGAACGATACTAAAAAAAAAAAATGATATTTCATGTAAATACACTAACAAGATACCGGATAGGGTATCGATGCTGAAAAATGATGTAGAATTGACTTTCTGTTAATCTTTGAGTATTCAACGGATGTACCCAGTAACGACGATTCCTCTTCTTCTTATGAAGCACCAGTAAAAGTGCACTAGCAATCAATTCGTCGTCGTCCATGATGACGAGCTTTCACGACTGTGACTCTGAAGGCACTGGACGTATAAAATTCCTTATACAAAAAACCGAACGTCTGCGCTAATCTCACGGAATTCCGAATCTGAATTCCTGATCCGGAAACCTAATCAGGAAACCGTGCGTGTGCGGCCAGCCTAAATATATCTCCTTTTATGTAAGTTTAAAACGCTGGTGTTTTTGTATTTGGTAGAGACCTTCTAGGATAGCAAGATTATGTAATAAAACGATTTTTGTAAAAAGTGTCCTGTGTGTTTTACTAGGTTTTGAAATGGGACAGCCGTAGTACAGGCCCATGTTGCTCATGGCGCGTGGACACAGACACACCCCCTTGCCACTTCTCCTGTTTTTTACATTTCTATGACTCGAACCCTCCCGTAGTTTTTAGCATGAGTGTATATAATATATACACTCATGCTAAAAACTACGGGAGGGTAAAGTAGGTGACTAATTGACTATATTATAGTCAATTAGTCACCTACTTCGGACTTCGGTTGATTTAGACCCGTCGAAGCAACTTGGCGAGTGTAAAGTGCGTTTCACGAAATAATTCCCTTCGCCGTAATGTTGGCACCATTGCTTTTCATTGAAGGTATGACGACAATTCCTATCTGACAAATATTTGTTCCGGATTCTTCAGTCATCAACTCATCCTCTCATTCCTAAACTAGACGCTTTAGTGTTACAAATAGAATCTTCAGACTACTGGTCCCATAAACGTGCTCCCTGTCTAGATTATAAGTTATAAAAAATTCCTTTCACTTTCTTCTCCTATTCACCGTTCCAATAAACTTCCCATGTTTAACTGTAGTTATGAAAGTATACTGTTCAGCCCCACCCTTAATTTTACCTGTGTTAAAAAATCAGACCTTGACAAAAATTCAAGTTTTAATTTTTTTTTGGCGCAACACTTAGAGTATCACCATGTATTTACGGATGCTGCCAAGCTTTCTCCTACGGGTTGTGTTGGGATAGGTACGTATCACTCTCAATACAACATCGTCCAAAAAATAAAACTGCCTCCGGAAACTTCTGTTTTTACGGGGGAATGTTTCGGCATTTTAAAAGCTTTAGAATATTCCCGCCTTTTTAAACTCAAAAAAACTATAATTTTTACAGATTCTCAAAGTGCTCTTCTAGCCATCAACAAATCCCCTTTCGAACATAAATCGCAGTTTCCTATCATTTATTTAATAAGAGAATTTGCGTTCAGAACCATCTCTGAGGGTAATTCTATACAGTTTGCGTGGATTCCGGCCCATGCTGGAACTCACGGCAATGAAGTGGCGGATACACTCGCCGGTGATGCGGTGCAGTGTGGAGACTTAGTTCCTTACGTAAATTTTAGCACTGATCTTGTGACTCTACCAAAAACTTTTCTTCGGGACACTTGGAAGATAGCTTGGGATATCAGTAGCAAATCAAAGGGCTGTTATTTTTCATTAATTCAACCTGACGTTCCGGAAAAACCGTGGTTTGGTAGGGCTGGGTTTGGTAAGATGGAAACCTCCATTCTTATACGGATGAGACTGGGTCATGTTTGCACTCCAGCCCATCTTGCCAAGCTACATATCATTGACGACCCCACTTGTTCGTGTGGCACAGATGTGGGCGACTTGAACCACATTCTTTTCTCCTGTCCTCTATATGATCGTTCTTCCTTTCTCAGTGATCTATTGTCTCTCCGTATTCCTTTTCCTACTTCAGTTCTTTCCTTATTTTGTACAAATAGTTTACCTGTATATAAATGTATAGCTTCATTCATTATCATTAATAATATTAAATTGTAATGTATAAATATATACATATATTATTTTTTTTTCTCGCCTATTTATTGTATCTCATCATTCATTTTTACCGTATTTAGATAGAATCCTACTGATCCTATATCCCAAATTCCGTTTTAGATACCTAATATTTATAAATTCCAGTTTCCCTACCTTTGTTTCCTAAAACTAAATAACATGACATTGGCTAAATGCACAAACCGTGCGAAGCCAGAAGAAAAAAAAAAAAAAAAACAATTCTTCAATGAAAAGCAATGGTGCCAACATTATGGCGAAGGGAATTCTTTCGTTTCTCGCACTTTAGTGTAGGTTGCTGATTTTAACCAACAACAAACTTCTTTTTTTTATTGTAACTGTCACAGTCATTTTATGACAAGCAACTGACATTCAGCCTTAGGGCGGTAATACACTTACGGGGTCGAAAGAAAATATACAATTTACTATAGATAGGTGCTAACAAGAGCTTCTCAAGCGGATATTTGTAGGTGGAAAATGGAATTGTGTAACGCACTATCAGTAGTAATCGCTTTCACAGACAGTTCAACAACATTCATTGCGTTATTTACGTTCTTGAGCCGACAAATTTTTAAATCCTATGAAGCAATGGAGTAATACCTTCAAAATTATTCAGTTTGAGACTGATAGTGAGTAACGCAATTAGGGTGCTGATAGTGATTACATTAGATACTTATATTTAAGTAATAAAAAATATACGATAAAATCGATGGATAAATAATTATCGAGATTATTGTTTAATATCTTTATGAACCTATTTAACTCAAAGGTATAAATAATCTTTAAATACTTTACTAAAGATAATACGTTGATTATTCTTGACAGGCCCCCAGGACTGAAGACAATTTATAAGTTAAGTCGTGCAAATACTTAGGTCAGTCAGTTCTAAATTGATTGATACAGTATAGATAATTATTAAGTCAGGGTTTTACTTCGAAATTAGTTTTTCGAGACATCGCCAAGCGGTTGGTTGACTCTTCACGTGACCAGAGGGCTGGCCCTTTTTTTGAGCAAAGAATCAGCATTGCCATACAACGTGGCATTTCTGCCATCTTTTTGGGCACTTTTCCTATTGACAGCGATGCGGGCGATTTTTTTGATGCCCTTTGATATTTCCCCCACTTTTTATACAGGGTACCATTAAAATAGATGGACAAATTTTAACACAGCGCTAGTACCTCTAACTAAAGATATCCAAGCAATAAAAAAAAACACTGATTAAAGTGATTTTATTTTGACCTAAAATAATAAATTGCGCACATTAGTGTGTTTTCGTTAGCTGATTATTTTTCTTGTAAAGTATCTATGCGTTTTTCTTATTTTTTTTTTTTACCATCGTCGTCCTTATTTTGGTGGTCTGCATGATTCGGGATTCCTAAAAGTTTGTCCATCTATTTTAATGGGAACTTAATTATACTTGTACATATTATTATTATAAGTATGTACTCACTTGTGATCTAAACTAATATTTTGAGGAGAAAAGTGTTTGTAAGAGGTAATAAATTATTACCTCTTACAAACACTTTTCTAATAATCTCTGGAGATTATTACTAATAATCTCTGGAAGTACTGCACCCCAATAAAATTGCGTAACACACTATCCATCAAAATCTGAATATTTTTTTAAAATTATTTATTTGAAAGGTATTGCTCTGTATGTTGGAAAAATATGTCTGCGTAACAACGTTAATAACGCAATGAATATTGTTGAACTGTCGAAATCATAGCCATTGCTACTTTTAGTGCAGAATGCAAATCTTATCTTCTAACACCTACAAATTAACGTATCTACAGAAGTACAAATGAGTCTAATTGTAAAATGAGTCGTCAAAATGTACACAAGCGTTATCTTATTTAAATTTCAATGATATCTCAAGTATTCTCAAGTGATATCACAAAACAATACAGTGTGTGTTCGGACAGCGAACGGTAAGTGCTTCCCTTTTTCAAGCGAGTTTTGTTTCAAGCTTTTAAAATAACAATGCTTTTATTCGATACCATGACGTTCAACGGTTAGGCGTTTAATATTGTTTTAAAGTGTTGGGAAAGCACAAATAATTTGTCTATTGATTAATTTAATAGAAAAAAACAACGCTATATGAACTGTATAGCGTTATCTCTTTCACACGTTTTTTTTTTTTGTAAAATCGCCAGTATCACATTTGGCAAGTTTACTACGTAAATATAAATTTTATACATTTTACTTACTTTAACGACACGACATCACATTTTTATTATATTAATTTACAAAGCAATAAAAAAGCCGTGGCGTCCGCGCTCGAGTAATTTCTTAAAGGTTGTTAAATTTGACGTTAGAACAATAAATTGCGTGCTGTCAAAAGTCATGTCGTGTCGTGGTACAAATTGAATGGACTTTTAGAGGTGTCTTCGTAATGGTGTTTCTGTACGTGAGAACTAGACTTTGTACGTGTAGACTAGCGTCTAACTGCTCATCACTGATACTAGCTCTGTCGGACACGAAGCCAGGTGAGACAGCGTGCTTTTTGGCCATGACCATCAGTGATTTCGAGCTCGCGACTAGTTTCCTCTTAAGGGGAAGCGCTAAGGTAGCCCGCGAAATTCAATATTTCTTAAATTTTTTGCAGTTTGCTGGTCAGTATTAAGTTGTACGTCGATCAAAATATGATTCGCGGCCGTGACAAACATGTAGGTATTACAGAATCATAATCATTAGAATCAGTAATACAACTTGTTAGGTTAGTATAATCCCAAAATGTCAAGATTTCATGAAATAGACATTCTTTGGGATTACTTGGTCTTAGAGAGTTGTGTTGATGACTTTAATGATTATAATTCTGTAAATACATGTTTGTTACGGCAGCGAATATCATATATTAATTAACGTACAACTTAATACTGACCAGCAAATTGCAAAAAACGTAAAAAAAAATAATTTCGCGGGCTACCCTGGCGCTATCGTAAGGTGCAATTGTTTTTTAAACAATGCATGTTTTATGTGGCGTGGCGGTTGTGAAATGAGAGAGTAGTGTATGAAATATAGTGGTTAGTGTGCTAACATTAAAACTAGATGTGATGCCTAAAATATTTTTTTTTTAATTACGTTTATATCTAAGTACAGACGCACACATCAAACTACCCGAAACTGTCAAACTTTCCCAATCAATTTTTAATCTTATGCTTTAGCGGTAAAGTTGAAAATCTATTAAAGAAATTTGACAGATTGTAGTAGCTTGATGTGCTGGCGTCTGTACATCTTGTAACAAAATATGCGTATATACAAAGTCCTGAAAAACTAGTTTTTAGGGTTCCGTACCAAATTGGTTAAACGGAACCCTTATGGTGAGACTCTGTCTGTCTGTCTGTCTGAGTGTCTGTCACAGCTGGATATCTCAAGAACTACTAATGCTATCAACTTATAATTTGGAATAGTTTTAGATGACGTTTACCCAATTATTTTGCGAATAAGAAAGAAATAAAAATATATAATGTATATTTTTTGCAACAGGGACTGAAAGGGGGTCTGAAAAATTCGAAGTGATACTACTAGGGTATGTGAGGTATCATATGAAAGAGCGCAATTTGCACATTCTCAATCAGTTTTTATTTTTTCGTAGGCCGCATAGCTTTCGACTTTTGATGAAAAATACCGTTCCCCCCTTATCTCCGAAGTTTGCAAAGAGAAAAATCTGAAATTATTCTATGTGATAGAAGTTTATGTAAAGATTACAGGAAAAACGAAGTCTCTAAATAGCACCTTTTTTCAGAAATCTCCAGCAAAAGTTACATTAGTTCCACTACCGGTCAAGAGATGGCGCTGACATAAAACTGAAATATTCTACACTGCAAAAATTCTCTGACGAATATAGGCCTCGCCGATGAAAATTTAAAAACATATGATGGTACGGAACCCTCGGTGCGCGAGTCCTCTTGCTCGGTTTAAAAAAAATTAAATTTCATGATTATCGTGTTAATTTATACATATCAAGACCCCTACGAGCCTCGGAAAGCACGTTAAGACGTTGGTCCCGGCTGTCATTCAAAGATCTTTGACAGTCGTTACAGGTAGTCAGAAGTCCGAAGGTCTGACAACCAGTCTTACCAAGGGGTATCGTATTACCCAGTAACTGGATTGTTGAGGTAAATGGGCAGTCGCTCCATGTAAAATACTGGTATTCAGCTGCATCCCGTTAGACTGGAAAACGACCTCAACATAGTTTGGAAACTAAGTTAGGCAGATGATGAAATCAGCTGTAATAACATCTTCCTCGTAAATTAAACCTTTATTTTTTTTTTTGAGGATGGGAAATCATCAAATGACCCCTCCCGCTCTGGGTGGAGCGGAAGGGAGTGTCAGACTCCTACTGACTAAAACCCACCCGTGTTCCTTCCTTAGAGCCCTTTATGTTCTGGGCCAGCGGTAACCCTTTCGGACAATCCCGCTGACGTAAATTAACCCTCTGCCAAAGACAGCGACAAAACACAGACGTGCGTTTAGAATCGTAAAAACAATAATTATTAAGTAATGTTAGTATACAGGGTTAAATTAAATTAGCTAGCGGAACTCCGCAGACGTGATTGGTGTTGATATATAAATACGATAAAACAAAACAGTGGCACTCCGGGAGTGCCGACAGAAGTGAAAACTTGAACAATTACGTGTGTATTTTATGAATCGTCTTATAAACAAAACACACGCGGTACCGGCAACGGCCATCCGTCTTACGAATTTTCGATCAGGTCACGTGTCCTGACGCGAGTTTATCATTTTTTACCCATTACAAAAAAAGTGTACAACGCCGCTAAAGAAGTTTTCACTTCAAAAATGGGGTCAACGACCGCTGGAGGTCTTGTTACTTAATGTATGAGTTGAGAATCTGTTTTCTTTTGTTTCATCGTGTTTAGATATCGATCTTCTGTGAAGTATACACGAAAAAAAAAAACCTGATTTTTAAACTGATTTCAAGTGAGTACTAACTGCGGTCAATGACCCTACAAAAAAGTCGTCAAATTGACTTAATTTTTGTTATATCATGTCTTGAAATTGATACCCATCTCGTTTTCGGAGTTTAACTAGCTAATTTCATTTGACTCTGTATATTAAGGCGGATACAGACATTGGGAGACATGCGCAGCGCACGGCGCTCATCGCATGATTCGCAATTTGAATATGAACGTCCACACACAGCGAATCATGCGATGAGCTAGTGTACTCTGTGCGATGAGCGCCGTGCGCTGCACATGCCTCGCAATGTCTGTATCAGCCTTTACGCAATGAACGTGGAAGTAAAGGAAAATAAGGAAAATGATTTAACTACAACCATTGTGTGTGCGACATTGACACGGTCATATTCATGTAGGTAATGTTCAACAGTTTATTGTTGCTATTTAACGGTTTACTAACTCGCAAGCGCAATGTTGATGTATGGAACAAAAAAAGTGATATCAATCAGGTGCTTGTACGAAAACGGAGTAGGAAATAAGCCAGACAGGTGTTCAATCTATACTAATATTATAAAGCTGAAGAGTTTGTTTGTTTGGTTGAACGCGCTAATCTCTGGAACTACCAGTCAGATTTGAAAAATTCTTTTTGCATTTGATAGCCCAATTCTTGAGGAAGACTATAGGCTATTTAAAATCACGCTATGACCTTTAGGAGCCGAGCAAATAGAAGAAAAGTCAGAAAGAACGCTAAGCAAAAACGAAGTAATAGCGCGGGTAGGCAGAAGTAATAGCGCGGGTAGGTAGGTAACAAGAAATTTGACGCGGACGAAGTCGCGGGCAGGCAGAAGCTAGTCGACATTTATAATCTGAATCATTTTGATGGATATTGCTAATCCATTGCTTCGTGTGTTCGAAAAGTTTGTCTTTTTAACAGCGTAAATAACGCAATGAATGTTTTTGAACTGTCAAAATTTAAGTAGGAAATTTCACCGTGAAAACTTACTAGGTGAAGTGATCATTAGCCTAGCATTATGTGGAACTAGCTTCTGCCCGCGACTTCGTCCGCGTGAAATTTCTTGTTACTCCCACCCACCCCGTCGCATCGCATCGCCTGCCCGCGCTATTACTTCGTTTTTGCTTAGCGTTCTTTCTGACTTTTCTTCTTTTTGCTCGGCTCCTAAAGGTCATAGCGTGATGTTAAATAGCCTATAGCCTTCCTCAAGAATTGGGCTAACAAATGCAAAGAAATATTTTCAAATCCGACTGGTAGTTCCAGAGATTAGCGCGTTCAACCAAACAAACAAACAAACTTTTCAGCTTTATAATATTAGTATAGATGACAGCTCACTTCAAGCTCACCGGAGCTCACCTCACTTATGTTTTCACGGTGAGATTTTTATGTAGGGTCGAATCAAATTAGCTAGATAAACTCCACAGACGTGCGTGCAGACCCGGGCGGGTCTGCACGCACGTCTGTCGAGTTTTACTGGGTAATACAATACCCCTTGGTAAGGGACCGTTTTCAAGTATTACGTAAGCAGATTTTTTGCAATTATTAGCCCCCCCTCCCCCTCGTCAGCACAAGTAAGCAAAGCTCTTACCCCCCCCCCCCCCCCCATGCTTACGTAAACATTGTACATGCATGCAATCAATAAAGAAACCAGAACACATTGAAAACAATGTGTTCTGGTTTCTTTATTTATTCATGAACAGCAATAATAATTATATGCGTTTCGTTTTCAAGCATAGACAAGTAGGGTTGCCATATGTGTTCAAACCAAAATCGACTAAATTTTGTAGAAAATCCGAAAAATAAAAAATAAATACTGATGACGTAATCACCATCCAAACCCCCCATCCCCCATGTCATCAAAAATAAGCAAAGCAAAGACCCCCCCGCCCCCCTGTATTGCTTACGTAATACTTGAATGGCCCCTAAGGCTATGGTCTCCTATTTTATGCCAAACGTGGCGTCTGACGTTAGCGTCAACGTTTAATTCCGTTCCGATCGACGTCTGAATGCAACGCACAGCGTCGGCGGTCAATACATCCGCAGCAGAGAATGGCGTTTTAGTCGCTGCTCGCGAGCGGTCGATCCGACTGCATCACTAATTTTTTCCCAACATTGATACTTATAAATATTGTTTTTATGATTTTTGTCACTTTTATCATACACTGCATTAAAAGATTTAACTGCTTCTATCAACAATTAGTCTTTTTCTTTATTAAACCTCATCATTTTGCATGACGCGAGAGACGACCTTTACGCTGCAATGGTTCGAAATGACTAGAGACGCGACGCACAGCGTTTAGATGCCGCGTACGGCGTCAAGACGCCAACGTCGACGTGTGAAAGAGACCACAATAGTACATTTCTATAGTAAACATTGTGACGCAGCGTACGACCTAACGTGACGCAGCGTACAGCGTGAAATAGGAGACCATAGCCTAAGACTAGTTGTCAGACTTTCGGGATTCTGACGACCCGTAATGACTGTCAAAGATCCACGAATGATAGCCGGGACCAACGGCTTAACGTGCTTTCCGAGGCACGGAGGGTGTATGTAAAGATGGTCAACCATGCACGGACCAATCGCGGTAAGCGTAGCTTAACCTGATCGATCGACCCGTGCGCGGCTGTCCCATTTCAAAACCTAGTAAGGGACACTTTTTTACAAAAATCGTTTTATTGCATAATCTTGCTAATCTAACCAAATACAAAAACACCAGCGTTTTAAATTTACATAAAAGGAGATATATTTAAGCATCGATACCTAGTACCTAAGTGTACCTTTCACTCCCTAGTGACTATTTTAAAACCTAGTAAGTCACTTTAACCAATTCAAAAAATACATTCCATAGGCTGACCAATATTACGTTTATGCGCTCTCCTGTAAAATTTCATTTTAAGTCCTTACTAGGTTTTGAAATGGGGCAGCCGCACCGCTGCGGGCCTCCTCGGGGCCTACTACACACCTAGCTTATCAGACTGTATATCAACTTCTACTAACTCTATTTATCTCTTTCAGATAAAATGGTGCACATCAAGCTAAAACACTTCACGGCAACACACTTTACGAAAGACTTTGTTCACTTATAAACAAACAGTTGAACAATAAAACAGTGAAAAAAGTGATATTAGTTCTAGTCAATATTTATTAAAATTATATTTAAAATGGTTACCACGTCGTCGGACCCTGAAGCTACGTTGGACTCGGTAAGTGTAATAATTCCAATGATTAAAAAAAATATTTAAGTTTATTTCTCGATGTGTGTGTGTCTGTGTGTGTGAATAACAGACTGACAAACTTATGAGCCAGAGTTGCCTGTTGATGCAGTAGGGTTTGTACTGCCAACGTACATCATATAGGATAAGGTAAAATAAGTTAGCGAAATTCTGCGTTTTATCATGTTTATACTACGTAAAAGATAGCTTGATCTCTGCGACATAAGTCAAACTGACATTCCTAGGGTTGTCATGATATAAAAAATTGTCGATAGAAATTATCGACGTTTCTTACTATTATCGATGCTAATGTAACATTTAATTGGGTTTAATTTAATTACAAACGTTACTAAATTAAATAGATAAATAAATATTTGAATATAAAATACATTTATTCTCGTAACGGAGTACACCCCAAATCCATATGTGAATCAGTTTCTGAATCGCTAGAACAATCTTGTAAATTTATTATAAACTCTTGTTCGCAAATATAAAAATAAAATATACAATAAAATTGAAAAAATAATTAATTTTAAATTAAGTTTTATTTAAAATATCGATCGTTTATAGTCTGTGGTCACGTTGATTCATCGCCCATCACTAAGTAGGTCGGCATGCCCATAAAGTATGACATTTACAGGTACTGTCTGTACTACTATGAAATTCAGAACTTCATAGGCGTGATTTTACTGACAGCTGTCGCAGAGATCAAGCTATCTTTTACGAAGTATAGATATCGTATCCAAGACATTTGCGGATTTTTGCTAACTAATTTTATTTGAGCCTGTATACAAAATCGATTGTTATGTCTTATGGGCCAGTAATTACACAACATCCTTACCTTTCGAACGAAATGTAATTAAATGGGTCAGCAATTATAAAATTTGGCGAGCCACCCAAAAGCAGCATTTAAATAATTTGGTCAGCATACAAAGATTTTGTTTGCAATAAAAAAAATCAGGCAGCAATTCTTGTTCCGCAACTAATTTTGATAATGGTCAAAAATTAAATCATACATAGGCAGCCAACAATAACATGAGTCTGCATAATAAACATTCAGTCCGCAAAATAACTACTTGAGCGGCAAGATTTTGTGGATTAGGCGTGAAAAGGTAACATAATTTTCATTTCATCGAATATTTATTTGCGATAACAACATTTGCGCTGTTGATCAAAATGTATAATGTTCATATGATGTTCCCACCCCGAGGTTCGGTTTTGTTAGGTTACTTTAAACCCTTTTCACAGAAATAGGAGCCCCGCGAAGCGGGGCTCCGTCGACATTGGATGCAAGAGCGAGTGAAGTTCTTTCTTTTCGTAGTCACTCATTTTTGTTCTAATATCAGCACGTTCTCCACTAATAAAAGTTTATATGTGCGTTTGTCGTTATTATTATCGACCACCTTATGCTGTACAAAAATAATTACAGCCATCCAGAATGACATAAATTGCTGATTGATTTTGAAATGTTTGCTGACCATGAGTTGCTGACCAATTAGCTATTTCTGCTCACCGATTATATTTTTCTGCTCACAGAAATAACAATACTATGCTAACCATTTAATTCACACCCCTTTCGAACTGGTGGCGGGGTAATTGCGTACACACTCACATGCAGTAGCAATCGCTTTCATTTTGACAGATCAACGACATTCCGTGCGGCTGTTAATTACTTAGACACGAGGCCCTCTTGAATTTCAACTAAAATCGTTCATTTATTCAAATCGCAACTGTTATTCTTTGACTGTTGTATGTAACACGATAAGTACGTCAGTTTGAATTGAGCAATGTGGTATAATATATGTAGGTACAGACGATTTTTCAACTTTATCGCTAAAGCATTAAAGCTTGATGTGCTGGCGTCTGTACAATGCGTGCCACGAAAGATGAGACTTGACACACCACGTGGTTTGACTTGCGCAGTACAGTGCGTGCCACGTAAGAAGAGACTTACCCCGCCTCCCCCGCCTCTTTCCGCCGCCCCTATGACGTCCGGTCCCGTCCGTCCCGCACTCAGACCTCATACCGCTAAAGATACCTAAAATCGTGTTCTGCGCATGTCAGACCACGTGGTGTGTCAAGTCTCTTCTTACGTGGCACGCGCTGTACACGATTTTAGGTATCTTTAGCGGTATGCGGTCTGAGTGCGGGACGGGACCGGACGTCATAGGGGCAGCGGAAAGAGCGGGGGAGGCGGGGTCAAGTCTCATCTTTCGTGCGTGGCACGCATTGTACCTTAGTAAAATGGTCAAACACAAAAATGTTACTCAGGCTACGGACGCACTGACAGATGGCTTGCTTAGCGTCTAGACCCTAGACCCATAGTGACTGCGGACGGAGAGACCTTTGAAAAAGCCTAAGTAAAAAGTCATAATTACCTATTCGAAGTCTGGTTCTCGCGTATTTCCTCCTCCAATATTGGAACAATTTAAAAGATATTTCATAAACTGAATAAGAAGGCTGGACAGCGTTCGGAAAGCTACGCAATATCTTCTCGTCCCACATACCGCAGTGTCTCAAGACGAAAGTCTTTGACCAGTGCGTGTTGCCAGTGATTACTCATGGCACTGAAACGTGGTCGCTCACAATGGGCCTTATAAGAAGGCTAAAAGTCACCCAAAGGGCAATGGAGAGGGCTATATAATTAAATATGACTTCAACGCCATATAGATTATGATATTCGATTATTTAGATAGGTAATTTACTTTTGATCTACTGACAAGGAATTAAATTACGTTAAACTTAAAAAAAATCCCTTTGAAAGTAATTCAAACATACTTCCCTTGATTAGATACTGAATAAGTAAGTAATTAACAAGATTATTTTGTATCATCAAAGTATTTATCAACAAAAACAAATGATAAAAAGTGTTGTTTACGCTTTTTGGGGACCAGCCGGTCGATTCTGTAAAAATCTCACCGTGAAAACTTAGGTGAAGTGAGCGTGGAGTGAGCTTTTCTCAAACACTGAAGGGAGGGGGCGCCACTATCAAGGTTTTGCCCCGGTTCGAAAAAATCGTAGATCCGGGGCTGAGTAAGAGTCTTACACTCCCTTCCGCTCCACCCAGAGCGGGAGGGGTCATTTGACGATTTCCCATCCTGAAAAAAAAAAAAAAGCCTTGTGGCTGCCGCACAGGTCGATCGATCAGGTTAAGCTACGCTTGCCGCGGTTGGTCCGTGGATAGGTAACCATCTTCACATACCAAGACCCCTCCATGCCTCGGAGCGGCTGTCACTCGTGGATAATTGACAGTCGATAGGGGTCGTCAGTAGCCCGAAACAACCAGTCTTACCAAGGGGTATCGTATTACCCATTAGGGTGTCCCGAAAAATTTTTTTTTCGCTTATCGCTACTCAAGCCCCCTCAAAAGTTGCATTATTAGTTTTAGATTACCGTAAAAATAATAAAAAAACCTAAAAAAATATCTTGAGGGTTCTACCGGCATTTTTTTTTAATTTTTTTGGATTCAAGGATCTGAATCAGGATCTGAATCAGGATCAGAAACAGGATGAGAATCTGGATCAGAATCAGGATCAGAATCAGGATCCTGGATCTGAATCTGGATCTGAATCAGGATCTGAATCAGGATCTGAATCAGGATCTGAATCAGGATCAGAATCAGAATCAGGATCTGAATCAAGATCTGAATCAGGATCTGAATCTGGATCTGAATCTGAATCAGGATCTGAATCAGGATCTGAATCAAGATCTGAATCAGGATCTGAATCTGGATCTGAATCAGGATCTGAATCAAGATCTGAATCAGGATCTGAATCAGGATCAGAATCAGGATCAGAATCAGGATCTGAATGTGGATCTGGATCTGAATCTGAATCAGAATCAGGTTCAGAATCAGAATCTTAATCAGGATCAGGATCAGAATCAGGATCTGAACCAGGATCGGAATCAGGATCAGAATCAGGATCAGAATCAGGATCAGGATCATATTCAGGATCAGAATCAGGATCAGAATCTGGATCTCAATCTGGATCTGAATCTGGATCTCAATCTGGATCTGAATCTGGATCTCAATCTGGATCTGAATCTGGATCTGAATCTGGATCTGAATCTGGATCTGAATCAAGATCTGTATCAGGATCTGAATCAGGATCTGAATCAGGATCAGAAACAGGATCTGAATCTGGATCTGAATCTGGATCTGAATCAGGATCTGAATCAGGATCTGAATCAGGATCGAATCAGGATCTGAATCAGGATCTGAATCAGGATCTGAATCAGGATCTGAATCAGGATCTGAATCAGGATCTGAATCAGGATCGGAATCAGGATCTGAATCAGGATCTGAATCAGGATCTGAATCAGGATCAGAAACAGGATCAGAATCTGGATCAGAATCAGGATCTGAATGTGGATCTGGATCTGAATCAGAATCAGGTTCAGAATCAGAATCTGAATCAGGATCAGAATCAGGATTCCGAATCAGGATCTGAATCTGGATCGGAATCAGGATCAGAATCAGGATCAGAATCAGAATCAGAATCTGGATCAGAATCTGGATCTCAATCTGGATCTGAATCTGGATCTCAATCTGGATCTGAATCTGGATCTGAATCTGGATCTGAATCGGGATCTGAATCTGGATCTGAATCTGGATCTGAATCAAGATCTGTATCAGGATCTGAATCAGGATCTGAATCAGGATCAGAAACAGGATCTGAATCTGGATCTGAATCTGGATCTGAATCAGGATCTGAATCAGGATCTGAATCAGGATCTGAATCAGGATCTGAATCAGGATCTGAATCAGGATCTGAATCAGGATCTGAATCAGGATGTGAATCAGGATCAGAATCAGGATCGGAATCAGGATCTGAATCAGGATCTGAATCAGGATCAGAAACAGGATCAGAATCTGGATCAGAATCAGGATCTGAATGTGGATCTGGATCTGAATCAGAATCAGGTTCAGAATCAGAATCTGAATCAGGATCAGAATCAGGATTCCGAATCAGGATCTGAATCAGGATCGGAATCAGGATCAGAATCAGGATCAGAATCAGGATCAGAATCTGGATCAGAATCTGGATCTCAATCTGAATCTCAATCTGGATCTGAATCTGGATCTCAATCTGGATCTGAATCTGGATCTGAATCTGGATCTGAATCGGGATCTGAATCTGGATCTGAATCTGGATCTGAATCAGGATCTGAATCAGGATCTGAATCAGGATCTGAATCAGGATCTGAATCAGGATCTGAATCAGGATCTGAATCAGGATCTGAATCAGGATCTGAATCAGGATCTGAATCTGGATCAGAATCAGGATCAGAATCAGGATCAGTATCAGGATCAGAATCAGGATCTGAATCAAGATCTGAATCAGGATCTGAATCAGGATCTGAATCAGGTTCTGAATCAGGATCTGAATCAGGATCAGAAACAGGATCTGAATCAGGATCAGAATCAGGATCAGAATCAGAACCGGTCGATTCTGTAAAAATCTCACCGTGAAAACTTAGGTGATGTGAGTTTGTTTTTGCTAGGAATTGACACTATTGACAGCTCACTCCACGCTCACTTCAGTGCGATTCTGTAACCATCTCACCGTGAAAACTTGGGTCACGGTGAGATGGTTACAGAATCGCACTGCTGAATCAGGATCTCAATCTGGATCTGGATCAGAATCTGGATCAGAATCAGAATCTGGATCAGTATCTGGATCAGAATCTGGATCAGAATCATCAGGATGTTCTTTAGCATCGTTGTGATTTGAAAGTTTAAGACACAAAAAAGCGACAGTTTTTACATGTTGTTTTGTTGTTTTTTTAGAGACATGTAAATTCATAAGATTTAACATGGCAGAAAATGAGATAGGAAGCATTATAGTGTTTTTGAAGGTTTCACTTCTACCACGTGTGAATTGCACACATGCTGTTTTTGTTTTGTCTGTGTAAAATACCAATCAATCCAATCCAAATCCAATGCCAATCTCTTTGATTATACCTACGTAGTGCAATGAAAAAAAGAAAAACGCGGACTGACACAGTCAGTGGAAAGATGTGTAAAACTAGTGACGGAGGCTTCTCAAAGCGTCACGGAAGCTACAGCTCGGTTTTATTAGGAACAGATTAAAATCTCGCTCAGAAATGCCTAATTTTGGTCACAAAAACGAGTTCCGTTTTTAAAGTTGCCATTGATTATTTTGTCTTTCAACTATTTTAAACCTTGCTTTAACTCATTGTTGGGTAGTTCTTCAAGGTCCCTCAAAACGCAGTCACACGGTCTTAATTCGTAACCTATTAAACATTCATTCTTAGGACCAAATACAGATTAATCTTTATTTATATGTGTACATAATTTAAACATTAAACATCTAAAATTATTTCTAATGTTTATTTAAAAAACCGGCCAAGAGCGTGTCGGGCCACGCTCAGTGTAGGGTTCCGTAGCTTCCCGTCCGTCACAATAAGTGTTCCCACTTATGAGTTTAAAAGTAAAAAATGCTTGCATATACGATTATACTACAAACTTAGTCCAGAAATTATTTTGTACAACTTTTTGTCTTTTTTGTACAAAAACTGTTGTTTCCATCAAGTTCAAAATAATTTTCCTAGAAAGTCCTTATAAAGTTCTACTTTTCAGATTTTTTTCATATTTTCTAAACTTATGGTTCAAAAGTTAGAGGGGGGGGGACACATTGTTTTTTACTTTTGGAGCGATTATTTCCGAAATTATTGACATTATCAAAAAATGATTTTAGTAAACCCCTATTCATTTTTAAATACCTTTCCAACAATATATCACACGTTAGGGTTGAAATTAAAAAAAAAATCACTTCCCCCTTTACATATGGGGGGACTACCCTAATAAAACATTTTTTTCCAATTTTTATTTTACCACTTTGTCGGCGTGATTGATATACATATTGGTACCAAATTTCAGCTTTCTAGTGCTAACGGTCACAGAGATTAAGCGAGGACGGACAGACGGACAGACAGATTTGGCGAAACTATAAGGGTTCCTAGTTGACTACGGAACCCTAAAAATATCTAATTTCGAAAACGGGAGCAAAATCGGTGTTCTTCGCGCGTCACACTCTGTTCGCGCTCACGGCAAACTTTGATAACTTTTGTTTTCAATTCATAAGCATATAATGTAATAAATCTAATTAATTGTATTTAACTATGCATCATAATTATCAAAGAATATTAATTTTATCTCTTAAGTGACAATAGTTAATAAGCTTTGTCTCTGTTACACGATTTTGTTAGTTTCGAGAGCGCGCAACAAAACTGCACGTATCTTCCAAGAGCGCCAACTTGTCGCTACACATTTTAGCTGCGCGGACGCTCAGTAGTATCCCGGCGTCAGTGGGCGAGATACGTACGTTCATCGCTTCTAAACAAAAAAAATACGAGGCGATTTATTCTTTGAATATTTTCAAGTAGCCTTGGTCTAGAAACTTTCATGCGCATATTTTGAAGGATAATGCTTATAATTTTCCAAGTCATTTTGTATTAAGAAATAAGATACATCTTCGAGATTATTCTCAAGTACTTTGTTTGTTTATTTACCTATAAGTTTAATCGTAATTCTCAAAAATGTGAAATTTTCATAACTTTCGTGGCACAACTTTCGTGGTAATTTGTCCACGAAAGTTAGCATAAGTCTTTTATTTATTATTTATGTATACTTTATTGTACACCGCAAAAATACACAACAAAAAAAAATTATCGAACACTAAAAATATAAAATGGCAATTTATAAATTGGAAATTTGAGAAAAAATAAGGATTTGAAACTATATTTTGCTTGTAGAAAATACGTCTGTAACTTTCGTGCCGTCTTTCGTAACTTTCATGGGCACAGAAATTTCAAAATAAAATATCTCAGTAGTTTATACACCGATTTACATAAAATAAAAAAATACGTATTATTTTTACAGCATCTTAAATGTGGGTACATTTAAATGTAGATTATTAAAAAAAAATATTCGCCATGAAAGTTACGCGGAGAATACTTTTTGAAGAACTACCCTGTTGTACCCTTAAATTTAATAAAAACCATTTAAATGTTATTTTTGTATGATTTATAGTTTATATTAGGAACCCCTAAAAATAGCAAATTTGAAAAACTTCAAGGACTGGTAGAGGCCTCAATCAAGATGCCGGATATCTAATTAAATTTTATAATAATCGTAATATAATGTGTCAAAACGCAACTTTTGATACCTCTTGCGTAGCCGTAGCTCAATTTTTTTTTCCCCCATACATGAACGGTACACCCTATTACCCATGGCAGTAACTGGGTTGTGGAGGTCAGCGGGATTGTCCGAAAGGGTTACCGCTGGCCCGGAACATAAAGGGCTAAGGAAGGAACACGGGTGGGTTTAAGTCAGTAAGTCTGATACTCCCTTCCGCTCCACCCAGAGCGGGAGGAGTCATTTGATGATTTCCCATCCTCAAAAAAAAAAAAAAAAAAACTGGTTTGTGGAGGTCAGATAGGCAGTCGTTCCATGTAAAGTTCTGCTGCATCCGGTTAGACTGGAAACTGACCCCAACATAGTTGGGAAAAGGCTAGGCAGATGATGGTTTGTGACACTGATATAGGTAATACAGGTTCCCATTAAAATATATGACACAGCGCTCAGTACGTCTAACCAAAGATATCCAATCAAAAAAAAAAAACACTGATTAAGATGATTTTATTTTGACCTAAAATAATAAATTGCCGGCACATTGAGTGTATTTTCGTTAGCTGATTGTTTTTCTTGTATCTATGCGTTTTTATCATATATATTTTTACCATCGTCCTTATTTTGGTGGTCTGAATGATTTCTAAAAGTTTGTTCATCTATTTTAATGGGAACTTACAATGCGTGCCACGTAAGAAGAGACATGACACACCACGTGTTCTGACATGCGCAGAACACGATTTTAGGTATCTTTAGCGGTATGCGGTCTGAATGCGGGACGGGACCGGACGTCATAGGGGCGGCGGAAAGAGCGCGGGAGGCGGGGTCAAGTCTCTTCTTACGTGGCACGCATTGTACATTTATCGTCGATCTTTGACAGTCGTCACGGGTAGTCAGAAGCCCGAAAGTCTGACAACCAGTCTCATGTGTTGTGTGTATGTGTCTTATCAATTTATTTTTATTTAACTACTAACAATTTATTATTTTACGACAAGAAGTCGACTTTAACGAATCCAATCAAAATCGTTTTGGTTCATTAATATTCGAAAGGGACGATTTTATCGGCGTGGTAGATAAGAAACCATCCAACAAAGTTGTAGCGGGGTTGACTGTCCAATATCCAGTCAGGGTGCGCTAACGTATACATATAATATACAATTAGCTTCCACCCGCGGCTTCGTCGCGAGGTATGTCGATAAAAACTATCCTATGTCCTTCCTCGGGATTCAGTCTACCTCTCTGCCAAATTTTATCGAAATCCGTTCAGTGGTTTAGGCGTGAAAAGGTAGGTAACATACAGAGAGTCAGACAGATAGACAGACAGAGTTACTTTCTGGTTAAAGACATTTATTTCTCATAAAGAAATTTACATTTCACTTACATGAGGACAAATTTAAACATAAAGTAAAAACTAGTCATGTCCTTCGACACTCGGACTTACAATTTTACCTGACGTAATTAATAAACGAATTATACGAACGACGACGAATTTATAATATTATAGTATATAGTACTTATAATATTATAGTATATTATAGTATAGATAGTATGGATGTGGGGACGACAATACGACAGAAATTTAATCATCGTAGGTATATAATATCTAAGGTTATTGTATTACGGTTATCACACTGCACTGCACTGTACTGCGATTTTTAATTATGTAGCAGACGGAAAATCCGCTGTTTTTCATAACCGCTAGCCGTTTTACAAAACAGCTCCGTTATGTAAAACAACTGAATTACGTTTATTGATTTTCCATAATGATGACTGAATTGTAGCACGCAGAATTGCATGAAAAGATAAAGATACTGTCAAATATTTTAAAATTTGACGGGTTGTCTCTGTCACTCATGCATGTGTGACAGTCTCTTTCTAGAACTAGATGTGCTGTATTCAACGTCCGGGTAGGTACTGTAGTTACATTTAAGAGGTAAGTCACTCGTAGAGTCTTTTATCGCTGAAAAACTGTAAAACGGTATTTTCATACCGTTACATACAAATACATATATCATATTTATCTTTACTACTTAACCATGGCAATAAAGTAAACCAGAGTGCCATAAACATTTGTAAAAGAACTGTTTGTCACGTCTCTATATTTTAAAATGATTTGATTAACAATGCCGTCAAATTAAATGATAAAATCAATAAGTATAGTCGGCCTCGTAATTGCTTTATCACCCTATAGGTTGACTAGGTATCAATTTCACGTCATATGAAATTAAATAAAATTGTTTTCATTACGGATTCATTTGTTTACATTTTCAAAAGTTATTTCTGGAACAGACTGTGACTAATCTTAATATTGTTGACAATGAGTGGCATGCATGCTGTTTATTATTATATTATCTACTTCATAGCAATAAGCTAAACATATTGACAAACATTATAATGTTATTTAAATGTTAATAACAATAAGAACTAGTGAACACAATAAATACATATACTTAATTCAGTCGAGTTTGTGCTCTGCAACGTAGCGGTTGTATAAAAAGGTTTTCGGGTGCAATGTGGTGAGAAAACTGTACAAAGGCTCCTTCAAATCATTTTTCATCCCCCCATCTCGGAAAGAGTATTTTTGCTCTTCGATATCTGAGTGCAAAAGCTGTTTTTATCCGCTAGAGGATAAAGTAAATTGAATTTAGAACATCGTGTGCACTAAGTTTGTGAATTCAAAACATCATTAAAACTATTTACTTCTACCTCCATGGTGCCGAATTTATCATACAACTTTTTTTTAATTTTTAAAAAACTCAGACTCGGAACCTTCTTGGTGTACTTTTTTTTAATTTGCTTTGCGCGCGCAATTTTCTTTTCACGTCATATGCTTAAAACCTTAGGTTAAAAATAAAAACAAGAAACTTGTAAACAAGTAAAAAATCTAAAATGAGTGAATCTAGCGACGACGAAGTTTATTTGACGCCAACAGAATTGACTGAAACTGTAAAAATTGCGCAAATGAGCTTTCTCCCTCAACAATCACGCGAGAAGTATTAAAGGAGCCAAAACTTTATCAGAAAACGTTTTGCTGGCATATTTTATTGAATTATCCGAGACCAAGAAATCAAGCACTCTATGGAGTACGTATTCAATGCTAAAAGCAACAATAAAGATGAAAAAAACATATATATAGACACCTATCCTAAATTAGTGGCATTTTTATAAAGAGTTTCATCATTTCCTCGCTGAGGTGGGATGAAAAGTTACGTGTTGCACTCGAGTGCAAAGATTTTTCACCTCGTGCTCTTTTGATTCCCTCGCTAACGCTCAGGATTCTAATTTTTATCAAAATTGAGCACGCGGTTAAAAAGCAACTTTGCACTCTTGTATAACAAATAACTATTGTATTGTAGAAACCTTCTAGGTTAGCAAGATTATGCAATAAAACGATTTTTGTAAAAAGTGTCCCTTACTAGGTTTTGAAATGGGACAGCCGACCTACTGTAACCGCATAGATCTTTTGACAGTTAGTTTAACGTGCGTGAACAACTAGAAAACGGAACAAAAAATTGGCGGGCAAATAAAATATAGTCGATTTTTTTTTCACTTTGCACATAAAATAACATTAATGGGCTTAATAAACTGAAAATTGGAGTTTGTTGTTGTACTATTCAAGAAAAATACCGTAGCAAAATAACAACTGAGATTGAAGCGGCTTCGCGTCGGTACTAAAAAGGAGACAAAACGGACATTGGCACATGATCTCAGATTTTGGCCGGAAATTAGAATTTTGGGAGGAAATTAGAATTTTGGGAGGAAATTAGAATTTTGGGAGACTATTCCTAGTGTTTGTGATCTTTGTGTAAGGTTAGTTTTAAGTATTTGTCCCGTTTTAAACATTATTAATCGTAAAAATTAACTCCACTAAACTATCGCCGCGCCGTCACCCTCCCATCATGACACCCAAATACTCACGCAAGACCCCATAATGGATACCGAGTCGGTGAGTCCCCAAATCGGAAAAGTGTGAAATATTTGGAGTAACGAGAGTTACCTACTCCAAATATTTCACCCAAGATAGCGAAAAACCTAATTGGCAGACTTACATATACAGCTAGGGATCTCTCTCATGTCTGAGCATCGTGGTCAGCTTCGGAGTTGCATTTGGAGCGTATGATCTGCCTCCACTGGTTTCTGTCCAGCGCATGCCTTACCATTGTGTGGATTTTAGAGGACGATGATTCCTTCACCCCTTCCCCCCTCCCCCTCCCCTACCCCCTCCCTCTCCCTTCCTCCTTTCCTTCTCCCTTTCTCTTTTCCTTCCCTTTCCTTCTTCCTTTCCTTCCTTCCTTCCTTTCTTCCTTCCTTCGTTCCTTTCTTCCTTTCTTCTTTTTTGATGGTCCATCGTGACACAGCTCCGGGTAATCCGCCGTATATTGTTCACGTTTCCCTTAAAGATACTCAGACTTAGGCACTGTGTTACAACCAGTCAAGTTTGGCATACCAAACTTGACTGTTTGTAACACAGCGAATGTTATTGATGTTATTTATCGTGAAAAACATATTTTTCACGATAAATAACATCAATAACATTCGCTTCGATGGGGTCAAACGACTAAGCTTGAAATAAAGTGTCGGTTAAATTTAAGTAGCATCAAGACGCAAACAATTTTTTAGTGAATAACCTATTAATTCAACACAATTTTATTGCCTCGAATCCCGCAATTCAACATCACGCGTATGGGTATTGTTAGGTCATATTCCTGTTGAATGGTCAGAGGTCGACATCATAGAAAACATCAAGGTTCCTGAAGGATGTGGTGCTGTTGTGATTGCACAATTAATGAGACATTTTTATGCTTTGTCTCTAGCCGTCAACGAACGGGCCTGTAGCATAACGTTGAAGGATGGACTCTGTGAAAGATGATATGGCTAAAAAACTAAGTGACGACTAAGGGGGCCATTCAAATATTACGTACAATGCGTGCCACGAAAGATGAGACTTGACACACCACGTGGTTTGACTTGCGCAGTACACGATTTTAGGTATCTTTAGCGGTATGAGGTCTGAGTGCGGGACGGGACCGGACGTCATAGGGGCGGCGGAAAGAGCGGGGGAGGCGGGGTCAAGTCTCTTCTTACGTGGCACGCATTGTAGGTACCTATTTATTCTAGTTATAAAAGTTTGGTGCAATGCGACCTGAATCTGTTTATTAATAAAACTCCTTTGTATTCACAGCGGACGGAAGTAAATGAAGTCGAAATGGATGATGTCCGGAAAAATGGAAAAAATGGCAACGTAAGTTTTATACCAGTTGTTTAAATTACTATTAGTAAGCCCACGCCGTTCGTGCACTGACGTGAAAATATCGCGCACTGGGTTTTAATGGTTTTATTAACTCACGGTGGTGTGCAGAGCGTTGAGAAACCAAAAGAGCGCATCCCAGCGCGTCAAAAAAAGAAACCCAGTTGAATTTTCAACTCTAGGCGCTAAGAAGTGCTTTGAAAAAAAAAATCGGTTGTCTGTAAAGTCGGTTTACTGACGATAGTTGAACGTGATAACGTCATAAGAAAATACTGATGGAATAGTTGCATTGCATTTGTTAATATTTGCTTGCACTTCAAACCGCCATGGAACACTACAGAGCAAGGCCGCGAAGTAACGCTACATGAGTCATGTTTTTTCGTGAGTGCAGCCAGCTTCATCGATTTATTAGACGTTGTCACGTCAAAATCTTCATGATTTTTTTCTATAGTATCAAATTAGGTGTATTATATTTTCAACATACTATTTACCTAGCATATATCTTTAAAAATATCATAAATTTTATATTTTTCTGATTATATTTACTGTTTTATTAGTCGATCATATACTTTTATTGTGTCTAAAACTTGCGTTTTTTGGCGTTTAGATCCAGTAAGCCCCTTAATGAATCATATATATGAACCTTCCTCATGAATCATTCCGTCCATTGATGAAAACTGTATGAAAATCCATTCGGTAGTTTTTGTGTTTATCGCGTTATAAGAATAAAAATATTGCGATTACAAACTTAAATTTTTGCAGTTGGATATCGATGGATGGAGGACATGTTTTTCAACTACAGAGTCAAGTATGTTTTTGGATAAATTGATGCCAACTACGTAACCCTTTATTGTGCGTGGTACGAGTCGGAAACGCACTTGGCCGATTTTTTTTTTTATAAACATTACTGAAATTACTCACGACTTCCATTATGGTCCGACAACACTCGACCAATCCCTAAACGAAACTCCTGACCAATAGCATTGCTTGTTTCAGATCATATCCCACGAGTACTTAGACTATGAGCCCACTGGTTGGCTAGAGACGACGCTGATGCGCGTGGGCAGCTCGACAGACGACTTTATGAAAGAAAACCGCACGGCTGTGAAGACTGTTTCATTGTTCATACTAAATGGCGTCGTGTTAGGATTTTTTTTCGGATGCATGTATTACTGGCTTAATTATAGTGAGTATACTTTCTAAGTTGAAAAAAAATTGAATAAGGCTGCGTTCACATTTGGACGTTAGCAGGAATAGGGTCCAAGCTACAGAGAGAGGAACCTCCTAACAATGCGAGCCGTGTCCAGAAGTACCGCTTTCTGAATCAAGCCCTTTATCCAGCTGCTCAACGAGAGCCATCTCAGATCAGCTCGCGACTGTTGGATATTAACCCATTGGCTGTCACGGCTATCGGCACAATGATCGCTGAGTCCACATCACACATGTCGACAACCCAACGAACAAAGTCTAATATTATTATTAAAAAAATATATATATATAAATATATAATAATAAAAAAAAAACTAATAATAATAATACATATATATATTTATTTTTTTAATATATTTATTTTTAAATACTTAAATAAATAAATAAAAAAAAATATATTTATTTTTAAATAAATAAATATTTTATTAAAACATTTATTTTTGTTCTCAAGGTAACGATCCCTTAGAACTATGCCACGGCTTCGGCAGCCTCATCGCGTTCTTCAGCATCATATACTTCTTCCTCGCATACTTCTTGGTCGTGAAGAGGTTTTGTGCCGCCTGGTTCGAGAGGGTGGTGTGGAGTAAGGTGGAGGTGTTCTTGACGAAGATCTGGACTATGATGTGAGTAGATAGATGATGGTGAGAGTTTTTAGCATAAGCATAATTAGCGTGCAACGTTCCCACGGCTTGACGCCTCTTTCCATTCTATACAAGGCCAGAACGCAGCCATAGGAAACTGCTCGCGTATACTTTGTATTGCTGTTTTTAAATCTGCGACAATGTATACACGAATTTTCTGTCATCATTTGCATGCCATTTTTAACCGACTTCAAAAATAGGAGTTTCTCAATTCGGTTGTTTTTTATGTTTGTTACCTCACCACTTCGTTATTTATAAGCCGATTTACCGACCCCAAACACCCTATGTCTGTCACAAAGGCTGCGTAGTGCATTTATAACCCGCTTAGGCGCAGGCCTACATTTTCTTACAAAAAAGTGAAGCTAAGTCTGTGCGTAGCTTTAACTGCTGTCGAGCAGCGCCTTTACCCTAAACTTCCCTTGCTTGAATACTGAGATATATTTTTTCTAACGAAGGTCATGTCAAATGCCCATGTAAAACCCACTCTCATAAAGATCGGAGACGCTATACTCGAAATCTTGGACGAGTATGTTTACCTAGGACAAACTGTCCAATTAGGTAAGTCTACCTTCGAGAAAGAGGTCAATCGTCGAATCCGACTCGGCTGGGCAGCGTTCGGGAAGCTACGCAATATCTTCTCGTCCCACATACCGCAGTGTCTCAAGACGAAAGTCTTTGACCAGTGCGTGTTGCCAGTGATGACTTACGGCACTGAAACGTGGTCGCTCACAATGGGCCTTATAAGAAGGCTAAAAGTCACCCAAAGGGCAATGGAGAGGGCTATGCTTGGAGTTTCCCTGCGTGATCGAATCAGGAATGAGGAGATCCGCAGGAGAACCAAGGTAACCGACTCAGCCCGAAGAATTGTCAAACTTAAGTGGCAGTGGACAGGGCACATTGCTCGCTGAACAGATAGCCGATGGGGCCGAAAGGTTCTGGAGTGGCGACCGCGTACCGGAAGACGTAGCGTTGGAAGACCTCGCACAAGGTGGTCCGACGACCTTGTGCAGGCCGCAGGAACCCGTTGGATGCGAGAAGTACAGAACCGGTCGAAGTGGAGGTGTTTGGGGGAGGCCTAAGTCCAGCAGTGGACGTCTTTCAGTTGAAATGATGATGATAATGATATTTTTTCTTCCACAGTTTGTTCCGATGGTGTGTCTGCATAGTTGTGCTGGGTCTGATCGCATTATACCTATATATAGATGTGAGGCACGAACCTGAGAGACTCATTTCTTTGCTTGGACTTGGTATTATATTGCTGTTAGGTGAGTGGAACTGTTCCTTTCAATACATCTAAATTTCAATATCATAAAGAGATGAGATTTGTTTTTTTTTGTATGTTTGTTCGTGACACTTTCACGCTAAACGGCTGATGAATAAATTTGGCACATGGGTAGGCCATGACCTGGATTAGGACATCTTTTTATCCCGATATTCCCACGGGATCCAGACTTATGCGGGTTACACCGCGGGGCGCAGTTTTGGATTTTGGTATTGTCACTGCAAAGCCAAAAGAACGTTTTCAGTTTCGAAAACGAACAAATTATCTTGCTAAGTCCATAGATCCATCTTGAATCAAACCAGAAAAAAATCCGAAGTATGAGTTATAGGTCTCCACTGTGGATTGCTGACTCCCGGGTTTAATCTACATCATTTGCTTTTGCCCCAGGTTTCGTGTTCTCAGCCCACCCTGGCCGAGTGAACTGGCGGACAGTGTCCACTGGTCTGCTGATCCAGTTCGTGTTCGGAATCATATTCATCAGGTGGACCCCTGGACGGGTCGCGTTGCAATGCTTCTCTGATAAGGTAAACCTTCAAACTGGATTTGTGGATCATAGGTACAGAAATAGATACAGGTGTTAAGAATTACAGTGATGTTGATCAGCTTTGTCCCGCCTTTTGGGCATACATATAGTGAGTGATCATAGGAAATCTTAATTTTGGGTCTTTTTTTTTCTGAGGTTGAAAATTCTCATGGATGTCCTCCGCCCTGGGGCGGGCGGAGGGGTTTTCTGTCTACATGTCTATGGGTCTATCAGTCTCTTATTGAATAAAAACCATCCCGTTGCTCCTTTCCCACATTTGGACCGGGGATCATAATAACTTATGCACCTTCCACAGTCCCCGGCTGGTCCGGCCCGTCTGACCTGACTTTCACAACATAATTACCTTAAGGTTGGACTGATTGTCATGGTTCGGGGCCTTTGTCTTAGATATTTTTATAACAACAAGAATGCCCTCAAACTCCAAAGCTCGTAGAATTACCGATGCATGTCCATTTTTTAACTGGCTGACTTCAGCAAACCCATTTTGTCTCTCGTAGGTTTTTTGATCCAGGCTCTTGCCATTTACGTAGGAATCCTCTTCATTCATTTATTTTATTTCTCAGGTAGCGACGTTCCTGTCGTATGGTGTGGAAGGTGCTGCCTTCGCGTTTGGAGACCTGCTTGTGAGGACCGAAGGAGTCTTCGCGTTCAGTGTGAGTTTTGTTTTATTATTTCTTTGGCAACTATTCATACATGACTGGCGAAGTGAAAATTTTATATAGATAGGTACAATACACATCTGGGCGCTTACCTCTTCGGGGGGTACTGGCAAAATGATATCTTATTGTAACTGCTAGGGAGTTTGACGCCACTTCTTCTTACCAGCGAAAGCACTAGGAAGTGGTGAAGGGCGGCCGTTTTAGAGGACTGTCGTATTTAATGTTGACATTCGAAAAGTGCTGATTCTCAGCCTAGGTAATACGGGCTGGTGTCCGCAACTCCACGTCAATGTGCGCATTTTGTGTATATTATAGATTCTCAGCCTAATTTGAATAAATGACTTTTGAGTTTGACTTTTTTAAGGCTAACTGTCTGGTCATGCAATGTGTGCTGATGTAGACTTACCTATGAGCCCGCTTAGGGCATTGGAACCGTATAACCGATACGACGGAAGCCTTAAATTCCTCATCCGACGTATCAATTGATTTATTAAGAGCGAACTTTCCAGCCTGTCCGGTTGAATTTCAATTTAAACATAATATTAACCCCGTAGCCTCTGACACTCCCTTCCGCTCCACTCAGAGCGGGAGAAAAAAAGGGTCGGTCGTTCAGAAAGATGAAGCCAATTGTTGGCGACAATACGCAGCGCTGGGAGCCACTGCGACGACCGGCGGGCGACAGCGGTTTGTGGGGAGCGGGGGACGAGTTGCCGAGAGCCGCCGCTGCTGCCAACATTGACACCGACGACACGCCAAGAGGCGCGCGTTCTTATTATATCTTTAATATACCAACCAACTTAAATTACAGTCCGCTATTTCATTTCCACCACCACTGAGAATCGTCCACATATGGTCCTTCGAGCCGGATCTCCAACCTTGTCTTGTTATAAATAATGACGTGGCACTCGTCAATTGCCCATTCCAAAGCGTAGGTACCTATGGAGAAAAACGGGCAAGAAACTCCATGGACACTCTTTTAAACCAAAATAATATGGTTACAAAGTCTTGGTTACATCATTCATGTTAAAAATTATGCATGCGATACGATTACGATGCAGAACGTTAAAAGCGTCCGTAATGAAAAGACGAAAAAAAAACAATTTTAATATTAAATTATAACCAGTCCCTACTGACGGCGCCCGTTCACGAACATGACGTCATGACATCTTCTTCTCTTCCAGACCCTACCAGTGATATTCTTCTTCAGCATGCTGGTGGAGATTCTGTTCTTCTGGGGAGCTTTGCAGTGGTTCTGTTTGAAATTAGGGCTCGTCCTAAGATCAGCCACCGGCACTACGGTGTGTGAGAGCGTCATCGCTGTTGGCAACGTGTTTTTGGGGATGGTAAGTTTTTTTTCATTTTCTTAATGAAATTAATTCGATGATTTTTTGTGGGATCAACGACCGCTGTTAGTCTATTAACTTGAAATATCAGTTTAAAAAAATCAGGTTTTAGTGTTACGTACAGACGCCAGCACATCAAGCTACTACAATCTGTCAGATTTCTACAATAGATTTTCAACTTTATCGCTAAACTATAAGGTTCAAAGTTGATTGGGAAAATTTGACAGTTTTGGGTAGCTTGATGTGCTGGCGTCTGTACCTCAAAAGGAAAAAACGGAACCCTTATAGGATCACTGTTGTCCGTCCCTCCGTCCGTCTGTCTGTCAAGACCCTTTATCTCGGGAACGCGTGAAGGTATCGAGTTGAAATTAAAACCATATACAGTACCCGGCGATAAATATTGCATATCGACCTTGGTTGATTGGTGTATTTTATACAAAGAATAAAAACAATTTAGCAAAAGAAGCAAATCATAATTATTGTTTTAACAGCTCCTAATAGATACCGGACTGTTTGTATTTCGTGCGACAGAGATAACGCTCTACGAAGCCGAAATTAGCCGATTGTCACTTTCCAAAGGTCGATGTGCAATATTTATCGCCGGGTACTGTACTCAAGTCTACACCCTTAAAGCTGTGAAAAAATCAAACACCTAAGTTAATGTAAAAAAAAGATACGGCCGTTTATGCCGCAAAAAACGTATATTTCGACACTCTCAAGGGAATCAAAATTTATAGGGTACTTCCCGTTGACCTAGAATCATGAAATTTGGCAAGAAGCAAGATCATGTAGCACAAGTAAAGGAAAAAATACAAAAACCGTAAATTTGTAGATACATTTAAAAAAAAATCCCGTGATAATGTTTATTATGACCGGTTTTTTTGTGTAGGTAAACTTCACAGACCTAATTGGTATCTATCTATATCTAAAAACGATAAAATATATTTTCTCAAATCATATTATTTCTCATAACAACATTTTCAGCGGTCGTTAAGAAAACAGCATGTGTGCAATTCACACGTGGTAGAAGTGAAACCTTCAAAAACACTGTATAATGGCTTCCTATCTCATTTTCTCCCACGGAATTTACATGTCTCTTTTTACTGTCGCTTTTTCGTTTCATAAACTTTCAAATCACAACAATGCTAAAGAACATCCATCCATCATCATCATCACAAATTAGTAGCATAGGATTAAATGTGATGTCATTTGTAATAATAAAAAACAAAAACACTGTATAATGCTTCCTATCTCAGTTTCTCTCACGTTAAATCTTATACAGTATGTTAACTAACATAGGGCGTTCCCGTTAACCCGCAATAGTATAGCATCCATACATGCTAAAAAAATATTACCATTCGAAAATAAAATGTTTTTTTTATATTAAAATATTCACTAAAAAATAAAAATCGTAAATTGATACTCTATTTATTTAATTAATTCTAATTTATTTAAATTAAATAAATTCCGACATTGCTGTCCTTCAAGTACGCGTGTACAGAGTGTTTCTTTAACGTATCAATTTACGATTTTTAGTGAATATTTTAATATAAAAAAATATAAAAACATTTTATTTTCGAATGGTAATATTTTCTTTAGCATGTATGGATGCTATACTATTGCGGGTTAACGGGAACGCCCTCTGTTAGTTAACATACTGTATATCTCTTTTTACTGTTGCTTTTTAGTTTCATAAAATTTCAAATCACAACGATGCTAAAGAAGTTTTCACTTCAAAAAAACATCAAATATTTTTTGTTTTTATTTTATCGTGCTTAGATATCTGCACCCATCATGGCTGCGGAGTTTGGCTAGCTAATTTAATTTGACCCTGTATTTCGAGAGTAGGTAGCTCTTTGTGCCGAGGTCTATAAAGTTCTATAAGGTCTATAATAGAGGTCTATAAGTTTGACGACACGGTTGGCGCAGTGGCTGAGCGATCGACTGCTGCGCTGCGTGTCGTGGGTTCGATTCCCGCACGGAACAAATATTTGTATTGCCTACAGGTAGTTGTTCCGGGTCTGGCTGTTTGTGTATGTGAGTTTAAATGTTTGTAAACGCACCCACGATACAGGAGAAATTCCTAGTGTGGGGCAACGTTTAAAAAAAAAAAAAAAGTTCATTTCATTTCATTTATTTTGTTTTGTGAACATAGGTGATTACAGGTGTTTTTCAATATAAATGTCAAGTGCACAAACCATGTTCCGCCGATAGGCATACAAAATCGGAGTTGAAGTTATAGTAAACTTATTTATAAAGATTAAAACAAAAAAAAAACATGCAGTAGTTATAAACGAATTAACAATGTCAAAAACATATTACTTATACGTATTTTTAGGCATGTCAAGTTATAAAATTGTCGTAATAATATAAGGAAAATGTCATGAAAATACACAATGTCAATAGATTTAAAAAAAAAAGTTGTCTGTTGTACGGTAGCTGTTTATACAAAGTATCTTCAAAGCCTTCTCTTTTCAGTCAGAGTCAGTGCTGCTGGTGAAGCCCTACCTCCCTCTGCAGACACCTTCGGAGTTACACGTGGTCATGGCATCTGGATTCGCTACTGTGTCAGGTAAGTTGACACAATATAATTAGGTTTATAATGAAAACTAGTTAAGTTGGTACAGACGCCAGCACATCAAGCTACTACAATCTGTCTTTCTTTAATAGATTTTCAACTTTATCTCTAAAGCATAAGGTTCAAAGTTGTACGAGTAAATTTGACAGTTTCGGGTAACTGGATGTGCTTTGTCTGTTCAACACGCGGCCGTAACTTAAGTCCAAGCACAGAATACATAATAGTACTGTATGATCCAAGGTTAGACCTTTCAGCCAGTTAAGGGGCTTACAGGACCTAAACGCAAAAAAAGCTTGTTTTAGAAACAATAAAGTAGGTACATGATCGACTAGTGACTACAGTAAATAAAATCAGAAAAATATATGATATTCTTCAGGATATATACTAGGTTGAAAACATAATACTTACAAGTAATTTGATACGATAGAAAAAAGTCATGATGATACCTTTAAAAACTTTCTTTTTACAATAAAAACCATATTAATATACATACAATCCTTATGATTTTTTGTCAGATTATTCTACAAGCAACATACTAAAGCACTAATGTTTTAATTTTTTAGTCCAAACCATATAGATTTTTTGTAAATAGATAATTGCTTCATCTTTTGCAATAAATTACCAGCGTTATGTCATCCCGCTTGTCTTCCTTTTCGATGCAGTCCGACAAAGACCGCGCTTTAGGTCATGTAGTCGCCTTAAGTAGTTTTTCTTCAACTAGGTAGCTATCGTGTTTACGATTCGACACTCTGGGCATTTGTCACAATTGATAACTGAACGTTATCGGACAAAAGCAAACCGGATTTTAGTGTCAACCGGTTCAAACTAGGCCAAACTTTTTCGTGTTTATGAAAAAATCATTTCAATCCGCTTCTGTAGGAATCGTCTATTCAAAACACTATAAAGAAATCGAGGAGGTACAATGCGTGCCACGAAAGATGAGACTTGACCCCGCCTCCCCCGCTCTTTCCGCCGCCCCTATGACGTCCGGTCCCGTCCCGCACTCAGACCTCATACCGCTAAAGATACCTAAAATCGTGTTCTGCGCAAGTCAAACCACGTGGTGTGTCAAGTCTCATCTTTCGTGGCACGCATTGTAACCCCGCTGGTTTTTTGTTGGTACTTCGAAACCGACTATTAATGCTAAGTGTACCAATTAGATTCTTCGTGCGACATACCCAGAACAATATCTTGTAAAGATCTCCATAATTCCACGACATTGAATCAAAACTCATAGAAAAATAAAACCAGTCGTGTTCTTTCTGACAATTCGGACATCTGAAGGTAACAAAACAACGTTTAATTTGAGGTCAAAATGTAAACAATAGCCAATTATTTTCATTCGTGGTTTAATCATGTTTTCGCTCAAGATAATCGATAGAGTTGTCAGTTTGTTAAAGTTAATAAAAACCTTACTTTACCTTGAAAATATTTTTTTTTTTTTTAGATTTATAACTTCCACTACGTAGACTTCAGTGGGGTAACAGCGATGAGAATTGAGAATGCGAATTGTCTCGAAAAAAATCTTGAGTCACGTTATAACTTTGAATCCATCAGGTACAATCCTGGCCTCCTACATCGGTTTTGGCGCGGAACCATCTCACTTAGTGACAGCTAGTGTCATGTCCGCTCCGGCTGCTATCTGTTACTCTAAGCTCCTGATGCCGGAGACGAAGAAGTCTCTCACTACTGTGGACAATATTCAGCCTGTCATTAGGTAAGTTGGAAGTCATAGGCATAATCGGCACACACACCCACACCACTCCACTGCTGGTAAAAAAAAATTTATTAAAACATTATCTATAGTCTCCTCTTCTTTTCGAGAGGGAGTCGGCTGTAATCTACCACGCGGGCCCAGTGCGGATTGGTATATTTTGTATGTGATATCTACCAACCCGCACTAGGCCCGCGTGTCTTCGAATTTGTGGTTCAAGGACATGCCAGTTTCCTCACGACGTTTTCTTTCACCGTTTTAAGAAGAGTGGTGATGAAATTATTTACACAAAGTAAAGCTAACTTTAAAATACCTTTTCACCAGCTAGCACCTTGCTCACTTAAAGCGAAAGCGCCAGGGTAGCCCGCGGATTTTTTTTTTTTAGGTTTTTTGCAATTTGCTGGTCAGTATTAAGTTGTACGTTGATTAATATATGATTTGCGGTCGTAACAAATATGTAATAAAATAACTGTTTCATGAAATCGTCATTCTTTGGGGTTACGTGGCCTTAGAGAGTTGTGTTGATGACTTTAATGATTATAATTCTGTAAATACATATTTGTTACGGCCGCGAATCATAAATTTTGATCGACGTACAACTTAATACTGACCAGCAAATTGCAAAAAACGTAAGAAAATTTGAATTTCGCGGGCTACCTTAGCGCTTCCCCCTTAAGTATTTCGACAACGACGGCGACGTGCGCATAGTGGAATTTTATCAAATCAAATCAAATTATTTATTTGCTAGAATGCAGGTAAGTATACAAATAAGGTCGTGAATAATTAAAGTTGATCCATACATTCTGCCCAAGATTCGATACGCAAAATTTATGTATTTGTGATTTGTTTATTGGGACTTGAGGAAATAAATAAATAGTCATTTAGTTACTTAGTTCCTCTTTCTGCTAATACGAAAGAACAGACGGTAAGCCTTCTGCGTGCTTCTGCTTGTTGAATTTGCTGGAACAATTGTATGTCAGATCCTGTTAACTCAAAACTTCGCCACTAACACGGCGGCGTCGTGTGTTGCAGCGCTTAGCGCACTTTGACTGCATATTTTTAGACACAGAAGACAAGATGGAGGTGGAGCATGAACCGATAGCCTACCAGGTCCAGATGGAAAGTGTTTACCGCTTCGCCTACTAACTGCAACTCCAAGGATTTTGCCCTAAACAACCAACTTTGGAGATAAACTTGGGAGTTTCCCATATGCTTGTAAAAAAAATATGTAGGTACCTAAAATGTGTTCCCTTCCACATTTCTTCCCTTGCGGTGGTAGGGCTAACGCCCGCCTGGTTATCGACCACCCTTCCTCCGGAGTCCGGCGTCAAGCAGCCTGCTGTGTTTCGTGCGCGGGAGTTCCAGTGCCTTAGCCATCTTCTGGGCACGCTCGTTCCATCATAAACCTCATCCATCGCTTTCTAACAGGCGTGATCGACGTCAAGAGCCCATTCAGCAATAAAAAAAAATGCTTCTTCGTCTAATAGTCTATTTCTTTTTCTTCCACAGCGAAGACCAATCAGTTCTCTCCGCGGCCACCAGAGGCGCCACCAACGGCATAGCCTTAATCCTGAACATCATAGCCAACATTATCGCCTTTGTGGCCTTCATAGCCTTTATCAACGGCGCGCTGGGTTATTTTGGAGGAATGCTGGGCAATCCTGATATCAACTTGGAATGGATTCTTGGAAAGGTGTTCATTCCCCTGTCATGGGTTATGGGTGAGTACAAGATATCGAATATACATAAGTGGTCGAGTTTCCAGGAACCCTGTAGATTATTCTACAGGGTTCCTGGAAACTCGACCACTTCCTTGCAGGGGGTGATAGTGGAGCTAAAATGCGACAAATTTAACCCCCATTTATGTATGGCCGAAAACTAAGACTGGTTGTCAGACTTTCGGGCTTCTGACGACCGGTAACGACTGTCAAAGATCCACGATTGACAGCCGGGACCAACGGCTTAACGTGCTTTCTGAAGCACGGAGGGGTCTTGGTATGTAAAGTTGGTCACCCATCCACGGACCAACCGCGGCAAGCGCAGCTTAACCTGATCGATCGACCTGTGCGGCTGTTATTACTTTTTTTTTATTATTTGAAATGGGTTTGCTCTTAACTCTAATCTAGGTCAGAGATGACAGACAAAGTCTACGATGGAGTGAGCTCACTTAAGCACAAGCCCCTGACTGCCGTGTACTTTAACTAAAAGATAAACATAATAATTATGTTTAACAAAATAATATTTTATTATGAAGGCAAGGTGTATTTATTTCATTGTTAGTGCATGCATGTCGCGTTAAACATCGATAATATTATAACCGTGCCTCGTATACTCAGTAACAATAAGTTTTTATTGTTTCGCGTTTCGCTGAGGCGTAACAAATCTCTTATCATTTCATTTTATTTATTTCTACTGAAAACGATATTCGAGGTTATAATATGAAAGTTGGTTTCATAACGAATAATTGGCCATAGGTACTGTATAATAAATGTATTTTGCCGTTAACCGATTAGCGGCAAAATATAGTACACTAATTTACAAAACCATCAAACCAACCGTTAGAAAACTGTGGCTGCATCTACATCGCCACATGCGAACTAAGTACGCATCACCTTGACGTCACGCAAAATCCTGCATCACGCAAGCAGAGTTTACCGCGCAACTAGCATATATTAGAATGTTGCCATAATGATCTTTCACATAATCCTACCATCGTTTCTTTTGTTTACTAGTGTTCACGCACACATTCACAGCGTGTTTGTACACTTGATTATCAAAAGTAAAACGCGTGTCGCTTCGTGAGATAAAAATACTGTAGTAGTATTAGTTACGTTACACGTCGATTCTCGGCCAATATAACTTGTCTCACAGTGACGTTACCAGCGGTGGCCAAGTCATAACGGTCCCGACTCGAGTCGAGTCGAGTCGTAGGTTTGAACCCGAAACCAGAAAGGCGCTTTACTTTGTGTAAATCATTTCATCACCCACTGCTCTCAAACCGGTAAAGGAAAACATCGTGAGGAAACAAACCGGCATGTCCTAGAACCAAAAATTCGAAGACATGTGACATCTACCAACCCGCATTGGGCCCGTGAGGTAGATTACGGCCCACTCCCTCTCGAAGAGAGGGGGCTTGTGTCCCAGCAGTGGGAGCATTATAGACTGATCGCTGATTAGTTCTACGTCGATTCTCGGTCTCACAATATTTGTTGAATTTTCAGGAGTGCCGTGGGAAGAGTGTGAGCTGGTAGGTTCTCTAATCGGTCTGAAGACCGTCGTCAACGAGTTCGTGGCCTACCAGAGGATGGGAGAGATGAAGAAGGAAGGACTGTTATCGGTAAGTGAAATACTTACTTATCGTATTTCTATTACGTAAGGACATCCTCACCGACCCAGCCCGAAGAATTGCCAAACTTTAGTGGCAGTGGGCAGGGTACATTGCTCGCAGAACAGATGGCTTTGACCAGTACGTGTTGCCAGTGATGACTTATGGCACTGAAACGTGGTCGCTCACAATGGGCCTTATAAGAAGGCTAAAAGTCACCCAAAGGGCAATGGAGAGGGCTATGCTTGGAGTTTCCCTGCGTGATCGAATCAGGAATGAGGAGATCCGCAGGAGAAGAAGAATTGTCAAACTTAAGTGGCAGTGGACAGGGCACATTGCTCGCAGAACAGATGGCCGATGGGGCCGAAAGGTTCTGAGTGACGACCGCGTACCGGAAGACGTAGCGTTGGAAGGCCTCCTATAAGGTGGATCGATGACTTTGTGAAGGCCGCAGGAATCCGCTGGATGCGAGAAGCACAGAACCGGTTAATGTGACGTTGTTTGGGGCGGCCTATGTTCAGCAGTGGACATCTTTCTGCTGAAATAATGATGACGATGATAAAGGACATCCTCATGGATTTCCTGTGCTTATTAGCAAGACAAAGTTTATAAAATCACACGGCAATCCTCCATCTAGAAGTAGGGCTTGTAGTGGCAAATGCCCGGCCAAGGGCCAAGTGAGTACCCTTGGTCGTTATACTGAATTAATCACCAACAAGGTTTCTTTCACACTAATATTATAAAGGCGAAAGTTTGTGAGTGTGTTTGTATGTTACTTCTTCACGGACAAACGGCTGAACGGATTTCGATGAAATTTGGCAAACAGTTTATAGCCAGGATTAACACATAGTGAAAACTTAGGTGAAGTGAGCGTGGAATGAGCTGTCAATAGTGTCAATTCCTAGCAAAGACAAACTCACTTCACCTAAGTTTTCGTGGTGAGATTTTTACAGAATCGACCGGCAGTAGTTAATAACTTACAATGCTATTCTTTTATTTTCAGCCGAGGGCCGAGCTGATTGCGACGTATTCTCTTTGCGGGTTCACGAACCCAGCGTCAGCCGGTATCATGATAGGAGCCATCGCAGCCATGGCGCCCAACCAGAGAGAAGTTCTGTCCAGTGTAAGTACCTACTTAAACAAGTTCATAATACCTGTCTATTATTGAACCACTGCTGGGCATCGGATTCTTTTTATACAGTAAGGTACCCGGCGATAAATATTGCACATCGACCTTTAACTTTTTTGTATTTTATACAAAGAATAAAAATAATAATCAAAAGAAGCAAATCATAATTGTTTTAACAGCTCCTAATAGATACCGGACTGTTTTTATTTCGTGCGACAGAGATAACGCTCTACGAAGCCGAAATTAGCCGATTGTCTCTTTCCAAAGGTCGATGTGCAATATTTATCGCCGGGTACTGTACAGAGCAGGCACGAGCAGTGATCACCTAAAGCATAGAAAGAAAAAAAAATTCCCTCCATCACAAATTCATACAGTAAGATTTTTTTATCACCATCCAAATTTTTGTTCTACCCATGAATATGAACAACTTTCACTATGGGACCAAACCCGAAATCGCGAAAAAACTCAGCTGTTCCCTACATAATATTTTCGCATAACTCGTCAAAATGTAGGGAACTGCTAATTTTTATTATTATATTATTATACCATGTTATTATAATGGAATATAATCCTTTGTCTACAGATAGCGGTGAGAGCATTCTTCGCGGGATGCGGGATTTGTTTCATGACTGCGTGCATAGCAGGTGGGTTTTATCTCACACTAAAAGTCATAGCACACGTATCAAATCGGAGAGGGATCGGCAACGTATCGCCTTTCGCCTCGCCGTCAAACAGGCGTCAACCTAACGTATTGCACGTAACCAAAGCGGATCAGAAGCTCCGATACGTCGACTCGGCTACGGCTAGGCGACGCCGCGCTTACGGCTCGCCGACCGCTGGGTGATAGCGCAGCAGGCAGGCCGGAGGGGGGAGAGGGGCAAGGGGGGACGAAGAGACGTAAGCTCGGGTAGGGAGAGACGTAAGCTCGGATACGGAGAGACGTAAGCTCGGGTACGGAGAGACGTAAGCGCGGGGACGACGAGCCGTAACGCACCGCACCGCGGTTCGTGAGCTTGTCCCGAGGCGAAGCGATTACGTTGTTAGTGTGCGTTGCAGTAGGGAGTTTCATACAAAGAATACTGAACGGCTCGAGTTAATGTGCCGATCCCTTTCCGGTTTGATACGTGTGCTATGACCTTTAATGATACATATGTATCATTATATATATGTATAACAGCGGTGCTATTCTATAAAAATCTCACCGTGAAAACTTAGGTGAAGTGAGTGTGGAGTGAGATGTCAATATTGTCATTCCTAGCAAAAACAAACTCACATCACCTAAGTTTTCATGGTGAGATTTTTACAGAATCGACCGGCTGATCGCCAGTATAATCATAACTGCCTGTATAATACAGATTGCTACTGATAAAGATTATTGGAACGTTAAAACCAGAGAGGTAGATAGGTTTTTCCACCTGCAGTATGCCAATTTAAAACTGGTGATACATAGTTGGGTCCGGCTGTTATCCATCCACTAACTTAACCTTCCTCTCAACATGATAACAGCAACCGAATACCAACCTTACCTTATTGCACCAAAAATAATTTATATCACAAATGATATTAAACTACAATGCGTGCCACGAAAGATGAGACTTGACCCCGCCTCCTCCGCTCTTTCCGCCGCCCCTATGACGTCCGGTCCCGTCCCGCACTCAGACCTCATACCGCTAAAGATACCTAAAATCGTGTACTGCGCAAGTCAAACCACGTGGTGTGTGAAGTCTCATCTGTCGTGGCACGCATTGTACGTCATTGAATATCACTGTGATTGTGACAGTGATACTGGGTAATCTATAAACTATAACAAACTCTTTTGTTTTGTTTCCAGGTCTGCTGATGCCTGATAGCGCGTTCGGTTAAAAAGTGATAAGGTAAACGCAGGTATTAACGACCCCCATAAGGCAATTTTAAAATCAACCATATTTTTTTAGTATACTGGTTCCTCTAAAGATTTATATTTTCATTTTATATGCTAGTGTTATGTATAAAAAATGTATTTACTGAATCAAATACATTTAAATAAAGGATTATCTTGTAAAAAATAATTTAAAATGTGACTTAGTCGATTGTTGCAATTACCGACCCATAAAAACGGCTGTGAAGCTATTAACGATTTTTATGCAGCTATTCCCGATCGTGTATGAGAGGAGGCCTTATTCCAGCATTGGAATGTATATAAAAGCTAGTGATGATGATGATTACCAATCTTAAAAAAATAAAACAAAATAAAAATGCAAATACTTATTCGTAGGTATTTTTTTATTATCGTTATTTTTAATAAAACAAATTAGTAGGTACTTCTTAGTATGAACCTATGAACTAAATAGGTAATTATAAACTTTTAAATTAATCAACATAATACTTTTAATACACATACATATATATTAATTTTAATTTAAGGATTTCAAACTCTAGGATATTTCCTTATGCTATTGAGATCATAATCATTTTTTGAAAATTATAATATTAGTCATCACAGTCATTTTGGCTCCATACTTCTGGAAAAAAATATAATTGTATGTTTTATGTTGCTTTAGCCAAGAAGTAGCATTTATTAATAGGTACCTACCTATTATCTCATAAAAGTAGGTGAGAAACTAAATAATCTATATACGATCGGTAATAGCTTCTTATAGTTGCTATTGCCGACCCTCATGGGTCGGTAATAAAGTATGTAAGTATAAACATAAATTGTATTACCGACTCATAAAAAAATGGTTATTTTAATTTAATTGACCTTCGGACTATAAAATAGATTATAATTGATTAATGTCACAAAAAATATGAACAAATGCACACTGTTTTAAACACAAAAACAATAATTTATTACTGTAACTATTCAATATCGATCTTCGAAAAATATCATAACTTTGGTTAAATTGACAACGCTAAAAAGTAAAAACTAGACAAAAAAGTTTAGTCGCTAATAGATTTTTATAAAGACTGATAGCTTAGATTGAAACTACTCCATAAAAATACTTGTGTTAGTGTGATATAATAACATAAAAGAAAAATAAAACGAAAAGTTACGTTGCTGCCATTGCCGACTTATGGGTCGTTGATAGCTGCCACGACTAAAACTGATGAAGCTAACACCATCCTATTTTAATTTAAAGTTTTATCGTTCCAAATTACTTTTAATTAATAAAATGTCGTAAGAAATCAAGAGTTGACACTTAAATGAATACATTTAGTAATATAAGATAAAGTATAGATGTCATTTGTTTGTATAAATGTCTTAGATAGAAAAGTCACGTACTTACTTGAAGGAACAAGGGAACAGTACGACACGTTCTGCGTCCACGCTGCCCCGCAGTAACCGACGTATTTTATCTCTTTTTTGCACAGCTATTCACACTAACGTAATTGTATACGATGCTCAAGGAATAAACGCGTGTGTAACTATGCCTACCTTTGCTAGAATAGTTCTGGAAACGTAAAGATTTCGAATTACTTTTATGGGTCGGTAATAACTACAGATTTTCGATAGGTCGTTGATAGCTGCGTTTACCTTATTTATTAATTTAAAATGGGCCTACTTAATTTTATACAATTGTTATTTATTAAATAAAAGATTTTCGTACTAATTTTGGGTTTTATTAATCTGTTTAGTGGTCGAAATCAAGCAAATTGAATCAACAGCATTAATTACATCATTAACACTATGCTGGGTGACACCAATTTCTGGCTCGCTACAAATCAGCGTCAGGACGCTCCTTGCGTGGTCCCACTTCGCTGCCAGTGCAGTGAAGCAGTCGACCGCCTAGTACACCATGGCCTTTCCTGTAGCAAGAGCACTGGTCGGTTGGCACGGCACGCCAGTGTTAATGGCATCATCCGTCGGGCTCTTGCCAGCTGATTTAGAACGTAACGGCTTGGCACGCGACGATGGGAAGAGGCCAGATGCAATGACTTGGAATTTGGGTAGGACTTTGGTGTGGGATGCAACCTGTGTCGACATCCTTGCGCCATCCCATCTTCCTAGCACGGCGGGCTATGCTGGAGCGGCTGCTGCAGGTGCAGAAAACCTCAAACGGCGCAAAATAACAACCGTATTGGGAGGAGTTATATATTTGAGCCATTTAGTGTTGAAACACTAGTGCGGTGGGGTCCGAGGGCGCATCGAGTATTTCAGGACATCGCCAAGCGGTCGGTCGACTCTTCATGTGACCAGAGGGCTGCCATCTAACGTGACAATGCTGCCAACCTTTGGGGCACTTTTCCCGCTGATAGCGATGCGGACGAATTTTTTGATGCTCAATAAGTTCTTTCCTTTTTTGCTTTTTTATATACTTTTTTATACAGTGTGTTAGGTTAAACGAGGGACGTACTTTAAGAGAGTGTAGTACTCATGAAAATGAACAACTTTTACTAAGAGACCAACACTGAAATCGAGAAAATAAAACCAGCCTCTCTATACATTTTCTGTTCGCATAACTGGACAAAATGTAGGGAACAGCTGTTTTTTTTTTTTCATATTTTTGAGTCAGCCCCATATTAAAAGTTGTTCATTTTCATGAGTACTACACTCCCTTAAAATATGTCCCTCGTTTACCTAACACACTGTATACTACTACATACTATATAAATTTTAGTGTTAGAGTGTTAGTTATTTATTGTATTTAAGATTTTATAGAGGTATGAGGAACAGGGTGTAAAGTTCACTCATCCTCCATAGAAAAGGGAGGATCCTCCGACCAGACGGGTGTTGTGTCTGGCGGGCAACTGCCCATTGATTCATGTCGGGCCGTTGTATCTATGCTAGTTGCGCGGTAAACTCTGCTTGCGCGATGCAGGATTTGCGTGACGTCAGTATGACGCGTTGTTTTGCATGTGGCGTTGTAGATATCGCTACAATTTCTTAATAAGCATGTAAATTATAAACACAAACGAGATATTGCAACCTATTTTGAAAATCTGGCTGAACCGAAATACATTATTCTAGAAATATGAAAAAAACTGTTTTTCTAACTGCCTTCCGTTTTCGAACACTAGGAAGCCGTCAAAAAAATGTCACTACACTATGCACATAACAGAATTAAGAATACACTATTTGAAAAACCTTTATTTAATTACTGTGAATCGGTACAGTTATGATACCATATCGAAATTGCGAAGTATTCGCTAGTGTTATTTTCTTTTTTGTAATCAAAATTTTCTATAGTTTGGCTATTTGGTGTCGCGTTATGTATAAGAAGCAACCGACCCTAACGAGTATACCGGAACGCAACGAGGTGGAGGAGGAGCATCTCACAAACAAATGGGTGCCTAAGAAAAAGCACGAGGTGCTCAAAGCTAAGTATAAGTGCTTGAAGAAACTCTTTCAAATATATGATGCAAGCGTCATCGGGATTCTACCAGAGTCTTACGGACCTGATGGGTACCTAGAGGAAGATGTAAAGTCTACCAGCAAGAGGAAAAAACGCTCGCATCGTACGAAGACGGATGCGTGCGCTGGGACCACCGAACTGTCAAGCGGTGACGTTTCCCTTCACTCTGACGAGGAAAAGGATTCGATAGCGACAGCTGTCATCAGAGACCTGAAGATCAAGAAATGTCTGTCCACATCCACGCAGATGGAGACCCAAATGTCCAAAGAGTACAAGTATGCCGCCGGTACGCAAGAGTCAAGAGATAACTTAATACTGGAGCGAAACATGTCTGCGGAAGGTGACCTGGTGCGTGAACGCCAAGAGTGCGAGTTCACACAGACGAGCGACCCTCATCCGATCACATACCTCCTGATCAACGAGAAGAGGACGCGGCTGAAACCGACCCGGTTCCAATGCTTCATCCAACGAATCTTCGGGATCCGTCAGGAGAGACCGTACAAGAACTATGTCCTGCCGAATGGTCACATTTACGCGTCCAGCGACAATGATATCTCGGATAGTTTTTGCGATAAGCGACGGCGTAGGGGGCTGAGGTTTCGGAGGCTGCGGCGCCCTAAGAAGATCCAGTCGGAGATTGCACTGAGAGACATCAATAGTCCTGTGATCTTGAGTTACGTGCAGTCTGTGCAGAAGAACTGCTTGACGGACACCACACCTCGCCACTGTCCTATCTTGGGATGCCTTATGATTTCTTACGGTGCGTGAGTACCCTGTAATATTTGAGACAAGTCCCCTAAGTGTCGACTTCCCCATACAGATTGTGGCAAGATGCAGCATTATACTTTTCCATCGGTATTTAACAGAGCTACTCCACATTACGTTTGCCGATTCTCATCTATTACGTCATCATAATCCGCCTATAACGTTCCCACTACTGAGATACAGGCCTCCTCTTTCTGAGAGAGAGTGGGCCATTTTCCACTACACGGGCCCAGTGCGTGCTGGTGGAACCACTACTTACATACTTATACTACTTACATAGGTACTGATTCTCTTTACAATTTCAGGGATAATAAATTACAACGACCACCTGAACCTTTGCCACTTCGCCGACAGGAAGTTCATCTGCCACTACTGCCACGAAGGATTCGAATCACAATACGACAAGTTCGCTCACGAGAACGAACACATCGGAATCTCCAAGCTCGAAGGAACCAACGTCTCCACCCCTCCCACCGCCAGGCAGTCCGTCAAGAAGGCTAGTAACACCCAAACTGAGCCTGAAATGAAATGTGATGTTCCAGAAGATAAACTAAAGAAAATCGTGTCGTTTTTCGATAAAATCGCGGATCCGGAGCAAATGTTTACGGAAATCAAGAAGAATAGGTTTTCGGAATGTAATTTGCAGCGGTCTAAGACTGAGGTTGAGACTATCGAAGAGTCCTCGGATTCTTCTGACAAGAGGACGGTCAGCTGCGTCAATCTTCATCGCAAGAAAGGTGCGAATGGCTCGTCCGACGAATCGGAGATGACCTCGAGACTCGCTCAGTACGAGTCTCCAATCCTTTGTCATATTTGTGGAGAAAATTTCAAATACAGGTATGACCGTCACTTCTCCCTCCTCTATCCGAGAATTTTCACAACACAAGTAAAAAGTGACAATTTCAAAGATTATGTCAAAATATTTCTGGTACCGAACACATAAAGGTACACATTAAAACAGCAACGGTATCAATCCAATGAAATATCGGTCGCCTGATAAGTAATTGCGTAACATATACGCTATCAGAAGCGATAATGGATTAATTTTGACAGTTCAACAACATTGCGCTATTTACGTTGTTGAGCGGGCACATTTTTCGAACACATGAAGCAATGAATTAGCAATATCCTTTAAAATGATTTATATTGTGATTGATAGTGTGTTACGCAATCAGGGTATTCCTAAATATTTTCAAAGTCAAAGCATTTATTTCGATTAAACCTTGTACAGGTACTTTTGAATTGTCAAAATTAAAATAGTCCGTCAGTCAGAAAGTTGAAGCTAGTCACCCATTCCAAAACGTACAGTTCGTGCCACGTAAGAAGAGACCAAAGAGGAAGAGACTTTACCCCGCCTCCCCGCCTCTTTCCGCCGCCCCGATGACGCCCGGTCCCCGTCCCGCACCAGGCGTCATCGGGGCGGCCTCGGGCGGCGGAAAGAGGCGGGGGTGGCGGGGTCAAGTCTCTTCTTACGTGGCACGAACTGTAGATCTCTATGGAGAAGAACGGGCAAGAAACTCCATGGACACTCTTTTAAATCAAGATATTACAAATCGTGGGTACATTATTATTGTTGCTTCTATATGTGAGAACTAGATGTGAGAACAAGAGTTTTATTTTGTACATACCCATCTTTGAAATTCTCTACAACAGATCAAACAATCAAACAACAAACAGCAACAACAACAATCAACAATTTTCATTTTTAACTCGCCAACTCAACAAATCACCGCCTTCTCTGCATAAAAGTATGCATACCCTGCAATGGGACAAAAATAACCGTTTTTATTATTAATAAACTCACATCTCTTTCTTGTTCCAGACGCCAGCTAAGTCTTCACGTGGACTTAGAGCACCGTGTCCACAACAAATTCTCCAAATTCCACAGCTGTGCTGGCATCCTAAACCACAGATCCCAGAACCGAGTTGACATGGTCTCCGAAGATGGCATGATCAACGTCCAAAGCATTGATAGGTCCCACTCAGGGATGCGGCGGTCCATCTCATCATTGAGCCAGGAATCGTATTCTGAGCTTTCCCGAAGAAGGTCGGAAGAAAGCTTAAGTTGCGACCCCTCTACTAATATTGTCTATTACACGTCTATGGAAACTGTCAAAAAGCCGTCTATGGTTAACAATATCGTTCAGAAAGTCAGGAGCGGCTTCAACAGCTATAAGTGGGAGCCGGGAACAAAAATTATTCGTGTATAGTCTGCGTGCTATGTGGAGTGGCATTGTGTTTTGTCAATATAGTGAAAAGTCCAGTTGTTCGTTTTATTTTGGAGTCCTTGTTACATAATTTTGCATCATCACCAGCCTACAGGATCTACCACGCAAGCCTAGGGCCGGTTGGTCGTTGCCATCGAGATATAAGTACTAACGTACTAGAGAAGCTACGTCAAATAACTGAATTGTCCTATTCTTCGTAATTTGAATCTTTAGTTCGCTGCAGCGCTAAAATAATAACAATTCGTCTAAACCGTAACTAATTTACCACAGCGCTAGATTTGCTGCAGAAGTGTATTTATTCTCGGCAAAAAGGTCTTAAGCGCCATGTAAATCACGGCACTTACGCGTTTTCTTCGACAAAGTGCAACAACATGTCTTCCCTATAGACTATGACAGGAGTACTACAGAATGGACAACGTAGGTATTTTGCCTACAGGGTTTATTTCATAAATAATAGACAATTTATTTTTTTGATATATTTTATTTAGTTACCCTTAAATAATATGAGTTTAGTCATCTTTTGCCTTTTTGTGGAATAATCAACGCTTTGATCTGTTTTTGCTTCATGTTTTAAACGAATAGCTAAAAAAAATTATATTGATACTCACATCATCATAGGGCACAGCAGACTTCTTTAGAAAATGCCTTCCCCCTTTCGTAACATACTTATCATCCTCACGAAAATGCAACGAACATATGTAACTATGATCGGATGGTAGCCAGGTCTCTTCACAGCGATTGTTTTGAACAAATCGGATCCATTTTTCTCTATTTTTATGACTTGGACGTAGAAATCTGGATAAGAATTTAAAATAATTAATTACATCCAAAACTAATTAAACATTAATGTAAAAACTGTCAGGTTAATTATGATATATACTATAGGAAAATTATTAAATCTTTTTCTACCTAAATATATATAATTATTAGTTTTAACAGGACTTAGCAGTTAGCACGAACCTTTCATTTATTTATATCTGCTGACGTTTCGATGTAGTCACAGAGTACACTATAATAGACTGGATGTAGTTACATCCACTGTGGTTGCGCAAGACTAGAAAAAAATATATAAATGAAAGGTTCGTGCTAAGTCCCGTTAAGACTAATAATTATCTGTTTAAAGTGCGATAGTTTAAAAAACTAAATATTAATATCAACATTAAAAACACAACATACGACATTTTCACCGTAATGTCAGTCTAATCTACCTACATTGCACTCTGTTTGATTAGTCTATGACAAACAATACAATCGTGGTAATTATTTAATTTGTAAAACAAGGAAATTAGTTTATTTACCGATGAAACGTAATTCCTTTGCACTTTGCCGTGTTCCTTGAATTATTAGTACAATATCTCAACACACACCAAGGCATTTTTCGTCGATTTTTTCTATGAATTAATTTATTATTGTCGAAGTACTAGGCGCAAAAGAGCTAGAGAGCGACTGAGTGAGGTGCGGCGCGATCACCGCAGTTGAACGAGACAAAGTAGGAATTTACGGTGTCTTCTCTAGTACGTTAGTAGGTACTTAATCTCGATGGTCGTTGCCGTCAAGATGGAGGGACCAGTCTTGGATTTTTCAAATCAGCCTTCATAAGTTTCAAGTTTTAAAGAAACTTGAAACTTATGAAGGCTGTTTTAATACTGTAAATCTTACTACTTATTTGCTAATAGATTTCTTCAAATTTCATAGATTTTCAACTTTATCGTCAAAGTATAAGGTTCAAAGTTGATTGGGAAAATTTTAGAAAATTTTAGTTGGGTAGCTTGATGTCCTGATGTCTGTACATGGAAATGGAATCTATGAAACACAGCCTGTATTCCACACAGGGCTAGGCAGAGATACACCCAAATTTCGTCACTTACAGGGGACGAGTAACAAAATAAAACAAATTTTATAAAAAAACCACACATGTTTATTGTAGTTATTATTTTTATATAATATTCCTAACACATCCCACGCAGTGAGATCGCCGCAAATAAACCGTCTGGAAGCCAGAGAACAAAGTGTTACCGAAAACATATCAATATGTTACAACTTACACTAGTCATAACGTAATCTTATAACTAAATATACTACGTGTTGGCTCTATATTACATAACACAAGCACATTTTCAACTTGTAAATATGAGGGAACACAATGAATATAAAACAGAACACTCCTTTGAAGCAGTTGGGTATAAAGAGATCATTTAATTTTAAACTGTATCTGATCCACGATAAGGGGACAGCATAAATAAATTATTTTCTAATTTAGAAGTTTTACAATGTCTGTGTCGCAGGTGGTTTGTCGCCGCTGTTTTACATAACCGCTAGCGGTTTTACAAAACAGCTCCGTAATATAAAACAACTGAACGACGTTTAGCTGTTTTTCATAATTACTGAACTTGAACACGCAGAATTGCATAAACATTTTGCATTTATCAATGCAGCTGGTCAAAGATTAGAGGTTAAAACAGTGTGAAATGAAACGTATCTGACGTTTCATTTCACGTTATAATTTTAGTTCTAAATTCTGTCGCGTGTGGCTCTGTGTCATAACAACAATAATGGCGTCCGAAACAGAAATAAATAAACGAGTAATATAAATAAAAACTACCTTAACTAGTGAAAACAGTGACTATAATAAGGACAATATTAATAAAAAGTTTTCAGAGCTTTATGAAAGACGCTTATTGTGACTGCAGAAAGGCCATTCATTCTGCATTACATCTAAACTTTGGGAGCAGTATTGTTAAACATAGCGCATCGGCAATTCGGCTGAACGTTGCTTCAGTTGTTTACACAACGAAACTGTTTTGTAAAACCGGTAGCGGTTGTGTAAAACAGCTGATTCGACAATACAAAAACGAAGCAAGCGTGTTAAATCTGAACGCCAAGAACATTTAAACATTTTCTTAGGTTATCATGTAATAAACAACCAACATCTTTAACTACAATATAAAAGAGCCAGTAGGTATTTATAAATATTTCAACGCCGTTTACAAAGCAACAATATTCTGCAGTTACTTTTTAAATCACAATAGCCCAATGGTTGTGATCGGGCTGGGAAACGAAGCGATGCGACTGCTAAAAACTGCCTGCAATTTTGCAGCTGTTTTATATAACTGCAAAATATTATATGAAATGCATAATTTAATATTAATATGTAACTTAGAAAAATAACAAGCAAATTCAGTTGTCACTTATAAAATTCCTTATTTTCATCAAAACGCAGCTTGTTCTTACGCTTAAAATTCAAAATAATATAAATATATTTTAAAAATTAAACAAAAATTATAATAATTGTATTTTTATAACAATAGGTTTTTAACCACTGACGGCAGAGATATTCAACCTTTTTCTCAACCATTTTTTATAAAATTTTCCGAATATAAACAATCAAATTGTCCTTTTTTTTTACATTCCAAATAGTCACAATCACAAATGTTCATACAAAATTACCTATAAATTTTCCTCTAGGTTGAATACCCCTGCTTTTCCTAACAAATCTCCAAATGAGTGTTGTAATATACAAAACTGAGCTTACATTATGTAAGTTTGTATGTCACAAGATGCGATCTCACTTCTATTCACAACTAACCATCCAACTAGCACCGTACCACGATATTAACCCTTACATTGAGAATGTATTTTTATTTAAAACAACAATTTGATATAATGATAAAAAGTATTTTTGGTACAAAACTATAAGGACCTTTGTACAGACGCCAGCACACACAGCTACCCGAAACTGTCAAATTTTCCCAATCAAACTTAAATCTTATGCTGTAGCGATAAAGTTGAAAATCTATTAAAGAATTTTGACAGAATGTAGTAGCTTGATGTGCTGGTGTACACACACGTTTTTTATTGCCTTGAAAAACGTACGTTCATTCACCGTGTGTAGGCACGGTTGTCAGTGTTGTATCACTATAAAAGCATGTTCACCGACAGGTTTTCAGGTAAAAACTTCTTTAGGCGCGTTAGGCATTTTTTGAGATGGGGAAAAAACCATTGAACTCGCGCCACTGTAATCGTAAGCGACACCGCGCGTTTTGTTTATAAGACTATTAAAAAAATACCCGCTTCGGACGTGTTCGGCTGTCCTCGGGATGTACTCGGTTTTAATGTAGATCCGACATGTGAGTGATGGCAAAGTATTCTGTTTGTTTTGTTTTCACTTCTGTCGGCGCTCCCAGAGTGCCACTGTTTTTTTTTCTACGGCGCGTTTTACACACCATACCGTAAAGAAACCGTGCAGTGTGCAGAAACAGCTCAAAGTGCGCCTAAAGAAGATTCTACTTCAATAATTTGATACATCTTTAAAGGTATTTTTGGTACAAAAAGTATAATGATCGTCCAAAAAGTAGTGCATCAGATGAATAGAGAAATGTTGGGCGTTGTAGAGCGTTGTCTCTGTCACTCGTACCTGTGTCTCTTTCTAGAACTCGATGTGGCATATTAACGGTTTAATGAGAATGAGATCGGTGACACAACAATGAGGGGTTTCGTGAAAATTTACGACACCAGTTGGCACCACTGTGACAAGAGGTCTTCCAATATAAAATATATGATGACGTTCATCATTCGATTCAATCATTCGTTCATCATTCCGTCATGACTAAAGAAAATATAGGCTCTTTGACAGATGCCTGGACCTGACGTGTCAGTGCTGCCACCTAGCGAACGTCATTTCAGAAAACCCTCATTATCAACTGCCCCATACAAATCCTCATTTGGGTCGAGTAGGTAAATCGACCCAAATGTAATAATTTCTTCGGGACTACGATGTTGGTCTCATGAAGAATGTTGTTCAGTTTGATGGTTTGTACCACAACTTTCCGATACATGTAAAAAAATACGAGTTTATGGAAAAATAACTTTAAATCCTACACAATAAAGTTCAGTTTACGCTACAACTTCTTTTATTTTTATACTTTTTCAATAGTGCTAGTCACTCTGAAATCAACTTAATTACCATTGAAATAAAGTTGATATTTGTTTAACTTGAAATAATATGAATTTAAAACATAAAATTGAATAGACAAAATAGTTATTCAAATGATGCATTACTTTTTTTGATCACTTTATTATGGAAGACTAACCTCGTAACGAGTCATGGCTCTTGAATTTGCGTGAGAGCAATATTTCGACCAATCTGTTTAGCTATTTACAACCATTCGAGAGGTTGGCGTATCGAAATTGACACATCTTCAATTACTAATTTGCATTGGAACAGGAAATAGCTGTCGGAAGAAAGGCGCTCGTCTATTTGATTTAAATTGACAAAATTTTCAGTTATGGATTTATGAACAGCTGTTAGAGGACTCTTGGTAACACTGCTTGATGTTCGATTCGGCACGGAAGCGTCTCGAATGGTCGTGAATGCAGTTGGTCGTTTCCTAAAACTTCAGATTATATATTTACAAACCCATACCTCGCTACGTTTATATTATAGGCATTAATTTAACATAACAACAAATTCATAGAATAATAATATTTATATGACATGATTTCGATGTAACTGATTAAAAAACAATAATTATAAAAAATCTAAAGATATACATTCTCACTATACTTTATTACGAAATTGACGGCGAATTTGAAACGTAAACATATAAAAAATAAATTGGCTTCCAATACTTCCCTGCCAACCCCTTTGAGGACTAGAGGTGTGATGTTATGTAACATTCTTCAAATCCGTCGTCTTTCGTGGTCAACCCCGACAATCTACATTAAATTCCATTACTTTTGGTACAAACGGCAAAATTGATAAGTATGGAGGCGACTGACTGCTTCCGGTCAACAGACCTTTTTATTTGCACTGTGTTCAATAAGCATACGTAGCTACAAAAGTAAGTTGTATGACTCGCCGGATAGCCCTAGAGGCCAGAAGGAGCTCTACTGGATTACAAAAGCAAGAGAGAGAAGAACGAAAGATATAATTAAAGTTAAATCTATGAAAGGACGCCGCGCCGTTAAGGTTCTGTCCAAAGATGACGAAATAAAAGAACGTTGGAAGCTTTTTTTTTAAAGTTTATGATCAAAGTGAATAAATGAAATGGTGTGCTCAAAGAGGTACAAGTAAATATGGGTTTCATGAGGGAAATTAGCCTTGATGAAGTAAGAGAGGCAGTCCAAGTTATGATAAAAAGAGAGGCTATGGGCCCAGATGATATACCAGTACAAGTATAGAAGTGTTTGAAAGAAGATGGATGTATGTGGTTGACTTTATTCTTCAGTAAGTTGTTGCATGAAGAGGGATCCCTCAAGAATGGTGCAATAGTTCGCTAGTGCCCATCTTCAAGAATAAAGGTGATGTACAGTACTGCAACAACTATCGAGGGATAAAGCTTACGTCACATAGTATGAAGGTATGGGAGAAACTAATAGAGAAAATACTGCGAGAGGAGAGTGAGATCACCCCAAACCAGTTTGGGTTTAGTCGAGGAACAATGGACGCCACTTTTGCACTTCACAAATTGTGCGAGAAGTACAGGCGTGCACAAATGAACCTGCACATGGTGTTCATTGATCTGGAGAAAGCGTATGAAGCGTACCTCGTGCTAAGGTAGGACTTGAAAGGTAAGGTTTACCCAGGATGTAGGTAGTCTACGTTCGGTTGGCTGCTGGCAATACTGACAAGTTCAGTATGGCTGTAGGCTTGCACCAAGGATCGGCTTTTCGGCTCTTCCTGTTGATTATGGACGCTCTGACGTCGGACATACAGGAAGAGGCACCCTGGTGCATGCTGTTTGCCGATGACATTTTTCTTGTCTTGATGGATCTGAGATCCAGAGCAGATAGGAGAAATGACAACTGAAGCTTGAGAATATTAGCTTAAAAAGTTGTTCTCTCCAGTTCTGGAACCACAGCGCTTGATGGCGTGTTTCTCAAGGCAATTGCTTGTTTCAATATCTGGTGGGCAACTGCCCGGCGGTCGATGTCAGGATATTGTATATATGCTAGTCGCATGTCGAACTTTGATTGCGCGACGCAGGATTTTGTGTGGCTTCACTGTGATGCGTAGTTCGCATGTGGCGTTGTATATACCGCTATGCCAATACGAGATAGGAATTACTTGTCTGCTTATTCCATAGTTTTTTTTTATTCGCCAGTCACCTGCACACCAAACAATTTTGCCGCGTGTACATTTTAAAAACATGTCGAAAATAACCTCTCTTTTAGCTTTTAAAGTCAATATTAAATATATTATGTGCCATTACTTTCTACGTGCCAGGGTAAGTGTCTGCGAACCCCTGTCGCGTATTCTTAAAAATTAATTGCGAACAAATTTGATGATGGTGCAAGATTTTGATCAACGAGGTACCTAATTAAAAAAAAATATTTCTTACTTCTTTTGAATTAAATTCTTGTTGCAATTACAAAAGTTTGTTTTAACTCGTTGACAACCGTGAAATCGCGAAAAATAAACAATTGTTACGGAACAACCGATAAAAAAAAAATCTGGCCGCATAAATGGTGATTTTTCTTTCGTGATTTCAGGTTTGGTCTCATGTCCATGTCCTAGAACCAAAAATTCGAAGACGCGTGACATCTACCAACCGTCAATGGGCCCGCGTGGTGGATCACGGCCCACTTCCCCTCACAGAGAGGCCTGTGTCCCAGTACGTTACATGCTCTTCTTCTCTTCGTTTAATGGCTTTTTACGTTACATGCTCATTATGCTCATGATGAATAGAAAGAACCCTTTTCAGTTTATCAGGTATACAAAAACTAATTTATTTTCATTGGTTTACCAAGGACCGGTTTTTTGATCCGTAGTTAACTCAACCAATTGTTATAAATAGTAAGTCATGGTTACATTTTGATCAATTTTTGTCTTTGAATCTTCAAATAATTAACTCAGTTGACCATTCTGTTGCTATTTTTAACAATGGGTCGAGTTAACCACCGATAAAAAAATACCAGCCCTTAGTTTCGACATTTTTAAGCTAAAATCTATCTTTTTAACATCGTCAAATCTGTCCGCGATACACCGAAACGATTGTACAAATCTGTAGATAAATAACTTGCGATATACACTACGATTACATAATATTTTATAGAAAAAGAAATAAAAAATAAAAAAAAACATGAAATCAAACCGTATTTACATTATTTGTATCATCTCGTATGTTTTGTGTGAATTTCTAGTTAATTTTATATATGACTTAGCTGCGCCCCGCGGTTTCACCCGCATAAGTTTCGATTCCGTGGGAATATCGGGATAAAAAGTAAGCCTATATGTTAATCCAGGGTGTCAGCTACCACCATACCAAATTTTATCAAAATTGGTCCAGCCCTTTGAGCGTGAAGAAGTAACAAACATTTAAACACACACTCACAAACTTTCGCCTTTACTATGATGGCTTCTGCCCCGGCTTCGTTCCCGTGAAGTTTCTCGTTTTAACATAAAACATAGCCTCCTATGACACTCAGAGATAATGTAGCTTTCTCGTTAGTGAAAGAATTTTCGGCATCGAATCAGTAGTTCCGAAGATTACCCCCCTACAACCTCTACCTCTTTATAATATTAGTATAGATTATTATAAAAACAATATGTAAGTAATTTTTTTTAACCGTTTGACCGCCACAGTCATGTATAGATGACAAACCAAAATGTGCCCAGCACGCCACGGTTCGACTACATGACAGACTTTGACGCCGAGAGCACGTTTTTGATTTTTTGACGTATGACGGTCAAAAGGTTAATAAAAATAATAATATTAACCCCCACTCGCCCCGCGTAATTCATTATAGCCCGCTTACTTTCAGAGATAGGCCTGTCTCAGCATTGAGAACGTTTAAAGGTTGATTATTATGCTTATAACAATAAAAAATGTTACTGAATTTTATTGTATCCGGTCGAATAAAAACCATCTCTATGGGTTTCGTCTATAACATAGACAAAATAACTACCCAAGTCCGCCATACCCGCGAAGTAGAGATCGCATCAAAAATGTATATTCAAAAGCTCTTCGCATGGGTATCGAACTCGCATTCCCACAAAACATACAAGTACATATTAACCACACAACTATAGTTGACGAATAATAATAATAAAAAAAACAATATGTATACAATACATTGGTTTTCATAACAAAATAAACTCGATAAATGCACAATGCGATGGCGAAACTAATCAAATAGTAATATTTCTTGTAAATCAGTAAACAATGTTGGTTTTGGTGACATATTCGCACAATACACTTCACTTGCGAGTATTTGACCAAACATTGGCCTTGATGAGCCAATGCAAAATATACCTTATGTATATTGGCATAAAGTTCATTTTGTGTTAGCAAAACAAATCAAATATTTGTACAAATACGCCAGTTGTAGTGCCTGCATAATATAGAACATACGAATGTTATTTCACGACGCGGTCGTGGTCACAAAACGCGCGAGTAGGACGACAATATCGTGCCATCTCGCTCGCACAGTTTATGACCGCGCCTGCCACGAACTTTGGCGTTTAGTACATATAATTATTTCTACACATTTGTAAATTCTATATTATATCATTATGCGATACTGTAAATTGGTTTATATTATTGTAAAACAATTTTGTTTTTTTATACAAGTATATAAAGGGGACTATTATTTGTATTACATATTATTGACGAATCTCGCCGAGTCTTACCAAGAATAATCATGTTACACGGTAAATGGGTTGTGGAGGTCAGATAGGCAGTCGCTCCATGTAAAATACTGTTATTCAGATGCATCCGGTTAGACTGGAAGCCGACCCAAACATAGTTTGGAAAAGGCTTGACAGATGATGATGAGAATTCTCGCCAATAATATGCAAAACGTAGTTACTGACTAGTTTTCATAATGGTTCCATGCAAAAAGTATACTATGCTTAATTTGAATGAAGAGCTACCTTCTTTGTCACGTCAGAGATGACCATTTTTTATTGTTGAAATCAGACTTGCACTTTACTTTTCAACATTTTTCTGTATCTCTATATTCTTTCTGTCACTTAGAGGCTTCATTCGCTAGCTCGATTAGCTCGCTAACATCCGTAAGGAAAGTTCTAATACGTCTGAATGAATTTCTCGTTTTAGAGAATTGCACTAATGAGTGACAGAAAGAGATAGAGAAACAGGAAAGTGCTGATCCGTGCGTGTAAGTGTGATTGAAACCGTATGCGCAAAGTTGAGTTAAAACGCCGTAAAAGTTCCCAAACGAGGACAGCGCCGTAAAAAAATTGTTCATGATTTATTTTTCCGCATATTTGTTTCTAAAGTTATGTCCAATATAAATCAATGACCCACTACCGCCATCTACCGACAAGAAGGTAACCCTTCACAGGAAAATGAATAGTCTATGCATAGTAAACTCTAATTTATTAAAACATTTATATGTATTGTTTATTATCAAATATTGCGTGTGACGGCGACACTGGTGTTCATAGATTTTGTTATATTTTAAGCATTTTCTTAATTATATTATAAAATATATGCTGAATTACTTTATAAAAAAGTACTTTAATTAGTACAATACTTTTTTGTTTCTCATTTATATCGATTTCTTTGCTCTAACATTTGGTCGATACGTCAATGTACAATCGCGGAATAACACAGAGCTTTACAATCAGTTTTCACACCATAAGAACAATCTTTTTCAAATTATTAAGTAGCGTAAGTGATTTTAAAATTCTCTATGATTTTGTCAGTTGTCGGCCAATAAGTAACCGAGTATCCGTCAACCCGCACTGGACCCGCGTGGTGTATTACGGCCCACACCCTCTCACAGTAGGCCAGTGATGAGCAGTGGGTACATTATAGACTTCTCATGTTATGTCAGTAACAAAGTGGCACGAGCAAAAACTAGACTTCAAAGTACTCACCCATTACATTCCGCAACTGTACCTTATTTTCTCAGTTATAAGGTTCAAATTTCTACTTCGTGTAAAATCTACATGCTACAACAAGAACTATGAACACCGCCCCACCGTTCCCTATAAGCCTACGACTCAAAATGGAGGTATTCATTGTTTTGAGCTATCTCTGTACATTTGTGTTGAGTGAGTATAACTTCTTTTGCTTTCTTTTCTTTGCAAGCCCCATCTGGAAAGAAGAAACAAATCATAATGATAATAAATGCTTCGATTCTGTGGAGAAATGGCTGAAAAATAAAACTAAGGATCAGTTTCTCGAACGAAAATGATTAAGCTGCTGCGGTTGGCTGTTGATAAATCATTAAACCAATCTGTTGAGAGCGCTCCTCTGTACAGACGCCAGCACATCAAGCTACCCGAAACTGTCAAATTTTCCCAATCAACTTTGAACCTAATGCTTTAGCGATAAAGTTGAAAATCTACTAAAGAAATTTGACAGATAGTAGTAGCTTGATGTGCTGGCGTCTGTACACGCACGCACGCGCGCTTGCGGTGTTTCTTAACGTCCATTAATTTTTTGTTTATATTTTTATACCGACCATTCCGTTGTAATTTCATTTCTTACTTCATTATATTTTACATGTTATACAGTCCACTCTACTTTTATTATGCTCCGCCAAATCAAATCACTACAATTTACATGCGCTCGACAATTTGTCACATTAATTTTGCGATAATTTTCGTTTCAAATACTGACCCTAAAACAATATTTTAATGATGAAACTACTCGTAAATATAATAAACTTTTATGATCAAATGAATTCTCAAAATAGTAAAAATACCCTTTGTTATACAATGCAGCGCCTCATTCACTATTTTTACCCGACTATGGCGAAGTAAAAAGAAGCGTCATGATTTGTTCCCATGCTACTGTTGACACAATACATTAATACAAAATTAGTTAAATACCCAATCTTCCGACTGTACTAAGGTTTTTACGGTAGCACGTTGTCTAAGTTTTTTTTACTTGACAATTGGGAACCATGCTACAGTACCCGGCGATAAATATTGCACATCGACCTTTTTACACAAAACCATTTTATACAAAGAATAAAAATAATTATCAAAAGAAGCAAATCATAATTGTTTAACAGCTCCTAATAGATACCGGACTGTTTGTATTTCGTGCGACAGAGATAACGCTCTACGAAGCCGAAATTAGCCGATTGTCTCTTTCCAAAGGTCGATGTGCAATATTTATCGCCGGGTACTGTATGTATTATGTGTAACCCTTAGCTTACAGCAGTCACAAAACCACAGAGCAGCAAAATGGTCGTAATGTTCTTTGTTGTTAAGTTTTAATTCCGAGTGTGCGCGAGCATATTCGAATGCACGCCACATGGAATCATCATTTGCACGTTACTTTGGACACGATTGTTTTTAATTAATTTATTGAGCAGGGAAAAAATGCTTGAGCATTTATCTCTGCGCTTAAACAAACGTTACCTATAGCAGAGCAATATCACCAGTAGAATTGTGTGCAATATTACCCTGACCTGGCGATATTACACGACGTCAGGTGATATTACACGACGTCAGGCGATATTACACGACGTCAAGCGATATTACACGACGTCAGGCGATATTACACGACGTCAAGCTATATTACACGACGTCAGGCAATATTACACGACGTCAGGCGATATTACACGAAGTCAGGCGATATTACACGACGTCAGGCGATATTACACGACGTCAGGCGATATTACCAGCACTCACCTATTGGATTACGACATAGAGGAGCATGGCAGGCGCGGCGAGCCCATCTGTGTGAGCACGCGGTCCAGCCACTGCAGCGGGCCATTCAGGTGCAGCTCGATCCAACACGGTGTTGACGTTACTGTTTGACGTCTGTAGACAATTAAACATGGGTAAATAAAGAACAATGGTTAATGGCAGTGGCGTAGCGTGGGTGGGGCGGAGGGGGCGGCCCGCCCCAGGCGGCAACCCGCGGGGGCGGCAAAATCTCGCCGGTGAAGCGGGTTGAGATCTATGATTCATTCATTTCATGTGTCAGAACGTCCGACAAGTCAAAAACAACAATGACGTAAAGGAGACGGGCGAATCTGGGCCTAACGTTACACAAATGAAATATTTATCAATATTTTGTTTCAGTTTTTTTGTGGTCAATTATAAAATATTAAGCAGTTTTATCATGGGATAAAAAAATTATTATTTAATCAAATTAATACTGACTTCCCTTATTTTCATATTAAAACAATGTTGCATATCATATAGGTAAGTTAATCGATTATTATTACAATATATCAATAAAAGATAAAAAGATTTCATTGCCTGTGAAATTTAATTTTAATTAAGCACATAGAATGGGGGCGGCAAAATAGGTCTCCCGCCCCGGGCGCCGAGATAGCACGCTACGCCATTGGTTAATGGCTAGTTGATCTGGGAGCCTAAAAAGGCCACTTTGGCAGAATTATAAAAGGATAACATTATGAATCATAATATGGCGAAGACAGTCCGTATTTTTCTTTTTTTTTTCGCTGCACTACGTAGGTGTAATCAAAGAGATTGGGATTGGATTTGGATTGGATTGATTGGTATTTTAGCATAGACAAAAAAAATAACTGAACAATCCTTCAATTAACTTAACAGTTGTGTGTAACAACTGTCCATTATGATTCATGATGTTATCCTTTTAACCCGGTGAATAGCCCTGTTTGTTTTGTTCAGTCTTAATTTAGGAGATCGATAATGGTTTACTTGAAAATAAAATACGTGAATTTTGACAAGTATAAGTAGTTAAGTACCCGACATTGACAAAATAATCGCCATTTTTTTGGCAATATTAACCATGCTTGAGCAATATATTCCACATTTCGACAATATTACCCTACATATCGCAATATTACCCACAGTCAAACAATATAACCCAACATATAGCATTCTCATAAGGAGGAAGCGCTAAGGTAGCCCGCGAAATTCAAATTTTCTTACGTTTTTTGCAACTTGCTGGTCAGTATTAAGTTGTACGTCGATCAAAATATGATTCGCGGCCGTAACAAATATGTATTTACAGAATTATAATCATTAAAGTCATCAACTCAACTCTCTAAGACCACGTAACTCCAAAGAATGATGATTTCATGAAACAGTTATTCTTTGGGGTTACGTTGTTACGGCCGCGAATCATATATTAATCAACGTACAACTTAATACTGACCAGCAAATTGCAAAAAACCTAAAAAAAAAATGAATTTCGCGGGCTACCCTGGCGCTTTCGCCTTAAGGCAATATTTCCTGTAATCTGGCAATATAACCCAATTGTTTGGCGATATTACCCACCTGTACTCTGCGCCCCAGCCCTTGACGAAGCTCATGCGTATTGTACACATGCGTGTCAGCTGGAACACCGCCTCAAAGCCTTGCGACACTGACTGCGATAATAAAGCTGCAAATTCTTGGTTGTTGAAGATTTTTAGGTTGCAGCCTGAAAGAAAATAATCATACTATAGTTTCATGCTCTATTAAGGTAGAAGGTACACGGGAGTCCACACATATCGCTACAACTGAATTTTTTGGTTATAAAAACTGCCAATTTAATAACCAAAAAAATTACACTAATGAACAACACTAATAACAACTCAAACACACTAATTATGAAACACAATTGCACTACTGATCACTCGTAAGTCGCACTTAAATATCGCTTTCGATGTATTCGCTTATCCAACTGTGTGTGGCTCGCGGCCCACACCGGCCTTATATAGTGCCACAGAGCTACTATAGAAATATCTAGAATGCTCGAGTACATATCGGTCCCGACGGACCAGAGTCGATAGTTCTTGAAATTTCTAGGATCTTGACTCTACTAGTTCTGCTTCCCGATACTAGATGGCGCTAGTGGTAACTAATGTCACCATGTACCAGGCATTAATAGGGAATATGCATGATTTTTTTTTATTTGAAAAATTAATCCTCATTCATGTAATAAACAGTTTAGTAAAACTGTTTTTCGGATAACTATGAAATTAAAAAAGATATGAGCCATCGAAGATTTGTTTCTATCTCTTTCTCGCAAAACGAAATTTAACACGGAGTTTATATGGCCGTAGTGACATGTGACGTCACAGTCTATGTCGGATCTCTCTGTCTAATTGGTGTGTAATCAATAGTTTTAAATGCTCATATCGGCCGTGTTTCTTGGCCGATTTTAATTTCGCTTTTTGTCATCTCTACTACGGTATTTTCATATTTTGTTAATAAATGCCATGAAAAAATTCATGCATATTCCCTATTGTGGCGCGCAACAATATCTTGATGGCACTCACCAGGCGGTATTTTGCAGACGGTGGCGGGATGCCAGCCGTAGCGCTGGTTGCAATTGGGACTCTGCACGAATATCGACGAGTCGCTCAAGCACTCCGCGAACACCTCACCTGCAATTGATTATTATTATTAAGGGGCTTACATGACCTAAAGCGCGGTCTCTTACGGACTGCATAGAAAAGAAAGAGAAACGCGATGACACAACGCTGGTAATTTATTGCAAAATATGAAGCAATTATTTAATTACAAAAAGTTAGTCTAACCGGATGCAGCTGAATACCAGTATTTTACATGGAGCGACTGCCTAACTGACCGCCACAACACAGTTACTGGGTAAGTATTGAGTATTAATACGATACCCCTTGGTAAGACTGGTTGTCAGACTTTCGGGCTTCTGACGACCCGTAACGACTGTCAAAGATCCACGAATGTCAGCCAGGACCAACGGCTTAACGTGCTTTTCGAGGCACGGGGGGGTCTCGTTATGTAAAGATGGTCACCCATCCACGGACCGACCGTGGCGAGCGTAGCTTAACCTGATCTATCGACCCGTCCGGCTATTATTACTTAGCCACAAGTCCCATTGATTACTGATTAATAAGCTCGAAAATATCACGATAGAAATATCAATTTTCTAAAGATACGGACAGTAATGTAGATATACAGTACCCGGCGATAAATATTGCACATCGACCTTTGGAAAGAGCTAATTAGGGCTAATTTCGGCTTCGTAGAGCGTTATCTCTGTCGCACGAAATACAAACAGTCCGGTATCTATTAGGAGCTGTTAAAACAATTATGATTTGCTTCTTTTGATTATTATTTTTATTCTTTTTATAAAATACACCAAAAGTCGATTCTTTCCAAAGGTCGATGTGCAATATTTATCGCCGGGTACTGTACTAACCTCCAATGTAATACAATCTAACTCCCTTGCCGATGTGTCGACGCGTTTGTTCGACTACTTCATTCCTATTCACGTTTGATAGAAGACCCAGACAGAACCTGTGAAAGAAAAACACAATTATGATTATTTTTAAACACTGTTTTTTATTTTATGCATGAGTATGCGGTCCATCTGATGGCAAGCGGTCATATCTGCATTACCAGAAGAGTATCGTACGAACGTTACGTTGTTCAGTATGTTAGCAATATTACCCGGCTTTGGACAATATTACTCGGCTTTTGACAATATTACCCGACTTATGGCAATATTACCCGGCTTTTCACAATAATACCCGACTTTTGGCATTATTACCCGACCTTTGACAATATTATCCTACTTTTGGCAATATCACCAGGCTTTTGACAATATTACCCGGCTTTTGACAATATTACCCGGCTTTTGATAATATTACCCGGCTTTTGACAATCTTACCCGGATTTTGACAATCTTATCCGGCTTTTGACAATATTACCCGGCTTCTGACAATCTTACCCGGCTTTTGACAATATTACCCGGCTTTTGACAATATTACTCGGCTTTTGACAATATTACTCGGCTTTTGACAATGTTACCCGGCTTATTTATTTATTTATTTATAATAAGCACACCAACAGCACAATCACTTACAATTCAAATAAAAACAACATCTAATATTGGCATTTCAGTAATCAATATGGCAATATTACCCACTAGTTAGCAATATTAGCAGCTACTTGGCTTTATTGGCACATACCTCTCACTGTTGCTGGGGTCAGTGAACCCGTCCACCGTGATGGAGGGCTGTGACGCGTGGAAGGTCTCTCCCACGCGCGTGTTCAGCTCGTAGTAGCTGATGCTGCACCAGAAGGCTGGCTCGTGGTACAACACGGGGGCGGCTTCGGTAGTCAGCCCTGGGGGTGATGGGGTTAGGCGGGTTAGATCTGCAACAAAGGTTAGCAGTCAATGAACATAAAAACCGGCAATATAGTTGAAACGAATGCCCAGAAAAAAGAAAACAACTCCTCCCTACATTTTGACGAGTTATACGCACATAAATGTAGGGAACAGCCGATATTATTTTCGCGATTTCAGATTTGGTCCCATAGTAAAAATTGTTCATAATGATGAGTACAATGACCGAGGTTGTTGGTGTTTTTCCAATAACCATGTTTGTAGATAAACTAACAAGGCAATCAATACACTTTAAAACAGGTAAAAATTGCTTTTTTGTTTCGAATTGATGAATAAAGAATGAGTTTGCAAAGTTCATAGTTCCCGATCTTTCTTAACTACATCATAAGGACAAAATCACACACCGGTCAATATTTGTATGAAACGCTTACTTAGCAACCCACCCTCGCCAAAATTGTTTTTTTTATTCTCTGCGTAGTGTTTATCTCAAAAAAAATCGGTTTTCTGTAAAGTCGGTTTACGGACGATAGTTTAACGTGACAACGTCATAACAAAACATTAATGAAATTGCCGAACGCGGAGGCCGATTCGGCAGCGTTCGACATCATCTGTCTCTCATTGCTCGTTCCGCGCTCTCGCTTGCACTTCAAGCCGCCATGGCGTACAACGCTACAGCAGAGCAAGGCCACGAGGTAACGCTACATGAGTCATGTTTTTTTCGTGTGTGCAGCCAGCTTCATCGATTTATTAGACGTTGTCACGTCAAAAAATATTTTTTCTTCAAGTAAAGAAAGTACGATACTTCTGCACGCGTAGCACGATCACCACAGAAACGGGTTTACACACATCTATTTCAAAGAAATCTGTAATTTCGTCTATATCTGTAATTTTGTCTATTGTTCCGTCGACAATAGTCGTGTCTAAGGTGGTCATGCTACGCATGCTGCATGCAGGTTCAAATAAAAAGTGTGTAATATAACAAAATTGTCAACAAACTCACTCATGTTGTCGTTATGGTCCATAGGGTCTCCGTCCTCGCTGATGTATCCCGGCGGCGGCGTCTCCACTGTAGATGAGCTCCTGAAAACAATATGTATAAAGTCTATTCAAACTTATATTATTTCAAGTTAAACAAATATCAATTTAATGGTAATTACGTTGATTTCAGAGCGACTAGCATTATTGAAAAAGTTATACAAATGTTTGAAATTGTAGCGTAAACTGAACTTTATTGTATAGGCTTTAAAGTTATTCTTCCATAAACTCATATTTGTTTACATTTTTGGCAAATAAATCGCAAATGCAGATTAGGGGAATCGTGGTAAGTTTTAGAAGCGCTTTTGACGTGGCGTAATTGCAGGACAATACGCTTGAAACATCGTTGCCTGGTAGCTCAATGAATGTTGACAACACAGGTCAATTTTATTCACTTTTACATGGCTTGTCATATAGTTGGCTTCAGGCTAGGTGGAGCGACGATCTTCGCAGGGTGGATGGTAGCAGTTGCATGAGAGTAACTGAAGATCTGAGTTCAATGACGAGCGATTGGAGTGGCTTATGTCCAGTAGTGGACTGCTATAGGCAGAGAAACTTCTTTCTCTAGAGCTAGACTAACTATGGAGTTTTTTGCCCATTCTTCTTCATACAGTACCCGGCGATAAATATTGCACATCGACCTTTGGAAAGAGACAATCGGCTAATTTCGACTTCGTAGAGCGTTATCTCTGTCGCACGAAATACAAACAGTCCGGTATCTATTAGGAGCTGTTAAAAAAATTATGATTTGCTTCTTTTGATAATTATTTTTATTCTTTGTATAAAAAACACCAATTTGAATTAGTCGATGTGCAATATTTATCGCCGGGTACTGTACGAACCTTTTGGAAGGGGCACCTAGATTACACACTAACAATCTTGAAAACTTTTGATGTTCACAAGTCTTCGTTTGATTTGTCTTTGAATGGCTTACATCAAATACACTATGTAACTTTGACTGATATAGCTGATAGTTGTTTGGCTATACTTACACATGCACAGTGGTGTTGCCTGGCACCTGCTGGGCCAGCGTGGCCTCCAGATACATCGCGCTGTGTGCGCCCACGCCGACTCCGACCACACCCCCAGTCTGCATCACACTACAACAAAGCATTATACTTCATTAATAACTAATTAATTAGATAAACCAGACTATCAAGTAGGTGAAACTTAAACTCAAGTCTATGATAGATAGACTGATGATATAATTTGCCATTTCTTATAATTATTATCACACTAATATTATAACAGAGAAAGTTTGTGAGTGTTATGTTTGTTACTTCCTCACGCTCAAACAGTTGGACCAATTCTGTATGGAGGTAGCTGACACCCTGGATTAACATATACGCTACTTTTTATGAAACCGCGGGGCGCAGCTAGTCCATACTAATATTATAAATTCGAACGTAACTGACTGTCTGTATGTTACCTTTCCCGTCTAAACCACTGAACGGATTTCGATAAAATTTGACAGAGGTAGATTGCATCCCGGGGAAGGACATAGGATAGTTTTTATCCCGATATCCCCACATGATCGACACTATGTCCCCGGGCTAACTTAAGGCGAAAGCGCCAGGGTAGCCCGCGAAATTCAATTTTTTGTAGGTTTTTTGGAATTTGCTGGTCAGTATTAAGTTGTACGTTGATTAATATATGAATCGCGGCCGTAAGAAATATGTGTTTACAGAATTATAATCATTAAAGTCATCAACACAACTCTCTAAGACCACGTAAGTCCCAAGAATAACTGTTTCATGAAATCATCATTCTTTGGACTTACGTGGTCTTAGAGAGTTGTGTTGATGACTTTAATGATTATAATTCTGTAAACACATATTTCTTACGGCCGCGATTCATATATTAATCAACGTACAACTTAATGCTGACCAGCAAATTGCAAAAAACGTAAGAAAATTTGAATTTTGCGGGCTACCTTAGCGCTTCCCCCTTAACAAAAATGATTAACAAACTAAAATATGGGGTCGACAAATTTATTCGCATCGTTGTCGACTGGTAACGTACAGACGCCAGCACATCAAGCTACCCGAAACTGTCAAATTTTCCCAATCAACTTTGGACCTTATGCTTTAGCGATAAAGTTGAAAATCTATTAAAGAATTTTGACAGATTGTAGTAGCTTGATGTGCTGGCGTCTGTACCTAAGACTGGCGGCATCGCCCTCTTGTATCATCACTTCATTAGTTAGTTCGTTGTGCGCTTGTTCATTTGGGCGCTACCCTAGCATATATTTGTAGAATGAAAAGATTACTTGAAAGTCTCTTTTTTTTTTCAATAATTCCAAATTTTGCGAGTTTTATAACAAAATCAAACTCTTTTAAACTCTTTTTTATTATTTTATACTCTCTTTTAAATTGTTTAATGACGTGATAAATTTTTACTAGCCAAATATATTAGCAGTTAATGGTTGAGTGATTGGCCTACACCGGGGTAGTGGATTTAGATAACAAAGAGATAGTTGTTCCGGACCTGATCATTCATGCATTCATCATTTCTAGAGCAGGATGTTTCATAAAAATAAAGTAGCTAATCGCTATAATACATGACCGCTTGAACTCACGTGTCCGTATGGTCGTGATGCGACTGATGCGTTTGATGCTGTTGGTGCTGTTGATGCGGCGCGTGCGTCTGATGCGGTGCGTGTGTCTGGTGTGGCGCGTGCGTCAGGTGGGGCGCGTGCGTCTGGTGCGGCGCGTGCGTCTGGTGCGGCGCGTGGTAGTCTGTGTAGGGGGGCGGCGCACGCACCTCCGTGTCGCCGCACCGGGGGACTAAGATCGGTGGGAGCGCTGAAATAATAAGGGATTGTTAATACTAAAAATAAACCCACAAAAGGTCAATCGACCCGCGGACGTTGACGTCATAATCAGCTGTAAAGTCTATTCCAAAAGTTTATGTAGAAAATGTAAACAGACACAAACAGACAGTTCACATGTAGGGGAAGGTGGGGTAAGACGGGGACTTGAAGGTATTCTGTAAATAAAACCCTCCGTCTTTATTGCACAATGTAGGAACTTTTATTAACAAAATAATCAGTCTATCTTCCTTTAATTGTAATCAGTCAAAACAAAAAAAAAAACAAATTATTCTCATAGAATACTCAAATTGAAAAAAAAAAACAAAATTTTCCATCTTGCCCCCCCCACCCTAGGGCAAGACGGGGTACCCCGTTGGGTAAGATGGGGTATAGAATATTTTAATCGCCATTATCTTCACAATACGGGCAGATGTGATTAGCTTCGTCATCGTTATCGTCCACTCCTGCACAGCCACAATGCGCCCACTTACCGCAAGTCTGGCAAGTGATCCATGCTTCAGTAGACTCTGAATTCAAGTCATGGCAGTACAGACATTTTGTAGCTTCTTCGTCAGCTTTCTTGCTTCTTTTAGATCTTTTAGTTTTTTTCAGGTTCCTTTTGTTTGTTACTTTTGATTTCGGTTTCTTACTGTTGTCTCTCTCTTCCAACTCTTTTTTATAAGGAGAAGCAGCAATAATAGCTGTTTTTTCTCTTCTTCTTCTTCTTTCTTGTCTTGTACTTTTTTCGGCCATCCGTGGATACAGCGTTAACTGCTTCGGGCTAACCAGACAAAAAAATGCATTATCCAAAGAATTATTTACTGTTGTTTGTTGTACTAAAGACGAGGTTGAAGCAGTTGGTTGAGGTAGCGTGTTTTTCAAGGCGGTGCAGTTAGCCGTTTGCGTATCAGGGGCTGACGATGTTACTATTGGTGAGACTGTCAGTGTTTGTTGTGAGATTGTTGCTATCGATGGTGTCGAAATTGTTGCAGTTTCGTGTGTATTTTCAGTGTTCAATGAGATCTCGGTAGCCTCTGCAGCAATGAAGTCATCTTCTGTAAAAATCTGTGCATTATAAGGCGAGATTCCACATGCTTTAAATGCATTTATTGCAGTTGGCATTGTTGCTGCTCGAATAAACGCTTGCCCAAAGAGTTCAGCCACTTGAAATTTGGTCACTACTTTCCCAGGATTTGATCTTAACCATGCTGTTATAGCCTCGTCATAAAAGATACTCAAAGGCCGCATGAAACCAACATCTGCTGGCTGTAGTTTGTGAGTGGTGTGTGGTGGGAAGCATATTATTGTCACACCATGTTTACGTGCTTCATCGATTAACTGCAAATTTTGGGTGTGAGTAGCATGACCATCCAAAATCAGCATGACTGGGTTGGTTTTAGAAGCGTTGGTGAGTTTCACAAACTTCTGAAACCATCTTAAAAAAATTTCAGCTGTGATCCAACCAGAATCTGAACATTCAGCCCATGAGTTCGGTGGGGCTCCATTGAGCAGTTTGGGCTTCATACGTTTTCTGGGATATATTAACATAGGAGGAAGGTATGTCCCCGCAGCGTTGAAACATATTTCAATCGTTATAGTTGTGCCTCGTTCGGCCGATGCCAAAGCTCCCATTTGCTTTTTACCAGTCGCTGCGATCACTTTGGAACGTGATTTTGGCACCACCGAAACGCCTGTCTCGTCACAGTTATAGATCCTGTCCGGAGTAAAGGGGATATCGTCAAGTGTTTTCCCTAAAAGTTCAAAAAATTGTCCAACAGACACTCTATTAAACCCAGCAGCGCGAGCCGCTGACGTATTTTCCGGCTTTCGCAAACTCAAGTCAGGATGGCGGTTTAAGAATCCGCGCAGCCAGTCCTTACCAGCTTTTCCTTTCAGATTATTAAATTTATGTTGTTTGTTGTTCCGAACTGTTAACTCATAGGCTAACTTCTGCAATTCCGAAGTCGACAAACCAAATAACCTTCCTTCCATTTCCTTTAAATAAGTTACAAGTGTCTGGTCCTCTTCTTCTGAAAAAACTGTTGTAATTGGACCTAAGGGCACCTTGATCTTGGCATTTAGTAAACTCTCACTTTTTCTCGCTTCGTTAACTTTTCGCTCGAGTGTAGTTTGAGGGACATTATAAGTCTTGCTTGCTAGTCTATAACCCTTTTTTCCATCTATAACTTCTTGAATCGCTAATTTCATTTGATCTTCATTCCACCCCCCTCTGGAAGTTTTTCTTTTGTAGTTTCGAACCATAATCTATAAAAAAAATAATAGCATGAGCCTAAATAGTAACGAGAATTAATTTTATCGAAATCCAAGAAATAACAAATAAGCGGGTAAGATGGGGTACCAACCCCGTCTTGCCCGCAAGTAGGTACAGTCAGCAACAAAAGTCGATTAACACTCAGTTTTTTTAATCTTAGTTATTAAGCAAAATATTAACACTTCAGTTTTTTAAATTTCAGTTTTTGAGCAAAATATTTGTTCAAAATTGCATTGTACTTCTGCTGCAATTTTGAACAAATATTTTGCTTAATAACCGAGATTAAAAAAACTGAAGTGTTAATCGACTTTTGTTGCTGACCGTACCCCATCTTTCCCAAACTGGACTCTCAATCTCAAGTTGAATAAAAAATTTTGAGGTTATAAATCAAAGCAAGTCGGAACGAGTTAATGAATTTAGAATGGCAAAATAAACAAAGATCGATAAAGAAATATGTCACACAGCTTGTATACCATATATTATGAACAGTCACGCACTTAATTTACTTCAAAAATTAGATAAAACCACAAAAAATTCCAAGAAAGTACTTACCAACTCTCAACGCGCCCACTTGCGGCAAAGTTTTCGTGACACTGACACCTTCTGGTAAACACTAGGGATGGCGATCTGAGATCGATTAATCGAAGAATCGATTTTTCAGGCCCAAAAGATCGATTTTTTAAATCGATATGTAGTACTGAATCGATTCGGTGAATCGATATTTCACCCTTGAAAATCGACATTCGATTTTTTTTGGTATAAACCATAAAACTATTTACAATTAATTGAATGTATCCGTATTATAAGAGTGCTGCCGGTTAAAGAATTAATTATTCAAAAACTCGCGAGATGGCTGTATGTTTAGATTTCTTCGCATTTCTTCGCTCTCATTATCTATTAACTTTGTAAACGATTTTTCTTAACCATTTTCTTAACTCTGTAAAATTTCTAAATCTAGAAAATAAATGTCTTATTCTATACTTTATCTGTTAGTTTGACATGGTAATGAAAATATTTTTTATTATCGAAGTAAAATCAGGTAATGATTTTACTGATAAGAGATCGTTAAATTATAATATGTACCTTGTTTTTAATAAAATATTACATTATGAACGAAAACTTGAAAAAAAGATCGATTTATCGGAAATCGATCTTATAGACCTCGATTTTTTTGTGAATCGATTCATTAGGTCACGATTCGAATCGATTTAAAAATCGATCTTTTTCGAAAAGAATCGCCATCCCTAGTAAACACTAACAGATGTCGTTAAAAAACCTTTTCTAGCGACACTGTATCATCTGTTTTGGTATGGTCCCCATCTTACCTCGCTACCCCGGTCGTACCCCACCTTCCCCTACCTACTTTGTCAGACCGATTGATCTGTCAAAGTACCAACATGTGAATGCCAATTTGTAATACCACTTACAAATCGAGTACTTTGATTTGATTATTTGAATAAATAAACCTGATATTCTAATTTTAAATCACCTTTAAAAGATGTTTTTCATTTGACGATTGAGATTAATTTTTAAACTTCAATTTTCGTAGATGATTTTTCAATTATAAATTAACTAGCGACCCGCCCCGGCTTCGCACGGAAACATTATTATTATTATACATATAAACCTTCCTCTTGAATCACTCTATCTATTAAAAAAAACCGCATCAAAATCCGTTGCGTAGTTTCAAAGATTTAAGCATACAAAGGGACAAAGGGACATAGGGACAGATAAAGCGACTTTGTTTTATACTATGTAGTGATAATGTTACGTATTCAAATGTAACAATAATTGTTGGAAAACTGCTGGTTGGTGATTTCAGACAATAAAAGCCAGGTTGAAGGTATCAACTAGTAAAATGTAAAGCCACAAATAATTTCAATAATTATCTTGTAAATAAGAGTCAGTACGCCTGAATAAACGTAAATAAAAAACTGGCCAAGTGCGAGTCGGGCTCGCACACGAAGAGTTCCGTACCAGAAGGCAAAAACGCCGTAAAAAAAACACGTTTGTTGTATGGGAGCCCAATTAAATATTTAATTTATTCTGTTTTTAGTATTTGTTGTTATAGCGGCAACAGAAATACATCATCTGTGATTTCTGTGAAAATTTAAACTGTCTAGCTATCACGGTTCACGAGATATACCTGGTGACAGACTGACAGCGGAGTCTTAGTAATAGGGTCCCGTTTTTACCCTCTGGGTACGGAACCCTAAAAAGTACACTTACCAGGTGAGTCGATTTTATTGTAATGGTAAGGGTTGATGCACACCTCGTCCTTCTTCAACTGGTATGCGTATTCACAGTGGTCTACTGGCTTTAGTTCGTGCTGGCTCTGTAACAATAGAAGTCTATCAATTAATGTAGGAAAGATTATCCCCACTCCCTCTCCAAGAGAGAAAGCCTGTGTCCCAGCAGTGGGAACATTATAGGCTGATTATGCTAGTGATTATACTATCACAGATTAATCCTGTGATAATATTATCACAGATTAATCCTGTGATAATATTATCACAGATTAATCATGTGATAATATTATCCTGTAGTAATATCATCAAATAATTAATCTAGAGTTTGTGTGCACGCCATGGTGTGCACCAATATTACACTCGTAATAACTAAAACCGTACCGTATCGCGTGCGACGACGTGTGGGCACACCATTACGGCGGTCGGGGGTGTGGTGCGCGGGCGCTGCCACACCAGTCCACTAGTAATATTGTACTCACGCGCATAAATGTACGCGAAACAAACAGAATAAAAATAGTTGAATTCAAGAAGAGTTTTCATGTTGCGGTCCCCTTCAGTTAGTATTTTTTAAGGGTATTTCCAATGCCAGTTTATGAAATAGTTTCTCTTGCTGGACCAAATTAAAGATACAGGTCTAACAGCTCTGCAAATTGTAATATTCACAATAACAGTTGCAGTCACTGCAGCGACATTGAATTTTCATATGAAACAAATATTGTTTTTTTTTTTGATTTTATAAATGTTTATATTTTTTTACATTCCAAATTTTGTAATAGATATGTAAAACAATCTGCCTAGCCTTTTCCCAGCTATGTTGGGGTCGGCTTCCAGTCTAACTGGGTGCAGCTGAATACCAGTCAAACTCAAACTCAAGAATGACAGCCGAAACCAAAGGCTTAACAAGCTTTCCGAGGCACTGAGGGGTCTCGGTATGTAAAGATGTCTCCCATCTACGGAACGACCGCGGCAAACGTAGCTTAACCTGATCGATCAACCCGTGCGGCAGTTATTACTTAGCCACGAGCCCCTCAATGTGATAGATATGTAAAAGTATTTAATAAAATAAAATAATAATATTGTAATCCGTTTAACATACCCCAAGTCTGTCTTGTACAGACGCCAGCACATCAAGCTACCCGAAACTGTCAAATTTTCCCAATCAACTTTGAGCGATAAAGTTGAAAATCTTTTAAAGAAATATGACAGATTGTAGTAGCTTGATGTGCTGGCGTCTGTACATCAACAAGACAATTTAAACCAAAAATAATCATAATATTGCACTCATACCTGTAGCTGCGGCCAGCGCCACAGCCTGCAGTAGACCACATGCGGCAATCCCTTGCGGTATTGTCCATTTATCACGTTTTCATTAGGTTTCACTCTGCAAGACAATAAAAATATAATAAACATAACATAATCATCAACACTAATGTGGCTCGTGGCTAAGTAATAACAGCCGCACGGGTATGATCAGGTTAAGCTACGCTTGCCACGGTCGGTCCGTGGATGGGTGACCATCTTTACATACCGTGACCCCTCCGTGCCTCAGAAACCCCGGTTTGTTGGTCTCGGCTGTCATTCTTGGATCTTTGATGGTCGTTACCAGTCATCAGAAGCCCGAAACTTGCATCTTATTTTAAAAACTACATGAGGTTGATGTTTCTTATCTGACTACTCTCGAAGAAGAAAGATCAAAACAAACTCAGGAGTCAGTGTCTTTTAAAGTCCAGACATAATCTTGGTCAGATCATGTGAATACTATGTTTATTAGTGTCTGAAATGGTCTTTTAAGGGGCCGGCAAACTACGCATGCTAATGTGTAGTTCATACAAACATAATACCAAAATAATTTGTAATTCAAACAACTCATAACTCGTCTTTAAATCAGTGTCCATTCGGGGAGGGTCTGTATGTATGCTTTTGCGGTTGCACAACGACATGCTTTGCTTTGCTTGGTAGTATAGATGCAGGCCTACCTTGCCGCCTCCTTCAGAGGCGGTAGGGTGGCGGGGTCTTGAGGGAGAGCGCCACGGTCGTGTAGATCCTCAAGGCAAGTCTGGTGGATGCACCTTCCCGAGGTTGCCACCCCGTTCTTGGTCTGATTCCTTATGAAACACATAACAAAAACCACCAGGCGCCAGCACATCCCTATCCCAGTTCCCTCTACCCCATTATTTCCCGTCTTTCACCTTCCTGCCCCACAACTCTCACAATCCTCCCACACTCCATCCTACTCACATCCTCATTCCTTCCACTTCCAACTTTCCAAACTCCACTCCTAACCGCGACCCCCTGTGACTGGGTGGTGGCGGGCTCGCCCATCACTAAAATCAGCTGATGGCGAGTAGGAGTAAGCAGTCACCTGCGCTAGGACCTGCGCAGTTGAGCGCCGTAAGCGGGGATGAAGGAGTCCTGGGGGGTTGAGCCGAGCGGCTCTGGCTGTAATGTGCTCGTAAGGCAACACGCCCCCTTTGGTCTGGATTTCAAGCGAAACGGTGGCCCTACCCAATAGCCAGGGGTAGGGAAATGGTCATGGTGTCCCGTCAGAGGGACACAGGCGAGGTGCGTGAGGTCCGCTGAGGTCGTTCTTGGACGGCCGAAGCGGTAGGTAAAGGTCATGCTGACGGTGTAAGTGAGGGTTGATCAGTTCGTGGGGGGTTTGGCCTTTTGAACCTTCCACGCCAACCCGATCGAGCACCCGATGTCGCACTGTAAACCAGCCTTGCGCACCTATATCTCTCTGGTAGTCCTAACGTTCGAGCTTTTTTTTTATAGTGAGACGTTCCCAGGTGCGGGCTCCATGGAGGGTGGGAAGCCAGAGAGACGAAATTTTGAAAACTGTTTAACATGGATGATTTAAGGCCAGTTAACAAACAAAAAACCGGAGTGGAGGCGAAAGCCAATGAGACTCCCAAGGGAGGTGCTTGCATTTCCCTTGCCCCTGGTGGCCTTGCAGCTAACGCTGCGGGTACCAGCGCGGGCGCTGGTCCGGCTGTGGCGAGAACCGCAGCCAAGACCAAAAACAAAAAGTCCCAAAATATACAAAGGACGTCGGCGCTGACTGGGACCAGTACCGACCCTTCTAAAGCTCAGGCGAGGACCAAGGCGACGTTTAATACCACTGCCGGTCTGACCCTCACCACACAGATCCCGGAGTTGGGTAACACCGACGCCGAGCTTCCTGATAAACACCCTCCTTCTCCCTCAACTCCGCAATCCTCCCCTCAACAGGCGGCCATCACCGGTCAAACGGAGATGGTCGGATGCACTGAGGACACGTTTTCACGTGCCTGGCAAGTGCAAAAACGCAAGGGCAAGGGTAAAGGCACTCAACAAGCCCGAGGCCCCCGCAATGACCCTTCAGGTCCACCTGCTTCCTCAACACAGAGCAAGCAGAGGGAGAGAATGACGAGAAAGGAGCGTCGTCAAGAACGCAGGCTGCTGCGCAAACAGGCCACTGCCGCTAGGTCATCCAAACCGACTAGCGGCCAGCTGAACTGCGCCGCCGGGAAGCGGTCGCTGGCAGACGCCGGTACAAGCCGACCGTCTCCCGGCCAGCCGCCAACCGGCGTTTCGGAGAAGCAGGCTGGAGAGGCCTCCTCAACACAGCGATCCGATTGGAAGGATCAGGCCGCGGCCAAGCGAGCTCTCAACGAGACTTTAACACCTCGGGGGGAGCATAAGCGGCCGCGTCTTGACCAATCCAAACGGGTCCCGCATAGAAGCTACGCCCAAGCTGCAAGCGCAACCCTGGACGTCGCGATCACCTGCGAGCGCACGGGGTTCCTCAGCAGGGATGTATCGGACCAGGTACTCGCTGCCATTCAGAGGCAGATCATCCTCGAGGCCTGCTCCCCCAAACAAGACACTCCGGGGCCCACGTTCAATGCCAAGCCGCTGTTCGCCGGGGGTGTCCTAAAACTATGGTGCGGAAACGACCACACCTTAGCCTGGCTAAGAAAAATAGTCTCCGACCTTTGTCTTCCTACTGACATTTCGTTGGTAGTTAAGAGTCAGTCGGAGATACAAAAGCGAGCACGATGTGGAATCGTGATCCCAGACGAGCAGGGGGTATATGGGGAGTCGACCAACATTAGGCGCGCTCTCAACTACCAGAACCCCTGGGTCGACATCAAGAGGTGGGTACTTCTTTTTGCTGACAAACAGGCCGAGCAATGGTTTGTGGTGGTTGGCGTCCCTGTGGACCAAATCCCGACCCTGATGGAGGCCGGACGCCGTCTCTCAATTGGATTGGGGGCGGTGTACGTTAAGTTCCAGGGTCGGAACGGCAGGTTCACCGACGTTCCTCAGGGATGGGACCCTGCCACAGGCACCATTGGCGAGGTGTCAACACAGCCGCAAGCACCGGCGGGGGAGTCATCTCCCGCACTAGACAACCCGGAGGCATCCGCGACTGAACCTGCTCAGGCAGGGTCGGCCGCCCCTGCTGCCGCCGCCGTGGGCGCCGTCCCTTCGTCGGGCGAGGAGCCGGACGACATGATCCTGTCCCCGGCTTCGAGCCAGGTGGAGGACGGCTTCGACGAGGGCGACCTGTTTGCCGGGCTCAAACTGGAGGGGGACGAGGAAGGGCTAGCCAGCGATGGCGTCCCTTTCGTCGGCCTGTAAAGTCCTCCAGGCAAACCTCCACCACAGTCAGACCGCGACGGCTCAGCTTCGCAAGTGGCTGGAGGTTCAACACACGGCCATAGCCTTGATCCAGGAGCCGTGGATAAGGGCGGGCCGAATACAAGGACTCTCCAAACTTGGTGGTAAGCTCCTGGTCAACACAGATCACGATCATCCAAGATCGTGCATCTATATCACGGGTAACCTCAAAACACAGCTCTTAACTGATTTCTGTTGCAGAGATGTCTCTGCAGCTAAGCTGCTAATACAGCGTGACGGCGCCATGGAGATGGTGATCGTCTTCGCCTCGGTCTATATGCCCGAGGGGGAGGCGCCGCCCCCCCCACGACTTCGCCCGCCTGGTGAGCTACTGCGAGAGGAGTGGGCTTGAGGTCGTCGTCGGGGCCGATGCCAACGCTCACCATCATCTGTGGGGTATGGACACGCAAAACGAGAGGGGTAAGGCCTTGGTTGATTACTTATTCTCGACTAACCTATCCCTACTAAACACGGGTTCCGAACCAACGTTCGTAACCAGGCGAAGCCGCACTATTATAGACCTCACTCTGGCAACAGAGGGGGCGGCGGAAACTATCACTGGGTGGCATGTCTCCAAGGAGGCCTCCTGCTCTGACCATAGGTGGCTCCGTTTCGACATCCAGGTCTGTGTTACACCCAAACAACCACGGCGTAATCCGCGCAACACGGATCGGGCCATCTACACACGCAGTCTAGAATCAAAGCTAGCGACATCAAACGATCCGACAACATTTGAGGATACTACACAGATTGAGGCACAAGTAAGACACCTTACTAAATCAATGATAGACAGCTACCAAACTGCCTGCCCAGAGACCACCCCGCGCTGCACACCGGGCAAACAACCCTGGTGGGGTGCTGAGCTGGAGCGCAAGCGCGGTAAGGTAAGAAAAGCTCTGAATAGAGCCATGAATACATGTACGGATGAGGACTGGGATAACTATTACGCAGCCAAATCCAGTTACAAAAAATGCATCAGGTTCAGGAGTACCACGGGATGGCGCAAATTCTGTGGTAGCATTGAATCTTGCCAACAAGCCAACAGGGTAAGGAAAGTTCTAGCGCAACAGTCTACACCTGGACCCACTACCCTGCGGAAACCTGACAACACACTAACATCCTCGCCAGAAGAAACGAGACGCGTCCTTATTGAAACTCACTTCCCGGGATGCACTTTCGCACAGGTAATAGACTGGCAGGATGTTATTCTAACACCATCAGATGACGATTGGCTCTACGCTAGCAGGATGATCACGTTGGAGAAATTCCAATGGGCCATCCGGAGCTTCCATCCTTTTAAGGCAGCTGGTCCTGATGGAGTGTTCCCCGCCTTACTGCAGTGGGGTGGCACCTCTGTCGCCATAAAGCTGTTGCCTTTAATGAGAGCGTGCCTGGCCTTTAGATACGTTCCTATAGGATGGAGGGAAGTGAAAGTAATATTCATCCCTAAGCCAGGTAAGGGTGACTATACTAACGCCAAATCCCACCGACCAATCAGCCTGACCTCGTTCCTACTAAAGACCTTGGAAAGGCTGTGCGATAGGGAACTGAGGGATGGCGCTCTAAAGACTTTACCGTTACACGGTAACCAACACGCATACAGTTCAGGTAAGTCGACTGAATCCGCACTTCATCTGGTAGTCAGCCAGATAGAGGAAGCGATTTATCAGAAAGGCGCCTGTCTGGGCACTTTCATAGACATCGAAGGAGCCTTCGACAAAACCAACTTCTCCAGTATCAACAGCGCCCTCTCCAAACATGGAGTAGAACAGGTACTAACGGACTGGATCACAAACATGCTAAGTAAACGAGTGGTTCGCCTTGAAGGAGAGCAGCAGCTGGCCATGATAGCCAGAGGCTGCCCCCAGGGCGGGGTCCTTTCGCCCCTTCTATGGAATCTGGTGATTAATGACCTCATCACCAAACTCAACGCCAACCGCTATTACACAGTAGGTTATGCCGACGACCTTGCAATCCTGGTTTCGGGGAAGGTAACGGGCACGATATGTAACCTCACTCAGCAAGCGCTACGTATCGTAGAGAGATGGTGCAGGGATTTTGACCTCTCAGTGAACCCCACTAAAACTGAACTAGTCATGTTTACCCATAAACGAGCCTTAGGCCCTTTTCGCCTACCTAAACTGTTCGATACTGAACTCCAGTTGACCAACGAAGTCAAGTACCTCGGTGTAATACTAGACAGTAAGTTAAACTGGAGCAGCCATCTGGACAACAAACTCAACAGGGCTTGCATAACCTTTTGGCAATGCAGGAGAATGATAGGTAAGAGGTGGGGCCTATCCCCTAAAATTATACTTTGGCTGTACACTGCAGTGATCCGCCCCATGATCAGCTACGGAGCTGTGGTTTGGTGGCCCCGCACCAAGCTAGTGACAGCCTCCAACAAACTACAACGCATGCAAAGACTAGCCTGCATGGCGACTACGGGCTGCATGAGGACTACCCCGACTGCAGCAGTTGAAGCCATCCTAGGAATTCCACCGCTCCACCTGTTCATACAACAGGAAGCAACGATGGCGGCAGTACGTCTTAACACACTAAATCTCTGGGGCAAGAGTAGTACACCACACACCGCGCTGCTTGAGGGACTCCATAAGGAGTTCCCCATCACAAAAGCCATAAACGACCGGGTTCCTAAACAATTTATCTTTGATAAAAAATACAGGATCCAGCTTCACGAGGATCGCCGATGCGAAGGGCTGCGCCCTACAGAGCTGCGTATCTTCACGGATGGCTCCAAAACAGGTAGTGGCACAGGTGCTGGAATCTTCTCGGAGGACCTCAACATACATATAGCCACACCGTTGGGGGTCCACAATACAGTGTTCCAGGCTGAATGCTTGGGCATCTCTCTGGCCGCTTCAGCCATCATGGCCAGGGAAGTAAAGGAACACTCAATCCGCATACTCTCAGACAGTATGGCTGTTCTGCAAGCGCTGAACAGTTATACAGTTGACTCTGGGCTAATATACGAGTGTCACCAGCGCCTCAACCAGGTGGGTAATGATGCAGCCGACGAGCTTGCCAGAAGGGGGTCGAGCATGGCACCAGTGGGACCTGAGCCCATCGCGCCACTCCCCTTCGGGTATATACGCACTCTGGTAAGGAAACGCACTAGAGACCAACACAACAAACTATGGACGGACCTAGGCGAATGCAGGCAGGCCAGGGAAGCACTTCCCACATTGGACGGCCGCCTCACGAAGCAGGTTCTCCGTCTAACTAAACAAAAGCTGCGTATAGTTTAAACTGCAGCTTTAACTGGCCACGGGTCATTCAATAAACACCTCTTTGTCATAGGAGTGACAGACAGTCCGCTGTGCAGGGCCTGCATGGAGGACGACGAGACAGCGGCACATGTGCTTCTAAACTGCCCGGTGGTCGCCACGTACAGGGCAAAGTACTTCGGTAACCCAGGTACCCTACATGAGACGGTCAGTAACACCAAGGCGTTGCTGGCCTTCCTCGAGGAGCTGGGGTGGATCGAATAATCGATTTTCCCACCCGTACGCAAAATACGCGCATTGACGTGGAGTTGCGGACACCAGCCCGTATTACCTATTACCTATTACCAGTGTCCATTCAAAATATATACATATTTGGGAACCTAGATATTCTGTAATCCAATAGGAATAAATACACACTACATTAAGAATATGTTTGATTTACAAATTATGTTGGTATTACGTTTGTATGAACTATGCATGCTCTGCCGGGCCCCTTAAGAAAAGGATCACATATATCTACTGTATGAAACATCAATTTATTTGTCACCATATCAGTGCTGGCCTCCTAGTAAGAATGGTTCATAATGACGATTAAAATGACCAATTTTCAGGTCCAACATCATTTAAATTACACTAATTCGAAGTTTTTCATAAACTCATCATGCGTTTGAATCGATTGATTGAATCGGGTTCAAACTCAAACACGAAGCATTTATTTCAATTAAACCAATTACAGGCACTTTTGTTTGAATTTTCAAGAGATAGGTCAGTCAGAATGATGAAGCTAGTTGCCATACCAAAGCGTAGTAGGTTCCTATGGAGAAGAAAGCGCAAGAAACTAAACAGACATTCTTCTAAATCAAAATATTGTTACAAAATATTAGTAACATTCATGTTGATCTTATTGCAACATGTAGCAGTTAATATTTCTATTTAATTATAAAAAAAGGTCACAGAATAGGCAATGATGAGTCTTAATTGTATACCTACAGTCCTGCATCGAGAGAATGCATTCCTGACACCTGTCAATAAGTCAATTCTAGTAACGAATAAAGATCAAATTCAAAACACATATTCGTATGTATGCTGTATGGTTGAACTGTGGTTAAATATCAAAAATTATCAAAAATTTATGTGGCCTACCCAAATGTTCTTTGGTATTGTTTCTTTGGTATTGTTCATCGAATGATTGAGCTCCTTAAGTCTTGAGTTGAGCCACATGATTTCTGACAAATGCGTGCATTGACTGGACAGGTTGTCTCAATCTGTGTGTTTCTTTCCTCAAAAGACCATCTCAGACATCGACCTACATGGTCTTCATATAACCTGACCAAGATTATGTCTGGACTTTAAAAGAGACTATGACCTCTGAGTTTGTTTTAGGCCTTTCTTCTCAGAGTAGTCAGGTAGGAAACGCCAACCTCATCTAGTTTAAAAAATATAATTGACGTGTAAAAGTGTTTGTGCAAACCTATTTACAAAAACAAAATCATTTATCATTAAAACATAATAAATCCCACCCTTATTCGAAATTAAACTGTGAATGGGGTCAAATTTGAAATTTAAAAATGTATATTTCTGTATTTTCCTAATCAAGGGAAGTCACTAGAATCGAAATCGAACTGATATTATAAATGTGAAAGTAAGTTTGTTTGTTTGTTACAGTGCAATAGCAACTAGGCAGGGATGGTAACTTGCAGTGCCTTTCTCACTATAACTTACGAGTGGACATACCGGGTTTTGATATTTAACTACACAATTTGTTATTATTATGAACAGTGATGATCACAATATTAATAGGCAACTACTTACAGTGTAAAATTTCTTTTTGTATTTATTTTACATAAATTTTTTTTTTTTTTTACTTGAGCTGATGTAAGATGTTTTGCAAAATACTAAGATGAAAGCAGGTGTTAGATAGTGGGCTCAAACATGTCACTATAAGTATTTGAATTCTTAATCCACAAACTAAAGAAAGAAAAAGTAAAGCTTGACAAATAATATTACACTGTGCAGTAATTAAAAATTAAATAGAAATAATGTTATTCTAGGGAAAAATAAATAACATATCAATTTGGCGGCAAAAGATTTCCAGATGATTGTCATCAGGCATTGTCTTATATTAATAAAAACTTTTGCTAGGAATCTATGTTGTTGAAATCATAGAGGTCTCTTAGCACTAAAGGGTATTTAATCAATCCTTTTGATGTATATCGACACAAAATATCTGTTCATTCACAAAATAATCGCAAAGAACGTGTATTTATATCCAGAAACAGTAATTTTCGCATAAATTAGAAGTGTTAAAACTAATTTATTAAACACAAGAGGCAGCATCCGTGACGTATTACCTTCAAGGACGAAAGGATACACGGATGTTCTTCAAAATGGGCACTGAACACAGAAATAACAAAAAAACACAGGTCTTCTTTAGATCCAAATAGAATTTTAGCCATTAAAAAATTGCAAGGTTCAAAATAATGTCCGCCATATTGACATGAGGGTTCGATTTGTTTTGGCGGTGTCTTGACCTTTCCGATTTTGCGTCCTGTATGCTATTATGCAACCAAAATGCGATGGTCGTTGCGATCTACCGGGTCAATGACAATGAGCGACCATCGAACTTTGCCGGGTAATAGAACCCACAGAAATAACCCGACCGCGGAAAAAACTACTTGTTCGCAAACTGAATTAATTTAGCAAAATTATAATAAAAAATTGCAGTGATGTGTTATTAGATTCTTAGTTGATAGGATAATAAAAATTGAGATACCCGAATTTGGCAATAAATTCTTTACGAGATTTACATTCGTCTCTTTGACTATCTCAACAATTTTTGCAATAATTGTGGTCTGCGAAAACGACTTCTATGCTCACTGTCATAAGGTTCAAAAACATTGCAAGATTTAATAGCCACCGGAAACGTCATATTCCCAAATGATTGTTATCACGAAAAAAATAAATCAATGAACTGACCTGGGAATTGTTACGCATTTAGTATGACTGTTCTGGCTTGATATTGCCTTTTCCAGTTCTTCGAGCGCTCCGCTTTTCTTTAATTTCTTAACTAAACTCTTCACTGCCTTCTCGGACCATTTATCTTCGGCTGCAGACGAACCCTCAGGGCCCTTTTTCCACCCTAACAGCCGTTTCACCACTGGTGGTGTTAGGGGAAACATGCCGCGTCACTTCACTCACTAATTCATCAATATAAACAAATTATCATTTGAATATAAAATTATATATTCGCGCACAATTATTAAGTTCCGTATTTAGGTAAACTATCGGCCATATTGCGAGTGAATGACAGTTCACTTGTCAATCAACAAATCAAGATAAATAAATTTGTCTCTTTCACACCCCTGTCTTTTCCGAGATAATAAACGTTTGAACGTCTCTGGCCGTAACCATTTATCAGATTCTACGAGATTCATAGACGGTTTATCATATTATTATAATTTCATTATAAGTCACTGGATGAAGTAGCCATTCAATCTCAGAACAATAACTATTGTTTTGAGCATTCAATATATGCCTGTATCTGTCCTTTTCTTGCAAATTACTTCTTCTGCAAAGTGCAAAACAAAGGGCATTTCCATAAACAAAAAAAATTCAGCCTAATCTAATGATAGTTGCATTCAACCTTATTTAAATAATTACATTGAATAAACACAATAAGCGACAGACAATAATATTCTGTAGATGCAAGAGATAGGGCAAGAAACCTACTACATTCCGAAGTAAAGTAATTCCACCAATCCTTCATGAACTTACAAAAACAATATTTTTCATCATTTTTGTTCTAATACAATAAAAAGTAACAACATGCACAAGAAAGGGTTTTCCATAATTTAACAATAATTTAGTTGATTCGATGGACATTTGCATACATTGCGGTATGAACATATTTTTATGGTAAACAGCAATGTAATACAAAATATAAAATTGTTAAAAAGTGGTCATTATGATCTATGGTAGAAATTGGAATGTTTTTGTTTTGAAATTTGACACAAATGGCGATAAAAATATTGTTTCAATTGTTTTTTTTTCTAAAGAAGTGTCAGTTGTTTTAAGAAAGTGGAAATATTTGTGTTGAAAAAGAAGATTTGGTAAGATATTTCTCGTTTACTGTGTATTTCTATAATTTTAACACGTTTTTGTGGTCCAAATGGTCAAAAATGTGTGCCGGTAATAAACTGTCACTGGCCGTTTAATTTTATTTTATTTGGTGGCCAGTGTCAGTTTTCATAATCCCGCTTTGGTTTTCTAATTGCTAGGCTGGAAATGATTACTTAGAGTAAAGATAAATAAATTAAACTACTTTACGAAAAGTTTTATTTTCGAATTTCCCATTCTCATTTCCTGTCTGAAACTTTCGATTTGTTTTGTCGCGAATTTTTTGGCATAAGTAAATAAGGCGAACATTTATATTTGTTTTAAGTGTTTTAGCGTATTGCCTTTACACCGTAGAAGATATGTTTAAAAAAATCTGAATGTCATTTTGGCCTAGGCTTTAATATTTGCAGAATTTCGATGTAAACAATTTAGTTAAAGGTACCATGTCAAAAGGTCACCACTCACCAGTTTTTATAAAATCTACCTTACCTAGGTAGCTTTTACTAAACCTACTTGCCTACCAATTCTTTGCTGATCTACTTTGTGACATCTTGCAGTGATCTGATAATTCAGGAAAAATTAATCTACCAAGTCTTCTTAGACTTGGTAGATTAATTTTTCCAACAAAAACATATTTATTTAAGTATTTTATGTTTCTGTATAAAATAATTTTAATTCATGTTACTAATTTGCTATTCTTTATTCAAAACTTATTTATTAAATATTGTCGTTGCGCATGCAAAAGTCGCTATGTGTTTTTAGTGAACTTATTTGAGCTATATGAATTATAACATTTAGCGTGTTTATTAACTTTCGATGTATGAATATCACATAGCTACATTCCTGAACTCTTTAAATATTGCACTTAACACATAGCTGTTTATACAGTATGTGTGTATTGAAATATCGATTAAAACTGCATAAAGAACCGAAAATAACTAAATAACACATAGCGGCTTTTCCATGCGCAACGACGATATGTTCTTGGCTCGGGTCAAAAACAAAAGATAAGTTATGGAGTCCTTGGCCCCTTAAAGATTAAAGAGTTTGAGCAGAGTTGTTTACCATTCATTTCTTTATTATGGCACTCCAACAACCAGCTTAAAAAAATATTATTTTGCAGACAGCTTAAGGTCATAGCACACATATCAAACCGGAAAGGGATTGGCACCATATCAACTCGAGCTTTCAGTATTCTTTGTATGACACTCCCTACTGCAACGCACACTAATCGGAATCGTAACATAATCGCCTCGCCTCGGGACAAGCTCACGAATCGCGGTGCGGTGCTTTACGGCTCGTCGTCCCCGCGCTTACATCTCTCTGTACCCGAGCTTACGTCTCTTCGTCCACCCTTGCCCCTCTCACCCCTCCGGCCTGCCTGCTGCACCATCAACCAGCGTTTCGGCAAGCCGTAAGCGCGGCGTCGCCTTGCCGTAGCCGAGTCGACATATCGGAACTTCTGATTCTCTTTGGTTACGTGCTTACGTTAGGTTGACGGCGACGCTAAAGGCAATACGGTGCCGATCCCTTTCCGATTTGATACGTGTGCTATGACCTTTAATCTTATTTTCTAAGATGGAATTTGAGGCAAGTCTGTTACTACAATTAATCTAATCACTAAGCCGTCCTTTCTATTCACGCTTTGTATGCAGCATTAAGTTGCCTCTTCTGTACATTTTTGTCCCTGTCGGGGACAAGCTGATCCACATGTGTACCACAAGCGGTACAAATTTGTACCTTTAAAGGGCTGAGAAGAGTATTAACTGAATATATGATAACTAGCTTTTGCCCGCGACTTCGTCCGCGTGAAATTTCTTGTTCCCCCGACCCACCCCGTCGCATCTCATCGCCTGCCCGCGCTATTACTTCGTTTTTGCTTAGCATTCTTGCTGACTTTTTTCTTTTTGCTCGGCTCCTAAAGGTCATAGCGTGATGTTGAATAGCCTATAGCCTTACTCAAGAATTGAGCTATCAAATGCAAAAATAATTTTTCAAATCCGATGGGTAGTTCCAGAGATTAGCGCGTTCAACCAAACAAACAAACTCTTCAGCTTTATAATATTAGTATAGATAACTGATAAACTCATAGATTAATTTATAATACAAATAGAGAGTTAAGTTTATTAAGAGTGGGGCTCCTGGGTTCAATCTGCAGGTCAGAAAAATTTTATTAGGCTTTTACATCAGGATTTTCTCAGTGGCAAGCTCTAGTTTGCTTTGTGTCTGGGTAATGGGAACAGGCTTAGCTTCTTATAACATGGGTCTTAAACATCTCTGGTTAATAGGTACAATTACGGGCCACAACCTCCTTAACAAACATCTTTTCAACATAGGCGCCACGGACAGCCCCCTTTGAAGGGGCTGCCTTGATGCCGAGGAATCAGCCGGCCACGTCATCCTGGATTGCGAGGCCGTGGCTTCTCAACGTGCAGAAATCCTCGCAACAATGAGGTCGCACTGCGAAGCCTGTGAAGCTCCCAGGAAGCTTCTGTGCTTTTGGGCGGAGCTAGGCTGGCTCTGTTAGCCAGAATCCCCACGCACAACGGACCGAATGGGAGTCTAAGTGCGGAAAAGGGAGTCCCCTAATCATCATCTGGTGAAAGAGTGGACTACACCTCCTCATGTTCTGGAAATACAAGCGTGTTATCATTATCAGCCTTCAGCAGTCCACTACTCGACATTGGTCTCTCCTATTGCACGCCATTCAACTCGATTTTCGGCAACTCTCATCTAGCTACTACCAGCCATCCTGCGAAGATCGTCGCTCCACCTAGCCTGAGGGCGTCCCACCTTACGTTTACCGATTCGCGGTCTCCACTCAAGAACACGTCTACTCCAACGGTCATCTGTTCTATTGCTAACATGGCCGGCTCATTGCCACTTCAGCTTATTGTGTGTTATGTTTATTGTAAACTGCGCCTCGCGGCTTCACCCGCATAAATGTCGATCCCGGGGGAATATCGGGATAAAAAGTAGCCTATATGTTAATCCAGAGTGTCAGCTACCTCCATAGAAAAATTTATCAAAATTGGTCCAGCCGTTTGAGCGTGAAGAAGTAACAAACATATTTAATAAACACACATACACACTAACAAACTTTCGCCTTACGTATCATAAGTTCGAACCAGGGATGTTAGGGAGCTCCGTAACCGTAACCGAAACTATCGGATATCCGATATAAAAAATTATCCGTAACCGTAACCGAATCCGAAATAAAAGTTTCGGATAATATCGGATAGGGGCGGAGCCTAATTGAGACACAAGATAAAGATAGCTATGATTGTTATGTTAAACTTAAATCATAGTAAATAAATACATGTGCAATGTGCATTCTAAATTTAAATCTAATTTTAATATTTTCTTTGAATAGGTACGAAATTACTAAATAAGTAGGTATAAGTAATAATTTTAATATTACATTTTCATTTTAGGTGGACTAGATAACACTCAACATTTATTTATAATCATTTTTAATTTAAATAGATGTAATAACTCACAGACTGATTGTAATTCCTACCAAATAGTTACATATAAATAAAACTATTTTATTAACTATTTGTATTGAACTTTTGAAATTCCTAAAAAAATTAATAACCGTAACCGAAATTATCCGAAACTAACGGATAATCCGAAATAATTTCATATCCGTATCCGTATCCGTATCCGGTATAATAATCATTCCTATATCCGTAATTAATCCGTATCCGAAATTTCATATCCATAACATCCCTAGTTCGAACCTAGGCAAGCACTTTAGTTTTTGTAATATATTTTATCACCACTGCTCTCAAAATAGTGAAGGAAAACATCGTGGGAAAACCGGCATGTCCTTGGACCAAAAATTCAAAGACATAAATATAACGTTTAGCAACGTGCACTGGGTCCGCGTGGTGAATTAGGGCCTAGTCCCCCTTACAGTTCCCACTGCTGGGCTTGTGTCCCAACAGTGGGCATGTTGTAGTTTGATTACGCTATGCATAATTTAAGTTGCTTATGGAAGCATTGTTTGACGACACGGTTGGCGCAGTGGCTGAGCGATCGACTGATGCGCTGCGTGTCGTGGGTTCGATTCCCGCACGGAACAAATATTTGTATTACCTAGGTAGTTGTTTCGAGTCTGGCTGTTTGTGTATGTGAATTTAAATTTTTGTAAACGCACCCACGATACAGGAGTAATTCATAGTGTGGGTGGGGCAACGTTTAAAAAAAAAATTGTAAGCCCACACGCACCGCACGCACACACTGACTAAGTGCGCACTGCGGTTACATATGAATTTATTATTTTCACTAAAGACATGACGGAGCCGCAACCACCATTGATCCTCTGTATGGAGAATGCGTCGGGCGAGGATGTGGCGCTCAGAATAGAACCAGATGATAACTTCCAGATGTTTCTTGATAAGGCCAGGTAAGTTTCCATGTTTATATAGATGGATTGCATGATGTGGTGGGCTCCGATTTGGGTACAGATAAGAATCTGAAAAATTACCTAACTTTCAAGTTAAAACCAGTTTCCAAGCAACTCGTATCCAGAAGCCAGAATAGGTAGCTAGATAGTCTTTCAGATGCTTCCGAAAAAACGTTAACACGGCCATCTTCTGTTCGCGTCTATTCCACCCTAGCCAACCCTTTATGTTAATCCAGGGTGTCAGCTACCTCCACACCAAATGTTATCAAAATTGGTCCAGCCGTTTGAGCGTGAAGAAGTAACAAACATATAAACACACACGCACACTCACAAACTTTCGCCTTTATAATATTAGTGTGATTATCCAATGCAGACATTCTTATAATTTCAAAGCTTCCCACTGTGCCATTAGATTTTAACCTATTCACTAATTTTACCATTTCAGATCACTCCTAGGCTTCGATGTAGACATAAACTCGATAACCAGAAACCAGCCCGTTTCACTATCAGAAAACGTCTACCAATTTCTAGTAAACGCTGAACAAAATTTACAAGCAGACGAGCTAACACAAAACTTTGACCAAATGTTGGACCCCATCGATGGAGCCAACGATTTGGTCTACATATTAGACGATGGTACACAAATCCGTGCCTCCCAAATACATTTCGATAATGATGATCCTTTAGTTGATTTGACAGCTGAGAAAATACCGTTTGTTAAATACGCTGATGATGTCACTGATGTAGATGATGATGATGATATAAATATTCACGAGACTAAAAAGATTAATATTGTTGAAAGTCCTGTGTCGAGATGGTCAAGTAAAGACTCTAGCCCAAAATGCAGTTTTGTCAATTCTCTACCATTCAAATTAGTGTGCAATAATACGTCCGGATTCGAAGCGCAATTTACGAAATATTTAGAAGCGAATACAACAAAAACTTACGCGACCTTAAACCCTGTGACAACTCGAAATAAATCCCCAAAAAGTTTGATCAAAGATAATTTTAAGAACTACGATGATAACAGCTATCAGAGGAATGATAACTTGTCGTACACGCGGGAGGAGATTTTGAACATGTTCAAAGACTCCCCGATGACGTCACTGCCGTATGACCAGGGTTACAGTGAGAGGAGACATGTTCGGAAGACGGACCCTTCGAGACTTGTTCATAAGAGCTGGAGTAAGCCTCTTTCTTACGTCGACATTGATGGGGTATTGATTGGGGAGAGCGAGAGCCAAATCTGTTTTATTTGCGGCAAACATGTGGATAACAACGTGGATAAATTGTACCTTTTTGATAACGAAGATCAGCGGCTATATAGATGTTCTCCGCAGAAGAAAATGTCGACACAGCTAAAAATTATCTGCGAGTGTTGTCTCAACGAAAACTTCACACCATGTAGAATGAAAAGCGCAAATCAATTCTTAAATCCTGATGAATATCTCGTCATAAGAAACAATCAGCAATACATCTTCCAAAAAGTTAAAAACTTCAATTTCGCACACCTAGGTAAAGCTAAAGAGATCATAAACAAGATAGAGAAGAAAATAGACAAGGAAGAGTTTGTTAAAGTCGAAATTGGCTCTGATGGAGAAATTATTACCAAGCCCATAGACACTAGGTCTGATGACATCATTACTGTTAAAGATGAGAAGAAGGAGGGCAGCTCGAGTGACGTAGAGATTGTAGAGCCGGAACCAGAGATAGATAATATCATAGACAATTTGGAGGAAGCTGATGAGGAGGTGAAAGAGTTTTTGGGGAAATATCAGCGTGATGATAGTGAAGTTACCGAGTTAAAATGCAGGTAAATATGTAATCCTTTATATCCTTACATATAATACAATGTCGCCAAAATGTCTGTACGCGCATAACGTCCGAATGATTGCACCAAATTGGACAATTCTTTTTTTTTTATTCGGTATTGCCAGGACAAGGTTTGTATGAAAGAAAATTTCGAAAAATCGAAAAAAAAAATACATCCGTGCGAAGCTGGGGCGGGCCGCTAGTTGATTAATAATTGTGTTTTCTAAACTGAATAGTCTGAAAAAATCGTCAACACGCTCTGCGCAAGCGTGATAATCAAAGCTCGTTTCTTTTATGTATTAAATGTGCATACACACGATGCGACTCGCGTTGACGACAAGAGGCAACTGTATCTTGCATGGTGCATCTTGTGCACGTTCTAACAAACTCTTCAATTTTATTATTTTATTAGTATAGATTGTGGCTGAGTAATAACAGCCGCACGGATCGATCGATCAGGTTAAGCTACGCTTGCCGCGGTTGATCCGTGGATGGGTGACCATCTTTACATACCAAGACCCCCTCCGTGTCTCTGAAAGCATGTTAAGCCGTTGGTCCCGGCTGTCATTCGTGGATGTTTGACAGTCGTTACGGGTCTTCAGAAGCCCGAAAGTCTCGACAACCAGAATTACCAAGGGGTATCGTATTACCCAGTAACTGGGTTGTGGAGGTCAGATAGGCAGTCGCTTCATATGAAATACTGGTACTCAGCTGCATCCAGTTAAACTGGAAGCCCACCCCAACATAGTTGGGAAAAGGTTAGGCAGGTGATGAGATATAGATTTTAAACAGTATTTACTTTGCAGATTCTGTGGACAAATCTTCGCGGATCTGGCGGCAGTAACAGATCACTGTGAAACGCATAAACATGACCTAGAAGATGGTGAAGTATTTCCTTGTCCACTCTGCAATTATGGTAAGTTGGTTTGTCTTGTAGTTATAGAGGTATGAGAAACAGGGTGTGAAGTTCACTCATTCTCCTTAGAAAAGGCAGGATCCTCCGACCAGACGGGTGTCCTGTCTGGTGGGCACTGTCCGGCGATTGATATCGGGACGTTGTGTATAATAGGGAGATAAAGGAGGTCATTTCCAACGCTTTTAAAGTGCGAAATAATTTTTTGTGACGCTTCAAAATTTTTGGAAAAAAATTGTTGCTCTTGAAATTTGGTACCCAGGGCCCACTAAAAAGCGAGAAATAAAAACTTTTTAACAAAAAAAAAAACCGATCCAAAGACACCGACTTCTGAAATTAAAGTTATTTTTCACTTTGTAGTGTTTTTTTTTTTTGTTATAAAGTTTTTTCTGTATTAAGTGTGCATTGCACCCGTGCGAAGCTGGGGCGGGCCGCTAGTTGTGTATAATTTATGTTTATAATTACGCAGGTTATGCAAATTTAAAATGGCTAAAAGCTCATGTGAAGGCAGCCCACGAGGAGACTGAAACGCCAAAAATATTAAAAGATGAAGATGAACCCGCGAAAGAGGAGAATAAAGGTAACTGGCATTACTTATCTAGCTGCTAAGGTTCAGCGCAGAAACAGCGAAATAGCGAAATGTTCGAGCGATTTTTCAATGATATTTAATCTATCTATATAATACTACTTATAATAAACTTGAAGAGTTTGTTTGTTTGAACGCGCTAATATCTGGAACTCATCTGCCTCTCCTTTTCCCATCTATCTTGGGGTCGGCTTCCAGTTACTTTTTTGGTGATCATACGCATAGCTGTTTTCAACCTTATTTGTTGCCGCAATGCGCTACTTAAAAGGGCTTTCAAGATCTGTGGCATATTTACATATCCGCCATTTTGTTATTTTTTTCAAAATGGCGGCCACGCAAGAGGCCTATATAAATCGATAGTTGACATACTTATGTCAACTATCGATTTATATAGGCCCCACTACACCACCACCACCACTTTTTGCACTTGCAAACAGAAAACATACGTCACGTCACGTTTCCGAGATATTAACGTCCAAAATTGATTTAAAGAAAAAAACAAAATGGTGCGACAGTATGCCAGCCAGGCTCCATAAAAAATCACCAATTCCCTTTGTTTTTTTCGGCGCCTTAAGTCCTTATTTTTCATCGTTACTTATCAACATAGACCTATTTCTTCTACCAAAGTTGCTTTCAAAACTGTTTGCGATTGATAGCAGCATTAACTTTTTATCTATTTAGATGACGAAGAGACAAAAGTAAAACCATCATCATCTGCACGATCATCACCCATTGCGACTCGCACTAGAAGTTCTAGTAAAAAGGGAGATGGCGATAGAAAAGGTATTTAGAATATCACCTGGCCTTCTCCCTCTGTTTTCGCATTCTTTAATAATGTTGTTTTTTTTTTCATAAAAATTTTAGACGATGAAAAATCGGATGAAGTTAAGGGTGATTCTAAAACTAAGGTGGTTAGTTACAGATAACTGTAAATCTTCTATATAGTATCTTCAAAAGCTTTGTTAATGAATTTGGCATGAGTTGTTATGTATGTACAGACGCCAACACATCAAGCTACTATACAATCTGTCAAATTTCTTTAATAGATTTTCAACTTTATCGCTAAAGCATAAGGTACAAAGTTGATTGGGGAAATAAAGTACAAATTTGACAGTTTCGGGTAGCTTGATGTGCTGGCGTCTGTACATTTAAATTTTAATCTTCAATAATATATAGCTCATAAAATCTCATAGAATTAGTTTTCTTGTCATTTCTTTATTATACAGGGTATCAGGGACACGCAGCCTGTTACCATAAATTCAGATTCTGAACTTCCCACATTGAGGTTATTCGACGATAACCAAAAAAAAAAATTTGCTATTCCATACATTTTGAGCGCGTAGGTATGGCAATTTTCTATGTAACAGCAGATTTCTTTTTACCGACGGAAAAGAGGTTCTCCAGCAGTGGACTGCTGCAGGCTCATGAACCGAAGAAAAATTTCTACGCTAGAGGATCTAGAACAGTGATGGGGAAACTTTTTCCTTCGCGTGCCAATATTTAAAACGAAAAGTTGTTGCATTTTATTGGCTATATTATTTACTGAAATAAAAATATTGATATGTATTTTCTGAAACTCTAATTTATTGTGCAAAATAACAAAATAACTATTGCAATAAGAAAGAAATTGCAAATTGCAATTAAATTCAACTTTTAAGTTAGCTGCGAAGTAGAAGGTTGAGGAACGCTGGTCTTTGTGGGGACATGTTTGGACACATTTGTGTCTGGGTACGGTCTTAACCATTCTCCTTTCTAACGATACGAAAACTTCACTTGATTTTTGTTTGATGGTCGCGGGCCGGATTTTAACGTTCCGCGAGCCGTAGTTTCCCCATCCCTGGTCTAGAATCGTGCAAAAATTAATGGTTTCAGGGGGCTTACTCTCCAAACTAATTTTAATTCCAATGAGATGCCAATATGATTCCAATGTTAATTTTACAGTCATGTGATTCGGTACACTTTAAAACAATACTGTCAACAATTACCCCACGCCAAGCCCGAACCCAATTCCACTTAGTTCTCAAAAATGGACACCCAATCTAAAAATCATTTGGCGCTAGCATAGAACTCAAGAGTACGAAACGTCACAATTCCAATGTCGATCTATCGGAATTAAATTGAAGAGTAAGCACCCAGTTTGCCCCTCGGTGTCCCTGTCACCCACTTTATTTTGAGCACTGAGTTATGTAATAAATAATAATAAAAAATTTAGTTTGAATCACTTTTCTTCATCTAGAATATTTTTAAGATCATGTTGTAGCCATTATAATCATTAGAAACTACATACTTTTGTCGTAAAAATATTTTGTAGCTATTAAATAGATGAATAATACCTATAATAGCGATATATAAATTTACCCACTAACCACTAAACACATTAAAAGCTAAACGAATTTAAAAATCGTTCTGTTTTTCAATGGTTTGCAGCTGATGATGAGAATGATGCTTTAAATACGTTTAGTGCTAAATGTACAGACGCCAGCACATCACGTTACTACAATCTGTCAGATTTCTTTAATAGATTTTCAACTTTATCACTAAAGCATAAGGTTCAAAGTTGATTGCGAAAATTTGACAGTTTCGGGTAGCTTGATGTGCTGGCGTCCGTACTTAGCTCAGGTTCGCACGGTCGATTTTTTCCTGCGGCAATTTTTTTTGCGCACTGAATTTTCAACGCTCTGCTTAACGGCCGAGAGTTGAAATTCCAACAGTGTGTTTTATCGACGCGCTGGGATGCACTCTCTTGGATGTTCAACGCTCGGCTCAACGAATCCAGTGCGCGATATTTTTACGCCGTGCCTACGTGGTTTTAGTGATTGGTGGAGCAATTGGCCCTTAGTTTGATTCGTTCTACCCTAATTCATTGAAATACATTAACAAATACTAACCGACCACACAGACGGAGCCACCCATCATAAAAACGGAGGTAAAGCAAGAATGCCTGGACAGCAGTGAGGATGAGATCTGGATCGTTCAGACTGCTGATGCCGAAGCCACTCAGGAGCTGCAGAAACTGCTCTGTAATGCCAAGGTAAGAAACCAGGGCCTGTACCATAACCGTTTGCAGAGCAGGGCAACTTGACACTAATATGTAGGTGCACCACACATGGTTCAAAATCGCTTGACTATTTATGTACTACCCGACTTTTTGACACATCATAATATGCACAGTGTGTATGTTACAGTTAAAATTGTGTCCCAGGGTAAGTCGGAACGTTATAAGCTGATTATGTTAATTGCAAAGAGGATTTTGACCGGTTTTGGCTGTGACACATGCTTTTAGTAACCGCCATGTATTTAGTAGTATATTATTGTTATCTCCCGAACCGACGCGTGCTTTACTTTTTTTTTTTTTGATTATGGGAAATCATCAAATGACTCCTCTCGCTCTGGGTAGAGCGAAAGGGAGTGTCAGACTCTTACTAACTGAAACCCACCCGTATTCCTTCCTTAGCCCTTTATGTTCCGGGCCAGCGGTAACCCTTTCGGACAATCCCGCTGACCCGCGTGCTTTACTTGCGGTAACCAAGTGTACAAAGACGTCGAAGTGTAAAACGCGCGATGCTTCGTGAGATAAAAATACTGTGATAAATGATTTATTTCTGTAAGTAGGTTTGTACAAACACTTTTACATGGCAATCATATTTTTTTAAACTAGACGAGGTCGGCGTTTCCTATCTGACTACTCTGAGAAGAAAGGCCGAAACAAATTCAGAGGTCACAGTCTCTTTTAAAGTCCAGACATGATCTTCGTCAGACCATGTAGATTGGTGTCTGAAATGGTCTTTTGCGGAAAGAACCACACAGATTGAGTGAACCTGTCCAGTCAGTGAAATCTAGTAGAGCTTCCCTTGCTCCTTCCAAGACTCTTTATCCTTTGCGATATCCGGCCATATCGCCCCAGCAAACAAATCCAGATCTTTGTCACACCACCTTCGCCGCGGTTGACCTCGACGGCACCTCTTTTACAGGGCTATTAAAAATAAAAATTTAAATTAATTTATTTCAGGAATATTTTTTTTTTACACATACACCCATAGTATCAGAAAAATTAAATTAAATATTAAATAGATTATTAAGTTAAATTAAATTGTATTATTATTATTGTTATAGGTACAGACACCAGCACATCAAGCTACTACAATCTGTCAAATTGATTTAATAGATTTTAACTTTATTAGCTAAAGCATAAGGTTCAAAGTTGATTGGGAAAATTTGACAGTTTCGGGTAGCTTGATGTGCTGGCGTCTGTACATTCAGATAGATTATTATAGTTTTCTTATAAATGTCATGTAGGTTTAAATTCAAACAGTCATACTAAATTGAAATACTTAGTGGTCATGTAAATGGTGCGGAATATAGTATATTCAAGATTCTTATTCATTTCAGGTTAAACAAGATGGGCAAGATAGTGAATTCAAAAGGACACCTAAATGTTTTAACTGCGGGTAAGTAAATATTTCTTATTTTTTAAAGAATACACACTGAATTTGTACGTAAAGAAAAGTAGCGTCAGCACATAACACGAGCACACTCTTCCTACTTCGCTATTGTGACGGACGGTAACGAGAGCTCCTGCGCTAACACACACATTCACAGCGCGTTTCTACACTTGGTACAGACGCCAGCACATCAAGCTACTACAATCTGTCAAATTTCTTTAATAGATTTTCAACTTCTAAAGCATAAGGTTCAAAGTTGATTGGAAAAATTTGAAAGTTTCGGGTAGCTTGATGTGCTGGCGCCTGTACTACACACCTGACCTTTTTGAAGAACATTACCAATAAGGTCACTGTCCTTCCAAGGCGTTCCCTCCCGGCGCTTCCACCCACACACCACATCTGCACACACTGCTTCCACATCTGCTAAAACTTAATGTGCCATATTAACGCCTTGGCACTTCATCATCAAGAGCAGTGGTGGCCCAGTGGCATCGGCCGCGACTTACGAGTTGTAGGTCGTAGGTTCGAACCCAGACAGGCGCTTTACTTTGTGTAAATTATTTCATCACCACTGCTCTCAAAACGGTGAAGGAAAACATCGTGAGGAAACCGGCATGTCCTACAACGAAAAATTCGAAGACATGTGACATCTGCCAACCCGCACTGGGCCCGCGTGGTGGATTACGGCCCACTCCCTCTCACAGAGAGGAGGCCTGTGTCCCAGCAGTGGGAACATTATAGACTGATTATGATGATTATGATGACTTCATCATCATAATCATTTCAGCCGAAAGACGTCCATTGAACATAGGCCTCCCTCTCCCAAGCACCACCACTTCGGCCAGTTCTATGCTTCTCGCATCCAGCAGACTCTTCGGCACTTAATTCTTTTTTTTCTTGCCACACAGTCAAATATTCGCGAACACAGATGGCCTGTCAAGCCATCGCTGTAGAAGACGCAACCGGAAGCGGAAGTCAAAGGACAATCTTATATGTATACCTACTGAGGAAGACTTCTTGAAGGTAACAAACAGACATGCAGATATAAATGTTTATTTTTCTTATATGTATATACTTTCATATGCATTTAGTACCTACGTGTTCTCATTTCTTTCCTGTTCTCCTATATATGGACCCGTGAAGATGTAGTTGTACTTTATAAAACCAAGCTTTTTTTGTATAAAGAATAGTACATTACTTCAGAGGGAAGAAAGTGACAGTTCCATACCGAGATTATGGCATTTGCGCCACGAGCTTGCGAGGGGCGCAAACCATTTGAGGTATGGAACTGTACTTTATCCTGAGGGATGTATAGTGCTTTTTATTACACTTGCGAGGAAAATTATGGACATATAAGTATTGTTGTATCTGCATTTAGATTTTTCCGGCAACAGATTATCAACAACTTCTTGGGCCGTCTCTAATAGTTCTGGCGGTGTGTTAGGGATAACATCATCACTGTCGCTCGAAGTATCCATTTTTTTTTTTTTTTTTTTTTTTGTGTTTAGCCTGCACTGTCCCACTCTTGGGCAAAGGCCTCCCTCCACTCCTTCCATCTTTCGCGAGCCCACGCGTCCTCCTTCCAATTTTGATGGAACCTATCGAGCTCGTCCCGCCATCTCCTACGTGGTCTGCCGCGACCCCGCCTCACTGTCTCAGGGCACCAATTCTGCGCTATTTGGGCCCACAGTTTGTCCGGCATGCGGCAGACATGTCCTGCCCAGTCCCATTTAAGTTGAGCAGCCTTTTGAGCCACGTCAGCTATCTTTGTTTTGGAGCGCAGTATTGTGTTTCGAACACGATCCGTAAATAAGTATCCATATTTTACAAAAAACACAAAGATGTGAAATGTGTTTTTGCGAAAATGCGCGGGCTTTTCCATTTTTTATTCGCCCGTTTCTGGAGTAGGCTAAGATCATAAGGTCATGCAGCCACTTCTTCCGTGATTCCACGCGTTTTATATACAAAAATAATTTCGTTTTTAATTTTCTGTATGCACCAAGGAGGTTGGTAACTGGTAAAAAAAAAACTGTATGTGGCCAGTAACAATTTACTTGAAATTTAATTAGTAGACAGTTAAAATCTCTTGGCAGTATGACTGCTGACAAATTAAAAAAAAAAGAAAAACCGGGTATGTAATGGAATTTCATACATTTTTCCCACCCTTGGGTCGAAAGGATTTTCATACAAACTTCCATACCTTGGGATGAAAGGATTTGAAGGGCGGGATAAAGGCGTTTCTTCCCTCTAATTGGTATAATTAGTATGTATTTTCAGAGCAGGTGTGATAAAAAATATCATACATCATCATCATCATCATCATTTTGTTTCATATTTTATTTTGTGTAAGTAAATGAAACGAATATATAATCATGACAGGGCTGATTTTTCCAATGCTAGACAATTTTATCCGATGTATAATTTAGATTTTTTTTGACAGTTTTTTCATACACAATCTGTCAGACGTCAATTTTATTCCACGAATAAAAATTATCTATCGATTCAAAAATCAGCCAAAATATTTTGCATGACATTCAAAGCACACAAAAATAAATAAAACGTAGCAATAATTAATTAAGATATCGAGCAACAACCATATCGAATTCAGGTATCGATTATTTCTGTTGGGGAGTTTGTTGCGCTACTTCTTCCCAGCGAACGCACACATAGGATGTGGTGAAGAACGAGCGTTTTGGGTGACTGTCTGTAATGAGGGTTTTCTGAAATTACGTTCGCTAGGTGGCAGCACTGATACGTCAGGTCCAGGCATCTGTCAAAGAGCCTATATTGTCTTTAGTCATGACTGAATGATGAACGAATGAATGAATCGAATGATGAACGTCATCATATATTTTATATTCATTGTCGAAATGGAAGACCTCTTGTCAAAGTGGTGCCAACTGGTGTCGTAAATTTTCACGAAAACCCCCATTTTGTCATTCGAAAAGTGCTGATTGTCAGCCTAATTTGAATAAATGACTTTTGATTTGGATATCTAAACCTGTCATTTCTGTGAAGTTTTGCCAGTTAATTTAATTTGACTGTGTATTTTGAAACTATGATGCTATAATACAATATTATTATGTCACAGAGAGCTCAGGGACGCCCTCGACCAGCTGATACGTCAGTAGACAGTGATCTTCTTGCTGTGGTAAGTTCCACAAATATTGTACTAAACATATCCATATACTAATATTACTAATATCCATACTAAAATTTTAATTATATATTAATAATTACCGTGGGTGAAACGGCGGGACACAGCTAGTATTAAAATACTCTAAAATCCTAATCTAGTTGGAACGCCTCCTCTTTTTTGGAATGTTAATAACATGTCTTAGAATAGAATGGAATAGAATAGTATTCTTTATTATGTACACCATATAAATTACAGACATAAATATAGAAACTGTACAAAGGGTGACACAATGGGCGGTCTTATTGCTAAGAGCGATCTTTTAAAGACAACCTTTGGATGGATTTAAAAAGGGGAAGGACAGACAAATACTGTAGGTAGTCCGCGGTGTAGCATTTACATACTACCAAAAATACATAAAGTATATTATACTAATCTAAATAGATAAATATCATGTCTTATTTATATTGCAGCGTTCCAAAAAACGCCGCAGCCGGGAACCGACCTCCAACCCTCAGGTGGTGACTTGCCACAACTGTAACGAGTCCTTCACGTCCAAAGTTAGACTCAAGTTTCATATGTAAGTACACATTTGATGATTTCCCATCCTCAAAAAAAAATTACACTTTAGAATACAGTATGTTAACTAACAGAGGGCGTTCCCGTTAACCCGCAATAGTATAGCATCCATACATGCTAAAAAAAATATTACCATTCGAAAATAAAATGTTTTTATTTTTTTATATTAAAATATTCACTAAAAATCGTAAATTGATACTCTATTTATTTAATTAATTCTAATTTATTTAATTAAATAAATTCCGACATTGCTGTCCTTCAAGTACGCGTGTACAGAGTGTTTCTTTAACGTATCAATTTACGATTTTTAGTGAATATTTTAATATAAAAAAAAAAAAAAACATTTTATTTTCGGATGGTAATATTTTTTTTAGCATGTATGGATGCTATACTATTGCGGGTTAACGGGAACGCCCTCTGTTAGTTAACATAACAGTATGTTAACTAACAGAGGGTGTTCCCGTTACCTCATTTTTTTCTAAATGTGCTGTGTTCAAATTAGCAAGAGATTCTAGTAGGTATATGTGGTTTTCATTTATTTATTTAGGACAAACTAACAGTTACACATTAGATCTTATGAACTAATTTACAAAATAAATACATTTTTTTTTATTTGAAATGGGTTTGCTCTTGACTCAAACATACATGATACAAATGTGCAACTGACACCGTTATCTACAATATACAAAACAGATGTTTATGTTATGAGCAAAACGAATTAAAGTAAAAAGAACAAACAATTATTAAACACATTTAAAGGCTCTTGATTGTTTTAATGAGGCAGTTACGAAACTTATACTTCACCTCTAATTCTGTAAATAGTTTATTATAATTATTATTAATAACTAGCTGCGCCCCGCGGTTTCACCCGCATAAGTTTCAATCCCGTGGGAATATTGGGATAAAAAGTAGCCTATATGTTAATCCAGGGTGTCAGCTACCTCCATACTAATTTTATCAGCCGTTTGAGCGTGAAAAAGTATCAAACATATAAACACACACACACACTTACAAACTTTTGCCTTTATAATTTTAGTGTGATTTATTATAATTATTACCCGTACGCAAAATACGCGCATTGACGTGGAGTTGCGGACACCAGCCCGTATTACCTATTATCTACTAATACGACGCAGAGGTGATTGTTGCACACACATTGCACAGACGCCAGCACATCAAGCTACTACAATCTGTCAAATGTCTTTGATAGATTTTCAACTTTATCGCTAAAGTATAAGGTTCAAAGTTGATTGGGAAAATTTGACAGTTTCGGGTAGGTTGATGTGCTGGCGTCTGTACGTGGTGCTACTGCTCAACAACATGCTATGCAACACTTGCGCAACCTTCGTTTATATGGTGATTAATTTTAGTTGTAATCAGTGCCCGAATTCGGGTAGAATGATTCTGACACCCGAATGCGGGGAAGTAAAATCATACAATACTAGCTCACCTTATCGTACACCCTCCAATGTTTCTAGGCAATTCCACGAAACATCAAACCAGGCCCGGTCTGACGGGCGCTACTCCTGCTCCGAGTGTGACGACGCCACCTTCGCCACGGAGACGGAACTCTTCGACCATGTGCACTTCCAGCACGACAAGCAGAAGAGGTGGCAATGTCCCGTCGCGGGCTGCGGGAAGACCTTCTTCCTCAGGTAAGGAAAGAAAGAAAACTGGCCTTCATCAGGGGCTCTTTGTGCCTATCCAGGTAAGTACTACCATCCATACTAATATTATAAATTCGAAAGTAACTCTGTCTGTCTGTATGTTACCTTTTCACGCCTAAACCACTGAACGGATTTCGATAAAATTTGGCAGACAGATAGATTGCATCCCGGGAAAAAACACGTACCAAGAACAAAATCGTCTGCGAAATCTTTCACATTAGTGAACTAAAAAGCTGAAAATAAAAAAAGTTATTAAAAAAAAAAAAAACCAGACTGCGGTAAAAATGGTATGGGTCTTGCCTGCTTCCAACTTATATTTAACTTAAAATGGGCTTGGTTTTGTAAACTTTAATTTTTCTTTAATTTAATTTCTTTAATTTTTTTCATATGGGTGATTTTACCTGAAATAAATAATAATAATAATCATTAGATTACATCCATATAAAAAAAAATAATAAATGAAAAAAAATCTTCTTTATATTAAATAAATGAATTTTATTATTATTTATTTATTTTACTTTTAATTATTTTTTAACTTAAGTATTTTACCGCAGTCGGATTTTTTTTTTATTGTTGAATGGGCCTGCTCTTGACCTCGATCACGCCTGATGAGAAGCGATGGATGAGGTCTATAATGGAACGAGCGTGCCCAGAAGATGTCTGTTTACTCTTGTTCATTTAGTCATAACAAACATAGTACCTTATAAATTGAGAGGGGCCCGTGGCTAAATAATAACAGCCGCACAGGTCGATCGATCAGGTTAAGCTACGCTTGCCGCGGTTGGTCTGTGGATGGGTGACCATCTTTACATACCGAGACCCCTCCGTGCCTCGGAAAGCACGTTAAGCCGTTGGTCCCGGCGGTCATTCGATCTTTGACAATCGTTACGGGTAGTCAGAAGCCCGAAAGTCTGACAACCAGTCTTACCAAGGGGTATCGTATTTACCCAGTAAATTGGTTGTGGAGGTCAGATAGGCAGTCGTTCCATGTAAAATACTGGTATTCAGCTGCATCCGGTTATACTGGAAGCCGACCCCAACATAGTTGGGAAAAGGCGACGCAGATGAGTACCTTATAGTATAAATTGTGCCTTTCTCAGTAGATATTGTCATTTATTTCTCAGGGCAACCCTTACAAAGCACAGTCGCACACACACAGACACACGACGATATGTGTGCGTCACATGTAACAAGCGGTTTTTAGACAAACAGACGCTAGATGAACATGGAGTGACGCATTTACAGGTAAAATTATATAATCATCAGTTTTAGCGTAGTTCACAAAAATAATTTATTCGTCGGGTGTGAGTGGAAACGCCGGGAACAGGAAATTCCCCTAACCTCAGGACAGACACTGGCAACAAGCACCCTTTAGCGCGGATTTCGGATAATTATGCGTAAGCTATTTCATTAAAAAAAAAAATGCAAACTTTTTCAATCTTTTGATGAGACTGCTGACCCTCCCTGGTGATATTATGTGGATAAACCTAAAGACGCATCAATTCGAATCGACTTTAAACTCGTAGATTTCGGCAAGAAATATTTTCCATGATCGCTTTAAAGTAATTTTACTCTAATCGTAATCGCTTTAAGAGCGTTTACTCAGTACGGCATTTCATATAAAATTTTTCAAGGTCTTATTTTTCGAAATGAATGAACCGATTTTAATGAAACTTCATACGCATAAGCAGGATACAAAGGTCTAAAAAGTTAGTTAAGAACATTTTCGAAATGTCTTATTTAAAAAAAGATAACTGGAAATCTCTGTTTCTATGGAAAATTTAAAATCGGTCTAATTTGGCTGTAAGTGTAACACTATTTTTCGAAAATGTTCTTAACTAACTTTTTAGACCTTTGTATCCTGCTTATGCTTGTGAAGTTTCATTAAAATCGATTCATTCATTTCGAAAAATAATGCTTTGAAAGTTTGTATGAAATGCCGTACGGCGTAAACGCTCTTAATGTTCAAACAAAAAACGGTAACTATCTTGGCCTTTACCTTAATTTGTTATAATCTAGAAGTTAAAGGCTTAAATCTAGCTATTTCTCCTCACAGATAAAACCCTTCCAATGCCACATATGCCTGAAGCAGTTAACCCGTCGCTCGCGCTTGCGCATGCATGTGCGCGCGCACGAAGAGGAGTTGGCGCCGAGACTCGTGCGCGTCTGTGCGGTATGCACGAGGGCCTTTAGAGATCATCGGCATGCACAGGTTTGTGCATTGTGTTTTTGGATGTAGAAATAAAATGATTTATTTAAACCTGTGATATATGACAGAATAGTAGTAGCCTTAAGGGCTGTCCCGTTCATGTATGGGGGGAAAAAAAAATTGAGCTACGGCTACGCAAGAGGTATCAAAAGTTGCGTTTTGACACATATATTACGACTATTATAAAATTTAATTAGATATCCGGCATCTTGAGGCCTCTACCAGTCCTTGAAGTTTTTCAAATTTGCTATTTTTAGGGATTCCTAATATAAACTATAAATCATACAAAAATAACATTTAAATGGTTTTTATTAAATTTAAGGGTACAACAATGAGTTAAAGCAAGGTTTAAAATAGTTGAAAGACAAAATAATCAATGGCAACTTTAAAAACGGAACTGGTTTTTGTGACCAAATTTAGGCATTTCTGAGCGAGATTTTAATCTGTTCCTAATAAAACCATCCCGAGCTGTAGCGTCCGTGACGCTTTGAGAAGCCTCCGTCACTAGTTTTACACATCTTTCCACTGACTGTGTCAGTCCGCATTTTTCTTCTTTTTCATTGCATTACGTAGGTATAATCAAAGAGATTGGCATTGGATTTGGATTGGATTGATTGGTATTTTACACAGACAAAAAAAAAACAGCATGTGTGCAATTCACACGTGGTAGAAGTGAAACCTTCAAAAACACTGTATAATGCTTCCTATCTCATTTTCTCCCATGTTAAATCTTATGAATTTACATGTCTCTAAAAAAACAACAAAACAACATGTAAAAACTGTCGCTTTTTCGTGTCTTAAACTTTCAAATCACAACGATGCTAAAGAACATCCTGATGATTCTGATCCAGATTCTGAATCTGATCCAGATTCTGATCCAGATTCAGATCCAGATTCAGGTTCTGATTCAGATTCAGATCCTGATTCAGATCCTGATTCCGATCCTGATTCCGATCCTGATTCAGATCCTGATTCGGATTCTGATCCTGATCCTGATTCAGATTCTGATTCTGAACCTGATTCAGATTCAGATCCACATTCAGATCCTGATTCCGATCCTGATCCTGATTCAGATCCTGATTCAGATCCTGATTCAGATCTTGATTCAGATCATGATTCAGATCCTGATTCAGATCCTGATTCAGATCTTGATTCAGATCCAGATTCAGGTCCAGATTCTGATCCTGTTTCTGATCCTGATTCAGATCCAAATTCAGATCCAAATTCAGATCCTGATTCAGATCCTGATTCAGATCCCGATTCTGATTCTGACCCTGATTCAGATCCTGATTCAGATCCTGATTCAGATCCTGATTCAGATCTTGATTCAGATCCTGATTCAGATCCAGATTCAGATCCTGATTCAGATCTTGATTCAGATCCTGATTCAGATCCTGATTCAGATCCAGATTCAGATCCTGATTCAGATCTTGATTCAGATCTTGATTCAGATCCAGATTCTGATCCAGATTCTGATCCTGTTTCTGATCCTGATTCAGATCCAAATTCAGATCCTGATTCAGATCCTGATTCTGATTCTGATCCTGATTCAGATCCTGATTCAGATCCAGGATCCTGATTCTGATCCTGATACAGATCCAGATTCTGATCCTGATTCCGATCCTGATTCTGATCCAGATTCTGATCCTGATTCTGATCCTGATTCAGATCCTGATTCAGATCTTGATTCAGATCCTGATTCAGATCTTGATTCAGATCTTGATTCAGATCCTGATTCAGATCCTGATTCAGATCCTGATTCTGATCCTGATTCTGATCCTGATTCAGATCCTGATTCAGATCCTGATTCAGATCTTGATTCAGATCCTGATTCAGATCTTGATTCAGATCCTGATCCAGATTCAGATCCTGATTCTGATTCTGATCCTGATTCTGATCCTGATTCAGATCCTGATTCAGATCTTGATTCAGATCCTGATTCAGATCTTGATTCAGATCTTGATTCAGATCCAGATTCAGATCCAGATTCTGATCCTGTTTCTGATCCTGATTCAGATCCTGGTTCAGATCCAAATTCAGATCCTGATTCAGATTCTGATCCTGATTCAGATCCAGGATCCTGATTCAGATCCTGATTCAGATCCTGATTCAGATCCTGATTCTGATCCTGATTCTGATCCTGATTCAGATCCTGATTCAGATCCTGATTCAGATCTTGATTCAGATCCTGATTCAGATCTTGATTCAGATCCTGATCCAGATTCAGATCCAGATTCTGATCCTGTTTCTGATCCTGATCCTGATTCAGATCCTGATTCAGATCTTGATTCAGATCCTGATTCAGATCTTGATTCAGATCCTGATTCTGATCCTGATTCAGATCTTGATTCAGATCCTGATTCAGATTCAGATCCTGATTCGGATCCTGATTCAGATCTTGATTCAGATCCTGATTCTGATCCTGATTCAGATCCTAATTCAGATCCTGATTCAGATCCTGATTCAGATCCTGATTCAGATTCTGATTCTGACCCTGATTCAGATCCTGATTCAGATCCAGGATCCTGATTCTGATCCTGATACAGATCCAGATTCTGATCCTGATTCTGATTCTGATCCTGATTCAGATCCTGATTCAGATCTTGATTCAGATCCTGATTCAGATCTTGATTCAGATCCTGATTCAGATCCTGATTCAGATCTTGATTCAGATCCTGATTCAGATCTTGATTCAGATCCAGATTCAGATCCAGATTCTGATCCTGTTTCTGATCCTGATTCAGATCCTGGTTCAGATCCAAATTCAGATCCTGATTCTGATCCTGATTCAGATCCAGGATCCTGATTCAGATCCTGATTCAGATCCTGATTCAGATCCTGATTCTGATCCTGATTCTGATTCTGATCCTGATTCAGATCCTGATTCAGATCTTGATTCAGATCCTGATTCAGATCTTGATTCAGATCCTGATTCTGATCCTGATTCAGATCTTGATTCAGATCCTGATTCAGATTCAGATCCTGATTCGGATCCTGATTCAGATCTTGATTCAGATCCTGATTCTGATCCTGATTCAGATCCTAATTCAGATCCTGATTCAGATCCTGATTCAGATTCTGATTCTGACCCTGATTCAGATCCTGATTCAGATCCAGGATCCTGATTCTGATCCTGATACAGATCCAGATTCTGATCCTGATTCTGATTCTGATCCTGATTCAGATCTTGATTCAGATCCTGATTCAGATCTTGATTCAGATCCTGATTCAGATCCTGATTCAGATCCAGATTCAGATCCTGATTCAGATCTTGATTCAGATCCAGATTCAGATCCAGATTCTGATTCCTGTTTCTGATCCTGATTCAGATCCTGATTCAGATCCTGATTCTGATCCTGATTCTGATCCTGATTCTGATTCTGATCCTGATTCTGATCCTGATTCAGATCCTGATTCAGATCTTGATTCAGATCCTGATTCAGATCTTGATTCAGATCCAGATTCAGATCCAGATTCTGATCCTGTTTCTGATCCTGATTCAGATCCTGGTTCAGATCCAAATTCAGATCCTGATTCAGATCCTGATTCAGATCCTGATTCAGATCCTGATTCTGATCCTGATTCTGATCCTGATTCAGATCCAGATTCTGATCCTGTTTCTGATCCTGATTCAGATCCTGGTTCAGATCCAAATTCAGATCCTGATTCAGATCCTGATTCAGATCCTGATTCTGATCCTGATTCTGATCCTGATTCAGATCCTGATTCAGATCTTGATTCAGATCCTGATTCAGATCTTGATTCAGATCCTGATTCAGATTCAGATCCTGATTCGGATCCTGATTCAGATCTTGATTCAGATCCTGATTCAGATCCTGATTCAGATCCTGATTCTGATCCTGATTCAGATCCTAATTCAGATCCTGATTCAGATCCTGATTCAGATCCTGATTCAGATCTTGATTCAGATCCTGATCCAGATTCAGATCCAGATACTGATCCTGTTTCTGATCCTGATTCAGATCCTGATTCAGATCCAGGATCCTGATTCTGATCCTGATACAGATCCAGATTCAGATCCAAATTCAGATACTGATTCAGATCCTGATTCTGATTCTGATTCAGATCCTGATTCAGATCCTGATTCAGATCCTGATTCAGATCTTGATTCAGATCCTGATTCAGATTCTGATTCAGATCCTGATTCAGATCCTGATTCAGATCCTGATTCAGATCTTGATTCAGATCCTGATTCAGATCCTGATTCAGATCCAGATTCAGATCCTGATTCAGATCTTGATTCAGATCCAGATTCTGATCCTGTTTCTGATCCTGATTCAGATCCTGATTTAGATCCAAATTCAGATCCTGATTCAGATCCTGATTCTGATCCTGATACAGATCCAGATTCTGATCTTGATTCCGATCCTGATACAGATCCAGATTCTGATCCTGATTCCGATCCTGATTCTGATCCTGATTCTGATCCAGATTCTGATCCTGTTTCTGACCCTGATTCAGATTCAGATCCTGATTCAGATCCTGATTCAGATCCTTGAATCCAAAAAAAATAAAAAAAGTGCCGGTAGAACCCTCAAGATATTTTTTTATGTTTTTTTTATTATTTTTACGATAATCTAAAACTAATAATGCAACTTTTGAGGGGGCTTGAGTAGCGAAAAGCGAAAAAAAAATTTTTCGGGACACCCTACTGTCCAAGTCAAATATTTTTATCCGTTGAATAAAATTGACGTTTGACAGTTATTATAGTATGGAAAAACTGTCAGAAATTCCAAATTTATTCTCAGGATGACTTATTGTAGGTATAACAGTGTGATTATTATGCCCTGTATCCCTTCACATTTACTAAATAAGTAATTTATGTTCTCATACCGTGTGATGGGACCCTGGTGATCTGCTATACACGTATTCCTAGTGCAGACACCAGTCTCTCGCAAACTAGTTTCTAAGCTTGTATAATTTTTATGAAACCATTGTTTTGTGCAGAGAAACAAAAACTATTTGAATCTGAATTACCTAACCGCCACTCTGTATGTACAGACGCCAGCACATTAAATACTACAATCTGTCAAATTTCTTTAATAGATTTTCAACTTTATTGCGATAGCAATAAGGTTCAAAGTTGATTGGGAATATTTGACAGTTTTGAGTAGCTTGATGTGCTGGCGTCTCTACATTTCCTTTACACGACATGAACGAGTCTTCTTGGTTTTCAATAAACCTATCTTTGCATCAGGAGCACGCATCAAAGTCTACAGAATGTATCGAAGCTTTTGCGAACGAATTAAAAGAAGAAGCGGAAGAGGTGTCAGTACAATTGTCGCCCACCAGTGGACTTGTCAGACATACTGTGCAGATAATTGGTGAGTTTACCTTAAATTATTAAACTACAATTTACGCCTATCTGATCTCCAAACCCCAATTACTGGGCAACATGGTACGGTCGGCAACAAAAGTACATCAACACTGTCATTTTTACATGTTATTAAATTGACTACAATTTTTTCAATAAACTACTTTTTAGCACATGGTACGGTCGGCAACAAAAGTCCATCAACACTGTCATTTTTACATGTTATTAAATTGACTACAATTTTTTTCAATAAACTACTTTTTAGCACATGGTACGGTCGGCAACAAAAGTCCACCAACACTGTCATTTTTACATGTTATTAAATTGACTACATTTTTTTTTCAATAAATAACTTTTTAGCACATGGTACGGTCGGCAACAAAAGTCCATCAACACTGTCATTTTTACATGTTATTAAATTGACTACATTTTTTTTTCAATAAATAACTTTTTAGCACATGGTACGGTCGGCAACAAAAGTCCATCAACACTGTCATTTTTACATGTTATTAAATTGACTACAATTTTTTTCAATAAACTATGTACTTTTTAGCACATGGTACGGTAGGCAACAAAAGTCCATCAACACTGTCATTTTTACATGTTATTAAATTGACTACATTTTTTTTTTCAATAAACTACTTTTTAGCACATGGTACGGTCGGCAACAAAAGTCCACCAACACTGTCATTTTTACATGTTATTAAATTGACTACAATTTTTTAAAATAAACTACTTTTTAGCACATGGTACGGTCGGCAACAAAAGTCCATCATTTTTACATGTTATTAAATTGACTACATTTTTTTTTCATTAAACTGCTTTTTAGCATTTCTCATAATAGCAAAGAGTTTATATTCTAAAAATTGTACTTCTACTGCAATTTTGAACAAATATTTTGCTCAATAACTAAGATTAAAAAAACTGAAGTGTTAATCGACTTTTGTTGAAGACTTTTTGTCAGACTTTATGGCTTCTGTCTACACGTAACGACTGTCAGAGATCCACGAATGACAGCCGGGACCAACGGCTTAACGTGTTTTCCAAGGCACGCAGGGATCTCTGCAGTGGCGTACCTAGGGGTCAAAATTAGGGCAAGCCCACAGATTTTCAACGTATAAAAAAACGCCCAACTGAGGGATTGGCTGATTTTCAGTTATTAATGTTTGTGTTCGAGTTCATTGATTGGTATTTTTTTAATATATTTATTTATTGATAGGTTTAAGTAAGTTTGTTGTTGTGAATTATGATTTTATTAGGGCAAGCCGGGCTTTTCGGCTTCTATGAAGGTACCGCCCCTGGATCTCTGTATGTAAAGATGGTCACCCATCCGCAAACTGCCCGCGATAAGCGTATTCTCTTAATTTCATAATGTAATATCTAATAATTTCACTTGTCCTCTAGAATCTCCGAAGCTATCAAAGCCGATCAAACGCCAAGTGTCGAATGAAATGGGCGAGCACTTACTGTCTCAGTTGGCTGATGAAGCGCGCGCTCTGATAAGAGTGGTCGAGATTGAGAAGGCGTTCCGCTGCGAGTATTGCGAAGAGTTAGTATTATCGATATAATAGTATCGATATCTCATCATCTGCCTAGCCTTTTCCCAACTATGTTGGGGTCGGTTTCCAGTCTAACCGGTTGCAGCTGAATACCAGTATTTTACATGGAGCGACTGCCTATCTGACCTCCACAATCCAGTTACTGGGTAATACGATACCCCTTGGTAAGACTGGTTGTCAGACTTTTGTGCTTCTGACTACCCGTAACGACTGTCAAAGATCCACGAATGACAGCCGGGACCAACGGCTTAACGTGCTTTCCGAGGCACGGAGGGGTCTCGGTATGTAAAGATGGTCACCCATCCATAGACCAACCGCGGCAAGCGTAGCTTAACCTGATAGATCGACCCGTGCGACTGTTATTGCTTAACCACAAGCTAATTAACTAATTAATTTAAGCAATTTAATTATTTTTTTTTTTTTTTTTTAATTATTTTATTATTTATTTTTTTTTGTACCTGCCTATGTTAACAAATGAATAAATGACTTATGACTTATTTTAGCCTGTCAACATACATATTTTACATCAATTTTGTTTTGTCCTAGTGTTTTCTATTTGGAAAGCGGTCTGAACACGCACCGCGCGATACACAAAGGTGTCAAAAATCCCTTCACTTGCCACATCTGTAAAGTCAGCTTCGCTACTTATTCCAGGTTTGTTAACTATTCATATACTGGGTCATAATCAGCTTATAACATCTTCTTTATGAGAGGGAGTGGGACATAATCCACAACGCAAGCCCAGTGCGGGTTGGCGGATGTCACATGTTTTCGATTTTTTTTATTCTAGGACATGCCGGTTTCCTCACGATGTTTTCCTTCACCGGTTTAAGAGCAGTGGTGGTGAAATCATTTACATAAAGTATAGCTCGTGTCGCCGCCGTTAGCACTGTGCCGCCACTGCTCTATACCGAGTTATTTTGATTAAAAAATAGGTTTAGCATGTAGCGGCAACAACACCGCCACCTGCGAACTACGCATCACTGACGTCACGCAAAATCCTGCATCGCGCAAGCAGAGTTTACCGCGCAACTAGCATATATACTTACAACGTCCCGACATCAATTTTCGGGCAATTGCCCGCCAGACACCACACCCGTCTGGTCGGAGGATCCTCCCTTTTCTATAGAGAATGATTGAACTTCACACCCTGTTTCTCATACCTCTAGCTTGGAGTTTCTTGTAACGTTTTTAAGGTTCCGTACCCCAAAAGGTAAAAAACAGAACCCTTACACGATCACTTTGTTGTCCATGTGTCTGTCTGTCAAGACCCTTTATCTCAGGAATGCGTGAAGGTGACGAATTGAAATTAAAACCATATACTTATTCAAGTCTGCGGTCCCTTGAAGCTGTGAAAAAAATCAAACTTCCAATTTAACGTAAAAAAAAGATACGGCCGTTTATGCCGCAAAAAAAAACGTACATTTCATGAATCAAAATGTATAGGGTACTTCCCGTTGACATAGAATCATGAAATCTGTCAAGAAGCAAGGTCATGTAGCACAAGTAAAGTGAAAAATTCGAAAACCGTAAATTTGTACAGTACCCGGCGATAAATATTGCACATCGACCTTTGGAAAGAGGTGTATTTTATACAAAGAATAAAAATAATTATCAAAAGAAGCAAATCATAATTGTTTTAACAGCTCCTAATAGATACCGGACTGTTTGTATTTCGTGCGACAGATATAACGCTCTACGAAGCCGAAATTAGCCGATTGTCTCTTTCCAAAGGTCGATGTGCAATATTTATCGCCGGGTGCTGTAGTTACAATTTAAAAAAACCGTGATAAATTAAATAGTTTATCACGGTTTTTTTTTTAATGTAACTACCCTATACATTACTACGGAATAAAAAATATGTAGGTATGTAAATAAATCCTACATATATTTGATTCCGGTACTTCTTAAATGTCGTCTTCTCTACAGATGCACAACCCACAAAACCACGCACGGCTTCTACAAACGCTCGCTAGCCGATGCTAAGAAACAAGCCGACGGCCCCGCACAAGCTGATGGCGACTCCTCCGCCCGCTCTGCCACTGGCATACTAGGATACGGCGACTTTCCTGTCGTCAAACACTTCCTGTGCGAGGTAACACAGAAGTGACAGAAACCGAAGGCTTGTCAAAAGCGATAACAGTCTAAGGCCGCTATCCCACTGGCGTTTTACGAGCGTTGACGTCAACGTCGCGTCTGCGCGGCGTCGACGCTGCGCAGACGCGACGTTGACGTCGCGTCATCGCGTAACAAGCATAAAACGTCCGCTGAACGCGACGTCAACGTCGCGTCTGCTTAACGTTAACGTCGCGTTTGTTGGCAATAGTATCATCTGCGCGACGTTAACGTCGTCGTCGACGCCGCGCAGACGCGACGTTGACGTCAACGCTCGTAAAACGCCAGTGGGATAGCGGCCTTATAATCATACCCCAGTGCGGGTTGGTAGATGTCACATGTTTCCAATTTTTGGTACTAGGACATGCCGGTTTCCTCACGATGTTTTCCTTCACCGTTTTGAGAGCAGTGGTGATGAAATAATTTACACTAAGTAAATTGCCTGCTACGGTTCGATCGCACGACGTACAGACGCCAGCACATCAAGCTACCCGAAACTGTCAAATTTTCCCAATCAACTTTGAACCTTATGCTTTAGCGATAAAGTTGAAAATCTATTAAAGAAATCTGACAGATTGTAGTAACTTGATGTGCTGGCGTCTGTACAACATGTGAGTCGCGCCACTGAGCCACCACTGCTCTCATAATAACTTGCTCTAGATAACTTGTCTAGCTGATAATTTTACAGAAATACAGTTTTATTTCTTTAATTATCTGGTAGATAGTCCTCCGGAAACAGTAAAGCAAACTCTATTAAGAACCTGATTTACTGTCTCCGAAACAAACACACACAACAACAAACAACAATAACATAACAAATCAACATTATTTATTTATTTAAACTTCTCGCACAAAAAGGTACAAAGGCGGACTTAATGCCTTAACAACAACAACATCAACAACATTAGTTACAACAACAACAACAACATTAGTTAAACAACAACAACAACATTAGTTACAACAACAACAACATTAGTTAAACAACAACATTAGTTACAACAACAACAACATTAGTTAAACAACAACAACATTAGTTAAACGACAACAACATTAGTTACAACAACAACATTAGTTAAACAACAACAACATTAGTTACAACAACAACAACATTAGTTAAACAACAACATTAGTTAAACAACAACATCATTAGTTACAACAACAACATTAGTTAAACAACAACATTAGTTACAACAACAACAACATTAGTTAAACAACAACAACATTAGTTAAACAACAACATTAGTTACAACAACAACAACATTAGTTAAACAACAACATTAGTTACAACTACAACAACATTAGTTAAACAACAACAACAACATTAGTTACAACAACAACAACAACATTAGTTAAACAACAACAAAAACAGTTAAAAAACAACAACAACATTAGTTACAACAACAACAACATTAGTTAAACAACAACAACAACATTAGTTACAACAACAACAACATTAGTTACAACAACATTAGTTAAACAACAACAACATTAGTTTATTCCTAAACATTAGTTTATTCCTTAGGACTGTGGACGCTCGTACCTACATTGGACGTACCTACAAGTACATAGACGCATGAAACACGCGAATGAAAACTTTCTGTACAAATGTAACCAGTGCGAACTTACATTTCCCAACAGGTAAAATTACCTTTTTATTAATTATTATTTTTATTATGTCTTTGACATAATTATCTCGGGACTCTGGGGTCCCGGACCTTTGGAAGGCGTACGAGGGACCGAAACCAACTCGCAGGGGTCCGTTAGACGCTTCCAATTAAATGAGGCACCAACCGACGATTATTCCTGTACAGTCACGAGCATAAGTATGTACCTATACACTTGGCTTTATTCAAAGACGATTTTCACCATTGGTTTTGAATGTTTGTCCATCTATTTTAATGGGACCCTGTATTTATGTATAGAAGATATCAAGATATAGCCACTGGGAACATTTTGTATGTAACACAGTTGGGGCCTGGCGTATCATCGTAAGAAGGTGCACTGCAAGTCTGGAGCTGACGACCCTGGAACCACCAATAAGAGCAACAGGGAAGATTATAGGTATTATAAAAATCTTAAATTTATTCATTCGTTGTCAGACTAAACCGCAGGTAGAGGTCCGTGGCTAAATAATAACAGCCGCACAGGTCGATCGATCAGGTTAAGCTACGCTTGCCACGGTTGGTCTGTGGATGGGTGACCATCTTTACATACCGTGACCCCTCCGTGCCTCGGAAAGCACGTTAAGCCGTTGGTCCCGGCTGTCATTCGTGGATCTTTAACAGTCGTTACGGGTCGTCAGAAGCCCGAAAGTCTGACAACCAGTCTTACCAAGAGGTATCGTATTACCCAGTAACTGGGTTGTGGAGGTCAGATAGGCAGTCGCTCCATGTAAAATACTGGTATTCAGCTGCATCCGGTTAGACGGGAAGCCGAACCCAACATAGTTGGGAAAATTCTAGGCAGATGATGACTAAACCGCTGGGTCTAGAAACATGAAATTTTGCACAAGAGTTCTTTAAATAACGAAACTAAATGCTAAAGAAGTATTTTTTTTTAATTCATCCCCTAAAAGGGTTAAAAAGGGGATAACATTTTGTACAGAACACGAAGTTAAAGTAGATGACCGATTATGTGGCGATGGCATGTCACTGCTATAGTAATATTGATAAATTAAGGTGCCACTAGTCGATATTTTTTCCATACAAATTTCGGGAGAGTATTACTCCACTTTTTGACATTGTGCATCCAAAGTTAAACATGATATCGTTTTGATTTATTATTAATTTTGTCTGTACGGAAACAAAATAGTAAAATAATAAGCCACTAAAAAGTTATGAGCCAACAAAGATTCGTTTTTCTTGCTATTTTTAACGTAACTTTGGGTGTAAATAAGTAATAAAAGAACTGTAAAATCTTCAAAACCAAGTCAGTACAGACAAAACTCAGTTATCGAAGAGTTCAATAAACTTTATTTTCACTTCAGTAGCTCAAACAAGTAGGTTTTGCTGCGTGAAATCAGTGAGCAAAATGCGATTTTGCTCACTGAGTGAGACAAAGTAACTTTTTAATTATTTTTTTCAGAAAGCCTCGAATACATATTATTATTCAGCCTTGGGTTAATCATACAATTCGAAACATTCACACTCTATCTCTTTCCCGCCATTAGAAAGAGAGAGAGACAAAGACAAGCCCTTTCGAAGTTCGGATTTTGAATTCGACCTCAAAGACAAACACGTTCGGAATTTCGTACTAACTAAAGAAATTTTGCAAAAAGAAAATTATGTCTTTTAATGTAATTTATTGAATTTTTTACTTATTGTTGTATTTAAACGAAAATAAGTATTTACTGCAAATAAAACTGATATTTAACTTGTAAATATTTATTTCTAGTTTCAATAAATGTTAGGTACGTAATATATTTTGAATAATAAAATATCATGGGTGCTATTTCCGAACACGCCTTAATTTAAATAAAAGATAAAATTTCGTGACTGGCGTACAGAGTTGAATAAGTTAAAACATATTAAAATAATCGTAAAATATGAGTGAAACTAGCGACGAGAACAGTATTTTAACACCGGAAGAGTTAAAACAACAAGTTATTAATGCAGAATTAAGTTTCCTACCTGAGAAGTCTCGCGAGAAATATCTGAAAGCATACCATGTCTTCAATGAATGGAGACTTACAAAGGGCGCAAGCAGTTTTTCGGAATTATTTTTTAGATTTTATAGAATAGGTATCTACCTACAATGTTAATTATTTTGATTCACAGTAAATAGTTATTTTAATCTATTCCTGTTTATTATTTTATCTCCTAAAGTGTTCTCGCTGCTGAAGTGAAAAGTTATGTGTGTTACACGAGAGCAAAATTTTTTTGCATCTCGTGCCTTTGAATCCCTCGCCACACTCAGGATTCAACTTTAGAATCACTCGCTACGCTCGTGATTCAATCGTTGAATCCTTCGCTTGCTCGGGATTCAAAATCAGCACTCGCAGCAAAAAACTACTTTGCTCTCTTGTTGCACAAATAACTATTATAATTGATTGATGCAGTGGTTCTTTTATAAAACTCGATTTTCCAAAGCACTTTTCGAATTTTTTTACGCGCCTATCAGTTCGGAACGGTGTTTCTGTGCCTGAGAACTAGACGTTGTGCGTGTAGACTAGCGTCTAACTGCTCATCGCTGATACTAGCTCTGTCAGACACGAACCCAGTTGAGACAGCGTGCTTTTTGGCCATGACCACCAGTGAGTTCGAGCTCACGACTAGTTTACTCTTAATGTTTACAACGAAAGTTTTAGCCAGTAAATGAATCTCTCTGTTTCATTGTAACTGGGGGCCAGTCTCTCATACTAATGTAAGGATACCATTCATTTAGGATACCGTGTCGGGATTGTGACCAGGTTCTGCCGAACAAAACAGCTTTATACAAACACCGTAAAAAAGAACACAGCGATGGAACTGCACGGGCTTATTCTAAACCAGGTAAGAATATTTTACAAAATCATGAGGTGGGAGTGGGCCGGACATCGGTCCACGGTCTCATGCAGCCGGAGAGACAGGCAAAGACCACTCACTTGATGTCTGAGCGAGGACATCGCCGTCGAGGTAAGCCACGGCGAAGGTGACGGTCTGATAAGGTTTGCAGGGCCAACATGGCCAGAGATCGCACAAAACAGGGAGGAAGTTTGGAAGGAAAAAGGGGGGTTTTTCCTCCCGGGTGGTCCCGGCTGTCATTCGTGGATCTTTGACAGTCGTTACGGGTCGTCAGAAGCTCGAAAGTCTGACAACCAGTCTTACCAAAGGGTCTCGTATTATACAACCTACGTATTATATAACCTTAGTACCTACCTACGTATTATATAACCTTAGTCCTAAGATAACTAATTTGTTACTAACAAAATATGGACATTACCTAGTCTGAATTAAACAAATTTTATTTTATTTATACAGTATGTGGATTTTGGAGGTCAGATAGGCAGTCGCTCCATGTAAAATATTGGTATTCAGCTGCATCCGGTTAGACTGGAAACCGACTCCAACATAGTTGGGAAAAGGCTGGGCAGATGATGACTCACCTCTATAAAGGTCATGTTGTATGTCGGTAAATTATTTATTAAGTCCTTATTCCACATGCTTGGAAAGCGAGAGATCATCTTTCTAATCAATTTATGTCTGGCTGGTTTCTATACACAATGGGACTGTGTTTTTAGGGTTCCGTACCCAAAGGGTAAAAACGGGACCCTATTACTAATACTCCACTGTCCGTCTGTCTGTCACCAGGCTGTATCTCATGAACCGTGATAGCTAAACAGTTGAAATTTTCACAGATGATGCATTTCTGTTGCCGCTATAGCAACAAGTAATAAATATAAAATAAAGTTAAAATTTAAAGGGGTATAAAAGAATCGTTTTTTTCAGCGTTTTATGCCTTGTGGTACGGAACCCTTCGTGTGTGAGTCCGACTCACACTTGGCCAGTTTTTTTTATTTGATTTTGTCTGTCTAAAACAGGAATGTATGCGAGTACAGAGTCGGAATCTACAGGCGGAGCGTGTTCCCATTGTCATGCCACATTCACGCACGCGATTGATCTACACAAACACGTCAAGTAAGTGACCGTATGAAGGTATAGGTTCCGTATTTTGCTACTGTACTGAGAGAGAAAAAGATTGCTAGCCTAGGACACATTTTGTATGAACATGATCACACATAGCCAAGCTCAAACTGTTTACTAACTACAATAAAAAATTTAATCTTCATTCATGTTTCCGAATTAACACAAAGAGGATTAAAGTTTTTTACATGAATCCTGGCATACTTACCTGTCCACCATTTTATTTTTTTTAAAGTGCGTCCTCGCATTTGATTAGTTTAAACTTGTTATTGATAATTCCATCATACATTTCCATAGTAAAAGACGGTTAAGTGCCAAAGGAGTTACAAAGTTTGCTTTGAAAAAAAAACTGATGGTGCATTTACGAGGTGTGCTTGACATCCATTTTTAAACTTAACCAAAGCACAAAAAGTAACGATGCTTACAATGAAAAAATCTAAATTTTTTACGCAGCATATTGCAATGAAAACGTCAATTTCGAACTTTGGTGGCGTTACGAGGTTTGCATATTAAGGTGACGAATTCAGCTTGAAGGAGCCCTTCTCTACGCGCGGAAATTATCAATGAATTCGTAGCGACGTTCAATTCTTTAATTGAAACCATCGGCCGGCTTCATTCAAAGGATTGAATGTAAAAAAAATAACATTTTTTGTGAAAAAAAAAAAGAAATTTCTATGCCATAAGCTTTTACTCCGTTCACCTTTTATACTTTGCTTTTGTCCACAGAGTAAAAAAATTTAGTCGGTATATTATTAGATCTCACCATCGCGCGTTCGTATTTCCGAAAGTAGACGATGATTCCCGAAGCTACTTTTCTTGGGATATCTGTAAGTTTCCGAAGTATGGTCAGACGTTCACGATCACTAAGGCCGAATAGTTATGATCCTGAAGAGCTTAAGTTATATTTTCAAATACTAAATCACACTTTTCCAAGTCCACTCAATCTGTGTGGTTCTTTCCTCAAAAGACCATCTCAAAAGATCTATGTAATCTGTGTATGTATAAAGCCTCTCAACAGATCATCTAGTTTAAAAAAATATGATTGACGTGTAAAAGTGTTTGTGCAAACCTACTTACAAAAATAAAATCATTTATAATTTACCATTCTAGACAACAATCTACATAGTTTTCACATGATCTGACCAAGATTATGTCTGGACTTTTAAAGAGAGTGTGACCTCTGAGTTTGTTTCGGCCTTTCTTCTCAGAGTAGTCAGATAGGAAACGCCGACCACATCTAGTTTTTAAAAATATGATTGATGTGTAAGTGTTTGTATAAACCTACTTAAAGATATAGAAAACCATTTATCATTATCATTTATCCCCATCCTAGAGAAATCCACGGCAAAGATGATGAGTCTTGCCTATCCTGCAACAAGACATTGACCACAGAGGGGACATGTCCACGCCGTCCGCACGCGTGTCCCGTCTGTGGACACGCCTTTCGGACGCTCTCTATGCGGAATGAACATCTGAGGGTACACACAGGGGAGAGACCATTTCCTTGTGACGTCTGCGGAGTTGCGTTTAGGAGGTGAGTGTGAGTAGGTATTTTTAGAAAAGAAACAACATTTAATTCGTTATGGTAGCTACAGAAAAATTAAAGGGTTTTTAACCGACTTCTAAAAAGGAGGAGGTTCTCAATTCGGATGTTTATATTTTTTTAATGTATTTTCGGGCATAACTCCATTGTAAATAGACGAATTTGCAAAAAATTTTTTGTTTTTTTTTGTTCGAAAGAGCTTTATTCTGAAATGGTCCCATTTAAATTTAGTAAAGATCTGATGATGAGTTTCGGAGACAGACTAAGTACGGAACTCTTCAATAAATGCCAGCAAATCAATTGCGATTGCTGCTATAGCATATGTATGGATTGTTTACGCAATCACACAACATAACATCACGCCTGTACCCTTTAAAGGGTGAGGCAGATGTGTTCAATAGCTTTCTGTCACTGATATTCACATAGCATGTAGTGATATATGAATTTGTTTTGGGGTAAGTAGGTACAACTATAACGTGAAAAATAAAAACTATTCTACAAAAAAAAAACAACTGACTTCCAAAATAACATTAAAATATCATAAATAATTTTAATTTAAAAAGTTGGTGTCAAAAAACGAAAATACAGAACCAACGACACCGACTTCCGAAATTAAAGTTATTTTTCACTTTTTAGTGCTTTATTTTTTTAAGTCGGTTGTTTTTTTTTGTAAAAATGTTTTCGTGAGTAATTTCCTCATCATCACAGGTCCACAGCTATGCGGAACCACCGCCTGATCCACACCGGAGTGCGCGCGTGGGCGTGCGGCCGCTGTCCCAAGCGCTTCCGCATCCGCTCCGACCTGCGCACGCACCTGCGGCTCAAACATCCTGCCACTATTATAGTTGTAGAGGTGACCGACTGTTTCTTTTTAATATTTTTTGTCCTTTTCTTTTTTTTTCTTGCTTGTTTTATTCGACACTAAAAATTGATATCGACGGTGAAGTGCCCAATACCTCTTAACTGACATTTTTCGAGAAATTCACTTTTTAATCGTTTTGACCACTTTTTTTCGTGTTATTCGCATGTTTTAGTGAAATCTCCTAAGTGTATTTTTAGTTGCAACTGCATTAAATTAAAATGTGGAAGTACCTCCCAATTAAACCAAGGCGAAGTGTCTATTTTTGAACGTTTTTTTTTTTCAGTTTGTGTATAACCGACTGTCAGTTAGGAGTTTTTTTTTTTTTTTTTAAAACGTTACCCCACACTAGGAATTTCTCCTGTATTGTGGGTGCGTTTACAAACATTTAAACTCACATACACAAACAGCCAGACCCGGAACAACTACTTGTAGGCAATACAAATATTTGTTATCCGTGCGGGAATCGAACCCGCGACACGCAGCGCAGCAGTCAATCGCTTAACAACTGCGCCAACCGTGCCGTCAATGTTTATATTGGCACTTCGACGTCGATATGGAATAAATTTTCAAAATTAAATTTTTATCAATCGAACGTGTACGGGCACTCAGCGTGTTGAATTTTTAGTTTACTAACTTATTAAGCTTTCGTGAGTGATCCGGCAGAGAACCAAAGTTGTCGACATAGCTCACAGAATAAGCAAGTTGAAGTGGCAATGGACTGGCCATATTAGCCGCAGAACCGACGACCGTTGGGGTAGACGTGTTTTTGAGTGGAGACCGCAAATCGGCAAACGTAAGGTGGGACGCCCTCAGGCTAGGTGGGGCGACGATCTTCGCAGGATGGCTGGTAGCAGCTAGATGAGAGCCCCTCCTAGACGTCGCGGGGTGTGCCACCCCGGTGTTCCATCTCACACCTACGCCGGGGGTCACGGGAACGTACAGTGCGTGCCACGTAAGAAGAGACTTGACACACCACGTGGTTTGACATGCGCAATACACGATTTTAGGTATCTTTAGCGGTATGAGGTCTGAGTGCGGGACGGGACCGGACGTCATAGGGGCGGCGGAAAGAGGCGGGGGAGGCGGGGTCAAGTCTCTTCTTACGTGGCACGCACTGTACGTTCCCGCGACCCCCGGCGTAGGTGTGAGATGGAACACCGGGGTGGCTTTTAGTCAGTAAGAGTCTGACAGACCCCGCCGCCCGCCCCAGGGCGGCGGACATCCATGAGGATTTTCCACCCGGGAAACGGGGAAAAAAAGGTAGCACGCCCTCAGGCTAGGTGGAGCGACGATCTTCGCAGGATGGCTGGTAGTAGCTGGATGAGAGTTGCCGAGAATCGAGTTGAATGGCGTGCAATAGGAGAGACCTATGGCCAGCAGTGGACTGCTATAACCTGATGATGATGAACTTATTAAGCTTTAGCTTCTGCCCGTGGCTTCGTCCGTGTAAGATTTCTTGTTCCCCGAGCTACCCCGTCGTATTACATCACCTGCCCGCGTTATCGCTTCGTCTTCGCTCAGCGTTCTTTCTGACTTTTTTTTCTTTTTGCTCTGCTCCTAAGGGTCGCAGCGTGATGTTAAATAGCCTATAGCCTTCTTCAAGAATTGGGCTATCAAATGCAAAAAGATTTTGCATCCGGTTAGACTGGAAGCCGACCCCAACATAGTTGGGAAAAGACTAGGCAGATGATGATGAAGTATTATAATTTTCAGATGGAAGGCCTGAACCCGTCGTCTGAAGAAGTTCTGAAGGCGCTCGCTGCACAGAACGTTCCACACGACAAGCTTATAGATATCACTAAGATGTCCTTCAAAAAGGTTTGTTATTTAAAAAGTGCGGACTTTGACATCTCCTTTATGAGTACACTAGCAACCCGACCCGCTTCGCACGGTTTTACAACTTAACGAATTTCAAACATAAAAAATTTGTCTTTGCTATATCTATGTTTAATATTAATGTTTTATACCACTTCCAAAATAAATTCTCCAAAGGAAGGTGAAAATCGCATCAGAAAGCCAGCCCATACAGGCAGGTATGTGGCGGTATCTACAACGCCACATGCGACCTACTTGTCATACTGACGTCACGCAAAATCCTGCATCTCGCAAGCAGAGTTTACCGCGCAACTAGCATATTATGTACAACGTCCCGGCTTCTAGCATCGAGTAGTTGCCCGCCAGACTCGACCCTCGTCTGGTCAGAGGATCCTCCCTTTTCTATGGAGGATGAGTGGAGTGACCTTTACACCCTGTTCCTCACATCTCTACTACACCTCTATAGATATGACTTATCTTGTCAGCATATTTTTGAGCAATTGTGCAAAAATAACTGAAATCTCTTAGTAGCACTTTTACTAAACGTTGTTTGTTCCTGTATAATAATTCTATAAGAAAGAAAAAAGAATACGTTTATTTGCGGCAATCATAACGCATAAAAATATATAATATATATATTATATACAATATCTATCCTGCTAATATTATAAATGTGAAATGTATGTTATGTATGTGTAATGTGTATGTTAGGGCCGAAGCCTGCCGGGTCAGCGGGATTGTCCGGTTTAGTCAGTAAGAGTCTGATACTCCCTTCCGCTCCTCCCAGAGCAGGAGTGGTCATTTGATGATTTCCCATCCTGAAAAAAAAAATATGTTTGGTAACAAACATGTTTGAGTAACAAACATGTTACTCAATCAGGCAAAAACGGTAGTTTATAACCTGGATTAACACATAGGATATTTTTTATCCCGGTAGTCCGTCTTCCACGCGGGCGAAGCCACTGGCAATAGCTAGTACTTAATAAAAGTTTATTTTTAAATAAATTATTATGTATGTGTTTATTGCAGGGCTCCACGAGCGTGATACCTTCATGCGCACGCGCACTATCAGCTCTCAACAACGTGCCGCGCACACACGTCGCGTGCATCAAACCTACGCCCGCACGTATGTGTATGTAAACCATTTCTGATATTTCTTTTAAGATATCTCAGAGTTGGTCGCATTGTAAATGTCGTTCATACATAATTAGCCTATAAAGTTCCCCATACTGGGCCGTCATCCACCACGCGGGCTCAGTGCGGATTGGTACAGAAGCCAGCACATCAAGCTACTACAATCTGTCAAATTTCTTTAACCTTTTGACCGCCAACAGTCAAAAAAATGAAAAACGTGCCGTCGGCGTCAAAGATTGTCATGTTATCGAACCGTGGCGTGCTGGGCACATTTTGGTTTGTCATCATACATGACTGTGGCGGTCGAAAGGTTAATAGATTTTCAAGTTTCTCACTCAAGCATAAGGTTCAAAGTTGATTGGGAAAATTTTTACAGTTTCGGGTAGCTTGGTGTGCTGGCGTCTGTACATATCACATGTCTTCGAATTTTTGGTTCTAGCACATGCCGGTTTCCTCACGGTGATTTCCTTCACCGTTTTGAGAACAGTGGTGATCGAAAAAAAAATCTTCTGTTCCCTAGAGGTCATTGTACTCATCATTATTGATGAGTACAATGACCTCTTAAGAGGTCGTTGGTGTTTATCCAATAATCCTGTATATAAAATTCAAAGTCCTGACTGACTGATATATCAACGCAAAGCCTAAACCGCTGGTCCTAGAGACATGAAATTTGTAGGGTGTGTTCTTTGTAAAAAGTAGGTATCCACTAAGAAAGGGTTTTTCGAAATTCCACCCCTAAGAGGGTGAAATTTCACGCGGGCAGAAGCTAATATAGCATAAAACTATTGTTATTTTAACCCAGTGCCTTTGAATGGGGCAGTCCGGTCTGCCAGCAATCACCTTCCAGGATACTGTTACGAGTATTACGCAAGCGTTGCAGTAAGGAAGCCCCTTTCTTACGCACGATAGCGTGAAAATTGAACAGGTCTATTAAAACACTTGCAAATCAGCGAGTTTGTCTATCATATTTCTCAGTTTTACCCTGCGTTCCGAGTTGGGAAATAATCGAACCCGTACCGAATTAGCGTGAGCGCGATAACGATGTCCCGTGAATCGTCATAGATGACGTCATGACATGCGCCATCTTGCGATAACGCCGACCATGCCTTAGAATAATATCACCGTGAGCGCTGTCAAAAATGACCGTGTGTGTGGATGTGTCTGGATGTGTCAGTGTGTGTTTTGTTTTGAGTTGCATCCTATCTTTAAATTAAACTAACGTGGCACTTTCGAAATTGTGCTTCTGGCTGACAGTCGCCACCTAACCAAAGAAGAAGAACTGAAGAAGAAATGTGGTGTCTATACAAATAAATACTGTAATAATATCGTTTTTACATTGAGTAAGCACTGTGAGCGCGTTCACGAGTGTTCCGAATTGTTGACGGCTCTCAACTATCATAATTGTAATATCTAAATCGGAACGCATGTCAGCGCTGTGAGCGATTATAGCTAATTCGGAAAGCGGCCTTAGTGTGTACGGTTAACTTACAAGGTGTTTTTAAAATTGCAGTGGAAGATTTTCAACCGGCCCGTCGAGGTCGCGGCATCGCTAAAAACCCGCGGCGACCCAAGATATTACAGCGAGGGGAGACGGAGTCACACGACAGCTCTGCCTACCCCATTGTTGGTGGCGAGGTGAATATGTTATGTATTTACTTACATTATACCTCTTCACGCTTATTAAACCGCTGAATCGATTTAGATGAAATTTGGTATAGAGATAGTTTGAGTCCCGGGAAAGGACATAGGATAGTTTTTATCCCGATATTCCCACGGGATCGACACTTATGCGTGTGAAACCGCGGGGCGCTGGTAGTTATTTTAATATAAAAGAAAAAAAAAGAATATAAGTACTTACGATTATAAAAAAAAAAAAATATACTTACGTTTATAAAAAAAAGTATATACATACTTACGTTTATAAAAAAAAAGAATATACTTACGCTTATAAAAAAAAAAGAATATACTTACGTTTATTTGCGGTAAACATGACGCAGAGAAAAAACAAACACAAAACATGCACACAAGTTTGGGGAAAATATGCCTCACATCCACGCAAAACGAGCATCGCTCAGCATAATGCTACGGCTCTATGCGAGACAGCTCCAGCGCTGGTTTTCAGCGACAGCCAGCGTTGACGTGATGATGATTAAACGACAAACGTGATGAATAAGACGTGGAAAAGTGATTCTGTTTCATTTCATTTCTTTCATTTCATTTATTCATTTTGTGAACATAGGGTACAATTATGCAGATGTTATACAAAAAAAAAAAATGTTGGTCCATGCTATGTCCCGCCAAAAGGCATACAAAATATCAAATAACAAAATTTAATAAACAATAAGTAAGTAGATGTCACAATTTCATGCAATAGTTAATGTAAATGTCAATAAAAACGGCACATAAACAAATAGGTAATTAGTCACAATTTCGTATACAATAATAAATTCAATAGAAATGTCAATACATATTATCATTATCTTACTGCGAGAGCAACATTTTAATTATAGAGAGATATACCTACAGTTACACAACTATTATTTTAATTTGTCATTAATATATTCATTAACAGAATAATACGCCTTGTCATTCAATAATTTAAAAAGCTTACGTTTAAACTCATTCATATTGTTACTTGATACAATTTGATCAGGTAATTTGTTATAAAGTTTTGGAGCCATTGCAAATATACTATTATAAAGAAACTTGGTTTTAGTGCATAAAGGGTGCAACTTTTTTGAGCGCCGTTGACTTTTGACAAATTCATATAAAGACATGTTGTTTTTTACAAAGATACAGGTTTCATAGACATAAAGTGATGGTACAGTCAATATTTTTAAATTTTGGAAATGTGGCTTGCATGAATCCGTTCGTTTTATTTTACATATAGCTCGAATACACTTTTTCTGTGCTATCAATACCTCCTCTACCCTAGTCGCATTGCCCCAGAATATAAGGCCATACCGCAAAGCAGAGGCGACATAACCGTGATAAGCTGCTAGGAGCGCTGTCCTATTCACAATTTTGCCTAGCATATAAAGAGCATAGGAGAACTTACTGAGCTTCCCACATACATCATCAATTTGAGTTCTCCATGACATATCGTTATCAATATGCAGTCCTAGAAATTTTGTGACATTAGTTTCCAGTATTTGGTCACCTTTGTAGTTTACTTGCAATTGTGACAAAGTTTTTTGTCTAATTTTAAAATTCATAATTTTAGTTTTAGTTAGGTTAATTTTAAGGTTATTAGCATTTAACCAGTCAACAATCTTAACAAGACTAGTGTTAATGTCATCTTCTATTTCTTTATTACTACCAGTACTATATATAACCGTGCTGTCGTCGGCAAATAAGGACATTTGGTGCTTGATTACTTGGGGAAAGTCGTTAATATAGCAGATAAACAGCAAGGGACCCATCACAGAACCCTGCGGAACACCGTAGCAAAGAACTTTAGAGCTAGACGAGTATACTACTTCAGTTTTGGATTTAATATCCACTTGACTAATCTGAGTAATTTGTTTTCTACCTTCCAAATAAGATTGTATCAGATTAAGCACGTTACCTCTGATGCCGTAACTGTTTAGCTTAGTTAATAGTACTTTATGGTCCACATAGTCAAATGCCCTGGTCATATCCATATACATTGCCATTACTGGTTTCCTATTGTCCATGTTGTAATGTATTTTTTCAAGAAAATTATATATGGCCATATTAATAGTTTTTGACTTCCTAAAACCCATTTGTTCCTTGCAAAAAATATTATATTTTTCAAAGTAATTATAAATTCCATTATAAATAACTTTCTCGAAGATCTTTGAGAAAATCGGTATCAGAGCTACAGGTCTATAATTAGATAAATTTGTTTTGTCATCTTTTTTATGTAATGGCTTGATAATAGATACCTTCAATTTTTGCGGAAATATACCATTTTGAATACATATATTTATAATGTCACTTAATATAGGAGCTATAAGAGGAGCCACTGCTTTAATTACTCTTGTATCAATATCATCATATCCTGTACTATTGGTGTTTTTAAGGTTGTTAATTATAGTTATAATGTCCTTTGGTATGGTTGGTTCCATAAACATAGATTTATGCGATCCTAATGTAATATTATTATTCGTCCGAAAATTACTATCATTCGGTATAATTGAGTCCACAAAATAACTATTAAATTGCTCTGCTATCATTTTAGGATCTGTTATACATTTGTCATTCACATTAATTACACTGATATTAGCTTTAGGAATGTTTGGTTTCATACTATTTATTACCTTCCAAGTTGCCTTAGACTTATTTGTACTTGTTTCAATAAAATAGCTATTTTGAGCTCGCTGTGTTAGTTTGACCACTTTTTGATATCTCTTTGAGAATATTTTAAACGCAATTTTCGAATCACTGTTTCGTGTTAGTCTATATTGCCATAGTAAAGTTCGTCTCTTCTTACTACAGCGTTTTATCCCCCGAGTGATCCACTTCGGCCTAATAGCTGTAGATATTTTACGTTTGATAATTGGGAAACAGAGATCGTAGAATAATTTAAACAAGTCATAAAATGAATTAAAACTATAATTTGCATTATCCGTCTCGTAAACTTCAGAGAAACTAAGACTGGCAATACATTTCCTAAAAAGTCGAATGTTTTCCTTGCTGTAATCGCGTTTATTAACATAGTAGTGTTTTAAAATACATGTTCGCTGTACCGGAAACTTCATAATTTGTGCCGTATGGTCAGATACACCTAGCTCTAATATCTCACTCTTGCAGCCTCGTATATTGTGTAGAAAATTGTCTAGACAAGTACCGCTACTAGGTCGCGTAGGTTTTTTTATTTCTATAATGAGATTAAACTCCTTTAAAAGATTTTCAAATAAGGTAGAATTTTTAGTTTTCTGAAGAACGTCAATGTTAAAATCACCGCAAATAATAATTTTTTTATTATTTTTGTAGCATAAGTTTCGTAATAAGTAGGTTATTTTATTAAAGAATATATTCATGTAACTTTGATTGGGAACTCTATAAATACACAATATTGTAATTTTGTGGTCAGTCAATTCCACTGCGCAGCATTCAAATACGTTAGGAATGTTAACACTTTTTACTAGATCTATTTCATGGAAACGAATGTGATTGTTAATTAGTATACAAGAGCCACCATTTCGCTTTTGTCTTGTGAAGCAAGTAGCCAAAGTATAGTTAGGGATGTTCAAAATATCCACGTCACTCTGCTTCATATTATGTTCTGTAAAACAGAGAACATCTACACACTTCCCACTGTTTGCGAAAGTATCCAAATGTTCCGTTATTATATCACTCTTTGCTAATAGACCATTTATGTTTTGATGTAATATGCATAAGTTGTTATAGACGAAAAAAATTTTGATCAATAACATCAGTAGTACATGAACAGTAAGAATTAGGCGAATCACAAATTAAAGGATCTTTCAATGATGAGGTTTTGTTCAGACATTTCACAATATTTGCGTTACAGTTAGTATAAACATAGCTTTTTATATGAGTGAAAATATTTGTGATTCCTTGGTTACTGATTCGACCATTACGTCTTTGAAACATGGTATAGTCACATGATAAGTTTAAGTTTGAGTCAAATAAAATGGCATAATTATAATTTTGTATGTCTTGGTAGAGAAGGTTATTAAATATTTCAATTCTAAAATTATACATTGTCGCATAATAATCATATTTATATGTAGGTAAGCATAATATTACATTTGTATGTTTTATAGCTGATAATGTTTCGCGTATAGTCGTTATTATGTCATGGTAATTATTTGTTTGTCGGAAGTCATCTTCTCCGATAAATATTATACAACTATCCATTTTCGTGTAATCAGTTAGTTTCGCTTGAATGTTACTTATTAGATTTTTTATTCCACGATTTGGCAAAAGGTAGTGGCATATTTGGTGACACGGAAAAGTGTCTTCCGCTATAGGTAATATTTTATTAATTTGGTTGCTACTTATAATACACAGTTTGCTGTTCTCTACTTGAGCCGTCTTGTTTGTCCTCTTTGTACCCGTTTGAATCAATTTGCCCTGAAGAGTAACTTGTGTGGAGGTTATTAATTCCGGAGTCCCATATTTTGAGGAATACTGTTATCAATTATCATATTTAGAGAATAAATTAACTACAATATTTGGTAACCAATAAAAAAAACCGCCTGTGTTCATCTAAAATGTATGCAGAATTGCATAAATAATGCACCAAAAATGTAAACATGCAAAAAGCCAACGTCACGCGGTGTTCCCAGGCGGTCACCCATCCAAGTACTGACCGCGCCCGATGTTGCTTAACTTCGGTGATCGGACGAGAACCGGTGTATTCAACGTAGTATGGACGTTGGCGATAGCAATCATGAAATTATCAATCTGTATCTATGCACTAGGATATTGATAAAGACCAAAGAACTAAACAAACTCTTCAGCTATTTAATATCAGTATAGATTTATACAAAATATTCTAAAACATTTTAAAAAAGTAACATTAAGTATTAGACGATGTTAATATGAAATATACTCCGCCTTATCCCAAAACATTTAATAAAAATTGTGAAATGTTTATTTACAAAACACCTCTGCCTACCTTCGGAAAAATCAGACTTGTTGTTAATTTTGTGGTTGAAAAATGTAAATATGACGTCACTCGTTATTGGTGGATACAGATTGATAATTTCACAGTTTCTTTCGCCAACGTCCATACTACGTTGAATACACCGGTTCTCGTCCGATCACCGAAGTTAAGCAACATCGGGCGCGGTCAGTACTTGGATGGGTGACCGCCTGGGAACACCGCGTGACGTTGGCTTTTTGCATATTTACGTAATTTTTTAACCGACTTCAAAAAAGGAGAAGGTTATCAATTCATCGCGTATAAACTCAAACTCAAAGCATTTATTTCAATTAAATCTTGTACAGGCACTTTTGAATTGTCAAAATTAAAATAGTCCGTCAGTTAGTCAGAAAGTTGAAGCTAGTCGCCCATTCCAAAACGTAGATCTCTATGGAGAAGAACGGGCAAGAAACTCCATGGACACTCTTTTCAATCAAGATATTACAAATCGTGGGTACATTATTATTGTTGCTTCTATATATTTTTTTTATGTATGTACACCGATTACTCCGTCAATTGTGGACAGATTTTGAAAATTATTTTTTCGTTAGAAAGGGTTATACTTTCGAGGTGGTCCCATTGTCATCAAGTTGGAATCTGATGAGAGGATCCCATGGAAATCGAGGGAAACCCTCAAATTTTATAGGCAAAGCTATAGCGATTTGGGTATTTTTTTAAATAACTTTAGCATTTGCTCTCGGAAATCATCATTTGGTAAAGTGGAGCTGATGGTGATGAAAACCACAGATGGCCATCAGAACTATTCAATGATAAACATTTCACGGGTTGAGATTCGATTACTTTAATATGATTGCTAAGCAATTTATGCTCGTCACAATGCAAATGGTGAAATGGAGCTGATGGTGAAATACCAGAAGAACTCTAGAATTAACACTGACACTGATGCGGGTGAAACCGCGGGGCACAACTAGTGCCTCTATAAAACAAAAAAAAAACACAAACTTCAGCTTTATCAAGCGCTAAGGTAGCCCGCGAAATTCAAATTTTCTTACGTTTTTTTCAATTTGCTGGTCAGTATTAAGTTGTACGTCGATCAAAATATGATTCGCTGTCGTAACAAATATGTATTTACAGAATTATAATCATTAAAGTCATCAACACAACTCTCTAAGACCACGTAACTTCAAAGAATGATGATTTCATGAAACAGTTCTTCTTTGGACTTACGTGGTCTTAAAGAGTTGTGTTGATGACTTTAATGATTATAATTCTGTAAATACATATTTGTTACGGCCGCGAATCATATATTAATCAACGTACAACTTAATACTGACCAGCAAATTACAAAAAACCTAAAAAAAAAATCAATTTCGCGGGCTACCCTGGCGCTTTCGCCTTAACATACTTACTTATAAATATCGATGTGTTGTCAAGTTGTAAAACCATACGAAGCAGGGTCGGGTAGCTAAGTATTTACAAACTAATTAATAATCAATATTATTCCCTGTTAATTTCCTTCTTTTTTCTTTTGTTCTCAGGAGCTGTCAGATTTGAACGTGCAACTCCTGCTGCGGGATGGCGTGCTAGTCAACGGGAACCAAATGGTTCAGTTACAGTTAGATGATCCTATTCTGATGGAGTAGCCATCGGTTAGAGGTACCGATCATGGTAATTTTAGAGAAGGTTTTTATATTGCATGAAATATTATATGTCATTGATTTATACATAACTAGCTTACGGCAAAGGCTATAGTGCCAAAAACTTATCTCTGACCAGCGGTGCGATTCTGTAAAAATCTCACCGTGAAAACTTAAGTGAAGTGAGCGTGGAGTGAGCTGTCAATAGTGTCAATTCCTAGCAAAAACAAACTCACTTCACCTAAGTTTTCACGGTGAGATTTTAACAGAATCGACCGGCTGGTGGCAGAAATTGTAGAAATGGTGGAACCACAAATCGTCGCCTTAGAGTGAAAACCTCGGGAATGCAATTCCTCGTAAGTAGCATTTTATGCATTACGGACAATCTTATAGTATCGAACAGTTCTGGATAAAAAAGCGGGTTAAATTTCCATATTAATTAATAAGAATACGTTACAGAACCACTTTTTATGTTTCTTAATCGACTTCAAAAAAGGAGGTTCTGTATTCTTATTAATTTTATTTAATCCGCTTTTATACCCAGAGCTGTTTGATACTATAAGATAGTCCGTAATACATGAAATGCTACTACTTATGAGGAATTGCATTCCCGAGGTTTTCACTCTAAGGCGACGAAATGTAGATAGACCTAGATAATGCAAGTATCACGAACTGTATGAAAACCTAGCGTGCCATTTTTTGACTACCTACTATGACGTCACAAGCTCGCGCTCTCGCTCACGCTCACCCAGCTAGCAGTACACAGGACCGAGCGCGAAAGTGGCGGCTTACGATTTTTGAACGTAAGCTGGTGCGATTTTTGGCACGCGAAGTAGTTGCTTTTGCGTTGTCTATGTGTATCTATATCTGTGGATGGAACTATTGAAATCGCCATTCGGTTTTCCGAGTCGAAAATGACACATTTTCGGTTTTCTGATTTGCGTAGACCCCGAAAAGAAAGAAAGAAAATACATTTATTTAGCACAGACTAAGAGACACACAATACACCAGATAGTTAGATTATAGTCGTACATCAGATAAAAACTAAGACAAAAATAAAAAGTGCAAATTCCGATGTAAGTAATTAGCAGGAAAGTGTGCCTCACGGCTGCGCCAAAAAGGCCCAGTTCAGCAAAAATGCCAGACAACTGGTGTCTGACGCTGGTTTTCAACTGGACCTGGTGTGTGAGGTGACGGATGTAAATCAGTTTTATACTGCATCGTGATGTGTGTAATGCATACCCGACAGCATTTAACGATCGTCTATTTGGTTTAAACTGTCAACATTTTTGGATTTGTGAACAGCGTTGAGGTCTCCTTCAATATTATTGATGTTCAATTCGCAGGGAATTGTATCGAATGGTTGTGAATAGCTATACCAGAGGCCCCAGCACGAACGCGCCACGTAAACCTAATGTACAGTGCGTGCCACGTAAGAAGAGACTTGACACACCACGTGGTCTGACATGCGCAGAACACGATTTTAGGTATCTTTAGCGGTATGAGGTCTGAGTGCGGGACGGGACCGGACGTCATAGGGGCGGCGGAAAGAGCGGGGGAGGCGGGGTCAAGTCTCATCTTACGTGGCACGCATTGTAAATTCGACGGTTAAAAAAAATATATTTATTAAAACCACAGACTTGAATATTTATTTCACGTTTTGGACGTTCCAAAAATATTATCGGTTCTGTTATCAAAATTTATAATTTTACAAAATAAATGATGTGTATGATTGTATTCAATTTGGCTTCTCCCAAATGTAATTATTTTTAAGTGCAATTCCTTAGCTGTTAATTTTCATATTTTATTTTCTAATAAATGTTTTGACTGTAACACGCTTTTTTATTTTGCTTCCCTTTGTTACTCGTTGGTTGGCATAAAGTTTGGACACCTCACACGTACCACATTCACACACAGCACATCACATAGATGGGCGCAAAATTATGAAAATACTCGTACGCGATTTCTTCACGGAGTTCTGAGGTAAAAAACAATAAAAATAAAAACGAACGACCACCAAGGGTTCCGTAAAAATTTGTAGGTAGTTATGTAACTACAAATTTACGGGTTTCGGATATTTTCCTTTACTTGTGCTACATGACATTGCTTCTTGCCAAATTTCATGATTCTAGGTCAACGGGAAGTACCCTATAAATTTCGATTCCCTTAAGAGTGTCGAAATATACGTTTTTTGCAGCATAAACGGCCGTATCTTTTTTTTTTACGTTAACTTAGAAGTTTGATTTTTTCACAGCTTCAAGGGGCTATAGACCTGAGTATATTGTTTTAAATCCAACTCGATACCTCCACGCGTTCCCGAGATAAAGGGTCTTGATAGACAGAAGGACAACAAAGTGACCCTATAAGGGTTCCGTTTTTCCTTTTGAGATACGGAACCCTAAAAATTAACCGAATCGAGAACCTCCTCCTTTTTTGAAGTCGGTTAAAAAGAGATATAGACATCATGCCTAAGAGTGGAAGGGAAAAATAAATACGAGTAAAAGAAACCCTATTAACCTTATAACCGCCCGACTTCATATCAGTTGTCGTGCCCCCAGCGCCAGGCACAGTAAATCGAAAAGTAAATACCTGATACAACACAGCCTAGTTAAATAAAATAGCAGCCGGTCGATTCTGTAAAAATCTCACCGTGTAAACTTAGGTGAAGTGCGTTTGTTTTTACTAGGAATTGACAGTATTGACAGCTCACTCCACGCTCACTTCACCTAAGTTTTCACGGTGAGATTTTAGGTGCTATTCTGTAAAAATCTCACCGTGAAAACTGAGGTGAAGTGAGCGTGGAGTGAGCTGTCAATAGTGTCAATTCCTAGCAAAAACAAACTCACACTCACTTCACTTAAGTACTGTACCTAGTAATTGGGTGGTGGAGGTCAGATAGGCAGTCGCTCCTTGTAAAATACTGGTATTCCTATTCAGCTGCATCCGGTTAGACTGGAACCCGACCCCAATATAGTTGGGAACAGGCAGATGATGATCTTTGCAACACTCAATGTCAAAATATATTTTTTTATTTTTTTTTTAAAGCTCCGTAGCTGAAATGGAAATGACGGAACCCGTATACGATCACTTGATTGTCCGTCTGTCTGTCAAGACCCTTTTTTTCAGGAACGCGCCGAGGTACCTATCAAGTTGAAATTAAATTTAAATAAGTAAGTCTACAGTCGCTTTTTTTTCTGAAATGTGTTTGCTCTTTACTCTAGTCTAGGTCAGAGGTTTTTAGAATGGGATATCACCAAATGACCCCTCCCCCTCTGGGTGGAGCGGAAGGGAGTGTCAGACTCTTACTGACTAAAACCCACCCGTGTTCCTTCTTTAGCCCTTTATGTTCCGGGCCAGCGGTAACCCTTTCGGACAATCCCGCTGAGTCTACGGTCCCTTGGAGCTCTAAAAAAATCAAGCTGCTAGGTCAACGTAATAAAAAAATACGACCATTTATGTATGCGACATACATATTTCGATCCTTGCAAACAATTCAAAACCTTAATTCTGCCCCCGATAGTTAAAAAGACTTATCTAACAAAAACTAAAAACGGAGAAATAAATGTTTTAATGAATAAAACGGGAAATCGTTTGCTGTCTTCGAATAAATTAATATTTTACATACTTAAAGTCGAAAATAATACCCTCTAATAATAGGCTTTAACCTGGTTTAATAATAATATGAATTTATTAAATTATTATAATAAAAATAATGAAAAAACAGTTTCATCTTAGCATAAAAAATTAAGGAAAATATTACATACTTAATTGAATAGACGTAAACCGCTAGAAAACGCTTTTGGCTGTCCTACTTTTTTTCTAAGTATTTAGTTTATCTATCTAATAAATGATTTTAACATAAATGGGCGCATATAGGTATTTCCGCCTTTTTTCTTAAGAATTAGAAAGTGTGTAGATAGCCCTTGGCTTAGGTAAAATGTTTATAAAATTATTTTTTATTCAACGTAAGTATTAAGACGATTATGGCAAATGCGCCTATGCTAAAACAATTTTACGAAGTAAATAGGGCGCAAGTGGTCAGATGTGGTTTTTTTTTCTTAATGTGAAAACAGTTTTTTATAAAGTGACATTATCTACATATGCGACTTTTTAATTAAGTTTCACATAAATTCGTCTTTTCATCTTCAATCGGGTGTAAAAAAATGAACAGAAGCGCCCTATTTTGTTGTGCTAAAACCGCACTGGAGGAAGTTAGAAAAATATAAAAAATACAGGCAGATGCGCCTTTTTTTTCTGATTTCGGCAATATACATAACTCAAATCTGGAAAAAATGTTAGATGCATCTTTTTTCCTATCGGGGGCAGAATTCCCGTTGACCTAGAATCATGAAATTTGGCAAGAAGCACGTTAATTTGTAGTTTTATCACATAGGTACCTACTTAACGAAATACTATTTTTGTGATCACCATCTTACATTTGCATTTGGAGAATCATGTACATAACTCCAGCTTCCTCATATGTGATAGAACAATTCTACCTATGCCAATATTTAAGGCATAATAGCAGGCAATCACAGTTCCCAGTCTTATTTTAGCTGCCACAAAAACTTCGTTAATATGAGTCGTTTAGTGTGTTAGCTGGAGTGACGTCACCCCAGCTGCAATCATACCATGAGACGTCAGCTTAGACTGAAAATGTACCCGTAGCTTGATATGTGGTGTATAAACGTTATCGTGCACGGAGGCGGGTTTATGTTCCATATTCTACTACCCTGTGTTATTGTGATGCCCCATGACGCGGACGTGGACATCCACAACAAAATCGTCACGTTAGAAATTATAGAAGCCCACATTAGAATGCGTACGTTTATAAACACGGGACTGTCCCTCTGGTATATTTACTTCGTGGCGTTAATCTATTACGATTTTGGTGAACATCGATGATTTTATTGGTCGATACTTGATAGTAGTATTTTATTTGTCCTTCGGAACCTTTGACCTTTCAGAAGATAACCAATGTGGTCCATGTCCTTATTCATATACAGACCTACTCGTGTATAGGTACCAGTATTTTCACACATTTCATCATAGCCTCCGTGGCGCAATTGGTTAGCGCGTTCGGCTGTTAACCGAAAGGTTGGTGGTTCAAGCCCACCCGGGGGCGATTCTTTTTGTACTTTTTATGATTTGTTTGTCACTTTATTATCAGTGTGAGAAATATTGTGAGCATAAAAATAAACTAAAATGGCATTTTTTCTCCATTTTTATTGAAAATTGCAGCATTTATAATCCTTTGGAGGATAGTTTTTTTTTGTAATATAAGTAATGTATTTAGTTACTAATTATTAGATAAGTAGGTAGATTGGTGATCAGTTGATCACAGAGAATTTGATTGAGGATTTAGGTAAAATTAATTCAAAGAAGTTACTGATTTTAAAGTTACGTTAATATGGTTAATCAAGCGCGATTAGCATTAAATATCTGATAACAATGCGATATCAATGAAATGATATATGTTTTGATAAAAACTCATTTAGTTACAGTAATTTCTTTGTGGTGACATTTTAATAGGTGATTTTAAATGTGATTTTTTTATTACTAATTTTATGTATGTACCAGGTCAATGAATAAAAGTAGATTTTTTATCGATATTAAGTACAGATTTACAATTTAAATTACTTAATCGAAACTGAAAAAAGAAATTCACAAGGTAAGCTCTGAATCTTACAATCAATTGTTATAAATAACTTGTAACCGCCAAGTAACTTTCAAATTGTTATTCGATTTCTTGTCAAGATGTCATGTCACACTTATTTCACATGACTGAATTATATAAAAATAAATAGCCTCTAATAAAAGAAGTGGTACTTACTTAATCATCATTATTTTGGTTTTTTTAGGGTTCCGTACTACAAAAGAAAAAAACGGAACCCTTATAGGATCACTCGTGTCTGTCAGTCCGTCTGTCTGTCACAGCCAATTTTCTCCGAATCTAATGGATCAATTAAGTTTAAATTTGGTACACATATGAATCTCTGTGACCCAAACACAGACGTGTAACGTAAATAAATGAATTTTGAATATGGAGGTAATTTTTGGGGAGCAATTTATAGAAAATTGAAAAAAAAAGTTTCGCTTTTAAGGGCCTTAGTGTGAGTTTTTTCACTCATGTTCGATTTCGAGCGCCTTACAATTTTGTATGGGAAATTAGGTTTCTCCTAGTGACCACCAGGTGGCGCTATAACTATTTCCCATATAAAATTCTAACGCGCTTGCAAGAGAACGTGAGTGAAAAAACTCACACTTAAGCCTCTGTACCGTGTGACATATCAAACGAAAGGGCTTAATGTAGGGATCTTAATTATATTTTATTCATAATTTTAAAGTAAATTGTATTAAAGTTATTTAAGAAAATAGACGAAAATTGATCATTCCCCCCTATGTCAGAAACTACCTACGGTACTAAACCTAAAATATTGAAAAAAAAAAATAGACAAAAGTTCTATACCTATAGATTACAGGAAAACCTATAAGAAGTCTCTGTTCTTAAAACAACATGGTAAATCTCTCAATATTGTGCGTACAAACTTACATTTTCAGTTAGAATGTATGGGAGAATATGTTTTTAAACTACAATGTTAAGTTGTTCTTGAGATAAATTCATTCCAACTACGGAACCCTTCATTGTGCGTGGTCCGACACGCACTTGCCGGTTTTTTTTTCTTTAACCTATTTGGGCAAAGGCCTCCGCCATTATTCGTCCACTTTTCTTTGAGCTGTGCTTTCTCCGTTCAATCGGTTAGGAAAGAGTCCAAATCGTCACGCCAGCATTTTCAGTTTGCCTATGATATCCCAATTTATTTGGGATAGGCAACATACCTTTTTCTTCCATGTTTGACATGTTTCTCTATTACTTTATTTTATAAAATACCTACTTAATATCTATTGAAATACCAACCACTAATGTGGAGTCATTTTAATAGGTAACATTTGACAATTCATCAAATATTCAACAACGTAACCTTGTAACGGCGGGCATAAAATAACATATCTTTTCGTTTTGTTAGAACTGCACAATTGCTTACCTTTTTTCAATTACGATTACATATTTATTGTAATAATGACCGATACGAGTAATTTTACGATTTGCTTTCATTAATAAACCATTCTAAACATAATAAACAATTTCTGATCTAAAGAACTGAACGTCGTTACAAGGTTACGTCAGTTAACCATTTTTCTTTTTAAACACTAGGGATGTTACTCTAAAAATCGAAAGCTGATAAGTAGAATCGAATGCAATGGCGACTTGTGAAGAAATATCACCATAAATTAATAACCACGTTGTGATTATAATAAAACATTTATTTATTATTCTTTTAACTAACTAGGTATAAAAATACAAAAAATAATGAAATAGAAAAATCATTGATGTTAGGTACAATTTAGGTGGTATGTTGCTGGCAACACCAGTGCCTGTCGATGACGCCATGTCATGTCGCCATTACATGACGCAGTCTTTTGTCGTTGTGCGAAGTGACTGTGCGTTTTTGGTGTGCTCTCTGTTATTTTGTTCTGACCCGGCTTTTTTATTGGACTGATCTTACTGACTACGTTTACCTGGCTATAAATTGGACTCCGATTGCTTAACGATTAGTAAACAAAAACAACATTACAGTCTTACCATGTCGAAACGGGGGAAAACGCTAAACAGTCAATCTCGCGAACTAGTGGTGAAATTGTACAATTATTTTGAACGGGAATCAATTAACGATGGGCCTCTTTTACCATTGACACAACCGAGAGAACGCGTTGCCGAAGCATTGGGAATAGGTAAGAGGACAGTAACTCAAATTCTGAAAGAGAAATACGGACCATCAGGCTCAGAAGATAATACTTTACGTACACCGAAAAAAAGAAAGAGGGACAAGAAAATTGTTGGCATTGATAATTTTGATGCTGCTGCAATTCGCAACCACATTTATGGATATTACTCGAGAAAAGAATATCCTACACGGGAAAAGCTAATAAGTTCGTTAAAAGACGCAGGCTTATTTTTTGGCGGTAAATCGTCTCTATCAAAGGTTTTGAAATCGATTGGCTTTAGTTTTAAAAAATCTGACAAGCGGAAAATCCTGCTAGAACGCTACGATATTATTTTGAAGAGAGTAACATTCTTACGTCAAGTAAATAAAATTACAGATTGGGACAATGTCGTGTTTATTGACGAAACATGGTTGAATGTGAACCATACGGTTTCGCGGACATGGACCGATGATACAGCGGCGTCCACCTCAAAAGTTCCACCGGGAAAAGGAGCCCGACTTATTATATGTCACGCGGGATCAGCTTCTCAAGGTTTTATTCCAGACTGCCTCCTCGCATTCGCCTCTAAAACTACAAGTGATTACCATGAGGAAATGAACTTTGAGGTTTTTAAAGAGTGGTTTGAGAAGCTGCTAGTCAGCTTAGAAAACCCATCGAAAATTATAATGGACAATGCACCGTATCATTCTGTACAAGTTGATAAACCACCAACTCAAGCAAATAAAAAGCAAGAAATTGTCTCGTGGCTGGTAAGAAATGGTGTGGATGCAAGTCCAACTTTATTAAAAGTTGAGTTGTTAAATCTAGTAAAAGCAACTAAGCCGTCCAAGCTCCGCTATGTAATCGATGAACTAGCCCTAGAGCATGGACACGAAGTTATTCGATTGCCTCCCTACCATTGCCAGTATAACGCCATCGAGCTTATTTGGGCACAAATAAAGGGTTATGCAGCGCGGAACAATACTGAACCACCCTTCAGTACTGCTAAAATGATGTCTCTGCTAAAAACTGCGTGTGCAGAAGTCACTACAGAAGACTGGAAAAAAGTCGTAGAGAAAACAAAGAAAATAATTTTACAAGATTTTGAACGAGATGTGAGAATAGACAATATTATTGAAAATGAATTAATAATATCTCTGAGTGCTGACAGCAGTGATGAAGATGACAATACTTTTAACAGTTCTGATAGTTCAACTGAATAAATGCAATTTTTTTGTTAAATTGTGTACTTGTCTTATTTTGCTCCTTAAATTTACGAAAAAAATAATAATAATGGGACAGGGATTCGCCTAATGATTTTTAAAATTCGCATATGTTTCAAGTCCGTATCGATTCATTCACTTTAATCGATGTTTATAAGCAGGTCACCTCACTATGAGGATAAAACTGACAGACGTCAAATGTTACCTATTAAAATGACTCCACTGTAATTTCATCATTGAAAGTACAGTCAGCCACATGTTCATGATCTCACAATTTATTTTACTTTGACTGCACCTTATTTCCTAGCTGTAAGGTAGATTTTCGTGGATAAACTGTGGTTGACAATACCTACTACAAATTTAGCGTTTCCAAAGATTAAAATCCACGAACGTGGTCCATTCATTTCCTTTGCAACACCGCTCTCAGGATTAGTGTTTATTTATCTAAATAAGGATACAAAGATAATAAATAAAAACATTGAAAACGTTTTAGCAGTATCTCTTTAGATGATAATCTTGATTTAATGAGCCTATAGGTATGTAGGTAATAAGAACAAGTTCTTGTAACACTAGAAGCAATAAAATATGGCACAGGCAGCCTTCCTGGTCAGCGGGATTGTCCGAAAGGGTTACCGCTGGCCCGGAACATAAAGGGCTAGGGAAGGAATACGGGTGGGTTTTAGTCAGTAAGAGTCTACACTCTGGTCATTTGATGATATCCCATCTTGAAAAAATTTCAACTTGATACCTCCTTGCGTTCCTGAGAAAAAGGGTTTTGACAGACAGATGGACAGACAGACGGACAACGAAGTGATCGTTTACGGGTTTTTTCCTCAAAAAAAAAAACAAGAAAAGGCAGCCTTCCTATCTCCTGATCGAGTCAATATTTTTAAAGATTCTAAATCAAAGCTAAATCGTATATTTTAATTAGACCATTAACATTACCAGAAATAAGAAGAATAGGAATACAATCTAGTCTAGTAGCTTATCCTTTAGTACTGTAAAACAAGTGCGAGTCAGACTCGCACACGAAGGGTTCCGTACCACAAGGCAAAAACGCCGAAAAAAACACGTTTGTTGTATGGGAGCCCCTTAAATATTTATTTTATTCTGTTTTTAGTATTTGTTGTTATAGCGGCAACAGAAATATTATCATCTGTGAAAATTTCAACTGTCTAGCTATCACGGTTCATGAGATACAGCCTGGCGACAGATAGACAGCGGAGTCTTAGTAATAGGGTCCAGTTTTTACCCTTTGGGTACGGAACCCTAAAAATAACACATAGTAGGTACTTACTTTTACTTAAAGTTAACTTAGCAGTATGTGTAGATACTATTCTATACCGTTAGAATACCAAATTGGGGGATATTCCGATCATTCTGATAAGGAAGACAAAAATAATCTTAAAATATCTTATTGGCTATTTTTCAAGTATTTTTGTATTATTTTTATATGTTGTAGTAAATGAATAACGGTATCCTTCTTCTTCAATGTTCTCGCCTACCCAGGTGAATTTCATGTAGGTAAACAACAATGGTTTGGATTCCCTGCATCGGTGGAACACGAGACGAAGTGGAAGAACATTCCAAGCAGATCGACCGGGAGATCAAACAATGGATCAAGTCTTACAATGAAGTGAGTATGAACGATCGGATTTCGCATTGGTAAAAATGACAAACTCACATACAAACTATCATTCCCTACTAACTCCCTATAGGAGAAGAATTTTCAAAAATCCTTCCTTTTAATGCTCACCTTTTTTATGAAAGGGATGAGTCCCTTTCATAAAAAAGTGAGCATTAAAAGGAAGGATTTTTGACAATTCTTATGCAAAATTATTGTAGGTGGCTCTTTTTTTCTATGGCTTTTTTTTGTAATAGACTCAGCGGCTTAGGCTGTGCGTTGCCTGTTAGTGAATGCATATTGATAAAAATCTCTCTCACACACACTTTGTCTGTAATTGCATGTTACTGTTTAATTACATATTTGAATTTTAATCCATTAAATATTTGCATGCCATCACTGCATGGCGGAATGTGTCTGCACTGAATTTTATCTTAATAATTAACATCTTTTGTAATTGATTTTGTACTTATCACATTATATGCAAATCAACGATTTTGAATTGATTTGACTCACACCCTGATCTACTCAAGTATCATTGAGTTTATATTATTGAGTTTCGTTTCTGACCGTACCTAGCCCAGTACTGACAGCAACAAAAGTCGATTTAAAACAGTTTATCAGATAATCGCAATAAAAAAGTTAAATGATTTTCAGGCAATAAAACTTTTACTACTGGGCACAGGGGAGAGTGGGAAAACAACTATTATAAAGCAAATGAAGATTTTACACGTTCAAGGATTCTCAGCAAGGTTAGACATAAAGTATTCCATGCATATACCTATACAATAGCAACTTTTGTTTGATTTTTACCTGACTGACTCGAAGCCCAAAAGGAGAGTGTTTTTGGGACTGTCTTAAGTAATTTTTGACATTCAAAAAGTGCTGATTCTCAGCTTAGTAATTTGAATAAATGACTTTTGTTTTAATACTTCTTAAACCAATCAAATTGTCTTTTCAGTGAACGTTCAGAGAAAGCGAACCATATTCGTCACAATATTCATGAATCTATCCACGATATTGTAGACAGCATGGTAATGTTGAATATACCACTACAAAACCCCAAGAATAATCATTCAAAGGAATATATTCTGAAACTTGGTGATGACGGGCCTAAGGAATATACAGAAGTGAGTATTTTTGGCAATCAAAATTAAGCACTAAAATTCAAACCGAGAATTGGTAAAATACTTTAGTTTCTTGTTTCCAGGAATACTTTGACCACGTAAGAGCATTATGGCGAGATGGTGGAGTCAGAGAATGTTTTAAAAGATCTAATGAATATCAACTAATAGATAGTGCTGAATAGTAAGTTAAAATTGTTTATTTTAAGACAACGCCATCTGTTGTGCAATAGAAAAACTACGCAGATGTTTTAGTTTTGTCCGATTTTCAACTTTTACTGCAACATTGGTCAAAATTTAAAACACTGCCATCTAGTGTCGAATTATATAACTAAATTATTATAAATCTAATGTCTTGTAATAGATGGCGCTTTTCTAAATTACTTTCATTTTAATCTTAAATGTATCAGATCGTCAGATACACGAATACCTATCAGTTGCTTGGCTCATCTTTATTTATATCAACATTGTTATTGATTCGTATATGTATTTTCAGTTTTCTGGATAGAATAGATCTCATTGAAAAATTCGATTATATACCATCAGACGCTGACATATTGAGGTGTCGACAGAAAACGACTGGCATACAGAAAATTGAATTCAAAGTTAAGGTACTTAATTATTTTAACATCTACCTATTAACAACTGAGAAATTTGTAAATATTTAAGTAATAATGACTTTATGAATCTGCACATGTGAGTAACATTAAATTAGATCTAACTTTTACCTAACTGCTCTTTATATCTAGGTCCCAAAATCAATGCACGGTGGCATACAAGACTTCTGGATGTTTGACGTTGGCGGGCAAAGGGGGGAAAGAAAGAAATGGATACAGGTAAGACCTATTCATTGAGACTATTCTGTGTGTATTTCTATTGCCGCTACAACAACAAATAAGTAATAAACATAAAATAAAGTTAATAAGAATTAAAGGGCCGAAATGCAACGCAATGCAAAATGCCGAAAAAATACACAATTTCTTGTACGGAGGCATTTTTTGCCTTGTGGTATAGAACCCTTCGTGTGCGAGTCCGACTCGCACTTGGCCAGTTTTTTTTTAATAGTTTTCATATTAAGTTGAATCTGCTTTCAGGTATTCGAAGGTATCCACGCCATATGGTTTCTGGTAGCATGCAGTGACTTCGACCAGAACTTGCGAGAAGATGGCACTCAAAACAGACTCAAAGAAGCGCTGGTCTTGTTTGAAGATGTATGGCAGAGCAGGTAACACAACAAAATTCGTTAATTATTATGTAATAACTTATAAGACCGAACATAGCTAAATATACAGCCAGACAGGTACGTGTGGAGGCGGCGACGCCCGCCCCTGCTTGCTGCGCCTGCAGCCAGAACCAACCTTCTGGCGAGAACTCCTTTCACTAGAGCCATACGTGTGGTGAATGAGGTTCACGAGAGGGTTGATGTATTGTGGTGCAACTTGAGTGAATTCGCAAAAGTTACATTATATATATTAAGTTACTTAGATTTAAGAATAAAGTAGAAGATGTAGAATTTAGCTTGTAAGGCCAAACTATCGCATTGGATCGTAGGTAGATCTGTGAAGATAGTTTAGGTAAGATTTGTATAAATAAATAAATAATTATATAATAATAATCTAGCCAAATAATGTAAATTGGTTATGATGCTCAGCCACAAGGATATTCGATGAAATGCTTCTAGAAAACACGGTTAACTTTAAAGCGCCTAACCTTTTCTTCATCGCAACTCTCCGCAAATATAAAACTAATAACTAACATAATTCCCACAGGTTCCTGATGGAAGCGGGTCTGATACTGTTCCTGAACAAGCAGGATATACTGGAGAGCAAGGTGTCTCAGGGTCGCAGCATCGCCCCCTACTTCCCCAAGTACAACGAGTTCCAAGCGGCAGGAGATGAGTACACCAGGACCAAGATGTTTATCAAGAGCATGTTTGTGGTGGGTATTTTTTATTAGGTGTCGTTTAAAGCGTCGTGGCTTGTGTATTTAAATAGAGGTATTCACTTATAGGACTACAACTCACTTTAAAAACATTTTTATTTCCAGGATCTAATAACAAAAAAACGCAACCGCCGCGCTCTTGACGCATCAGCAGAACGTTTCGTCGTGGCAGAGGCGCGTCGAGCTAGAGAGTGCTACTTCCATTTCACCACGGCCACGGACACCGACAATGTACGAACCGTCTTCAGAGACGTCCACCAGATCATACTCACGCACATGCTGAATAATCTAGGAGTTTATTAAAGTAAAACTCATTTGGTGATTGTCTGCTAGGTAAACCTCTTTCCTACGTACCCCCTTTCGTACGTTATGTTACTTGACAGATAATTTCATACAAATTCTGTAATCCTGTTCCATTTGTTTTTTTATTTATTCGGTGAGTACTGGATGTGCGGAATTTGGAGGTCGTGAAACAGGTCAATTTCACTAAACTCTGTTGTTTATAGATCAAAGAATATAGTCCTAATAGCTAGTTAGAATTATACTATATCTAATATTATAAATGCGAAAGTAAGTTAGTTTGTTTGTTACCTTTTCACGCCTAAATCACTGAACCGATCATCCTGAAATTTTGCATATACGTTGTCAGATGTACAGAAACGGACATAGGGTACCTTTCATCCCGAAAAAAGTGCTGTTTCCGAGGAAAAAAACAATAATGTTATTATGATAATAGATGGCGCCACGTGTCTTTCGAATCATGATTGAATTATGTTAGAAATCACGGGATCGAGATTTATGCGGATGAAACCGCGGGGCACAGCTAGTACTAACTATATTGGCGGACTGTTTCAAAATGGTACTCTGTCTGCAATAATCAATAATTAGTTACCTACCTGTTTTTATTACATGAGGCGTACCTACTTATTAAAGCGCTATAGGTACCGCCATTGTTGAGTTTAGTAGGTAACTTGTTAATCTTTAAGTACCCACTAAGATATTTATATTTGCCATTAAAACAAGTTTCCGAGAATAACAGTTTATTTTGTTAACCTACCCACCTTTTTGTTATTACATGACAAAATCTAGACAAATAATATAAGTAAACGAAAATTTGCTTTCCCCAAAAATACATAATAAATCTAAAGGCTGACTAGTAATTCGGCGAGGAGGAATACATGGGTTATACCAAAAATTTAAGAGAATTTTATATTTCTTTGAGGAATACATATTACGGGTATACTGATGCATTTGTGATACCTTGTGATCACGAAAGCTTCAACTCTAGAGTGTGGGATTTTTACCTCACTAAAACCACCCCGGTGATCACCATCAGCACATAGGGGTGGTCCCGGTTCCTCTTAAAAGACCAATTCCGTAACCCCTCGGTGCAACGCCTGTAAAGCACATCCCTACCTACCTACATACAAACGACAAGGGGGCCTAAAAAGGCCACTTTGGCGAATCATAAAAGGATAACATTATGAATCGTAATGGACAGTTAACTGTCAAGTTAATCGAATCAAATCCCATTGATGAAGGATTTTTCAGTTATTTTTTTTTTGTCTGTGCTAAAATACTAATCAGTCCAATCCAAATCCAATCCCTATCTCTTTGATTATACAAAAAAAACACACTCTGTCTTCGCCATATACGGAGCGATTAACTGAACCACTGATTCAACTTGTTTTTTTTAAACGTTTTTAGACAAATCCATCAAGAAACAGAATATCTTCGGCCCTGAAAAGGGCCTTGTCAAACTTAACAATTCAATTAAATTACTGTAATATCTTCAAATTATCCTCATAAAATCACCCACCAAAACCGTACAGCGTTCTTCCTTGTCTCTTCAAAGCATAGACAACGTCCATAGCTGTCACAGTTTTTCTTTTGGCGTGTTCAGTATACGTCACGGCATCTCGGATCACATTTTCTAGAAACACCTTCAGCACGCCACGAGTTTCTTCGTAGATTAATCCTGATATTCTCTTGACACCTCCCCTTCTTGCTAATCTTCTAATAGCAGGCTTCGTGATTCCTTGGATGTTATCTCGTAAAACTTTTCTGTGGCGTTTCGCACCTCCTTTGCCTAAACCTTTCCCGCCTTTGCCGCGACCTGTCATTTTGACGTTGAGTTAAAACTTTTTTTCTAAGCACGAATGTGACGATTGTAAGATGTGGAATACAACTTGATGCGAGCGCGAGGAGTATTTATAAGCTAGGCGCTTTTATTTCTTTTGTGGGTAGTTGTCAAAATAAATAAGGAATTAATTAGACCAACCGTCGTAAAAAAATATTGATGCGATAGTGCGATGATTTCTGTTTGCTATTCTTGACCTTAAATTTATATGTAAGTACGAAGAAGTCATCAAATTAGCAGCAACGCCAGCAACGTCATTGTCTTCATTAATTCCTTATTAATTAGTCAGTTAGCTTTTTCCAATATTCTTTATTACAGGGGTTGTTACAATACTCAAAACAAATTTTTGTATTAAACGCCCACTATGAATATTATAAGTTGGGGGATTACATAGCTGATTACATGCTTGGCTTTTGAGCCAAACATGCAATCAGCTAGCTTTGGCTGGTCCTGCTCCACAAGGGTGCATAAACTAATTAATTAGCATTCGAAAATATTGTTGGAGCTGCTGAGATTCAAAGACTATCTTTTGTTTAGATCCAAGTATGCCGCTGCAAGCACAATCTAGCAAAATGGGGGGTTACCCAATGCGAATGCGGTGAAGGCTGATCCTGACCAAACCACGTCCCATATGTTGGTGTTTCCAAAGTGTCTATGCACCAGCACTCTGAGGACCTAAAAAAACCCACTGATATACTGATGCCGCGATTGGCATAGCCACCAACACATAGCCCAGCTTATATAACTTTATACATGAAATTACCATCGACTCTAAAAGAAGAAGGAAGATTTTAATCTGTGGTTTACTATAAAGCTATCATATAAGCGCCTTTTTGACTTGAATGCTTTTCAGAGAATGTCACGCTCACTCAAATGTCTCGCTGCCATCAGCGAGACTGCGAGACATGGTGCATATGTGTTGGATGAAGCAATGTGTTGGAGCCTTAAAAATGATTGAGCTCATTGGTGCTGATCCAAGCGTCATATTCTTGAACGGGCCCCGTCAGTTGAGCCTGGTCATCTCTTAGCTGTAACGGCGTATTTTTTAAATTGTTTTTTGTTTTGTACTGGACGCTTTTAACGTGCATCGTTCCCAGTTACCAAATACCTAAACTTCAACATGGAAGGTGTACCAATATTTTGTGACGATATTGTCGATTTAACCTTTTGGACCGCCACAGTCACATAGTATAGATGACAAACCAAAATGTGCCCAGCACGCCACGGTTCGACTACATGACAGACTTTGACGCCGAGAGCACGTTTTTGATTTGTTGACGTGTGACGGTCAAAAGATTAAAGAGTTTCTTGCCTGTTCTTCTCCATAGGCGCTCCACGCTTTGGAATGGGCAACTAATTTCACCTTTCGAACTGGCCGATTCCTAGACAATTCAAAAGTCCCTGTAAATATTTAAATTGGTATAAATGCTATACATATTATGTTGAAATCAAGTTACCTAATAATTAATCATAATACCTGAGTAACTGTTGACCTCCGAATTCTGATGATCAGGAGAGTTGATTTCTAATCAAAGTACAGTTACCTACTTGAATTTTTTTAATAATATTTTTTAATTAACTTATGACATCCATCTTATGTCTATCATTACACCTACACGATTTTTCTCGAGGCACGGAGGTGTCTCGGTATTTAAAGATGGTCACCCATCAACAAACCGACCACGGCCAGGATGACCATTCTACTTATGTGGCTTATATTCTCTTAATATATATTAACAACATATGTTGTCGATGATTTTGGTGCACGGTAAAACTGTATTAAGTTTATGTTGGCAGCACCAATTTAAATGTATAAAGTGTAGTGTACTCTGAATAAATAAATAAATCCTATTGTTTACGGAGGAATAAATCCATATCATGGATGTTGGTCCCGGTTGTCATTCATAGATCTTTGACAGTCGTAACGAACAGTCAGATGCTCGAAAATCCGACAACTACAACAATCTGTCTATCGCCAATGGCTATCGTGTTACCCAGTTACTGGGTTGTGAAGGTTAGATAGGCTGTCACTCTATATAAAATATCTACTGGTATTCAGCTACATCCGGTTAAGAAGCCGACCCCAACATAGTTGGCAAAGGCTAGGCTCATTATGAAACAAAGAATTATGGCGTTATCCAAACGACATTAAATAAGCGGCTTGACCTCATCAACGCTCGTGATTGGTCGTTGAATTTACCTAGCTCGCGCGCTCACCCACTACTTACAAACAAGAAAAGTTCACCTAAACCACAAGTCACACGACGACGAATGTTACAAAATTTAAATATCGTACTAAAACAAAAATGGCGCCCGTAAAGGTACCAAAGAAGGCTCTGAAACCAACACCAACAAAGGAGAGCGTCTCCAAACCAATCATGAAGACGAAAAAACTTAAGAAGAAGAACTACCAGAGCTTCTCTATCTACCTCTACAAGTTACTCCGAATGGTAGCACCAGAAAACCTGGGAATCTCACGAAAATCGATGATTATAATGAACAATTTTCTCAACGATATGCTGGAACGGATTGCGGTTGAAGCTGGCAGGTTGGCTGTCCACAGCAAGAAGTCGACAATGAGTAGCAGGGAGATCCAGGCAGCTGTCAAACTTATCATCCCAGGAGAGCTGGCAACCCATGCGAATATAGAGGGTGTTAAAGCCATTGATATGTTCCGTAAGAGCCAACATCAACGTGACGCTGCTGCGAAGCAGTGAAGAAAATAGAATTCAGTGACAATATATTTAGGAGATGTGAAGTCAAAGACAATGTGACATTATTTAGTTACGGTAGTGTCGTGGTGTGGGAAGTGATATTATTATTGGGATTAAATTATTATTATTAAAGTTGATGAATAAGCCAAATAAATAAATGATTGTGAAGTCTGTCTGTGTTTTATTATTATTAGATATAAACATAACTTATAATCAGCCCTGTACTCCCCAAAGTAATGGGCAGAGGAATATAGCCACAACACACACACACACACATACACACACCCCCACACACACACACACACACATACACACACCATTTCACCAGTTATGTAACCTCCTTTTTTACTAGGTAACTCCCATGTGACAGGGGGCATGCCTATTGCCAGCAATCAGGCACAAACCCAGATTATGGCTGCTACTGAGAAATTACAGATGGAAGGGAAACACCCATAATAACACTGCTCGACGCAGTAATCGAACCCAGGAGCTCATGCTCAGCTTGTGACCACTAGACGAACGAGGGAATCCTGATGAAAAACTATAAAACACTGCCCAGCCTATGGATGGTACCTGGGCATGCAGGTGAGGGCGCACCAACGTCGCCCTCGCCGCGTCGTCACGTTTGCTGATATCAAAATTATTCATTTATTTATGTAGACACGCACAACACAACATTACAGATTAAGGAAACCCAGGCGCTGTACTGTCGGTCGATTCAGTAAAAATCTCACCGTGAAAACTTGGGTGATGTGAGTTTGTTTTTGTTAGGAATTGACACTATTGACAGCTCACTCCACGCTCACTTCACCTAAGTTATAATAATAATAATCGTTTAAAGTTATCACGGTGAGATGGTTACAGAATCGCACTGCTGTATACAGTGTAGTTTACAAACTAAAATGTACGTCCCTACTAATATCATAAACGAGAAAGTTTCCAAGGATAGATGGATGGATGTTTGTTACTCTTTCACGTAAAAACTACTAAACCGATTTGGATGAAATTTGGCACACATATAGTTTATAGCCAGGATTAACACATAGGATTTTTTTTTATCCCGATATTCCCACGGGATCGAAACTTATGGGGGTCCATTCAAGTATTACGTACGTACTACAGGGGGCAGGGGCGGATCTACTTAAAGGCTTTTCGGGCTGCAGCCCAGGGCCCCGTGGATACAGAGGGCCCCCAACCGAACTGAAAGCAATAGACGATATTGTCAATAATAAAAATTATCTAGAATTTAAAAAAATCCGATCACAATAAAATGGCAATTGGCTGAGTAATTAGGTAGGGCCCCTAAGCAGTATTAGCCCAGGGCCCCACAAATTCAAGATCCGCCCCTGACAGGGGGGCGGGGGAACTTTGCTTTGCTTACTTTTGATAACATGGGGGTGGGAGGGTCTGGATGGTGATTACGTCAGCAGTATTTATTTTTAACTTTTTCGGATTTTCTACAAAAGATTGTCGATTTTGGTTTGAACCCATAAAGGATAAAATCGCGCGCGACACAGGCACCGCTCCTCGCGCGACTTGCGGTGCCTTTGTGTCGCGCGCGATTTTATCGTGTGTCGCGCCTGTTTGTAGGAGCCTTAATTAAGGCAACCCTACTTGTCTTTGCTTGAAAACGAAACGCAATAACTGCTGCTCGTGAATCAATAAAGAAACCAGAACATATTAAAAAATGCATATATATACCTACCAATGTTTACGTTAGCATGGGACAGTGGGGTAAGCGCTTTGCTTACTTTTGCTGACGAGGGGGGGGGGGGGGTAATAATTGCAAAAAATCTGCTTACGTAATACTTGAGTGGCCCCTGGGGTAAAACTGCGGGGCGCAGCTAGTCATAGAAAAATGTAACATACATTAACACAAGTAAGTTATTAAATGTTAATCTATAAAATATAATAAGTATAGAAACGCGAGAAAATAAAATTAATACACAAAATAACACTTGGTTGCAAAAATGCGATCCTTTGTCTTGAAAATTAAGTTTTTGCGTGTATTTTGTTGTCGTCATGACTTCCAATGTGAACACCTCAGATTGTAAGCCACCGATTCCTTATAACCGGGTTGTGGAGGTCAGATAAGCAGTCGCTCCATGTAAAATACTGGTATTCAGCTGCATCCGATAAGACTGGAAGCCGACCCCAGCATAGTTGGGTAAAGTCTATCAGATTGATTGATTAAGCTACGTAATAGGCGATATGTAGATAAGTAGGAATTTTATTCGGAAGGGCACAAGACTTTTAGGATTATTGCTCTAGTAAGTAAAAGGTTTGTGTAGTATTATCATCCTATTATTTTCCCACTTCTGGGACACAGGTCTCCTCTCTTACCAGCGGTATATTCCTATTTAAGTTTTATATACCGTGGGTAATTCTCGATCAAAACAATTGAAATCTACCCTCAACATCTTTAATTCACCAAATTAGTGAGGACCTAAAAAACTATAAAAGGCATCGCTTCCACTCACTCGCGTCGCTCCGCCCCGACCCTTGCTCGAGCCAGCCCGCGCCGCTGAGCATGTAGTTTTAAATTCGTCCCTAAATAATGCCGATCCAGCCTGTCCCTTGCTGTCCTCTCCCAGCGACGCCCTAAGTCGAGGTACGTACCTAAAAGGGGGTGCCCTTAGCGTGTAGTCGCTTAGTTTTTAAGCCCCGGCTGGAGGCCTTAATTTATTGAGGCATCCACAGGAAAGTCCGGTTAAGCAGACGACAACCTCACAGACTGCGAGATGTCAATCCCAAAAAAAAAAATCACTCGCGTCGCTCGGTTGTTACTCGTCACATTGCTCACACAGTCGTCATCGCATTAGCTCGTGTGTGACCGAAAACAAAACGGCGCGAACAAAACAGACACCTCGCATGTCCACCGGAGGAAATAAGCTCCTCAGAAGCAACTGGCGACCAAGGCAGCAAGAAAAAGTGCTTCAGCCACCTGCGGCATGAAGAAACCGCACAGATACCGACCAGGGACTGTGGCTCTGCGCGAGATACGTAGATACCAGAAGAGCACGGAACTGCTCATCAGGAAACTGCCGTTCCAGCGTCTCGTGAGAGAGATCGCGCAGGACTTCAAGACTGATCTCCGGTTCCAGAGCTCGGCTGTGATGGCCCTTCAAGAGGCCAGCGAGGCGTACTTAGTGGGGCTGTTCGAGGATACGAATCTGTGCGCGATCCATGCGAAGCGAGTGACTATCATGCCGAAGGACATTCAGTTAGCGAGGAGAGTGCGTGGCGAGCGCGCGTATTGAATAGGTATTTATTGATGACAAAGCCCTTTTCAGGGCTGCAGGGTTTTCTATTTCTTTGGTGGAATATGTCAAAACGTAAGGTCTACTTTCTCACATTTAAACTTATTCGAAAGTGGGAAAACACACAACAAAGCCCTTTTCAGTGCTGCAAGGTTTCTTTGGTGGATGATGTCAAAACGTTAACGATGATGGATTGCGAGAGGAACAATATGAAAGAGAAGGGAGTCAATGATAGCGTGACGGTTGACAGGGAGAGAATGGAAAAGAAAACTTGGTACAATGCGTGCCACGAAAGATGAGACTTGACCCCGCCTCCCCCGCTCTTTTCGCCGCCCCTATGACGTCCGGACTCGTCCCGCACTCAGACCTCATACCGCTAAAGATACCTAAAATCGTGTACTGCGCATGTCAAACCACGTGGTGTGTCAAGTCTCATCTTTCGTGGCACGCATTGTATGTTGTTGGACTATCAAAATGTAAGCCATTGAAACGCTTGACTAACTACTAGAGACAAATACTTCAAACAGTGCGTCCCGGATACTCCGTGGAATGAAAAACATTATTCATATTGATACTTTTAAGTTGTATTTGATAACCACAAACCGGAAACTTAAAAGTTAATCTTATCAGAGCGTTTCGTATCATACGACATGAATTTTAGCTCGAATTGTTAAATCTCATGCGACTATAAAAAAAGTTCAAATTCAAATTCAAATTCAAATTCATTTAAGGTAAACGCAGGTATTAACGACCCCCCTAAGGCAATTTTAAAATCAACCATATTTTTTTAGTATACTGGTTCCTCTAAAGATTAATATTTTCGTTTTATATGCTAGTGTTATGTATAAAAAATGTATTTACTGAATCAAATACATTTAAATAAAGGATTATCTTGTAAAAAATAATTTAAAATGTGACTTAGTCGATTGTTGCAATTACCGACCCATAAAAACGGCTGTGAAGCTATTAACGATTTTTATGCAGCTATTCCCGATCGTGTATGAGGGAGGCCTTATTCCAGCAATGGAATGTATATAAGCTAGTGATGATGATGATTACCGATCTTAAAAAAATAAAACAAAATAAAAATGCAAATACTTATTCGTAGGTATTTTTTTATTATCGTTATTTTTAATAAAACAAATTAGTAGGTACTTCTTAGTATGAACCTATGAACTAAATAATTATAAACTTTTAAATTAATCAACATAATACTTTTAATACACATATATATTTTAATTTAAGGATTTCAAACTCTAGGATATTTCCTTATGCTATTGAGATCATAATCATTTTTTGAAAATTATAATATTAGTCATCACAGTCATTTTGGCTCCATACTTCTGGAAAAAAATGTATGTTTTATGTTGCTATAGCCAAGAAGTAGCATTTATTAATAGGTACCTATTATCTCATAAAAGTAGGTGAGAAACTAAATAATCTATATACGATCGGTAATAGCTTCTTATAGTTGCTATTGCCGACCCTCATGGGTCGGTAATAAAGTATGTAAGTATAAACATAAATTGTATTACCGACTCATAAAAAAATGGTTATTTTAATTTAATTGACCTTCGGACTATAACATAGATTATAATTGATTAATGTCACAAAAAATATGAACAAATGCACACTGTTTTAAACACAAAAACAATAATTTATTACTGTAACTATTCAATATCGATCTTCGAAAAATATCATAACTTTGGTTAAATTGACAACGCTAAAAAGTAAAAACTAGACAAAAAAGTTTAGTCGCTAATAGATTTTTATAAAGACTGATAGCTTAGATTGAAACTACTCCATAAAAATACTTGTGTTAGTGTGATATAATAACATAAAAGAAAAATAAAACGAAAAGTTACGTTGCTGCCATTACCGACTTATGGGTCGTTGATAGCTGCCACGACTAAAACTGATGAAGCTAACACCATCCCATTTTAATTTAAAGTTTTATCGTTTCACATTGCTTTTTATTAATAAAATGTCGTAAGAAATCAAGAGTTGACACTTAAATGAATACATTTAGTAATATAAGATAAAGTATAGACGTCATTTGTTTGTATAAATGACTTAGATAGAAAAGTCACGTACTTACTTGAAGGAACAAGGGAACAGTACGACACTTTCTGCGTCCACGCTGCCCCGCAGTAACTGACGTATTTTAACTCTTTTTTGCACAGCTACTCACAATAACGTAAAAGTATACGATGCTCAAGGAATAAACGCGTGTGTAACTTTGCCTACCTATAGCTAGAATAGTTCTGGAAACGTAAGAATTCGAATTACTTTTATAGGTCGGTAATAACTGCAGATTTTCGATAGGTCGTTGATAGCTGCGTTTACCTTATTGTTTGTCACAGGTGAAATATTTGTTCTTATTATATTATAAAAGATCGCTGTAACATACCTATAGGGTGTACAATATTTTTTGTTTTGGTAACTTAAATTTAACATTATAATCAGTCAACATCTATAGTCAGTTGTTAATTCACAAGTTAGTTTTTTAAAAAAGTCAGTAAATAGGAACTTTGATATTTTCATACTAATTAAATTGAATTGTTTACATTAAAATTAAATAACTCATTGATTTCATAAAATAAAATTATTCATAGTTATATAAAGAACCTGCAAATAACAGTTTTCATTACATAACATCACGCCTACATTTTATTTCTCATAAAGAAATTTACATTTCACTTAGGTACATGAGAACAAATTTAAACATACAGTAAAAACTAGTCATTGTCCTTCGACACTCGGACTTACAATTTACCTGACGTATTTTACTATAATATTATATTACATTAGTAGGTATTCCCAAAAATTCAACACTGCGCCACTATGCGTAACAACCCTGCTTTGAGATACAAAGTGCGGTCCCGCTGTCACAATGCAGAAAAATCAGTCAGTAGTACATTTTTCGGATTGGTTACGTTATGGTTTTACTGATACTGATATTTTGGAGAACATATTTTTTTAGTTTGGTTTTAAAAACATTGATGGAAATCGCACCTTTTTATCTCATCTGGTAATTTATTTCAGACAGGAGTCCATATGGTTAACAATTCTACTTAACTTTTAGTGTTGGTAAATATAGGGTTAAACATACCAGAGGAGCAAGGAACGCTTTCAGCCTCAATCTGTCAAAAATACCTCTAGCTTCTCTACATTTTTGACATTGATTGTCGCTGAGATTGTTTCCGAATACACTTACCTCGGGCAAATTCTGCAGTTAGGTAAAAAGAATTTTGAGAGGGAGGCCAAGAGAAGGATCCAGCTAGGCTGGGCAGCGTTTGGGAAACTACGTCGTCTTCTCGTCATCTATACCGCAGTGCTTGAAAACGAAAGTTTTCAATCAGTGCGTCCTACCCGTCATGACCTACGGGGCTGAAACGTGGACACTCACGATAGGGCTGGTCCACCAGTTCAAAGTCGCTCAGCGAGCTATGGAAAGAGCTATGCTCGGAGTCTCTCTGAAGGATAGGATCCGTAACGAATACATCCGACAGAGAACGAAAGTTATCGACATAGCTCAAAGAATTAGCAAGCTGAAGTGGCAGTGGGCCGGCCATATCTCGCGAAGAACCGACAACCGCTGGGGTAAACGAGTTCTTGAGTGGAGACCGCGACTCGGCAAACGTAGTGTAGGACGCCCTCCGGCCAGGTGGGATGACGATCTGCGAAAGACTGCAGGCAGATGCTGGATGCGTCAAGCTGAAGACAGGGCGCTATGGCGCTCATTAGGGGAGGCCTATGTCCAGCAGTGGACTGCTATAGGCTGATGATGATGATGATGATGATGTCGCTGAGATGAGGTTGACTTAATTTTGAAAGTTTATAACAGACTTCAAAAAAAGATTTCCTATTTGGAGGAACCAACTGAACAGACAGCTGTGCAGCTGGGGAGTTTGTTGCGCCACTTCTTCTTGCCAGCGAAAGCACTAGGATAGGAAGTGGTGAAGGGCGTGTTTTAGGAGACTGTCTTATGTACAGACGGACGCCAGCACATCAAGCTACCCGAAACTGTCAAATTTTCCCAATCAACTTTGAACCTTATGCTTTAGGAATAAAGTTGAAAATCTATTAAAGAAATTTTACAGATTGTTGTAGGTTGATGTGCTGGCGTCCAGTCGAAAAAACTTACTTCTATATACACCGTAAGGGCTGTTCTTGCAGCGTTCGGCAGCTAAAGTAACGCTTGCTAACAGATATGGTCATCGTCTGCCTAGCCTTTCCCCAACTATGTTGGGGTCGGCTTCCAGTCTAATCAGATGCAGCTGAATACCAGTATTTTAAGTTAAGCGACTGCATATCTGAATTCCACAACCCAGTTACTGGGTAATACGATACCTTGGTAAGACTGGTTGTCAGACTATCCGGCTACTGAAGACCCGTAACGACGACTGTCAAAGATCCACGAATGACAGCCGGGACCGACAGCTTATCGTGCTTTCTGAGGCACGGAGGGGTCCAGGGTAAGATGTATATGAAAGTAGATAACAATTTTATTTTTTGTCTGTTTGTTCCGGCTATTGTCCGAAACGGCTGGACCGATTTTGATGGGACTGCCACTGGCAGGTAGCTGACGTTAAAGGAGTAACTTAGGCTTATTTTTATTTTAACAAAGTATTATGGTTCCGCACGAAAAAATAAAACCCATGAAATCATATTTGTTATCCGAGGTGCACCCGAACCAAGTCGCAGGCACACCTATTTAGTTATTGATATAACAAGAACAGAGTACTTTGGTCGATATATTAAAGGACATACCTAATGGTACGTTTGTACGTCAAAATTGTCGATTTTTGCATGGATCACAATAGGTCGATACGATACGGGTGTAGGGCGCGCACGCATGCAGGTGCTACAAACATTTTGTTGGGAAGTATAAATAATTTAACAAATTTGTACAAATTGTACTTAGTCCAAAAGCCGAAAGTATCTGGAGTGGCGACCGCGTACTGGAAGACGTAGTATGGGAAGGCCTCCCACAAGTAGCTCACCGTCCGATCAGGACCAGGCCCGTGCCGGACGGCGCGTACGTGTTCCACGCGCGCCTCAAAGAGATGTCAGCATCATACGGAGGGGCCCGTCAGGGCCGAAGCCTGCCGGGTCAGCGGGATTGTCCGAAAGGGTTACCGCTGGCTCGGAACATAAAGGGCTAAGGAAGGAACACGGGTGGGTTTTAGTCAGTAAGAGTCTGACACTCCCTTCCGCTCCACCCAGAGCGGGAGGGGTCATTTGATGATTTCCCATCCTCAAAAAAAAAAAAAGGCCTCCCACAAGGTGGATCGATGACCTCGTGTAAGCCGCAGGAATCAACTGGATGCAAGAAGCACAGAACCTGTCGAAGTGGCAGTGCTTGGGGGTGACCAGTATCAAAAAGTAACCGTGAAATTTCTAGATTGCGACGAATAATTGGAACCGTGCACCTAGTATCTGACGTTTCATAATTAGTGTCCAACTATTTTGGAGTCAGAACTTTTTTAAATTTAGAATTCAGTTGATGAGCAACAAAACCAGCACCATTTTTATGATTGTCACCTCAATTTTTTAGTTATTTATTAAAACTTCATGCACAAGTAAAAAAAAAATACCGTACAAAGGCGTATTTTCTACCAGTCTTCCTTAGGGTGATGCAGATCTATACAAAATATGGTAGGCGCAACATACGGGATAAATAGCTAGGAAATGACTATAAAATACAAGAATAAATACTATAAATATTTTATTTTATCAAGGCACCTACAAACAGTAGGCGCGACACGTGATATATCGCGCGCGACACAAAGGCACCGCTCGTTGCGCGACTTGCGGTGCCTTTGTGTAGCGCGCGATTTTATCGCGTGTCGCGCCTGTTTGAAGGAGCCTCTTTTTTTTGTTTTTCAGGATGGGAAATCATCAAATGACCCCTCCCGCGGTGGAGCGGGAGTGTCAGACTTTTACTGACTAAAACCCACCCGTGTTCCTTCCTTAGCCCTTTATGTTCCGGGCCAGCGGTAACCCTTTCGGACAATCCCGCTGACCCGGCAGGGTTTGAAGGAGTCTTAACCTTCACAAAGTGTTGCGCGCCCCACCTCGCAGCTGTGTATACCAACAGCTGCCAGCGACCGTTACACTCGACGGCACGTGCTACCCCTGCACAATAATAATAATTATTATTATTACGTAGAAAGTGGGGTGGGCAGAGAGGTCATGTATCGGAGTTTAGCTGAACAGCGTTTTGAGGTTTTGGACCTACAGTTACGGGGTAATTGCGTAACACACTTAAGAGTAGCAATAACTTTCATTTCGATAGTTCAACAACATTGCGTTAGTTACGTTGTTGACCAGACATATTTTTCGAGCATTGGATTATAATATCTTTCAAAATAATTCAGATTGGGATTGCAATTTGGGTGCAGCTGTTTGAGGTTTTCATGTTGAGCAATTATTATAGTTCTTATAAAATTGCATGCCGTGGCAGCCTTTAATTAAGGCTACACTATAAAATGTTATAATAACATGGGATTTTAACATGTATTTTTGGTGTATGCTTTGTTGGTTGTCCTTAAATAAATAAATAAATAAATAATTGACATCAAACTAGACTAGGGCTAAAAAAATGCTTGGATCTAGTCCGTTATGTTTTGATGTGTAAGATGTCTGTTTGTTATGTACCTAATTCTTAAGTGTCACTTTTTTTTTTGTTATTTATGTCGTAAGTAGGTATAGTTGGATAGGTCATGCATGATACTTATGATACAATGTCAGTCTTTCACCTGACGCATGCAAAGCTGGGACAGGCGGGCCCGTCACTTTGTGTAAATAATTTAATGACCACTGTTCTCAAAACGGTGAAGGAAAACATCGTGAGGAAACGCGGCATGTCTTAGAACCAAACAAAAATCGAAGACATGTGAGTTTTACCAACCCGCACTGGGCCCGCGTGGTGGATTACAGTACAGCCCACTCGAATAGAGAAGGCAGCTTTGTCCCAGCAGTGGGACGATCTACAGCTCTCGTAAGTCGAGGCCGTTACCACTGGGCCGACAATGCTCTTACTATACAAAAATTACATAAAATAAACATTTAATAAGACGTCCAGATACCTACAACGAACGTACTAAGAAAAACGAGTATTCACCTACAACACAAAACAGGGAGCCCTAACGACACGACCCCTGATAAAAGGGACCTTCCTCGAAAGCTCATTCAATAATTGCACAAGGTAATACCAGTTTTACTATATAAAACTTAATAGATTTTCAAGTAGCAACCCTTTGTTTCTCAAAATAGGGTACAAATTGCAATGACTCAGGCTTCTATTGTATAAAATTCAGTTTAAAGTAACACACAAGTTATATTCAACTTTCAACGTTGTGAGATAAGGTTTCTATTCGATTCGTTAAACTTTTTTGAACTTGGAATTCAAACAGCGCGTGCCCATTTGTAGGGGTGCGCAAACGCCGCCGTTTCCGACCCCGGTGTTTTTTTGAAAAAGGAATGATTTTACAGTTGACGGTTAGACGTTGAACTGCATAGACGTGTGTTATCAATAGAATATTAATAACTTTTAATATTAAACTAAGTGTAGTTATAGTGTTGATAAGTGTGAAGTGTCTTTAAGTGAACAAAAATTTACAAAAATACCAATTTTAATGGTTTAAAAATTAATAAAAAATCACTTTGAAAACTAAATTTACAAAAACATAATTTAAGTGTAAATCAACATAATTACTCGTATAATTTAAGTGAATATAATAAGAAACCTAGAAGCTATAGTTAAGGTTAAGTAAAAGCACTGAACGTGAACGGTTCCGGTTACAGCCCACCCTTCTTTTATAACAAGGAATCATGCACTAACAATTGCATGGGGAAAAATACGCTTACAAAATGGATTCACCAAAAATCGTGTACAAATATTACTCAAATCCAGCATTCTGCTCACAAAGCGAAGTTGTTTTTGCACAAAAATCATGCATGACAAAGATTGTGTCGCCGGAGAGGCTGAGGATGCCTCCTTTAGGCTCGAACTCGCCGAGAAAGATCGAAATAGGCAATAGGATTATGAAGACAGATATCTCTGATAATCCTTTGAGAATGTCTCCAGCTGGAGCTCCAAGATACAGAGAGGATCCGCCGGAATTACCACCTAAACCACCCAAGTTTCAAAACAGGAGTTTCCAAAGACAGTCCTCTTTAGTTTACAAACCTTCTCGTTCAGTAAGATGCAGGACGAGAAGCGAGGACTTAGAAATGGCTCAATTAAAACATCAAAGACGAGCAAGGTATGATAGACGTGCAGACAGTGACGATGGTCTTGAGGACAGTAGGACGAAACATAGGTATGAAGTTATCGAAGACTTCGATGATATCGTAGACTATTCACCGACGAAGAAGAGAATAGTTGAAGCGAACGCTGATGAAATTGAAGAGTACAATGTAGATGGACCAGACGAGAATGAACTCAAAGAAATACCTACAGAAATTGTCAAAACTGTCAACGGGAGGACGCTGAGATACGCCATAATTCCCACGGATGACGAAGAGCCTAGAAAATGCAACGTTACTTTCACATCTCCCGTCATGTCGAAAAAGAATTTAATAGCAACGCAGAAACTCCACGAACTGCTGTCAACTCCAAGGAAACTAAAGAGCTATGCCAGCCAGCCTTCAGTAAGAATCACTCCAAACAAATCTATAGAAAACAAATACTCAGAAACGCCAAGGAAATTCGTATCCAGCACTCCCACTCATGGCGTTACTCCATCCAAATCCTGTGCCAACCTGACTTCAAGAACTAGCGCACCAACTTCTCCCATTTCACCGAAAGCCCAGCAGAAACTAAGCTATGGTCCACCTGAGAATTTACCTGAGAAACTGCCTGGATTCGACAGACATGACGTGTTCGTGACTAGCTTTAGAGACAAGAGTAGGGATCGCAGTTTTGATCTTGAGAGGGAATTGGGTAGAGAGAGACGGGATTATGATCGGAGAAGAGACAGCCAGAGAAAGGATAAGAATACTGCTGTTATTATTCCGAGGTAAGTAATCTTATCGTTTTATTGGTTCACTAGCTTCTGCCCGCGATTTTGGCCGCGTAAAATTTCTTGTTTTAACGTAAAATATATCCTATGACACTCGGCAGTAGGTACTGTAGCATTTTATTAGAGATGACAATTTTCGGAATCGTATCTGTAGTTCCAAAGATTACCCCTATAAACAAACTCACAAAGTTTACCTCTTCATAATAATAATAATTATCATAAACAGATTTGTGACAGTTTTGTGACTAAGCTAAAACGTAGAAGGATAATTAAATCTCACTATAACGAAAAAAAGGCTATGTTTAGCTTTGGAGCATCACAAATTCACATACATATATAGTATCGCACAATTCAATAGTTAAAGTGTCAACAGTCAGAGTTAAATAGTCAATCTGTCGGTTACTTTACGATAACTTCGCGGTCTACAGATAAACCGTTGCACAGCTGTTTCACATGTGTAAAAGTTTTTTTTATTGTAATGGTCTAACGCCTAACACGCGCCTAATAAACGACGCATTGTTGTACTATAGCTATTCATTTTATACAAGGCGTTCTTTGTTGATATAAAATAATATCGTGAGGCACCTGTAGCTGTCCCACCGCCGACGATTAGCGAGAAATGAGTAGAGCTAGGATCTAGAAACAAGTTGGTGCGCATCGCAAAGCGAGTGTATAGTTCGCATAGATTTTTCGGTGGGCTTGGGCTATGAGCCAATGCGAAAGTGCGACGAGTAGAATGACTGACCGAATCAGTTCATGGTATGAGTATGTAAAAGAGATATGTACATTATGTTAATAGTTGATCGCTGATTGTTCACACCACCCGGCGAGTACTCGTCTGTCTCAACGACAAGAGATATCAAAGAGAGTATTCGCTCAGTGACGCTCGCTTGGCGGGATATGCATACGGCGGGCGCCTCGCCGCGCTGCTACAATCACTTCTCTTTTCCTCTCTACACAGATTTTTTCTATAATATGCTTCTCATACTTTTCTTGAATAACGGTGGAGTTTCTTGCCTATTCTTATCCATACGAAAACTACCTTTTGGAAGGGGCGACTAGAATCAATTCAATTTTACTGTAAGTTTTGACGTTTAAAAGTGCCTTTAATGTGCCTATTTGAAATAAATGATTTGACTTTGACTTTGAATACCTAACTTTTCATCTGCTGATGCTAACGCCGTCACACACTCGGAGCTCGTTTCTTGCCAACTCGTTTTAGTTGCTAGCTCTACTCGCTTCTCGTTAATCGCCGGTGATGGGACAGGTGCCTTAGCCCGCTTAGCCGATAGCTATCGGCTAAGGCACCTATCCCATCACCGGCAATCAGAGCTCTGCTGTGGTATTATCACTTGTTTTACAAAGGGGTATTAGGAGGTTACTTGATGCTTAGTTGTGACTGTAATCGTGTCCATTTCATTATTGTTCAGTCGTATCGCATGTTTTGGCTAATTGGCGCCGCAGTTTAACCGTCAAACGCCGTCACTACATTTTTGAATGTGACATTCGATTCCTTCCTTCGTATAGATTATAGCATGACGTTGTTTCAAGGGTCTTGTAGAACAAGCTGGGTGAATAATACACTGTGTTTTAGCACTGTTTATAGATTATTGAATCTTTATTTTGTTCCTTGTGCCATATTTCAGCATTTATTTACAGATATAATAAACATACGTACCGCTATTAAATTAAGACATTTTGACCTTGTATTTCACTAATGGATAGACAGAGGTATACAGTCCACAATTCACCTTATTGACCCGACCGCGGCGAAACCCAAAAAGAGGGTTATGTTTATTTAAGTAAGACCTCAATGTACAGACGCCAGCACATCAAGCTGCTAAAATCTGTCAAATTTCTTTAATAGATTTTCAACTTTATCGCTAAAGCATAAGGTTTAAATTAAGATCAGAAAAATTTGACAAGTGTCGGGTAGCTTGATGTGCTGGCGTCTGTACCTAATTCAATAGAGAGTGAACCTTTTGTCATTCATTACTTACCCGGGATTGAATCCAGACTTCGACTTTTATAGAACCTACATTAAACTGCGTAACCTAGGGATCGAATGACTGGCTTCTGGTTGTAAGATTTAATGACTGCTGATCGTGGGTGGGTTGGTCCCACACACAATTATTTCCCTACGCAATTTTATGTTGTATTGTTATTTGTTTTTTGTTGTTGATTGTTTTTTGTTGTTGTTGTTTTTTTTTATATGGTGTACATAATAAAGAGAATTCTATTCTATTCTATGTTATACTTAAAGGCTTAATTATAAACAAAAATATTTCTCGTCGCTTTCAGGGTAGCATCCCCACCATCAGTTTACTCCGAAGAAACTTACAAGTCTTTCTCAAGCCTCAAGACTATATCAGGAGCGACAGCGTCCCTTCTGATAGCGGCTATCATGCTGACTATGTGTGGCGGTCTTACAGCTGGACTGAGCTTCTACATGATGTATGCTGTAAGTATCCTTGATCTGATGACGTACATAATTATAATGCTTCTAAAGCCAGGTTGCATTCACGACCATAAATACCTTACACTTACGCAAGATTCCAAAGCGATTTTCTCCTAAAGCCTAAAGATACAAATTTTATGGTGTTACGAAGATAGTATTCTCAAAACCATACTAATAGAGGTCTTCTCTCATAGTTGCAATCGTTATTTCACGAAAAAATCGCTTTTGAATTCTGCGAGGTGGTCTGCGAATTATGCTCGTGACTGTACCTGAATCTCCGTAACTAGTGAGAAAGTGAGCATTCTTCTTTAAAGAACATTGAGATTCTGTTATAAGAGTCATGATGAGATACGATTTCATGGCAAATTAGCTCGCTTTGATTGTCAATACGACAAATCGATACTGGCCAGTCGTCAACTTTGTATTTTACTCTGTTTGTCAAGTGGGCTTGGCTCCGATATTTAATTAACAAATCGTGAATACCCGTATCATGATTTAGTATTGCCTAGATTTAGATTTAGCAGTCTAACACTGTCTAGTTTCTAGAAAAAAACATTGCTTAGTTATCAAATTAAATGAAGTTTTGTCACTATCAATGAATTGACACAAAAATCACAGAAAATTTAGCTTCCAAAATACCTAAACTTTTATTCTTATTTAGCAAAATTACTTTTCTTTTAGCAAAGTTATTAACCGCCACATGTTGCTATTCTAGATTGGCAGGCGTTACTACTTAGACTTCGGCGTGCTTGCTGGCTTCACCTGCTTTTTACTAGGACTACTGGGCTTCAGGACGAGGAGACAACAGCTGCTGCCTAACAGGAATTATATTTCTGGTAAGTTCTGAAACATATTGTTACTCGCGAAAAAACCTACTTACTTTCTTTGGTGAGTCGTTCTGAGTGAGTAAAAATGGTCGTTTACAAGTTTTATGTTTTAACGTTTTAATACTGTACTCACATGTTAAAATAAGATTGTCAGTTCAGAAACAATAGAATATCCGGGCTGAAATAATGATTTGGATATAACCCAAGTTTTTTGAAGAGCTAGCAAAGACCATGACACAAAAGAAACAATGCACCACAATGCTAACGTCCTTTGTTTTCACTTACAGGTTACATCGTCCTCTCTTCCTTCTCTCTACTAAGCGCCTTCGGACTACTAATCCTGCTGTCAGTGGAGCCAAAACCAGGGATGCCATTGAACGACATCACTTCAGGAGCTATCTGCGGCGTCAGTATCCTGGCTTTGTGTCTGGCGACTGTTGGCGTACTCGCCTCTTACTGCTGTGTTAAAGACCCGCCAGATAATAGGGTCGGGAGTACCAGATGGTATTGAAATAGGCTTGTACTAAGGAATTATGAATAGAAGCAGCAAATCTATAATATATTGAACCCCTAATCGAAATGACTAGCACTGACACGCTGCGAAGCAGCGTTGCTATATCCCGGGCTTTAGGCGCCTGCGAATTTAGGATCAAGGGTCTTTTTTTTATTGAAATAAATTCAATGAGTAATAAGTTCATGGCATGGCCCCGGATTAATCTTTTCATGAAACTGGCCAGTTTTAGCCCCATTACGGACGTACATTAACAGATAATAGCAATCCCTTGATGAAAATTTTGTATACGAACTAAGCAATGGATGTCGAGATATTATGGTCAAAAATGGCTTTTATCTGTAAAACATTATCTAATTGTAAGAGCAATTAGGTACTTACTGAAAGTCTAGACTAGAAGAAGTCCGGTGGCCACGAGGGTACACGAGCGACACGCCGCGCCGCCGACAATGTGTCGCTCGTGAATTTGAGTAGTGTTCAAATACAAAGCTGCATGTTGCACCGACACGCGCGTCGGCAGCTGTCGCCGACACGCGTCGATGCTTGCAGTTGTCTCTGTCGTCAACGCGTGTGGCTCGTGTATGAGCACAGTAAGAAGAGAAGAATGAAGATGCATATAGATAACTTCACATAATTAAGTAGTTATTTAAATAGTAATTGTTATTTAAATAACTACTTACGTTCTTATTGCGTTGAAAAAAACTACATAAAAATTTGCTTAAGGGTTGGTTCTACTTTAAATACATGATAGGACTCCCTTTTCCGCACTTAGACTCTCACTCGGTCCGTTGTGCGTGACTTTAAATACATATTATTCTTATTAATTTATTTCCTATTTTTTGGAGTGTCTTTTTCATAAAGTACGATGGAGTCACTCTTTATAGCAGTTTTATAGAAATAGAAATTTCTATTTCTGTTTTATTATAATGATGTAGTTTATATAGATATACCCACCAAAGCAGGTCCAAATTAAAATTGATTGTATTTTATTATGTACGGTCAGCATCAAAAGTCGATTAACACTTCAGTTTTATTAATCTCAGTTATTGAGCAAAATATTTATTCAAAATTGCAGCAGAAGTACGATGCAATTTTCAACAAATATTTTACTCAATAACTGAGATTAAAAAAAACTGAAGTATTAATATTTTGCTCAATAACTAAGATTAAAAAAACTGAAGTGTTAATCGACTTTTGATGCTGAGCGTACCTAATTGTTGTAAAATTTTAATAACATTGGATTGAATATTACGTGTTTGCGTGTTTTCTTTCAATAAATAACCCTTCCACCACAAGTCTACCAACTGTGAGCAACTGTGCTATTCTGTAAACATCTCACCGTAAAGACTCAGGTGAAGTGGGCTCAACGTGCGCTGTCATTCCACCTGATGCTAGGGACTGATAAATTAACAGCCGGTCAATTCTGTAAAAATCTCAGCGTGAAAATTTGACAGCTCACTCCACGCTCACTTCACCTAAGTTCTCAAGGTGAGATGGTTATAGAATCGCACTGCTGCTCACTTTAAGCTCAATTCACCTAAGTTATCACGGTGAGATTTTTACAGAATAGAGCGGCAGGTTAAGTGAGTGTTTCATTCAAATCTACGCACGATAACATATCACTAAGCTAAACATTTCTAATATAAGCTGACTTCTCATCGTACGAAAAGCCTATAGGTATTTACCTATAGGCTTTTCGTACGATGAGAGGTCAGCTAAAACTGAAAATGTATAGCTTAACATATTCTCATGTGTACTAGGGGACGCAAAAGTCATCAGCCAATCGGAAGATACTATAATTTTTGCAAATCGCGGCAAAGGGATGGGGAAGGGCTGGACTGCAGATAGATTTAAAAGTACTCTGTGCTATGCAGATTGCAAACACGGCCCTTTGGCCTTTAGTACTGTTTTTGTGATTGAATAGGCTACAGTGTCCCTTTCTTTTCTTATAAGAGCTGACTGACTCAAGATATCACAAAGTTTTCTCAAAGGTTTGTTGTACCTAGTCAACAAAACAAGATCTCCCCGAAAAACAGAGTCGTTAACGTTCCGGATTAGGTGCCTACCTAGCTGTAAGAAATGCGTTGTAATTTCTTACTTTCATAATTTTTATAGATCAGTTGACTTTTTTTTCTCTATACCATATACTTTTACAAATAAAAAAGATACTTTATGTAATTGGTAAGTAAATATAAAACGTATGTTTATAAATTAATTTCTGGAATTATGTTAAATGGAACGACAAAAGTAGTTGTCAAACTATGCGTCAACAACGAAACGTTCCAATATTTATATATGAACGACCGAAGCATTTAAGGATTGCTGTCTTTGTCTAACTCATGTAAAAGGATAATAAACTATCCTGCTGTCTCAAAAACAGGAACGAGTTTCTTCACGATTGTTCACCTCTCGACTGTGATTTTCTATTCAGCTTTTGTGCTAATTTGATAACAATTGAGCTGTTTGATAACAATTTCTAATTGGTATAACTATAAAACGAGATGTAGCTTAGATTATATCATCTAACCTGTCAGCTGCATTTATGTCAACGCCCAGCGAGATATGCATTTCGTAATTTAAGTTGTTAAAGTGTTGTTTGTTAGTACAAAACATGTAAGTCTTTGTTTTATTACGTTTGTTTATTAGGATGAATAAGGTAGGTGTCGCAGTCACCACCGCTCCATCTTAATTTGCTCATAAAACATAGTGTTGGTTTATTAAAGATTGCAACAGAATGCAAAGGTCTTTTGAAGAAGTAAATAATTTGAAGGTCGAAAAATAAATAAAATGTGTTTTTCATTGGTATTTCATGATGCCCAGCTGTTAATAGTTACGTGGTTAAGTTTGTTAATATAACTAAACGCTTGTTCATATTAGAATAATAGGGGAAACATATCAATTACCTATCATTTATTGATAAACAAAGTCTGAAATTCTACAGGCCTATTTGAATGGCCCAATTATGTTATCGTTATTATTACTAACAGAACTATTGCATGGTTACATTAACTACAGTGTATCAGTCATACCAAGTGTATCTTCAGTAAAAATATATGGCATTGTAAGTGTTTATATTTTTTCATTGATAACAACTTGTCATGACAGAACTGCTTTGTCAAATTACCACAAAGTGCAACGTTCGACGGCTCATCTTGCTGTGGTGCTGTAACTACATGACGCTGGTAGAATAGTCGACATCGGTTCAGTTGCCAAAAAGGAAAAAAAAAATTATCCAACAGGCTACAGCATTGACTGGTTTTGTCTTGCTTGTCCAAATATGGGCTCAACTGTCACTAATGAAATACAATTAGGTACTTTTTCTATTGTGACCAAACTTAGAGATATGAGATACTGCAATCCATATAATTTTTATCAATTTTATTACCTGACTAAAGTAAATAAAGCTATGCTAACCTATAGGTAATGAGTTTGACAGTGAATGTATGGATGTTCAATCATAGCTCAAAAACTGCTGATCCCATTTTGACAAATACAATGACAAAGAATAGAATACTCAACAAACCACGTTTATTTAATCTATTCTGTTTAAATGTCAAAGTATTTTTTTTTTTTGTTTAACCGTGTTGTTTCACCCCTGGACAAAGGTCGCCCCCATAGTTTTCTAATTTTCTTTGTGTTTTGTCTTCTCTGGCCAATTCATTAGGAAAAAGTTAATTTAACAAAGGATAAATTATATTTTTCATTCATTATATACTATTTTTAGCTAAATATAAAACTGTTATCAGTGTTTTTAACATAGGCGTGGTATCAGCCATTGCGTTCAAGATAACAACCATTCTCATTGTATTAATAACAGTTGGATTAATTGATTTTTACTGCTTTACAGCTTTATGCTATTAAATAAAACTAGCTTCTTCTTCAGGAAAATTGATCAAGATTCGGGAAGATGATTCAATCTGCCTAGCTTTTTCCCAACTATGTTGGGGTCAGCTTCCAGTCTAACCGGATGCAGCTGAATACCAGCATTTCACATGTGAAAGTCTGATAACCAGTCTTACCAAGGGGTATCATGTTACCCAGTAACTGGGTTGTGGAGGTCACATAGCCAGTCACTCCAGAAAATACTGGTACACAGCTGCATTTGGTTAGACTTGAAGCCGACCCCTACATAGCTGGGAGAAGGCTTGGTAGATGATGATGAGGCTGATAGACTTTCTAAATAATGTTTGTATTCATTGCAGCATATTCTAGGCATCTCATTTATTCTATGAATTGATTATTATAAAATTACAAGCTGCGCCCCGCGGTTTTACTCGCGTAAATGTCGAACCTGTGGGAATATCGGGATAAAAAGTAGCCTATGTGTTAATCCAGGGTGTCAGCTGCATCCATACAAAATTTTATGAAAATTGGCCCAGTCGTTTGAGCGTTAAGAAGTAACAAACATATAAACACACACTCACAAACTTTGGCCTTTATAATATTCGTGTGATACATATGAGGCTGGTCACTGGGTCCTTATCGAACGAAATGTCTATAGCATGTATTTACAATGAATTGTTGATGTTTGTTATTGCTATGTAACTATCTCATTACTATAATTTAGAATGTATTGTAACTTCATTAATAATTTCTTTTATAACATCTACAATAATTATGTTGATTTATTACTATTAAATAATTTTAAATAGATATTATAACTATACATTCATCAATTTATAATACCTACTGAGAAAGTAAATCAATAAGCGAAAATAATAATACTTTCTTAAAAGAAAAATAGCACGTTTAGTAACGAAAGTCATTCAGCATTTCAGTTTTTTTTAACCGACTGCGTAACGCAAAGGAGTGTAATTAATAGTTTATCAGCTTATACTGGGTAGATTTTTGAGATAGGGCTGTAAGAGCAGCTATCTTAAGAGGAAATGGGGTCGGAGAGACTTAAAAAATCCTAACCAAAAAGTCGTAATTCGAGTTTTGGCTCTCGCCTATTTACTCCTCCAATATTGGAACAGTTTAAAAGATATTTCATAAACTGAATAAGAAGGATATATACCGTGTCCCTATGTTTTTCTTTTTTCATTAATAGTTGTCTACCGAAAAGAAAACAGGCGAAAGCGTTTCTATGGAGAAACGACCACCCGCATTTCCTCTTAACCATTGTAGATACAGGAAATGGGTGTTAGGAGACTTTCCTTAACTTTTGAGAAATTTTAATTTGCTTTCACAGATTTTGAAAAAAAAAAAAATTAAAGTCAGCAGGAAAATGTACAATTTTTACAATAACTTTTTTTATGCCAATATGTGTTTTATATGGGCCTTGATGCCTGAAATAAATAAATAATAAATATAACAAACTAATTAGGGGGTAATGCGTATGTGCTTAAGTTAATAAGTCATTAACTTCTAATGATTCCAGAGTCCAGAATGTCGAACCCACACTATAGAGAGGCGGCAGAGTCGCTTCTCAACAGTGTCAGCCCACACCATCGGACGTTGAGTGAGTTAATTTTTATTAGTTACCGTTTTCGTGCTGAAACTACGTAAAAAGTTTTATTCTAACCGGGATAAGAAGTGCCAAGTATCTATATTATATAATTCAGGGTACCAGGGACTTCGACGAGCAACCTTGTACCATCAATTTAGCACATGATTCAATTTGCGCATCGATGCCACCCTGGCCCTGTATGTTAGTGAGAGAAGTGTCTCAATAAAGTGGTACGCATTAAATTCTTCTAAGAGACTTTTCCATAACCCCTGTTAGAACCCTATTTAACCGATGCCTGTTGATTGCTATTACGTCAGGATGTACATCTACCGTGTGACATTACGAGGAGGTAATTAACAATATTGCAATATTAAGCTATAGTATTTTTATCTCACGAAGTGACGCGCGCTTTACTTGTGGATACCAAGTGTATAAACACGCTGTGAATGTGTGTACACTATTTGCGCTGTAGCATGGTGCGGGTGACAGTTTCAGTAACATTTCGTTTCACTCTTGAAAGTTGCCGCGATTTACAATTTATGACTTAATATTTCAGTTGTACCACATTCGTAATATATTAAATAATTAATAACTGTAGTAAATTAAATTAAACCCAACCAGAATGTTCTAATCAAGAAATAAAATCAAATTGAATGAAAAATTAAGCAAAGTGTTATGCGTATAACGTAACGCCATAGACGTATTTAGTGATGGGATGTACTGCTACGATGGATAGTCGATATTTTTTATAATAAAAAACGTATATTGTGCGTAGGTCAATTTTTATTTTTAAAAGGTCTAATTATACAACAGAACATTTATAGGGTAAGGTTGCTTAAAAGGTTGCTAAAAAAAAATACATGTTATTCGTCTAAACTCATATCAGAGTCAGGAACATCTGAATTGTCACTCAATTCATCATCTGAATCTATGACGGATATTATTAACGATGACTCAATTATGTTGTCAATATGTATGTCACGATCCCAATCAGACATAATGTCCCTTTTTGTTTTATTCACGACCTTCGACCAGTCTTCAGGTTGAACATTGTTGATGGCCTCTTGTAATAGGGCCAACATCTTATTTGCCGTAAATGGCGGCGAAGTATTATTTCTTGCGGCGTAACCTAAAAATAAACGAACTTATAAAAAAAAGTATTCAAATAATCATCAATCAGCCTAATCTAGTATCTGGTAATGTTTTTAAACTAGGTACATGCTACGATCGGAAAGCTGATTTTTTTATAAAGCTTCAAAATGGGAATTGAAATTAAAAGCATACCTTTTATTTGGGCCCAAATCAGCTCAATAGCGTTATACTGGCAATGGTAGGGTGGTAGTCGAAGGACCTGGTGGCCTTTTTCTTTTGCCATCTCGTCCAGAGCATAGGTAGGAGTTGGTGGCTTATGGCGTCGGACTAAGGCAATAAGCTCCGTCTTTAACATTTTTATATAAGTACAAAGATAATTATGTAGCCATAAAACATTTATATTGACAAGTTTATACACGTAGCACACACGTAGTTACACTGCACAACTGAATAATACACTAATTTTCATAACAATATTAAAGAGAACTAGATTCACGCTGCGAGTATCGTTAGCGATAAAAATGAATTGCATAACCTCACATCCCTACGTGGTACTGACGGGCAACTGTCACCCGCACCATGCTACAGCGCAAATAGTGTAAGTGCAGGAACTCTCGTTACCGTCCGAGACAATGCCGAAGTCGGAGTCGGGTGTGTGCGTGTGTGTGTTATGTGCTGACGCTACTCGTCTTCATGCACACATTCACAGCGTGTTTGTATACTTGGTTATCACAAGTAAAGCGCGCGTCGCTTCGTGAGATAAAAATAATGTACGTAAATAATAATGTGTACCTCCGTACGGCAATGGTAAATAAAAGCAAAATGGACAGTGCCTAGTACTGAAGTCCATTCCAAATATTTGTGTAAATCAACAAATAGACAAAACAGATCGGTCGCTATCGCACTTAGCTAGTGAAACTCTACAGACGCGTTGGTTATCCACAGCGTGGCCATCGACGAGTGCGTCGATGGCCACAGCCGGTAGTGATCTGTAACCATCGATTCAGTACAATATGTTCCTGCCGCCCTGTATATCTAAACATCATAAAACAAAACGAAAATTATAATTTTTTGGGGTCAAAGACCCTCGTTACTTGAAGTACGAATTTAGAAATTCATTTAATTTTAGTGTATCCTTTACGTCTTTGAAGTTTCGCTAGGTAATTTAATTTGACCCTGTAGTCCTCTCCTAACTCTGTTGTACAGACGCCAGCACATCATGTTACTACAATCTGTCAAATTTCTTTAATAGATTTTCAACTTTATCGCTAGATCATAAGGTTCAAAGTTGATAGGGAAAATTTGACAGTTTCGGGTAGCTTGATGTGCTGGCGTCCGTACATTCTACGGGACATGCCAGTAATCTACACTTTTCTTTTATTCCAGCACACTCCACCTCTCTAAACCTAGTATCAGAAGACCTGGTAGCCGGCCACAGACCTCATGGCAAGATGTCCACAGTACGGAGATTCTTCTGTCTGTTCGTCACATTTGATCTCCTCTTCACTAGTCTTATGTGGCTCATATGTGTAATGGTGAGGATTTATACTTAACTAGCTTCTGCCCGCGACTTCGTCCGCGTGAAATTTCTTGTTACTCCGACCCACCCCGTCGCATCGCATCGCCTGCCCGCGCTATTACTTCGTTTTTGCTTAGCATTCTTTCTGACTTTTTTTCTTTTTGCTCGGCTCCTAAAGGTCATAGCGTGTTGTTAAATAGCCTATAGCCTTCCTCAAGAATTGGGCTATCAAATGCAAAAATAATTTTTCAAATCCGACTGGTAGTTCCAGAGATTAGCGCGTTCAACCAAACAAACTCTTCAGCTTTATAATATTAGTATAGATAGATAATATTTATTTGTATAATAATTTGTTAAGGCGCTCGCGCTACCTCGAAAATCTAAAATCCTCGGAGCGAGCGAAAGTGATGCAATTACTTTTGAAACGCAAAAGAGGAGTGATGGCTATTAGTGTGCGTGCGCTCGGAATAAAACGACGTATCTATGTGCAAAAAGAATTTACTCCTTTTTTAACAAAATAAATGAATCAAATTTAAAACTACTTTGAGTAAACTTTGATATGATAATTCTCTATGTTTTAAAGTAAATTCCATTGAATGACTCTTAAGCGGTACGCCGCCGCCGTGATGTCGAAAAAAGTAAAAAATAGATATAACATTGTAATTTTTATGGTATTGCACATGTCCTAAGCCGTGACAACTTACCGTGGTGTGTGGGCCGTCTGCCTCTTTCCCTAAAACTTACCATCAGAGACCGTTTACCATCCAATACCTTAAGAAAACTTGGCTACCATGCCGCCATTCTGTTTGTTCCATAGTTCTATGATATACTAATGCTAGTTTATTTTTCCGCTCTAGATGCGAGGCGAAACTTTAGTGCAAATAATGAACACAGAAATTATACAGTACAACGTGAAGACTTCACTATTCGACATAGTGGTGGTCGCCGTCTGTCGGTTTGTGGTGCTTCTGCTGTTCTACGCGATCTTGTATATAAACAACTGGAGTATCATCGCAGTGAGTACTTACTATGGTCTGTTTCAAAATAATCTGATGAAAATGTAAACAAATTTTACAAACGCATCAAAAAATGTAACTGAGGATGCCAAATTGTAGTGCCACTTACAAGTTGATTGCTGAAGATAATAAATAATAATAATATAATAATAATTTGACATCTGAGGTTAATTTTTACCCGACTACGGCGAAGCAAAAATGAGAGTTATGATTTTGACCGGTATGTATGTATGTTCATCTGTTTCACTCATAACTTCAAAAGTACTTATAATAATTTGACAAATGAGGTATCGTTAGAAGTGCCTTGACTGTCCGCTGGTTAGGCTATGTGACGTCACACTGAATTCAATGTAGCGCCCTCTAGAGGACATAACGTAATGAATTTAAAAATATATTTTTTGGGATGGTGTCTTGTGGGATATCAAATGATATCCCACGAATAGGGAATGTTATAGCGGCAACAGAAATACATCATCTGTGAAAATTTCAACTGTCTAGCTATCACGGTTCATGAGATACAGCCTGGTGACAGACAGACGGACAGTGGAGTCTTAGTAATAGGGTCCCGTTTTTACCCTTTGGGTACGAAACCACGCTGCGAAAGTGCGCATATTCTCGTCATCTGAACTTATCCTGTGCCTAAATGTTTTTGTTCTGTTTCAGTTATCAACAGGCAGCACCTGTGCCTTGTTAATAGGAAAAGTTTTCGTTTTTGATGTAAGTACTTACTTTATATTTATTCAACCTCTTTATACTACCTTGCTGTTTGTTCGAAACAAGTTTTACATTTTTAAAAAATGGCAAACGTCCAACTGTCCGAAGTGACAATTACAGTACCCGGCATTAAATATTGCACATCGACCTTTGGAAAGAGACAATCGACTAATTTCGGCTTCGTAGAGCGTTATCTCTGTCGCACGAAATACAAACAGTCCGGTATCTATTAGGAGCTGTTAAAACAATTATGTTTTGCTTCTTTTGATAATTATTTTTATTCTTCGTATAAAATACAAAAAAAGGTAAAGGTCGATGTGCAATATTTATCGCCGGGTACTGTACAATGCTAGAGTGCGCGCGAAATAAGTCTGCGCGTGGCCGAAATCGGAATTAATCGTTAGCTGCCATCTTGACGTTTATGTCAGTGTTCATCAGGTATTCGTTTCCAAAGTAAATATTGCCATCTTGCCATCATTATGCCGAAAGTGATTATATGTGCTGGCAAGGATATTATCTTAAAGGTCAAACGTGCTTGTCAAGGAGAACGAGATAAAACGGGCCTACAGTACCGTTTTCCAAATAATAATAATTCTTTATTTTCGGACAACAGTGATCCAGCGTGTTAGTAAACAATATTATAACTTATTACTAGCGTTAGTAGTTAAAATACAGTGCTTAGCGATGCAATTTGGTTAGTATACCTACATACAACTTATAAACTAGTGTTAGTACTTACATCTATCAGAAAAAACAACACAAACTATTAATTAATACCCCACAGTGGCATGTAGGCGCATCCAATGTCCCAGTATGGGGCTGTCCCACCTATCAGCTATAGTTTTCAGGATGTTGTTGGGACTGGCGCGTACCCTGCGCATAATGGAAGCGCAACGCTTGCGTATGATAGCGTGAAAGCCATCAATTTTCGCCTCCGCAAACATGAAGCACTGCAGTAGCGCGGGAACCCCATCAACACCCTCAAAGCATTATTGTATTGTACGCGCAAAAGCTTGAGGTCGCGTTGCTTATTTGACGGTAATTTTTAGGGCTGCCATAACAATAAAATTCCCCTATATATTCGTACCAGCGGTGGATAACCGTATTGGTTTTTGGGTCAATGTATATTACAAGGATCTGTTGGCGCTTGAATTACGTCGACAGGGGGCGCTGCTGGTAAATATTTGTGTAACAAAAAACAAGATGGCGGCGTTAGTTCCGATTTTGAACACGCGGTAAAACATTGATATACAGCTATATTTGTCCATGGTACTTGTCAGTGGTCTATGACAATAATAGTGCCATCACATAGTCGTTATCTACGCATTCTGTGCAACAATGGCGGGTATTTTTTATTATTTAGCTATTAAATTATAATGTTTTGTTCTTTCCATCAAATATCCATATCTGTATACCTATAATTACAATAACTAGACAACAGTATACCTAGCTACTTTAACTTTTTACCAATAAACAAGGTAATTTTTACCTGTAGGGGGGAGTCCCTGGTGTCCTGAAATACAAGCTTAGGCTTAGTTTAGGCACCAGTCTCCCACAAATAAACATAGTGGTCTTTTTCAATTCATTTACATGTGTTAGTTTATAAGTATTATTTGTGGAAGAAAAAATAAACATTATTATTATTATTATTATTATTATTATTGTTATTTCTTTTTTTTTATTATGCATGGACGTCACCAAAAAGCCTCAGAAATATAAACCGTGTAGTTCAAAATCGCTGGAAGGAGGGGTCCGTGGCTACAGAATAACAGCCGCACAGGCGCAAGCTACGCTTGCCGCGGTTTGTCTGTGGATGGGTGACCATCTTTACATACCGTGACCCCTCCGTGCCTCGGAAAGCACGTTAAACCTTCGGTCCAGGCTGTCATTCGTGGATCTTTGACAGTCTTTACAGGTAGTCAGAAGCCCGAAAGTCTTGACAACCAGTCTTACTAAGAGATATCGTGTTAATCAGTCACTGGGTTGTGGAAGCCAAATAGGTAGTGTAGCGGTATCTACAACGCCACAAGCATACAACGCGTCATACTAACGTCACGCAAATCCTGCATCTCGCAAGCAGAGTTTACCGCACAACTAGCATAGATACAACGTCCCGACATGAACCATTGGGCAGTTGCCCGCCAGACACAACACCCGTCTGGTCGGAGGATCCTCCCTTTTCTATAGAGTATGAGTGAACTTTACACTCTGTTCCTCATACCTCTATAGTGGTTCCTCCATGTAAAATACTGGTATTCAGCTGCATCCGGTCAGACTGGAAGCTGACTAGAAGCCGTTATGTCATGTGTGTGTGATCAACTAACACAATGTTTTCCCAACAGTGGCCCAACGCGGTGCAGCCGGTGTACGAGGTGTTCCTAATTCTGACGTCCTTCACTCTCGCGTGGAGCGAGGCCTGGTTCCTAGACTTCAGGGTACTACCGCAAGAGTTCCAGGCTAAGACGATACTGGAGTCTATAGGTATGTATTTGTATAATATAATACTGTTACGAGCTTGGGGTTCGTGACAATAAAAACTGCCGATTTAATAACCAAAAAAATGACACTTTTATCACCAACACAAATAACAACTCAAACACACTAATTATAATGAAATACAATTACACCACTGATCGCTCCAAGTCGCACTTGAAGATCGCTTTCGATGTGTTCGCTTGTATCGCTTATCCAACACTGTGTCCGTGTGTCGCTCCGTTGGAAGTCTCGACGCCCCCGTTAGGGGGCGTGGCGAGCGGCGTCAGGGCTTCGCCCCCCGGCCGCGGATTCTATGCGGCGACCCGCAAATACGGGCCTCAATGTATTTTTAGTATCGAAAAATATAATATTACATTATATCACCAAACAAATTAGACAAATAAACAACATTCCAAGTTGCACCATATGTATGCACATAAGATTACATAAATAAGATCGAGAATCATGGTAACGTGTCCCACTTTGTACTATGATAAGAGGTTATTGACACCTGCAGCAGAGCGTGGCTGTCAAATTGATATGGTTATCAATGCCATATTAAGATAACAGATGCAGGACTTTTTTTTCGATTTTTACGCTGATGGTATACCCCTCTGCGCTGAAATTTTACGTCTGTCGCTTGTTTTAGGTGTAAATGATAACCGAAAAATGTAGAATACCCACATTTTTAATACCTACGTGTAAACGCGAGGTTACGAGTCTGAAAACAAAACTATCAATGTTATTTTTAACACTTTCACTGTCCACAAAGTAGACACAATAATTAAACAATCAACCTTAACCATATGTGGTTCATGGGACAGAGAATGGGTTAATGTCCATTTGAGATAAGGACAAGATCATAGAGACACTTAGAATAACCGTTTCACTTCTCCCACAGTCCACCACGGCGCCTCAGAACGAACCCCCCTCCTACAGCCGCACGCCTCCCAGTCCAACTACGCTGAGTCCACTGTAAAATGGTTCTCCCCGGTGGAGACGCCAGAGTCCAGTCCGCGACCCAGGAGGCCGGGCGAGCAGATCATACTGACGCAAGAGCAGGTATGTGGTATCTTTACAATATCAATATTTTGACGACACTGTTAGCGCAGTGGCTGAGCGATCGACTGCTGCGCTGCGTGTCGCGGGTTCGATTCCAGCACGGAACAAATATTTGTATTGCCTACAGGTATTTGTTTTGGGGTCTGGCTGTTTGTATATGTGAATTTAAATGTTTGTAAACGCACCTACGATACAGGAGTAATTCCTAGTGTGGGGCAACGCTTTATGATAAAAAAAAACATTGTCATCGCAAGATTTTATACACCCCAATTTGTGTATTGAGTTAAATACAATGACCAAAACTTAATTTTTTTAAAGCTGTTTTTATTAAGAAAATCGTGTTGAAACTGGCATTACTTTATGCATTAAAAATTTAGTCTAATAAGACTAAATTTTTAAAAATACATTAATAATTAATTTTTTTATTTTTTTTTTTAGACTAAATCTTACTTCAAGGCAATAGCCTTGAAGTAAGATTTAATTTTCTTTGGCTCAATCGGCGGGTAGTATGAAAAATACTTACCTGCATACCTCTCCCCCCTCCGGCCTGCCTGCTGCACCACCCCCCAGCGGTCGGCGAGCCGTATGCGCGGCGTCGCCTAGCCGTAGCCGAGTCGACGTATCGGAGCTGCTGATCCGCTTTGGTTACGTGCTTACAGTGCGTGCCACGTAAGAAGAGACTTGACCCCGCCTCCCCCGCTCTTTCCGCCGCCCCTATGACGTCCGGTCCCGTCCCGCACTCAGACCTCATACCGCTAAAGATACGTAAAATCGTGTTCTGCGCATGTCAAACCACGTGGTGTGTCAAGTCTCTTCTTACGTGGCACGCACTGTACGTTAGGTTGACACCTGTTTGACGACGAGGCGAAAAGCGATACGGTGCCGATCCCTTTCCGATTTGATACGTGTGCTACGACCTTTAAGCTGTAATTTGTGGTAAGAAAAATAAAATCTAGTTGCTATTCCACCAATTCGCACTAAGCGTTTTCAAATGTCCTTTATAATGCGCACAGCAAAAGAGTGGAACTCGCTACCTGCGTTTTGTTTCCGAGTGCATACAACCCGAATCTCTTCAAAGTAAGAATGAACAGGCTTCTTCTGGGTAAGCTCACTCCATCGTCGACTTTGTCTCTGTCACCTCTGACCTAGACTAGAATCAACAGCACAATAAAAAAAAATAACATAAAAAAATCTATTCTATTTTACACTGTTGAATTTTCAACTCTAGACGCTGAAAAGTGTACTTTAAAAAATCGTCAGTGAGTACAAGGACAAATTCTGCTAACCTCTTTCACCTTAATAACCGTAAACATACATGAACTCGCCATATGGATCCTTAATCTGCATTAACTAGATCTTGATTAGTATAAAGTCGCCGCTGATCGTCAATTGACTTTAATTTCATGTAAATGAATCGGCCTTGCGTTTGTTCTGACAATTGCAGTTATGGCATATTGTTGACTAGCGACCCGCCCCGGCTTCGCACGGAAACATTATTATTATTATACATATAAACCTTCCTCTTGAATCACTCTATCTATTAAAAAAAACCGCATCAAAATCCGTTGCGTAGTTTCAAAGATTTAAGCATACAAAGGGACATAGGGACATAGGGACAGAGAAAGCGACTTTGTTTTATACTATGTAGTGATAATTGTATAGAATCAAGCTCTAGCAGTGGTGGCACAGTGGTAACGGCCCCGACTTACGAGTTCTAGGTCGTGGGTTCGACCCTAGGCAGGTGCATTTTTTTTTAATGGACTACCCTGTCCCTCCACTCCTGGGGGCGTACTCTCCAAACTAATTTTAATTCCAATGAGATGCCAATATGATTCCAATGTTAATTTTACAGTCACGTGATTCGGTACTGTTGAAAACAATATTGTCAACAATTACCCCACGCCAAGCCCGAACCCAATTCCACTTAGTTCTCCAAAATGGACACCAGATCTAAAAATCATTTGGCGCTAGCATCGAACTCAAGAGTACGAAACGTCATAATTCCAATGTCGATCTATCGGAATTAAATTGAAGAGAAAGCATCCTGGGCAAAGACCTCCCCCCACTCCTTCCGTCTTTCGCGAGCCCACGCATCCTAAGTTCAGTTTTGACGGAACCTATCCAGCTAGTCCCGCCATTAGGCGGGCGCTTTACTTTGTGTATTTAATTTCATCACCCCCGCTCTCAAAACGGTGAAGGAAAACATCGTGAGGAAACCGGCATGTCCTAGAACCAAAAATTCGAAGACATGTGACATCTACTAACCGGCACTGGGCCCGCGTGGTGGATTACAGTCCACTCTCACCGAGACAGACTTGTGTCGCAGCAGTGAATAAATGCTGACGGCCGAGGGTGAGAGCCTCCCGTCCCAGCCGCCGCGGGAGACGCTTCGGGCGTCGGGAGCCGCGCGACGACTCCCGACCACCGTAGGCGCGGGCCTGCGGGCGGAGAGTAATGGGTAGCTCACCGTCCGATCAGGACCAGGCCCGTGCCGGACAAGCGTACGTGTTCCACGCGCGCCTTAAGGAGTGTCAGCATCAAGTGAAGGGGCCCGTCAGGGCCGAAGCCTGCCGGGTCAGCGGGATTGTCCGAAAGGGTTACCGCTGGCCCGGAACATAAAGGGCTAAGGAAGAAACACGGGTGGGTTTTAGTCAGGAAGACTCTGACAGACACTCCCTTCCGCTCCACCCAGAGCGGGAGGGGTCATTTGATGATTTCCCATACTGAAAAAAAAAGCAGTGCATAAAATACACGCGAAAACAAAATAAACTATTAATTTGAATAGGTAGGTACTAAAATGTGAGTAGGTATTGATTACCCAAGCCAACATGCTACGGTATTGCGTTTAAGCCAATTCAGCAATTTGTATGTATGTAATTCGATATCAGTATACATTGTAATCTTTAAACCGTCTATACCAGTAGGTACCTACCGTGACCTTACTGATTACACCGTACCATATCCATATACTTAGGTCTGAAAAGTATGGGTGTTGAAACGTATCAGCAATGGCGGATTAAGCCTGCCGGGACCCCGAGGCTGCATAACAAGAAAGAAAAATGCGTTTGTTGGTCTTACAGCAAAAAATACACCTCAAAATTGTAAAGAAACTGGCCAAGTGCGAGTCGGACACGAAGGCTTCGTACCACAAGGCGAAAAACGCCAAAAAAAAAGTTTGTTGTATGGGAGTCCCCCTTAAATATTAATTTTATTCTTTTTTTAGTATTTGTTGTTATAGCGGCAACAGAAATACATCATCTGTGACAATTTCAACTGTCTAGCAATCACGGTTCATGAGATACAGCCTGGTGACAGACGGACAGTCTGACACTGGAGTATTAGTAATAGAGTCCCGTTTTTACCCTTTGAATACGGAACCCTAAAAACAGAAAAAGGTTATAATGCCAAAAGGGCCTCAAGATAACAAGAGGCGTAATTATCGTAATTTTAAGAACGTTCACCAGTCTGATATCAGTGACAATCTGTCAAAAATACCTCTACTTTCCCTACATTTTTGACAAGTTTTTAACATTGATTGTCGCTAAGATGACATTGCGACTAGATTTTTAACGTTTTTAATTACGGGAATTGGCATTTAGGTCACAACACAAAGTGTACCTGACGCTGATTTTCAGCTATAACCCACGAGTGCCATAACGAACACCGTACGTTACAATGCGTGCCACGAAAGATGAGACTTGACACACCACGTGGTTTGACTAGCGCAGTACACGATTTCAGGTATCTTTAGCGGTATGAGGTCTGAGTGCGGGACGGGACCGGACGTCATAGGGGCGGCGGAAAGAGCGGGGGAGGCGGGGTCAAGTCTCATCTTTCGTGGCACGCATTGTACCTGACACTGATTTTCAGCTGAAACCCACGAGTACCATAACGAACACCGTACGTTACGTTAACCAAATGGGGTCTCATATAGTTAACGAAACGCACGGCGCCCTCTGCCTGAAATGCAGTATGTAATAGCGAGCTTGAATTTTAGCATCCCACCGTTAATTAAGAAATAGAAGATACAGGTACCCGGCGATAAATATTGCACATCGACCTTTGAAAAGAGGCAATCGGCTAATTTCGGCTTCGTAGAGCGTTATCTCTGTCGCACGAAATACAAACAGTCCGGTATCTATTAGGAGCTGTTAAAACAATTATGATTTGCTTCTTTTGATAATTATTTTTATTCTTTGTATAAAATACAAAAAAAGGTAAAGGTCGATGTGCAATATTTATCGCCGGGTACTGTACCTACCTACTTTGTCGACTTTACAGATAAGTTAGAATATCAGACGAATCATCATCTGCCTAGCCTTTTCCCAACAATGTTGGGGTCGGCTTCCATTCTAACCGGATGCAGCTGAATACCAGTATTTTACATGGAGCAACTGCCTATCTGACCTCCACAACCCAGTTACTGGGTAATACGATAGGACCCAATCCTTTGGTAAGACTGGCTGACAGACTTTCTGGCTTCTGACTACCCGTAACGACTGTCAAAGATCCACGAATGACAGCCGAGACAAATATAGGATGCTAAACCGAGTAAACCGAGTTAGAAAATTTTTATCGTCTTATGCAAAAGCTACAAGTTAGGGGTAGAAGGAGAATGTATGTAGGATGCAAGAGCGAGCAGAGCGAGCTCGAAAGTTTTAGCACCGGACGATTATATTACTACTTGCCATCAGGTGGGCTGCGTGCTTGTTTAGCACCTGATTTTTGAAGTGAAAACTTCTTTAGCATCGTTGTGATTTGAAAGTTTATGAAACGAAAAAGCGACAGTAAAAAGAGACATGTAAATTCATAAGATTTAACGTGGGAGAAAATGAGATAGGAAGCATTATACAGTGTTTTTGAAGGTTTCACTTCTACCACGTGTGAATTGCACACATGCTGTTTTTTTTCTGAATCCTGATACGTTATACTCCCAAATCTCATGTTTATCTCTGTTTTGTGATTGGTTAAAAAAACAGATGAAATAATGCATCAGTTTTGAAAATATTATTGTATGTTGTGACGTTATTTTATACTCACCTTTGCCAATAAAATGTCTTCGATTGTTCATTGTGAAGGTCAAAACAGTTCGTCCAATGTAATGTACACTGTGGTGCAAAATAATTTGGCACGCATGCTATTAAAAAATGTCATTTTTTTTTATGGCAATTTCATACAAGTTTCAAGAATTGTCGCGTTGTTCCAAGCGCATTGAACTAAAAACCCACGTGTGCGGATAACTCATTTGTTATGATATTTGTTATGATATAACGCATTTGTTATGATTGTGCGTAAGCCTCACACGTGAATACGCACAATTTCATTTATTAACTTCGCTTTTCCACCTGTTGGAAAAACATTAATTAACTCTCAGTTCAGGAAAAAATTTGCACACAAATTGCTGGGTAACGCAAAAATATTTAAGTCGACGAATATTATAAACTAGAGTTTTTTTTTTCTGGAAAGATTACGTTAATTTGACCAGAAAGTGGCAATGCTGTTATACACCTATAATAAATAGTATAAAACAAAGACGTTTATCGGGTCTATTTTTACCTTCATTTACAGAATTTATTCCGGTAGGTTTATGTGTATGATACAATAATATTTATTTTAAATATAGCTCAGAAATCTCGTTGTTTAACATGACGCCGACGTACTTAAATCGCACCCGTCCGAGCCAGGGGCGGGTCGCTAGTCTGATAGAACCAAAACAAAGTTATGGCAAACTTATAAAAAGAAACAAAACAACGGATATAATTTAATATATTTTTTATGTTGTTATTTTTTCAACCACAGTTCTGTTTGTTTTGCTCACATGTCTGTTTAGGAACTGCCAAGTAAAACCGTAAACAAAGAAACGTTTTTCCTGTCAAATCCACAATACTGTCCCATTAAATTTGCATGACAGTGTATAACAATTAGCTTATAACTCGACCAAACACGCGTGGACACTCAGTCGCGTACCTACCGCGCGGTGCATACGGTGTCATCACATAACGGTAAACGAGTGAAAAAACACGTGAATATTACAAAAATTTGTACATTATAAGTACAGTACAATAATAATCGTATTGATAATCTTACTATTTTTGGAAGTTATCGATACAGTTGTGGACAAAGTTTTTTTTTAATTATTAAAAAAATCAAAATTGCTGTGCTATTTTTTTCGGCCGCAAATGACTGGACTTTGAATTGTTTTCTTTTTTGTTGTAATTTAGTAATGCACTGTTTGTGAATAATTTTAGTGTGTCGGAGATTCTTAGGGATATCAATTTCAAATAAGAAAAAAACCGGTCAAGAGCGAGTCAGACTCGCGCACCGAGGGTTCCATACCGAATACATAGATATACCTACCCCAACATACTACACACTAAACATACTTTTTTTTGTTTTAATAACAATATCGTAATTTAAAATATGTCAATTTATTAAGAAAAAAGAGCGCTGTTTAATAATTTAATTTGAATATACACAAGACTCTTGTATACTGGACGTAAGCACATATTTCATGCAAATATGTATTTAAATAAAAAAAATATATATATAAAACTATAATAACTATTCCAATGACGTTTTAAAGAGATACCTCACTTAGTATTTTCCTATTGACACATTCATAAATTATAGTATTTAAATTAAATAAATACTATAATTTATGAATGTCACACTTACACACTCATAACAGATGTAACATTTAAAAGCATATTAATAACTTTATGTAGGTTTCCGAGCCTCGGAAAGCACGTTAAGCCGTTGGTCCCGGCTGTCATTCGTGGATCTTTGACAGTCGTTACGGGCGGGTAGTCAGAAGCCCGAAAGTCTGACAACCAGTCTTGCCAATGGGTATCGTATTACCCAGTAACTAGGTTGTGGAGGTCAGATAGGCAGTCGCTCCATGTAAAATACTGGTATTCAGCTGCATCCGGCTAGACTGGGAGCCGACCCCAACATAGTTGGGAAAAGGCTAATTGAAATGTACACTGTAACTGTAATTTAAATGTAAACTGCTGCTCGAAAGCAAAGAAAATATGTTTAAAAATCTATACTAATATTATAAAGAGGTAAAGTTTGTAAGTTTGTGTGTAGGGGGTAATCTCTGGAACTACCCGTCGGATTTGAAAAATTCTTTTTGCATTTGATAGTTCAATTCTTGAGGAAGGCTATAGGCTATTCAACATCACGCTATGACCCTTAGGAGCCGAGCAAAAAGAAAAAAAGTCAGATAGAACGCTAAGCAAAAACAAAGTATTAGCGCGGGCAGGCGATGAGATGCGACGGGGTGGTCGGGGGAACAAGAAATTTCACGTGGACGAAGTCGCGGGCAGAAGCTAGTTAATAAATAATTGAGATTTTCTTTCAACACCCACTCGATTGTTTCCTGTAAAAACGTTTATGATTTTGTGGTAAAAAACCGTCAATTATTAGACGCTGCTTGAAAGCAAAGTAAATATAAATTTAAAAACTAATAAATGATTGAGATTTTCTTTCAAGTACCCCCCTATTCGATTTTTAAAATTCTCCCATGTTGGTCCTTTCGAGAGTTGGCAACCCTACTCATACCGGTCATTGAACTGTAAAGTCTTCAAAAGTTTATTATTATAATACGCAATTATTTAGTGATTATATCGGTCTGCGTTCCTGTATGACCTAATTTGTTTTTCGTACGTCGTCACGTCTGTGGAGTTTCGCAATTTAAATTCCCCCCGACACACTTGGTTCCGGCCCGTGTGTAAGGTCGTAAACTGTGTTATAACTTTATAAGAGAAAAAAATAAAGAACTCAATATAATAATAATGAATGCAAACAAACTTGCGTACCGGATCATACCATATCAACTAACTCCTACGTCAAGATAACACAAAACGTACATACAATACACAAAGATTACTTGTGTCAGTTTATCATTCTATTTGACGCAGTGTTCACGCTTTGCACAACCGTTTAAGTAAAAACACGTGATTATAAAATAATATTTCAATAATCCATACTAATATTATAAATGCGAAAGTGTTTCTGTCTGCCCGTCTGTCTCTTACCTCTTCACGCTTAAACCGCTGAATCGATTTAGATGAAATTTGGTATAGATATAGTTTGAGTCCCTGGAAAGGACATAGGATAGTTTTTATCCCGATATTCCCACGGAATCGACACTTATGCGAGTGAAACCGCGGGGCGCTGTTAGTAAAAAATATAAAATACACACAGTGTGTACTATGCCTAATTCTTCGGAGAAATACAGGTGTGATGTTAAGAAAAGATACAATAAAAATAAATATGAAGAAATAGCTGCGCCCCGCGGTTTCACCCGCATAAGTCTCGATCCGTGGGAATATCGGGATAAAAAGTATCCTATGTGTTAATCCTGGTTATAAACTATCTGTGTGCGAAATTTCATCCAAATCCGTTCAGCCGTTTTTGCGTGAAGAAGTAACAAACATACAAACACACAAACTTTCGCCTTTATAATATTAGTTTGATAGTGTGATTATTACTTACCTAATAAACAAAATAAAATGTTTTTTTTTTTGTGAAGATTTATTAATACATAAGTAGATGAAAATAATAAACCTGTGTTTGTAATAAGCTGAGGAGTAAAAAAGTGCAAACCAGGAAAAAGTAATTTGGTATGGTGCTTATGAAAAGTGCGTAAACCTACAGGTGTTATAAAGTGCGTAAACTTACAGGTGTTATAAAGTGCGTAAACTTACAGGTGTTATAAAGTGCGTAAACCTACAGGTTTTATAAAGTGCGTAAACCTACAGGTGTTACAAAGTGCGTAAACCTACAGGTGTTATAAAGTGCGTAAACCTACAGTTGTTATAGAGTGCGTTATTTCGGAGGATATAATTTCGAGTGTTAATTCAGGCAGTATATTTTCTGGGTATTTAGTATCTTTGTTAGCTGGATTTATTTTTACTCATTATTACATTTAAGTAATGTATTTTTCAACACATTTGCTCGAAAAATGCATTTACAAAGCCTGTATACATTGTTCGAAAGTTAAAAATTACGCACCATACAACGGAACGTGCGGTAAAATAGGTACTCTCACCTAAGTACCTATTTTACCGCACGTTCCGTTGTATAGCACCGTGCGTTTTCTTTACGGTTTTTTTTTAATTTCCATAAAAAAAATATAAGAATTCCACCAAAGAGTTTTACATTATGAGAATAAACAACCTGACTGATCGAACCTCCTTGGAAGCGCTTTTGCTCAATACGTTGTCTCGCTTTAATACTAAAGAGTAAATGAGACGAAAGATGTAGTTCTAATTTTCACCACGTGCATGTGGCGCCATTTGCAAATTCGCGCCATTTTCATATTAGAAACTTCAAAAATTGTTGTGACTTTCCCACTGTAAATAAACAAAATAATAATATGAGTTCAACATACTAAGTGTGAAATGAATAATGTCAGTCAGTCAGTTAAGCTTCCAAAGCAGCAAATTTCACTGAATTTCAATAATTGTTCAAATTTTACTATTAATTTCCAAGCGTAGTGACCTATCTATTTATTTTCTTATTTGCTATTAAAAATAGTCAAATGAAAAAGTTTGTTTAATTACATACTGTACTGTTTTCTCGCAAATGTGTTGAAAAACATTGTATGACACACGTGCAGAAATTGGTATTTACAAACTCGTGACTATGGTAAGCCCTCGACTTCGTCTCGGGCTTACATTCGTCTACTCGTTTGTAAAAACCAACTTACCGCACTAGTATCATAAATAACTATTTCAACACATTTGCTCGAAAAATGCATTTACAAAGCCTGTATACATTGTTCGAAAGTTAAAAATTACGCACCATACAACGGAACGTGCGGTAAATGAGACGAAAGATGTAGTTCTAATTTTCACCACGTGCATGTGGCGCCATTTGCAAATTCGCGCCATTTTCATATTAGAAACTTCAAAAATTGTTGAGACTTTAATTGTTCTCTAAAAATAGTCAAATGAAAAAGTTTGTTTAATTACATACTGTACTGTTTTCTCGCAAATGTGTTGAAAAACATTGTAATGACACACGTGCAGAAATTGGTATTTACAAACTCGTGACTATGGTAAGCCCTCGACTTCGTCTCGGGCTTACATTCGTCTACTCGTTTGTAAAAACCAACTTACCGCACTAGTATCATAAATAACTATTTTTTACAATGATTATGTTTATTGATTTGATTAAATCTTGATTGTTGAACGTCATTTATATGGTAATGAATAGGGCTTATTGAAAGATACGTGCGAAAAAGATAACCTTGTTTCAGTTCGGGTAATAATGATTCAATATGAAACCAATGTACCTTTTTCGTAGATAAAAATTTAATAACCTTTTGGGTGAGAAATTAAAGGGGCTTACAGGACCTAAACATGAAATACGCAAGTTTTAGAAACATTAAAAGTACCGATACCGGGTACCGGGTATATGATCGACTACAGTAAACAAAATCAGAAAAATATATGGTATATTATATTGGTATATTCTAAGCATAAGACTTCTAATTATTATCTATATAAGTTTGGTGGAATTCGCCCTAAATGTATTAAACCAATATGTACAGACAGACGCCAGCACATCAAGCTACTACATTCTGTCAAATTTCTTTAATAGATTTTCAACTTTATGGCGAAGGCATAAGGTTCACAGTTGATTGGGAACATTTGACAGTTTCGGGTAGCTTGATGTGCTGGCGTCTGTACCTTTTCATAGTTTATCTCGTAGATAAAAATGAAATAACTTTTAGGGTCAAATATTTAGGGGGCTTACAGGACCTAAACATGAAATACGCAAGTTTTAGAAACAATAAAAGTATATGATCGACTACAATAAACAAAATCAGAAAAATATATGATATTCTTCAAGATATATTCTAGGTAGATAGTGTGTTGAAAACATAATACAACTAATTTGAAACGATAGAAAAAAAACATGAAGATACCTCTAAAAACTTTCTTTTTACAATAAAAACCATACTAATATACCTACATACAATCATACTGATTTTTGTCAGATTACTCTACAAGCAACATACTAAAACACTAGTGTTTTAATTTTTTTGTCCAAACAATAGATTTTTGTAAGTAATTAAATAATTGCTTCATATTTTGCAATAAATTTCCAGCGGTGTGTCATCGCGCTTCTCTTTCTTTTTTATGCAGTCCGCCGGTGACCGCGCTTTAGGTCATGTAAGCCCCTTAAGAGAAAAAGCTGGACATAGGTCTCGTTGAAGAAATATAGAGGGTGGTAGGAACATCGCCGCGCAAACTGTAATATGAACCTACTATTAGGGACTGATTTAACCTAAGTCAGATATCTTTTATCCGTTTAATAAAATTGACGTCCAACAGTATGGAAATACTGTAAACAATTCAAAATTTATTCTAAGCATAACAGTTATAATTATTATCTATAAAACTTTGGTGGAATTCGCCCTATATGTATTAAACCAATATGTACTTACTATCTACAATGAATCATCGTCCAGTTCAACCTTGATCCGCTTAACAACTGAACTAGTCTTTGTCTTTCAATAAACTGATCAATATTATACTTATTTAGCATAATAATTATCTTATATGGAGGTTCAAAAGCTGACTGAACTATATACGACTAGAATCAATTCTATTTTGTTGTAATTTTTGACGTTCAAAAGTACCTTTTATGTGCCTATTTGAAATAAACGCTTTGACTATGTACGTATAAACGTAAATTATAGGAACTTATGAGAATTAAATATTCTTAAAAAGACAAATATTTTTTTTAATATAAAGGAAAGCAACGGCTGTGCATCTAACAAAAAAAATAACAATTTCAACAGTCCAGTGCCATAAAAACAAAAAGAAACAAAAGTGACAGTTATTTAAAAAAAGAACAAAAACAAAAATTCCAAGATGGCGGCTTCACCTTCAGCCCTACCAGCTATAGACGACCCGGAAATAAAGAAGCATGTTGAAGAGCTGGAGAAGGCGAAGACTCAGGACGAGTATGAGGGAAAACTGAGCAAGATTGGCTTCACCGTTGCTAACTGGATGAAGTTACTGTTCAATAGTGCTCCGCCGGAGGAGTTTCATGCGGAGTGGTTGACTGTAAGTGCTTTTAGAATTAGGACGTCATGTCATAATCAGAAGGGGTTGATGGTTATTTGACAGCCGTAAAGTATAATTTCTGCTGTTGGAGTACAAGCTGTTGGAGTACAATTTCTTCCTTGAAACTTGAGAATTTGATAAATTTATCGTCATCTGAAAAAAAAACCCTGAATGCTAATAGACACAATATTAAGAAATAATTCCTATTATCAGTTATCATTGGTACTTAATATAGTAATGGAGAATAATGATGTAATCAATATTTATAAACTTCTCCCTACCACCCCCATTTCAGAGAATACAAGGGTGACATTATAGTATTAATCCCGAGTCCTCTTGTCCACAGATAGACGAATACAAAGCGCAAGCGCAGGAGAGCATGCACAACGCGTGGCGCATCGTGAACCTGCCGAACTGGAGCCTTGAGAAGAAAGGCCATCGAGGAGACATTGTGGAGTCAAAGAGGACAGAACAGTATGGAAAGGTTTATAGGTTTACTGTGAGTAATTATAAAGATAACGGTCTTATTACGAAACTATACTCCATTTGAAATAAGATTAGTCATTTAAATAAACCTTTTTTACAGCTCGTTCAACCGATTTTGAATTATATTGCGTTGGTTACATGACATATGGCAGCTGCAGTTAACAGTTGGTATTGTAACCAATTTTTTTGCTTTTGATACCATTCCTTATGCCTACGGTATAGAAGTCAAAATCGGTGGAAAGGACTGTAAAAAAGGTTTATTTAAATGTCTATTCTTATTTCAAATGGAGTATAGCGGGTTAGTTGCGTAACACACTATCAGTACCGATGGCTTCAGCCCCGGATCTAGCGCAGGGGGCCTTCCGGGCAATCCGGGGCCCGTGACCCGGGGGGTCACTATCTACTGCAGGGTATCTACTGCAGGGGGCGCCAAATTCAAGCATGACAGACAAGTGCACCACTCAGCGCACCGCAACTACGAACAACGCATTTTCTTTTTTAATCTTCCTTCATTATTATTCAAACATTTTTTTAATATAATTTTTCACAACTCTCCCAAGTCTGATTTTAATTTCGCCATAATACTAAGGGTTGTAATTTTCGCATGCATGTGTAAAAACTATATTTCTATTATTTAATAGACAACTTTCTTTAAGGGGCTTACAGGACCTAAACACAAAGAAACGCAAATTTTAGAAACAATAAAAGTATATGATCGACTACACTAAAAAAATATATGATATTCTTCAGGATATATACTAGGTAGATAGTGTGTTGAAAACATATTACAACTAATTTGATACGATAGAAAAAAATCATGAAGACACCTCTAAAAACTTTCTTTTTACAATAAAAACCATACTAATATACATACAATCATTCTGATTTTTTGTCAGATTATTCTATAAGCAACATACTAAAGCACTAGTGTTTTAATTTTTTAGTCCAAACAATAGATTTTTAGTAATTAAATAATTGCTTCATATTTTGCAATAAATTACCAGCGTTGTGTCATCGCGCTTCTGTTTCTTTTCTATGCAGTCCGACAGTGACCGTGCTTTAGGTCATGTAAGCCCCTTAAGAACAAACTGTGCCCAGTTGCATTTAAGATTCTGTATTTGACATTTCTTCTTTCAAACCTTTATACCTAAAATGTTAATGTATTTATTTCCAGGGAGTCGTAGATGCCCCACCGAAGTTTTTATACGAAGAGTTTAAAGACAATATCACTAAGTTGCCAGAGTGGAACCCCACCATTTTAAAGAGTGAACTCATAAAGGTATGTGTCTTATTATTAACACCTTTTCTAAGTAAATACCTACCTACCTACAGTACCCGGCGATAAATATTGCATATTCGACCTATTTGATCCTATCGATTTTATTCAAAGAATAAAAATAATTATCAAAAGAAGCAAATAATAATTGTTTTAACAGCTCCTAATAGATACCGGACTGTTTGTATTTCGTGCGACAGAGATAACGCTCTACGAAGCCGAAATTAGCCGATTGTCTCTTTGCAAAGGTCGATGTGCAATATTTATCGCCGGGTACTGTACCTGCCAGTGGCGTGTACGGTCGGTGATATTTATCGTAATATGTATCTTGTACTGACTCGTCGCTTCCTCCCAGGCTAAGAGACAGGTCTAAAAATTTTACGGGCTACTCTGAAGGGATCACCTTCACTCTTAATTCCTCTTTCAGGAATCACCTTCACTCTTAATTCCTCTTCCAGGAATCACCTTCACTCTTAATTCCTCTTTCAGGAATCACCTTCACTCTTAACTCCTCTTTCAGGAATCACCTTCACTCTTAATTCCCCTTTCAGGATTCACCTTTACTCTTAATTCCTCTTTCAGGAATCACCTTCACTCTTAATTCCTGTTTCAGGAATCACCTTCACTCTTAATTCCTGTTTCAGGAATCACCTTCACTCATAATTCCTCTTTCAGGAATCACCTTCACTCATAATTCCTCTTTCAGGAATCACCTTCACTCTTAATTCCTCTTTCACTCTTAATTCATCTTTCAGGAATCACCTTCACTCTTAATTCCCCTTTCAGGATTCACCTTGACTCTTATTTCCTGTTTCAGGAAGTAGGTCCCGGCATAGACCTGTCGTACCAGGTGACGGCGGGCGGCGGGCGCGGCATGATCGCGCCGCGCGACTTCGTGATCCTGCGCTGCACCGCGCCGCTGTCGCGCGACGGCCGCGTCGTGGCGTCGGAGCCCTACAGCTACATCAGCAGCGGCGTCAGCGTCACCGTGCCGGGCTACCCGCCGCACAGAGACCTCGTCAGGTAAACCAGGGCTTTGTTACGTACTAACGCCAGCACATCAAGCTACTACAATCTGTCAAATTTCTTTAATACATTTTCAACTTTATCGCTAAAGCATAAGGTTCAAAGTTGATTGGGAAAATTTGACCGTTTCGGGTAGCTTGTTGTGCTTGCGTCTGTACCTGGTACTTGTTGACAGACCTACACTCAGGCAATAAACGTTTTTTTTATATTTCTTTTTTGCTTTACAGAGGTCAAAACAAGGTCGGTTGCTGGTTCCTGAAGCCGCGAACAGTACAGACTTCGGGCGGCAAGATTGAGACTCACACTACCTTCCAATGGCTTATGTGCTGCGATCTTAAAGGTAAGTCTATCACAATTTAGGGGCTGTTCAAGTATTACGTAAAAGATTTCTTGCTGTTATTAACCCCCCCCTCCTCTCGTTAGCAAAAGTAAACAAAGCTCTTACCCCCCCCTCCCCTCGTTAGCAAAAGTAAGCAAAGCTCTTACCCCCCCCCTCCCCTCGTTAGCAAAAGTAAGCAAAGCTCTTACCCCCCCCTCCTCTCGTTAGCAAAAGTAAGCAAAGCTCTTACCCCCTCCCTCCTCTCGTTAGCAAAAGTAAGCAAAGCTCTTACCCCCCCCCCTCGTTAGCAAAAGTAAGCAAAGCTCTTACCCCCCCCCCCTCGTTAGCAAAAGTAAGCAAAGCTCTTACCCCCCCCTCGTTAGCAAAAGTAAGCAAAGCTCTTACCCCCCCCCTCGTTAGCAAAAGTAAGCAAAGCTCTTACCCCCCCCCCCCCCTCGTTAGCAAAAGTAAGCAAAGCTCTTACCCCCCCCTCGTTAGCAAAAGTAAGCAAAGCTCTTACCCCCCCCCTCGTTAGCAAAAGTAAGCAAAGCTCTTACCCCCCCCCCCATGCTGACAGAAACATTGGTACATGCATTTTTCAATGTGTTCTGGTTTCTTTATTGGTGCAGTTATAAGTCCCAGTAGAATAGCGATTCTACTACTGCTCATGGAACGAAACGAAACGCATTTTCTGGGGAAAATGCGTTTCGTTTCCAAGCATAGACAAATAGGGTTGCCATAAGTGTTCAAACCAAAATCGACTTAATTTAGTAGAAAATCCAAAAAAGTAAAAAAATAAATACTGCTGACGTAATCACCATCCAGACCCCCCCATCCCATCAAAAATAAGCAAAGCAAAGACCCCCCCGCCCCCCTGAAATGTTTATGTAATACTTGAATGGCCACTATGTCAGAATTTTTTTTCCGATTTTTTTTTACCTTAATTCCTTTGATTGAAGCCGGCCAATGGTTTCAATCAAAGAATTGAATGTCGCTACGAATTCATTGATAAGTTCCGCGCGTAGAGAAACCCTGCCTTCAAGTTGAATTCCTATATCTTCACCTCAATACACAAACCTCGTAACGCCACCAAAGGTCGAAATTGACGTTTTGATTGCAATATGCTGCGTAAAAAATTTGGATTTTTTCATTGTAAGCATCGTTACTTTTTGTGATAAATAAATGATAAATGATTTTATTTTTGTAAGTAGGTTTGCACAAACACTTTTACACGTCAGTCAAATATTTTTTAAACTAGATGAGGTCGGCGTTTCCTATCTGACTACTCTGAGAAGAAAGGCCGAAACAAACTCAGAGGTCATAGTCTCTTTTAAAGTCCAGACATAATCTTGGTCAGGTTATATGAAGACCATGTTGGTCGATGTCTGAGATGGTCTTTTGAGGAAAGAACCACACAGATTGAGAGGACCTGTCCAGTCAGTGCACGCACGCTGTGCTTTGGTAACACTAAAAATGGATGTCAAGCACACCTCTTAAATGCACCATCAATTTTTTTTCGCCCCTCCTGTAGTGCTTACGTAATACTTGAATGGCCACTTAGAGCAAAATGCGGTTGTATCATTGGAAAATAATGCCATGTTTTTTGACATCACATAATGGTAACTGTCGGTGGTGCAAAGAGATATAGAAGAGCTCTGCCCAGTGGTAACTACCCCGACTTAGGAGTTGTATGTCTTAGGTTCGAACCCAGGCCGGCGCTTTACTTTGTGTAACTAATTTCATCATCACTGCTCTGAAAACGGTGAAGGAAAACATCGTGAGGAAACCGGCATGTCCTAGAACCAAAAATTCGAAGGCATGTGACATCTACCAACCCGCACTGGGCCCGCGTGGTGGATTACGGCCCTCTCCCTCTCACAGAGAGGAGGCCTGCGGAATGGGTATCCCAGCCGTGGGAAAGTTATAGGCTAATTTATGCTTCTATTGCTGGTGGAAAGAAATATACACTCAGTGCAGTATTATTACAGTTTATTTTTCTTTTTTTAGATTGGTGTACTTTTATTACTTTTTTAGGGTTTTTACCCAAAGGGTAAAAACGGGACCCTATGTCGGCCGAAGTCGTGGGTAGAAAGAAGCCAGTTTAGAATAAAATTCCGATTTTTGTTTTCGTAATTCGAACATAAAACCACAAAACACAGTAAAGATTGTGATTCAATACAGTTATCTCAATTCCAGGTAAAATCCCAATGTTCGTGCTCGACGCGGCGTTCGCAACGGTAATGTTAGATTACATTGTGCACGTACGGAAGTTTGCAGCCGAGGCCAAACAACAAGGACGGTTCTAAACAACCATTCACTTCACATTTGCGAGGCAGCAACCGTTTGCTTCAACTTCGGTGATAACTACGCGCTTAGAAACCATTTACTAAATGGTTTCTATAGCTAAATATTTGAGAGCCGGCGCAACCATACGCTACGATGCAGTAACCAGCAACTTCAGTGTTTTTTGTGATAAGGAGTTTTAGAGCAACCCATTTCGACAACTGCTTTGTATATAGCTGATGCTATAAAACAGTAATGCTTCTAAACAACCAAAAACTTCACATTTATAAGTCAGCAACCATACTAATAACATCCATGATACAAGTGGTCTTATAAAACGTTGGCTTTGTGGTTTCAATTCATCAACCAATAACGATATACTGGTGAACCAGCAACCTTTCGCTTCGATTCTATTATTATCGACTTCAGTGATCATTCTGAGCTTTACTTCAATATTTTTAATACGGCTACGTTTGTTAGTCAAAGAACAGAGACACTATATAACTTTGTAATTTGTGAAACCAACAACCTTATCGATACTATATGGTTCTTCTGTAAGGAATTGTTGACTCAAACGTGCAAGACCGGTGCTACACATCAGCTGCTGCCAATCTAAACGGTTGTATATCTAATCTGGTTGCAGGCAACCAGATATGACGATTTATAATGGAGTAAGAAAAAGAAAAATATACATTATACGTACTAGAGACTATAATATGCGTACTAGGTACGTGTAGTGTAGAGATATTTTAATTGAAAGTGTATAAGAACGATAATAATGTGGAACACTTTAGCAACCAATTACTAAAGAATGTGGGGTTTATTCATAAACGTTGGTTAAAGTTAAGTAGGAGTGTTTAACCATACATTTTTGACACTTAAACGTCTCGTTAACTTTAAGCAACTTTTATGAATATAGGGGTACGTCTTTAGAGAGGAACTTTTTTTTTTTGTAGTATCATTTATTGTGTACATATTTTGTTAGAAATCAATAAAGAAATAAATAAATATTGTATAAAGGAGTTTTTTGCACATTTAATTTTAATAATACAAATTTAAGATGTAGAAATTATTTGTAGCAGCTACTTTGCAAATAAAATTCAGTGCAAGTTACATTTAGCAACCAAATGAAATGAGCAACCAGTTGCTTCGAAGCTAAGTAACCAATGGCTTCTTATACAGGATGGCGGGACATCGACGCGCAAACTGTAACCATGGATTACTGAATCCATGATTCTGAATGGCGTTGAAAATTTTCAGTTAGAATTATAATCACTAGAATCAGTAATACAACTTGTTAACACATTGAAGGACACTGAACGAGACACAATAGAAGTTTTATTGTTATTACGTCGAGGGGCGTTAAGTGTCCCGCAATGTGTTAACACTTTGAGGGACACTTAACGCCCCTCGACGTAATAACAATAAAACTTCTATTGTGTCTCGTTCAGTGTCCTTCAATGTGTTAAGTTAGTACATATAATCCTAAAATGAGATTTCATGAAATAGTCATTCAGTAGGGTTACTTGGACTTAGAAAGTTGTGTTGATGACTTTAATGATTATAATTTTGTAAATACATAATCATTTGTTACGGCTGCGAATCATATTTTAATCAACGTACAACTTTATACTGACCAGCAAATTGCAAAACACGTAAAAAAATATATATTTCGCGGGCTACTCTGGCGCTTTCGCCTTAACAAGACTCTATATTGTGTGGTTTGCACCTGGTAAGGGTTTGCGGGAAATAATACAGAATTGGAGCTCAGTAGTATATTACAGTGACCATAGGTTGTTCACCAGAGCTTGAGCTCAGACAAGGCTAGCATGAATCGTAATGAAGTCTCAAATAGAAACTCGTAAGTTTTCTCAAGGCTGCATTATAAAAGAACATAATACTATATTAATGTGAAAAACGTTGGTTAATGTGTAAATAGCAAAACTTATAAAATTGTAAAGAAAAATACAAAGCATGCATTTAGAAATAATATAATCATAAAATCAAGTTAAGTCAAGGTAAGGTAAGTTAGTTAAGTTAGTAATTAAGTCTAGCATACAACGCAAGTTTTTAAAGCCAAATTCATAAATGAAATTAAATATATACATAGAAAATAAAGATAATACAGAACAGCGGTAGCTCAGTGGTAACGACCTCGACTTACAATGCGCGCCACGAAAGATGAGACTTGACCCCGCCTCCCCCGCTCTTTCCGCCGCCCCTATGACGTCCGGTCCCGTCCCGCATTCAGACCTTATACCTACCGCTAAAGATACCTAAAATCGTGTTCTGCGCAAGTCAAACCACGTGGTGTGTCAAGTCTCATCTTTCGTAGCACGCATTGTACGAGTTGTATGTCGTAGGTTCGAACCCAGACAGGCGCTTTATTTTGAGTAAATAATTTCATCACCACTGCTCTTAAAACGGTGAAGGAAAACATCGTGAGGAAACCGGCATGTCCTAGAACTAAAAATTCGAAGACATGTGACATCTACCAACCCGCACTGGGCCGGCGTGGTGGATTACGGCCCACTCCCTCTCACAGAGAGGAGGCCTGTGTCCCAGCAGTGGGAATGCTAATAATGCTATAGAAAAAATATATCCGTATGAGAAGAGGTGGTATCTAAAGTCATTGATGCTGTAAAAAACTCGCGTTTGCTATCACAATCGACTGACTTACACGTTCGATTCCAGAGTCGAACAAGCTAATAGCTTCCAATGTCAACAAACAAATCACATGACAAAATTGATTGATTGAACGAATGAATGAGTGAATGAAATCCTTCATTCTTGGTATTATTATTGCCAATGAGGGTTTTCGTGAAAATTTACGACACCAGTTGGCACCACTGTGACAAGAGGTCTTCCAATATAAAATATATGATGACGTTCATCATTCGATTCATTCATTCGTTCATCATTCAGTCATGACTAAAGAAAATATAGGCTCTTTGACAGATGCCTGGACCTGACGTGTCAGTGCTGCCACCTAGCGAACGTCATTTCAGAAAACCCTCATTAGTAGTGTGAAGTTATTTAAGGTATTTTATAACTGATTTTCGATATTGACAAAGGCTGTATGTATATAAAAATCTAAAATTGTAATATATTTTGAACGCGGACTGTAGCTGGTAACCTCACCCTAATTGTCTATTTGTCGATAAAAGGCATTTTAGTGAATGATAATCATAATGACGAATGAATGATAATATAATCATAAGACTAAATAATAAGAAAGAGTGAACAATTGAGCCTTTTTAATGATGTATCAATAAATAGTATGCAATTTTATTAAAACACTGACTGCCTGAAAAACACTGTATATTATAATACATTTCTGCTATAGTTATCACGTTTTAGCGTGACAATAGCGGTCATTGACCCACCTACATTTTCTAGCAATTTTTATTTCAAAAACTGCAATAAAGTCTGTTAAGAGCGTTTACGCCGTACGGCATTTCATAAAAAAGTTACTTTTTAGACCTCTGTATCCTGCTTATGCGTGTGAAGTTTCATTAAAATCGGTTCATTCATTACGAAAAACAAGGGCTTAAAAGTTTGTATGAAATGCCGTACGACGTAAACGCTCATAACGTCCTGAATTAATATCTATCGTGGTCTTCAACATGTTCTAATAACGAAAAACCTTACATAGTTTTTAGTTTGGGTTCTTACGGAGACTTATTAGAGGAAGGGCAATGACCGCTATTGTCATTCTAAAATGTGACGACTATACCAACATGCTTTATGCAAAGTAGAATAAATTGTACAAATTCGACCAGCCTTGTATTTATTTAGATAATAAAAAAAATATAAAACACGGAATGCAAAAAAATGGGTATAGTATTCGATATGCAGCCGGTCGATTCTGTAACAATCTCACCGTGAATATTTAGGTGAAGTGAGTTTGTTTTTGCTAGGAATTGACACTATTGACAGCTCACTCCACGCTCACTTCACCTAAGTTTTCACGGTGAGATGGTTACAGAATCGCACTGCTGGTATTTGTGTGAGTAAAAATAAAACATCTTACTGATTCAGAACAGATGTTTACAGGTATTTTCAGGTATCATACATCTTCCGTCAAATGTGCGGCCATCCTTAAGGCGAAGAGAATAAATATCGCCCGAAAGCGAATCTTTATAAATCTGAAGTTTCCTTATGTTTAGTACAGACAAAGCAGCATATTGCATGTTCTAGCTAACAGATAACGATGCGATGCGTTGTGGGCGATAACGCCCCCTCGTGGACACACACACACACACACCCTCACACACACACGCACACACCCCCTCACACACACACACACACACACACACACAGCCCCTCTCTCACACACACACACACAAAACACATCACACTAATATTATAAAGGTGAAACTTTGTGTGTATGTGTGTGTTTATATGTTTGTTACTTCTTCACGCTCAAACGGCTGGACCAATTTTCATAAAATGTTTTAAGGAGGTAGCTGGCACCCTGGATTAACATATAGGCTACTTTTTATCCCGATATTCCCACGGGGTCGAAACTTATGCGGGTGAAACCGCGGGGCGCAGCTAGTAACACATAAAATACACAATTTTGCTTTACATTTGAAAAATAAACTCAAAGTGTGGGCAACAAAGGTTGAGAACCTATGCCATGTTCTTTGCTGTCAAGTTTTAAGTACTAGGCTACTGGGAGACATCTTTTACTTGCAATTTTGAGCTTTATTTCAATGCTGGTTTAGTTCATTATTGGAAATCTGCTCGAGTATTTCACTGCTATGTCTGTGCTGATATTTTGAATTCGTTTCGCTGATTGAAAAACGAGAGGAATGTAAACATTAAATGAATTATATTGTAATATTTATATTCTTGTCAATAAAACCTCTTGTTTTTCTCTGTTTTATATTGACAAGATTCACAGGAGTGCAATATGTTCAGATAGTACGCAATCTATGTGTTACCCAATCTTGGGTATTTATCGAGGCCTTAGAGTGAAAATCTCGTAAGTGTAAAAGAAGTAACTTGTCGGGAGGAAGGAAGAACTGCGTGCTGTAAAATTTTTGTACGGCGTCTTTTATGTTTTTTTTACAGACTTCAAAAAAGGAGGTTATGTATTCTTATTAATTAATATGGAAATTTAACCCGCTTTAATATCCAGAACTGTTCGATACTATAAGATTATCCGAAATGCATAAAATGCTACTTACATTCCCGAGGTTTTCACTCTAAGGCGACGTTATATTTCTAGGTAGTACCAACACGCTAGAACCAATTGTACCAATAACTAATATTAAAAGAACTTGATCCGTTTCTGAAAGTCAATTCGATATAATCTGTGGTTAATCTAGTTTTAACTCATACAGGTTCAAATTAAATTATCTAGCGAAACTCCGCAGGCATGATGGGTATCTACACGCGACAAATAAACATAAAAAATATGTTTTGACGTGACAACGTCTAATAAATCGATGAAGCTGGCTGCACTCACGAAAAAACATGACTCATGTAGCGTTACCTCGCGGCCTTGCTCTGTAGCGTTACATGGCGGCTTGAAGTGCAAGCGAATATTAACAAATGCAATGCAACTATTCTATCAGTATTTTCTTATGACGTTGTCACGTTCAACTATCGTCAGTGAACCGACTTTACAGACAACCGATTTTTTTTTGGGGTCTATTCCCGCTGTTAGTGTTTTTACGTGTTTATCGTAATCCCGTCTGTGAAGTTTACACAAAAAAAAACTGATATTTTAAGTGACTACATACGATTGGCGGTTGATGACAGCAAAAAAAAATATCGTCAAATTAATTTCTGTTCTGTTTTATCATGTTTAGATATCGATACCATCACGTCTATGGAGTTTCGCTAGGTAATTTCATTTGACCCTGTATTTTTGGTTTTACTTATAATGATCAACCAATGATAACCGCTAACATGTTATTTTGACAGCAGATTCACTGATCAGAAGGCCATTCCCGTAATGAGGGTTTTCGTGAGACACCAGTTGGCATCACTTTGACAAGAGGTCTTCCAATATAAAATATATGATGACGTTCATCATTCGATTCATTCATTCGTTCATCATTCAGTCATGCATGACTAAAGAAAATATAGGCTCTTTGACAGATGCCTGGACTTGACGTGTCAGTGCTGCCACCTAGCGAACGTCATTTCAGAATACCCTCATTAAAAACGTTAAAAATCTAGTCGCAATCTATTATCAGCGACAATCAACGTCATAATTTTGTGGGAAAATGTATGAAAATTAGAGGTAATTTACACATATTGAAACTGAGTTAGAATGCGATTGTTCTCAAATCACTGGTGTTGCTTTTTAGGTTTCCAGAAATATGAGATTACTTGCAGAAAAGACCAATTTTAATAAATATGTAAATGTCGACTTTTTGAGGAAATAAAATTTGTGTGATTTTTTAATAGCCACTAAACTAATGCAGCTTGCAAAGGAAATTGAACTATATCAAATAGGTTTAAGGTCGAATCGAAAGTGATTTTTATTTAGAATTACATGTAAAAATTAACAGTATTTATTAAAAGTGGTCTGCTAATGCAACACAGTACATTGTTATAAGTTAATGTATCTTAGATCTAAGGTAAATAAATGATTTTTATACTGTATGACTGAGTTGTCAATTTCTAACATACTTAATAAAAAAAAAATTTCGGGTTTGCGGCTCGCCTGACCAAAAACCAAGTAACCTATTGGTTGTTACCACACTGCAAACTTGCTAGTAAAGGATTCATAATAAATAATAATGATGAAACAACCACATCTCTCGAGGCTCTCGTTAGGCGTTTCAATCAAGGGCCTGATTTAGAAGACTGTTCTCTTCGATACGGCTCGCATCATGAGGAGGTTCCAGTCTCTGGAGCCCTAACCACCTTGGTGCTTGGTTGGACCCTGCTCCCGATACCTGTATCGGAGCACTATTTTTTATATTTTAATTTTTTTTTTTAATAAAAATGTAGGAATTTAAGGGGCCGGTGGAGCATGCGTAGTTCATACAAACGGTATTACGTTTGTATGAACTACGCATGCTCCACCGGCCCTTACCAAAACAATTTGGAAATCAAACATATTCTTAATGTAGTGTGTGTTTATTTCGATTGGATTAATGAATATCTAGGTTTACAAATATATATTTTGAATGGACACTGATTTAAAGACGAGTTATGAGAAAAATAAGTTTTCTATAGAAATTTGTAATTTCTCATATCATCTCGTCTTTATATCAGTCTTTTCTTTCCTTACTTCCTACTGCCCACGCGAAGTAGTTGCTCTTACATTATCTAGGTGTATCTATAACTGTGGTGCCTATACACTGACTCGAAGACTCCTATGTGGAAAAAATACGCACCTTCAGACTATAAGGTGCCCGGTTTCCCTGCATTGTTTTTTACACTCACTACGTTCTCTCATGAACACTCGTGTCGCACGTCTGCTGGAAGAAATCCTAACTTCAATATTATAAATGCGAAAGTAAGTTTGTTACCTTTTCACGCCTATTCCACTAAAACGATCATCGTGAAATTTTGTATATAATATGTTGTCAGGGGTATAGAAAAGGACATTGGATACCTTTCATCCAGAAAAAAATACTGTTCCCGAAGAAAAGGACATTAACTTTGGACGGTCAGAATTGCTTTAGGACGCTAGATGGAGCTACGTGTCTTTCGAATCATGATTAAAATATGACCCGACTTTCTGAGCAGTATTTTAGCAAAAAGTAGGTACTAGGCTAGCATGTTTTCACGATAGTATTTCAATCATTTAGTATTTAGATGAAAGATGGCACACATAGTTTATTACCTATACCTATCCTGGATTAGGTACCTACACAGGATACTTTTTATCCCGGTAATACGTTTCCGCGGGATAATTTCCGAGTTTTCCGACCTCCACGCGGGTAAAAACTATTTTCTAATAAAAAAGCAATAGGTATACAGATAATTGTGTTGTGCTTGCGTGTACGGCCGTATGAAGGTAAACGAAGCAATCGAAGTATGCAAGGCTCTGGCGTTATGTAGTTTATGCCTATGTACAGACGCCAGCACATCAACCTACCACAATCTGTCAGATTTTTCCAATCAACTTTGAACCTTATGCTTTAGCGATAAAGTTGAAAATCTATTAAAGAAATCTGACAGATTGTGGTAGGTTGATGTGCTGGCGTCCGTACCTATGGAAAGAAGTTTGTAAAAACAGAGTTACTTAAACAGACACTTTTGGTTTGTAGTAGGTACCTATTATATGATATATGTAGTTTTAAACAATGGCCTACCTACATGTTTTGCCATACTAATGTGTGAAATATGTAGGTAATAGGTAACTATGTGCGTCAGTTATTCTTTGGTGGACTAATTTAATTTATTATACCTACCGACTCAAAATGGCTTGTTGACCCGTCCTCATCGAAGAAACTTGTTCACGTGTATCTCTGTAGAAAATCTAAAGGAATAGGTTTAGTAGGTTACCCGTGGAAAACCCAAAAAGACGGCTGAAGACAGGCATGTCAGAAGTCAGGTAGGTACCTACAAATTGAAGAATTGGGGATTTTCATTAAGACTCCTGCAAACAGGCGCGACACGCGACACAAAGGCACCGCTCGTTGCGCGACTTGCGGTGCCTTTGTGTCGTGCGCGTTTTTATCGCGTGTCGCGCCTGTTTGAACGATCGTTAGTCATCATCTGCCTCGTGTTTTCGCAACCCATCTATTTTTATCACTACCTACTTACATTTGGCAATCTATACTAATATTATAAAGAGGTAAAGTTTCTGAGGTTGTAGGGGGTAATCTTCGGAACTACTGATTCGATCCTGAAAATTCTTTAACTAACGAGAAGCTACATTATCCCTGAGTGTCACAGTCGCGGGCAGAAAGAAGCTAGTATAAAATACTAGCTTTTGGTCAGGTGGAGTTCCCAAACCCACGAGAACCACGTTATTATCCCACGAGAACTTACTACTGGGATAAAAAGTAGGTAGGTACCTACCTATCCAAGACGTCGATTTAACAAGGCGTCGCAGTACACAGAAAAAAAAAATTACTTGAAACAAGTGATATTATTTGAGTTAAGATCTTTTGGGTTTTCGATATAAGGAAAGTCGAAAATGTCTTCGATTGAGATATTTTATGTTTCATATTATAGTTCTTAGTCCAAAAACTACTTATTTAGATCAAAACTTAATTGTCTCTTGACTTAAAATCTAAAAATTGTTGTTTCGAAACATATTGTATCTCAATCGAAGACGTTTTCGACTTTCCTTATATCGAAAACACAAAAGATCTTGACTCAAATAATATTCGGTTGGTGTTTCAAGTAATATTTTTTTCAGTGAATGCGTTTCAAATGATCTACAGCTCTTTTTTTAAAAGCTAAATGATTTGACTCAAGAACGACAATATCTTGTTCTAAATAGCTGAGACAATTCACTCAAGACCGTTTTATTCTTGTTGTAAAAGGGACAATATTCCGCTCAAAGAAGTAAAGCTCTTTTTCCAAAAGCTAAATGACTTGACCCAAGAACGAAAATATCTTGTTCTAAATAGCTGAGATAATACACTCAAGAGCGTTTTATTCTTGTTGTAATAGGGCCCATATTACGCCCAAAAGAGTAAAACTCTTTTTTTAAAAGCTAAATGACTTGACCCAAGAGCGAAAATATTTTGTTCTAAATAGCCGAGATAATTCAGTCAAGAGCGTTTTGTTCTTGTTGTAAAAGGGACCACATTCCGCTCAAAGAAGTAAAGCTCTTTTTCTAAAAGCTAAATGACTTGACCCAAGAACGAAAATATCTTGTTCTAAATGGCTGAGATAATTCACTCAAGAGCGTTTTGTTCTTGTTGTAAGAGGGATCATATTCCGCTCAAAGAAGTAGGGCTCTTTTTCCAAAAGCTAAATGACTTGACCCAAGAACGAAAATATCTTGTTCTAAATAGCCGAGATAATTCACTCAAGAGCGTTTTGTTCTTGTTGTAAAAGGGACTATATTCCGCTCAAATAAGTAAAGCTCTTTTTCTAAAATCTAAATGACTTGACCCAACAACGAAAATATCTTGTTCTAAATGCCTGAGATAATTCACTCAAGAGCGTTTTGTTCTTGTTGTAAAAGGGATCATAATTCCGCTCAAAAAAGTAGGGCTCTTTTTCCAAAAGCTAAATGACTTGACCCAAGAACGAAAATATCTTGTTCTAAATAGCCGAGATAATTCACTCAAGAGCGTTTTGTTCTTGTTGTAAAATGGAACGTATTCCATTCAAATCACATACGTTTTTCTTTTAAGCGTGTTTAATTCTTCTCGTGAAAAGTTACATTCTTGTCGTAGAATGGAACGTATTCCATTCGATTTACATAGAGCGAAAAGAGTTAAATATGATAGCTATTTTAATTTGAAGATATCTTGTTCTAAATAGCTATCATATTTAACTCTTTTCGCTCTATGTAAATCGAATGGAATACGTTCCATTCTACGACAAGAATGTAACTTTTCACGAGAAGAATTAAACACGCTTAAAAGAAAAACGTATGTGATTTGAATGGAATACCTAAGTTCCATTTTACAACAAGTATATAAAACGCTTGATTATATAAATCAAAAACATACAAGTACCTAAATAAATCTAATCTATACACGCCAAATCATTTTCGAAACCCATTTATACCTATTAAGATGATGTTTGTACTAAATAATGAAATGAAAGTCAAATGTAAATTTATCATTTATGTATTCTGAAAATTACTTGACACTAAAGGATAGCTACTATTAGCAGGATACTACATTATAGTATCCAAGTGATTTATATATATATGTACCTACATAAAATTCTAAAATTTTCTATTTTGAATAGAATACAATGTATTAAGGGGGAAGCGCTAATGTAGCCCGCGAAATTCAAATTTTCTTACGTTTTTTGCAATTTTCTGGTCAGTATTAAGTTGTACGTCGATCAAAATATTATATCATAATCATATTATAATCATTAAAGTCATCAACACAACTCTCTAAGACCACGTAACTCCAAAGAATGATGATTTCATGAAACAGTTATTCTTTGGAGTTACGTGGTCTTTGAGAGTTGTGTTGATGACTTTAATGATTATAATTCTGTAAATACATATTTGTTACGGGCGCGAATCATATATTAATTAACGTACAACTTAATACTGACCAGCAAATTGCAAAAAAACCTAAAAATAAAATTAATTTCGCGGGCTACCCTGGCGCTTTCGCCTTAAGATTGAACATAGAACGGGTTTAATTCTGAACTTATCACTCAGGTAAATTATACTAGCGGACTGTCAAGCAGGACGTGTGGTAATTCTAAAAACAACTTTAAACTATTTCTCAAAGGTGCCAAATGAACGTATTCATCCTTTAAAGACATAATAACTTTGGAATTACTCTTTTTGGTGCCTTAGAGACTCCAATTTTTTTCTTAATAGGACTTTGTACCATACATTCTCTGACAATTTTCAATAGGACAATGAAAGTTATTTTTTATTTTATGAATTAGTTCTAAATGTAAAATGTATTTTTTAAAATTACCAATATCCGCTTTGCACTCGTTACACAGCATTTTATGGAATTATTTTACTTTTTTCGTACAAAATTGACGCCACAAAGTATTCTCTAACAGTCAACCTTAGAACAAAGCAGATAAATTTTAGGCGGTACATTTATGTAACAACAAGAAATTACATTTAGGCAGGGCTTTATACACGTCCATAAGACCAAATGTCAGCTCAGATTTCGGTAACTCAGTACCTACATTTTTTACATTTGACGAACTTTTATAAAACTAACCTTATAATTTTACACATCTAAGTTTAAAACATCGACTATATTTATGGTGGTACTGAATCATACGCTGTATGGACTTGGTACACTTTTTTTTTAATGATTACGAGGAGGTGCTCAGCCACTTGGGGATACTTAGCGTGAAAGACGTGGTATATCTTGAACAATAAGTCGAACGCCTTTGCAGCTGACTGCATGTGGTATTTGACATCATCAATTACGATGTATATCTGGGAGAAGTTTTGCAGCGGTCCTTGTATGAGCACGTATGGTTCACGGTGTCTTTCCGCGCTGCCGCCTTAGTTTTCTGGGTTTGGATTACGTTGTCGATATCTCCGGCGTCCTGCATTAAAAACACAATTTTAGAGGTTAGGTACTAGATTATTGAAACTGAACAAATTTAGCAAAAACATATAAGATTTAATTCAATGATTATAATCGAACATTGATCTGGCATCAATTTAAGTAGGTTGTGAGGGTATGAATGGGATCGCTTTTTCATTCGTAAACCTCTGCTGCTAGGTCATTGACCCGGCATCAGCAGTTCGCTTAAAGGTAAATGCATGGCAGATGTTATGCGTGCATAATTTTAGAAAAATTAAAAAAAAAAATCTCAGTTTAAAAAAAATATTGGTGTTTATTACAGCGGGTCTAAAATGGCCGCTTTATCAGAATCCACGCAGAATCTTAGTATGAATCACGTTAAAAATTTCAAATTCTTAAAATAGACTTTATGTCTATAACTATAAAGTCCATTTTAAGAATTTAATATTTTTAACATGATTAATATTACGATTCTGCTAAAGCGGCCATTTTAGACACCCTTGAGCATAGAATCACACTATCTACTGCTATGACAACATGTCTGTTAAATTTACCACGTTTACAAAACCACAGCGTGTATATTGTAGGGTCAGAGCATTCAAAGTTATTTGTATGAAAAACCAAAAAAAAATTAATAATTTTGAGAAAGCAGATAATGGTGTCGATTCTGTTGTGCACAAACTAAACTTAACTTAGGCTATTGCTATCTTCTACTAAAAGGCAGTGCGAGAAAAGGACGGCTATAGCTATGAACTAAGTTAGAGATGTCAAACTAGTTTAAGCCTTGCAGTTCACCGTTTTTAGTCGACATTTCACCCCTTTAGGGGAAGATTTCCGGGAGTAAAACTATCCTATGTCCTTTCCTGGAACTCAAACTATCTCTCCTAAGGAAGGGAAATAGGGGGCGGAAGATTGAATGGAGGCGCGATATAAACGACTTCTACGAAAAATTAAGTCGCAAAAGCTGGAACTAACATAAATTGGGGCACTTCAACATATTATTTTCGCACCACAAATATGTCAACTCCACTAAGTGGACGAAAACCGGCGGAACCACCCTATATCAGTCCATTAAATTTTAATTGGGTACATACAATACTTACATCTATTTGGACCAATAAGCCCCGGATTGATTCAGAAGTTGGCCCCGGATTGATTCAGAAGTTGAGAACTTGACTTTTCGTGATTTTCGGCCTTTAGGTGGTATTAAAAAACCTAACAGGTAAATCTGGACAGGTATTCTTTTGTCTGAAATAAAACATTTTAAGAAATTAATACAGATTTTAAAAGACAACCAATTTAAAATGCATTTTTATTGATCATGTCATAATGAAGTGTATTAAATATGTTAGGCTCGGCTACTCAACCATTGATATCACACCAAAACACATATTATATTAAATAGACCAAGTTCTTCTTCACTACTTTTGTGACATGTAATAAATAGGCCAAATTCTTATATGCCACATATAAGAATTTGGCCTATTTATTACATGTATGTTTGGTGGGATACCAATGTTATATGTAGGTATCGGTGAGTAATTTGTTCTTAACCTCGATTTACCCTACTTCAAAATTTAACTCAAGATAGACTTGTATTATTGCATGGCATGGCATGGCATGGCACAGATGGGTACTAGGTACTAGGACGATATACCAACATGGCTACTATAAATACTTGTAAATAGATAGAATAGATCTAAAATTCTGGTACAAATATTAGTGTTTATCACAAAAATATTTGCCCTAACCGGGGATTGAACCTGGGATCGCTAGATTCTTAGGAAGGGTAACTACCCACTAGGCCAACATAGACTGGATAAATATTTACGTACTTACCGTCGCCAATGATATTTCCTAGACCTTCAATGATTGCTTTTGCATCTTCATTAGTCACCATACATTCTCTAAGGTTCAAATGTTTCGAGAAAAATTGTTCCCAGTTTTTATAAAAGTTAAGTGACTTCTCTTTATATTGTTTCTCAAAATCTAAAAGTATCTGTAACAATAAGGAAATATGAAACAGAGTTGCATAATACAGAGTGAGCATTCCAAATGGGACAGTAGGGTAAATGTTGAAACTATGACCATTTGAAAAAGTGTTCATTCAGTAATTCAAATAGAATGCCTGATTCTAAGGAATCAGGCCATCTATTTCAATTTTTTTAATGTAATTATTTTGAGAAATGTTTTACCAGAGTATCTGCTGTGCCGTCTTTTAAAATGGGCCATGTTTCAAGAAATTCGTGTACAGTTTGAAATTTTTGTTTTTGTGCCTTAATTCAAAGGTGTTATTCCACCTTTCACAAACTTGGTCCCATGGCTCATTATTATGTTTCAGCCAAATAGCGTCATCATTTGAGACCGCCTCTGAAATAAGTCCAAGAAAAAATGTATCGTAACTTTTCCATACTTTGTGAAAGTGAAGTAGAATTTTGAAGTATGCACCTTCCAATCTCAAAAAGAAGAAAATCCCTTAAAATGCAGAAAGCACCAATTAAAAGAAGAATATTTATACAGAGACTAATCCTACAAAATACGATGCCAAATTATTATTTACTACATATTTAAGACTGAACGGATTGTCTTTTCATGTTTCATATAAACCTGACATTTGAACACGGAGTATCTTTTTTGTGTAAGTAGCTCCAAACAATACAAATCAACTTAGCTCAATGATAAACATATTTTACCTTGATTACTTTCCACAGATTCTGCATCTGAATCCCTAATAAAGTAAGTGGATTTAGTGCTCCTACGCTTTGCTCCTGATATGTAGAGCAGATTTCAGACCTTGTCCACTAATTTGCCTTTAGAGGGCACATATCTTCCTGAGGCAGATTTGGATGTTGGCACAGCTTTCATATAGTATGTGTATATACTTTCTGTCGGGAAAAGTGAAACAATTTTTGCAGCTAGCAAATTCAATTCCTCTGGTTTGATGTTGCTGAGGAAAAAAAATCTGATTATTTCCATTTGTATTGAAATATAAATGACATTATGTAAACCAGACAGCAGTGTTCATTGCCTAATATAAAATGAAGTTATTTAGAATCAGGATCACAAAAATACATAAATTTGTTCCCTTGTGACACAATCTCTTACTTTTCACATACCTACATTTCTCTCACTGGAACTGCACTAGGCAGTATACAATCCACTTGGTTTGACATGCAAGTACCGAACCTAAACTACTGCTGTCTGAACTCCTATAATTACTTCTAATATATTTTATTAGCTAGATACAGTCACAAGCACCAATATGTAAACACTTGAGAACTTTTAAAAGTGCTTTTCTCCTACTATTCTGATTAAAACTTCATGTTGTTACATAGTATTCTAGAACTTGTATTTTTATGAAAAAGATCCTACTTCCAAGTTAAAATCATTATTTCTCGTGAAAATTGCTTTTAAATCTAGGAAAGTGTATACATATTGGTGCTCATGACTGTACTTGAGCAGTACCTACATACAGAGTGTAAATTAACCCTTCACACATACGTCAACCAAACATTCTGTACATCAAACTAAGTACCCCTATGCGAAAAATTTTGCTGGGAAAGGACTTTTTTTTAGGGTCAAAAATTCATTTTACGGTAAAACTCAATGTAGCACTCTTAAAACATTGTGGTAATGGATGCTTTGAATAGTAAAAGGGTCATGGAGGTAATTTAAGTAAAGTTATAATCTGAAAAAGTAGTACATATTTACAAAAACAGCTGTGCAAAATTTGGAACTTTGACCCCCAATATCTCGGTAACTAGGGGGTTCCCAGGTATGGTCTAGAACAAAAAATGTTCGCAGTGGTGGGGAGAACAAATGCCCTTCGTTTGCGTAAAGGGTACTTTTACACCCTTTATGTTAAGGTAAATGTGCAAAAAGGACATTTACCACCTGGCGTTGCTAAATCTTAGGATTTACTGCACATTTACCTTAAATAAGCTTGTATTTCACTAATCTACAATGTGTAGTAACTACTGCATGGTGATTACTGTGAGTGTGTCTAGAATATTCTACTATAGCTACTTAACCTACATACGCTACTACTTAATCGTATACTTAGAACAACAAACACTACAATAGTTCTACAATGGGAAAACATAAGTGTTACATACTTGTTAACAATGAATGTGTAGTGATGTTTCATCAAAACGTCAACAACGATGTTCCTTTTTTGTGAATTCAATTGTTTGTATTTTTGACAATAATTTAAAACACTATTTCCCTGTGGAGATGATTGGAGGATAGTCTTTAAATCAAATTCTGGCAGTGAAAGCCTACTTGGTATATTTAAGTAGGAATCCAAGTCTAAAGTGATATCCGTCAGAACAAATGATTGATGATCTTGATCAAATTGCATCGCTTCTTAATCATTAAATCTTCATTTATAGAAGATGTGGTTTCAGTATCAGCAACTGACGTCTATGTAATCCTGTAGTTTACTTTTAAGTTTATTCGGTGCCCAATATGCGGGCAAATTTCTTTCAAATAAATATCATTTGAAACGAAATATTTGAATTGTTCTTTGCTTATATCATTTTCTGTAAAAAAAAAACTTTTGAATATAAATGATGATTAAGAGCTGTAATAAACTTAGAAGATTTTTTTTATTTTAGCGTTGCCAGTAAGTGCGACCCAAAACACTACTCCATGTAATTAGTTTTATTTTCATAAGTAGCATGGTCAATTATGATGACAATGGAATAGTATACCTAATATAATACTTATTTAATAGGTATACTGGTATACATTACGCTTTCGTTATACCTACTGATTTAAGCTTTCACGATTTACACACAGTTTTAACAAAACGGGATGCTAGCGTATTAATATCTAATTTATATAGTTGCTAGCACAGTCGACGCTTCATACAAACATAGTTTGGTTCTCATTTATTTTAAAACGGCATGCTGGAAAAAGATGAAACAGCACCTACAGGTACCTACAGTTCGTGCCACGTAAGAAGAGACTTGACCCCGCCACCCCCGCCTCTTTCCGCCGCCCCGATGACGCCCGGTGCGGGACGGGGACCGGGCGTCATCGGGGCGGCGGAAAGAGGCGGGGGTGGCGGGGTCAAGTCTCTTTTTACGTGGCACGAACTGTACCTAGTAGCGGCGCGGCGGCGGCGGTTTCGAGCGGATTGAATTTGAAATTTTGTATCACTATCTTACCTACATCGCCAATGATATTATAGGTATATAATCTGATGGTAAAACCTCATTGTACATCGCCTACCGGGCTACCCACACGGAACCGCGCCGCCGCCATAGTTCATAATAAAAATGCACAACTTACTTTTGAAGTTCTCCACGACTTCTGATGGCACATCCCAGGATACCAGGATGTTTTCTGTAGTTCCGTCCTCGTCCATTATCTTATTCAGCTAATTTTGGTAATATCCACTCACTATATTTGCAATTCACGACAGAAAAATATGATTCGCCGACCCGACGCGACGCAATATGTGAGTTGCGTCGCGTCGGGTCGCAAGTCGCAACGAACGAAATGAACGAATTAAATGGCGGTTGGCAGCAAGCAGCAAGTTTAAAATGTTGCCAGTACTTGATTTTTATTTTACCCAACATATCGAAATCTATTGTGTCTACTGTAGATTCATAGAAAAAAACTAATTTTAAATGGAACTTCTTTTATCGCAATGGTACAGTAGGGGTAGGTACCCCTACTCACCTCACTATTAGGTAAATATTGAGGCCTGGGCCTTTACTCTGAAATCCGAAATACTAACATCGTAGCGTGCTGTCTTATTCTCTCTCGGATTATACACCATATGAGTGAGTAGAACGGCAGGACATGAAGTTGGATTGAATTAATTTCGGAGTAGGGTAGCTAAGTAAATGTTTTTATTTTTTCTCACGGTTTATTTATTTATTATTTTTAAATGTTTGTTTTATTTATGCCATGGGCGCGCCGGCAGCACTTGCGGGGTGCAAGTCTGTCTGTCAGGAAAGATAATACATTGATTTTTTTTTATTTCATCTAGATTGTTGTCCAAATTTGTTCATCGCCTTGCCAATCAGTTCAGTACCTATCCTTCAGTTTAATACATGTATAAAAATAAAATTGGCGGATTTACGAATAGGCAGAGCGGAAGCCTAGATGATATTCTATTAAACAGATATGTTGTGAGCGAGCAATCGTGAAGACTCGAAAACAGGCCAATTGGCCTGTTTTTCCTTTATTCTGCGTCACACCGTGTATGTGAGCTGGCTCTCCCCCGCGGCACACTTTTTTCTGTGGTTTTGTAGATGTATAACATATCTGTTTATTAGAATATCATTAGTCCGTACACTGACTTTATTGACAACCAATTTTTTTTGTTTCCACAAAGTTTTATCGCCATGTTTGTGAACTAGATTATCGAAATTGTACCCATGATATTTTATGCCTTTTATATTTCAAAAACCATAATTATCAAAAGCAAATGAGATTGCAGATGATGATTATGAGATGATGAGATGTAAGTCTGAGATAATCGGGTAAACAACATAAATAATACAGCAACACTGCTCATAGTAAAAAAAAAACAATCTCTTGAAACAAGATTTAATTTTTGTAAATGCTGCAAGAAATAATATCTTGGTGCAACAATGCAAAGAGAATACAATCTTGGATCAAAATTCATGAATCAAAATATTTTTATTTCATAATCTAAGTGCATCACAGAATTTTTAACTAAGAAATAATGTCTTATTACAATATTGCTTTTACTTAGATTCATGAACTTTGCTGCATCAGTAGGTAGGTATAAACAACATTGAACAAATACCTATACCTACCCACCTATTAGTGATTTATAACCGACTTCAAAAAAGGACGAGGTTCATCTGTCTGTACTTATGTATTTTTTTTGACGTGATAACGTCTTACAACCGATTGAGTTGAAATTTTGCATACAGATGTAAGTTTAGTAACAATGCAATAATCTGGTACTGTTGAGCTGGTCTCTTGATGGAGTCAGGAGGTAGGTAGATTATAGTGGAACTATAACTCCACGGCGAACAACAAAGACACGAAATTTAGTAAATATATTTAACTATAATATAAGTAGCCTGTTCTGAACTCCATCATGACTTGGCTGCTGCTCCCAGGGTTGACTTCCGGCGATGGAACTCCTCAACGGTGAATAGTACAGACACAAAGTTTTGTAAATGGATTTAACCATAATAGCCTGTTCTAAATTCTATCATGACATGGCTGATGCACCCAGGGCTGGCTTCCGGCGAGGGAACTCCTCAACAGTAATTAGGACAGACATGATTTTTTTTATTTGTGATAAATAGCCCGTTTTAAACGTCGTCATGACTTGGCTGCTAGATGATAAAACTTGTTTTGCACTCAAAAACGAAAAATAAATTAATATAACTATTCTAAGCGCTACCTGCACTCATCTACCTGAAGCCGGTGCCAGGCCAGTCAAGTCTAATTGGTAGTAAAATATATTTACCCTGATAGGGCGTAGCAACAGAGTGAAAGCGGATCGACGACGCTTTGAGCTAGGTTTATAATGTTTAAGTAATTCGGAATGTCCAGTAGGAATTACTATACCTACTACTCGGTGCCAGCCAAGTAGGTAGTAGATAGATACTATGTAGGTATGTACCTAGTAAGTAGGTAGATACTTGAAGTTTGACTACATTAGATGAGACCACACATTATTAAATTTTATTGTAATGTTAAAATTATTCACTCATTGTCTTGATTAAAATCAATAATAGGAATAATAATAATCTGTGATAGGTAGTAATCTGTGTATCTGAGGTAGGTCTATCTGGGGCATTGTAGCTCCCAAACGAATGGACCGATTTTGCGGTTTTTTTCTGTTCGAAAGCTGATGTTTATTTTATTATTTAAGATGGGTCAGCTCTTGACCTCGAGGCTTGCCTGAGCAAGGATGAGGTCTACGATGGAGCGAGCCTTCCCAGTAGCACTGGCTCTCCCGCGCTCCAACGGATCACAGTGAACTGTTTGGCGCCTGACTTCGGCGGGAGGATGGTAACTAGCCGGGCGGTCCTTTGCAGGCCCTTCCACCAGTGTTGATATCATTCAGCCGTAACCGCTAACAAAAGTCAGCGATTCCGTTGCCCGGGGTAGACCACTAGGAGGTAGATCCCACCAACACCAAAATGCCCACGGTACATCCTATAGAACAAAGACAGACACGCAACCTCACGACGGCGGCTCTAGGTGTCGAGGCCTCACCAATAAGCCTGCTAGCCCTACGTTCCACCGAGTCCAGTGCGACAATTTGGTATTTAGCTGAGTTATCTCCTGAGGACTTGTGCTTTGTAAGTATAAGGTCAAAAGCTGTCCAGGTGTGAAGTATCGTTTAACCTTATTTAGGATGCCCAGCTTCTTGGCCGCGGTTTGAAATTTAGACTCAATGGTGATGATGGTTACCAGCCGACTCGTTCCTTATTGGAATCAATAGTAGGTGGTATTTTTACTCAAAAATAGGTAGGTACCTACCAAAAATGTCTACATACTAGAAGAAAAAGTAATAAGTTTCGGTTTAGCTGAATCTTGCGTGAAACTAGTAATATCTCTTACCGAGAAATATGTTACTTGCTTTAAGAATGTCATAATATTTGTCTGAAAATTTAACTAATTCTTGGGTGAAATAAATAATATGTCCTACCGAGAAATATGTTACTTGCTATATGAATGTCATAATAAGTACTTGTCTGAAAATTTAACTAATTCTTAGGTAAAGAAAATAATATCTCCTACCGAGAAATATATTACTTGCTTTAAGAATGTCTTAATACTTGATTGTGAATTTAACTGAATCTTGGGTGAAACTAGTAATATCTCCTACCGAGAAATATGTTACTTGCTTTAAGAATGTCATAATATTTGTCTGAAAATTTAACTAATTCTTGGGTGAAATAAATAATATGTCCTACCGAGAAATATGTTACTTGCTGTATGAATGTCATAATACTTGTCTGAAAATTTAACTAATTCTTAGGTAAAGAAAATAATTTCTCCTTTCGAGAAATATATTACTTGCTTTAAGAATGTCATAATACTTGACTGTGAATTTAACTGAATCTTGGGTGAAACTAGTAATATCTCCTATCGAGAAATATGTAACTTGCTATATGAATGTCAAAATACTTGTCTGAAAATTTAACTAATTCTTAGGTAAAGAAAATAATATCTCCTACCGAGAAATATATTACTTGCATTAAGAATGTCTTAATACTTGACTGTGAATGTAACTGAATCTTGGGTGAAACTAGTTATTTCTCCTACCGAGAAATATATTACTTGCTTTAAGAATGTCTTAATACTTGACTGTGAATTTAACTGAATCTTGGGTGAAACTAGTAATATCTCCTACCGAGAAATATGTTACTTGCTTTAAGAATGTCATCATATTTGACTTTGAATGTAAATGAATCTTGGGTGAAACTAGTAATATCTCCTACCGAGAAATATATTACTTGCTTTAAGAATGTCTTAATACTTGACTGTGAATTTAACTGAATCTTGGGTGAAACTAGTAATATCTCCTACCGAGAAATATGTTACTTGCTTTAAGAATGTCATCATATTTGACTTTGAATGTAAATGAATCTTGGGTTAAACTAGTAATATCTCCTACCGAGAAATATATTACTTGCTTTAAGAATGTCTTAATACTTGACTGTGAATTTAACTGAATCTTGGGTGAAACTAGTAATATCTCCTACCGAGAAATATGTTACTTGCTTTAAGAATGTCATAATATTTGACTTTGAATGTAAATGAATCTTGGGTGAAACTAGTAATATCTCCTACCGAGAAATATGTTACTTGCTTTAAGAATGTCTTCATACTTGACTGTGAAATTTAACTGATTCTTGTGTAAAGCTAGTAATAACTTCTACCAAGAAATATATTTCTTGCTTGAAGATTTTTAAATTATTCATTTGAGATCTGAACTGATTCTTAAGCCAAGGTCGAATCTATATTGGTACAAAAATTAATTCTTGAGTCAAATCCACGCAGCTGAGAAATAATCATTCTTCATGTTAGAAATAAATTGGTTTTGATTTGAGATATAAGTTTTGACATAAATAATATTTATTTTGAACAAAGATTTTCGATCTTGAAATTGAAGAATTCTTCATTTTTGAAGCGTTAGTTGGATTATCTTAGTACAAGATATATATATTTGAGATCAAGAAATATTAGGTGAAACATAGTTGGTTCTTGGTTCAAAAGAACATTTTTTTCTGTGTATAGATGTGTCCTTGAAAGGTTTTCGAAGAAACAAAATTCGATGATACGGCTTTCGCATTCAAGTAGGTATTCCCCTAACACAGATTATGGTCTATCAGTGTGCTAAATCCAAATCCGTTCTACCGTAGATAGACGATAAACAGACGAATTATAATACCTACTTATTAGTTGTTGTTAAGTGTTGGGTACCTACCTACTTAGTTCGATAATGTTATGAAAAACGGCGCTACTATACTCACCGTTATCACGGTTATGTCTGAACTTAGAAAAGTAACAATAAATTACTAAATTCTCTACCAAGCTACCTCCCTGCCTCCAAGTTTCATCTAAAAGTTAACTCCTCTCAAAGCTAAGTACCTACTCAATTTATCAATTACCCACTTTCAAATATTAGGGTAAAACCGGGATAGATGCACCACTTTTTGAAATTGCCTCCTTATTTAAAAAATATTAATTTTATATGAATAATTTCTATGAATGTAGTTAGCTTAATCATTTATGTTGAATCACAGTTATTTTTTATTTACCTATCAATTACAAATTTTGCAGAATTTAGCTTTTTGTGGAACCCTTTTTTTGAGGATAGTTGCCTACCTGTATGGATAGTTGCCCCACCATGAAAATACTAAGAAGGATAGATGCCTGCAGTGCAGGATAGATGCCTTTTATAATGTGTAAACGAAAAATCCCACCAAATATGAGGTCGTTCTACTCTTGAAACAGCAATCGTCTCCAAAACACATGGGTCGTATTATGAAAAACGTTTTTTATTTTATAAAATCTTTTTTTTGTTATCGTTATAAGATAATTGTAGTATGACACAAAGAAACATAATAAAATTTTAAAAGAATTTGTTCAACAAAAGTATTAATTCTTAATTGTTATTATAAAATATAATTATTAAGTGTTAACATGCATAATCAAACTTTAAAAAAAAATAAAACAACATAATATAGAGATCATCTCTTAATACTACTCAAATGAGGTTGATCCGGACAATGCTTTCAGTTTTCCACATCTTGAGCAATAATTTCTGTAAAATGTACAGGTTTCATGTAGCCAGTTTTGACACACTTAATCCAATCGGATAGATGCCCCTTGGGGCACCTATACCTCGAAAAATCAGGGCAACTATCCTTTACGATAGGGATAGATGCCAAAATATTTTTTAAATAAATTAAAAACAAAAGAGCTACTATTAACACCCAGATGAACACTTAATGAACCAGTACATTGATGGAATAAAAAATTTAATGAAATTTATAACTACTTATAAAGTTATACAACAGCAAATACTAACTTTTAAATCTTTGACGTGTTTGTGAAGTTCGCCGCGGAGATGATTACATACACGAGCGAAACGCATCCTCACCATACGACAGTCCGGGGACAATTGAGGTGCGGGGTGATTGCGGCTCCTACTTGTACTATTAATTCTTAGTTGCGAGTTTGGGAAGTTAGATTTTTTGAGAATGAGGCATCTATCCCACTGCGGCATCTATCCCGGTTTTACCCTAATATTAAAATAGTACCTACCTACTTTAAATAAAGTAGACCTAAGAACCTACCTTTACGTTTTCACATCATCTTCCTGCCCTTCGGGGGCTTGTGGCTAAGTAATATCAACCGGGTCAATCGATCAGGTAAAGCTACGATTGCCGCGGTTGGTCTGTGGATGGGTGACCATCTTTACATACCGAGACCCCTCCGTAGCTCGGGTAGCAGGTTAAGCCGTTGGTCCCGGCTCTCATTCGTAGATCTTTGACAGTTGTTACAGGTAGTCAAAGGCCCGAAAGTCTGACAACCAGTCTTACCAAAGGGTATCGTATTACCCAGTAACTGGGTTGTGGAAGTCAGAAAGGCAGTCGCTCCATGTAAAATATTGGTATTCAGCTGCAACCGGTTAGACTGGAAGCCGACCCCAACATAGTTGGAAAAAGGTAGATAGATGATGGTCTTCGTGTACCTACAAGTCCCATGTTAGTAAAGGCAGATTTAGACAGATCCAGTGACTGGCGCCGAAATCGAGACAAGCCAGCGCTGACCCGAAAAAAAACCCGTGTAAATTGATTTCAAGTCAATCCAGTGGCGGGAAGTCAGCGCTGGCTTGTAAATTCGCACACGAATATTTAGAAGCTAGTCTAGGCGCGGGCACTGGCGCCGATAACTGACTTGTGCACTGACCCTGTCTAAAATTGCCTTTATGGTCGGCGCAACATCAACGCGTTTTCTTCTTCCATGCTCCCCCTTCAAACGTCACAATAACATTCACTCTTTAGTGTTGGGCAGAGTGTCGGGAGGTAGGTACTTGGAAATAATAAGAATAACTTCTCAGACTGGGAACTGAAACTGTGTAACAGGCTGTGTCACTACAACTCCCTTCTCTTTCGCATCATTTCTCATACAATTCATCCACCATTCACGTTTTGAAATCATCCATTAAAGAAACCTTGCAGCCCTGAAAAGGGCTTTTTGTGTTTTCTCACTTTCAAAAATAATAAAATTTAAGAAAGTAGACCTAAGTATTTCGTTTTGACAACATCCACCAAAGAAACAGAAAACCCTGCAGCCCTGAAAAGGGCTTTGTCAACAATAAATACTTACCTACCTACTACTTAAAAATTATACTAATTGTCACTACGCGCGTTCACCTCGCACTCTCCTCGCTAACTGAATGTCCTTCGGCATGATAGTCACTCGCTTCGCATGGATCGCGCACAGATTCGTATCCTCGAACAGCCCAACTAAGTACGCCTCGCTGGCCTCTTGAAGGGCCATCACAGCCGAGCTCTGGAACCGGAGATCAGTCTTGAAGTCCTGCGCGATCTCTCTCACAAGACGCTGGAACGGCAGTTTCCTGATGAGCAGTTCCGTGCTCTTCTGGTATCTACGTATCTCTCGCAGGGCCACAGTCCCTGGTCGGTATCTGTGCGGTTTCTTCACGCCGCCGGTGGCTGGAGCACTTTTTCTTGCTGCCTTGGTCGCCAGTTGCTTCCGAGGAGCTTTTCCTCCGGTGGACTTGCGAGCTGTCTGTTTTGTTCGCGCCATTTTGTTTTCGTGCTAATGCGATGAAGACTGTGCGAGCAATGTGATGAGGAGAGACGCGCTGCCTTTTATAGTTTTTTGGGTCCCACACTCGAAAAATTTGAGAATTTTTGGGTAGTTGTAGATTGTTTTGAGCGAGAATTACCCGCAGTACCTAAATTGTGTGGAACTTATTAGCTGCTAGGAATATTCCGCTGGTACAAACACAGTGCGCGTTGGTACGTGGTTTGATTTTGAATCTATTTATCTGCAGATTTTCTCAATGGGTAGACAAATACCACAGCAGTTAGGCAGGTACCACAAGCAGTACCGTTTTTACGACCTTTCTATCGCCATCGTTATCTGGTACACCTACCTATAGCGTTAAATTAGATAAGCATTCCTAGAAATAGGGGAGGAGAGTTATATTGACGTTCCCAATTTTTTGAAGTGATAAGTGTGAAAACTTCTTTTGTTTCACACTTTTCACTCCGCGTTGGGCATTTTTTGAGATGGGGGAAAAACCATTGAATTCTCGACACTGTAAAGGAAATATTTGGAACCGAGCTGCCAACTGCACCTGCCGACAGCACGTGCAGCGGCTCATGCCTCGCTCGTGTCTGGCTCGTGCAGTGGCTCGTGTCGGCATGCAGTCGCTGCACATACTGTCGGCAGTTGCAGTCGGCCGCTCGGTTCCAAATAGTACCTTTACCGTAACCGAAACCGCGCGTGTTTTGTTTATAAGACCATTAAAAAAATACTCACGTCTGCACTCCTGGAGTGCCACTGTTTTTTTTTTGTAAGTTTCGCATAGTAGGTATCATCGAAATCCCATATTTAATATTTGTTTGGCAAATCCGTACGAACGAAATGTCGGGCAAACGCTAGTTTCAAAGGATATTAATAGTCACGGAATATTCTATAATTCTAAATAGCCTTTTAAAACGAGCCTATATTTAAGTATTATTCCAACTTAAAATGGTCTACCAAAACGGGTGACCTATCATCGCCATAATAAGAAAATATAATAAGGACAGTCCCTATCTCAATTATCCTGGAAACATTTAAATGCTTTGATGATACCTACAAAGCTAGTACCTACTATGTGGTCACATAGGTGGATAATTACCTATCTGCCAATAGGTAATTTACCTATCTACGAGTACCAAGCAACTATGGGTACTTAGGTAAGTAGCAGATGGAAAGATAATTATCATCTGTCTAGCCTTTTCCCAACTATGTTGGTGTCGGCTTCCAGTCTAAACCGGATGCAGCTGAATACCAGTACCTATTTTACATGGAGCGACTGATCTGACCTCCCAACCTTAAAGACTCCTTAAAACTGGCGCGACAATGACACGCGATACAAAGGCACCGCAAGTCGCGCAACGAGTGGTGCTTTTGTGTCGCGCGCGATTATATCGCGTGTTGTACCTGTTTGTAGGAGCCTTTACTTACTGGTTAATACGATACCCCTTGGTAAGACTGGTTGTCAGACTTTCGGGCTTCTGACTACCTGTAACGACTGTCAATAATCCACGAATGACGGCCGGGACCAACCGCTTAAAGTGCTTTTCGAGGCACAGAGGAATCTCGGTATGTAAAGATGGTCACCCATCCACAGACTAACCGCGGCAAGCGTAGCTTAACCAGATCGATCGACCTGTGCGGCTGTTATTAGTTAGCCACGGGCCTCTAGCAGATGGAATGATTATCAGCTACATTAATTCTGCAGTTCTGCAACGTCAAAGTATTACGTAGTTACAGACGCCAGCACATCAAGTTACTACAATCTGTCTTTCTTTAATAGATTTTCAACTTTATCGCTAAAGAATAAGGTTCAAAGTTGATTGGCAAAATTTGACAGTTTCGGGTAGCTTGATGTGCTGGCGTCTGTACCTACGTAATAAAATAATGACCATAAAATTAATTTCCCTTCAAAAAGGAGGAGGTTCTCGATTAGCTTGTTATTTATAACTAGCTAAAAGCAGAGCTTTGTGAGGGCTCGCGTCGTTTTTCTGCGTGGTAATAATCTTTAAGGCAGTTTTTTTTAATATTTTTTTTTCGTAATTTAAATTATTATTTTTTTTACTGATAACACATCTACATATAAATAGAAATTATTATGTTAAAGCACAAATCAATAGGCGTAATAGGTTTTCCGTAAAGTGTACCACAAAATGCTCAGGTTGTGGGATATAGCAGGGCTCGCTTCGCTCGCCCTGATAATAATATATTATAATAAGTACTAAATTATATCTACATAACGTACAACCTGAGATACAGGTTTATCCTAGTTCAGGCCGATCCTATTATTAGAAGTATACCTACCTACCACTTTAGTGTAAGACTTAACCACCAACCAAACTAGAAAACGCGAAAATAAAATCAACTGTTCCCTACATTTTGAAGAGTTATACGAACATAAATGTAGGGAATAGCTGATTTTTTTTTTCGCGATTTCTTGTTTGGTCCCATAGTAAAAGTTGTTCATAATGACGAGTACAATGACCTCTTAAGAGGTTGTTAATGTTTTATCAATAACCTTGTATAGGGTTATTTTAAATTGGCTGGCAGACGCGATGGTAATGGACATCAACCACTGACCTTCTATCATACAATGTATAACACAGGTCAGTGACATCAACACGAGAAAAAAAAAATTATGAATGAGATGTCATTTAACTTAGACTATGATACTTAGTATTTTTTGTATTTATCTTTGGAGGCTTTTTTTTTCAGGATTGGAACTTGGAAGTCATCAAATGTCCCCTCCCGCTCTGTGGAGCGGAAGGGAATATTAGAGCGGAGGCTTGTTTAGCAATTGTTACCTACATATTATTGTTATTATAATGTTATTAGTCTGTAAGCCTTCCAAAAAGAATGAAAAAAAAAAACAGTGGCACTCCGGGAGTGCCAACAGAAGTGAAAACAAAACACAAACAGAATACTTTGCCATCACTCACTGACATATTGGATATAGGTACATTAAAACCTAGTGCATCCCGAGGACAGCCGAACACATCCGAAGCGCGTATTTTTTTAATCGTCATATAAACAAAACACGCGCGGTGTCGCTTACGGTAACAGTGGCGCGAGTTCAATGGTTTTTTTCCCATCTCAAAAAATACCCAACGCGCCTAAAGAAGTTATCACTTTAAAAAAAAAATCTTGTAGGTAAGTATACCTTTTACCCATTTCTACACATAATAATCCACCATAAATTCTAGGCACCTACAGCATGATGACTAACCTACCAGAGCATGAGCTCGCGTGGTACTAACAACCACCCAGGTCGCATGTACCTAACGCCTAATTAGCTAGTGTTTAAGCCTAATTAGCAAACCGCGAGCACCTGTTGGTCGCTGGTCGCGTCCTGCAGGGCGTCAGACCATGTGAGAAGACCTATGACAGGTTAGGACTTTTTGCGGTGGTTTTTGTTTCGATTTGTGTGGAGATATAAAAATTTGTGCTTTTTGTGGTGTGAGTAGGTGATTTTAATGGCTGAATGTTCTTGTATGATTGTGTTGGAGTTCATTACATTTTTGTGGTTGTTATATTTAGTTTTTGCGTTTTTATTAAATAATGGTGCCGATTCCCTTGTTCACAAACTAAACTAAATTTAAGTTCAGTGCATCTTTTTCTTTCTATTTCATTATGAAAAGGACAGAAAATAAATTTTAGTTTAGTCCTTTCAAATTAATCAGCACCTGACACTGATCCATACAAGTTTAGACGTGATTAAAAACTTGACTACTAAAATTACGTCAATTAATGTCAAGCCCCTTAATAAACCTACTTTTAGGTAGGTAATTATTGCACTAAGCTGGATCTATCGAAATAACGGAAGCGCTTTTGGTTTTTAGTTGTTAGCGAAGCATCTACCTGACTATTTCAATCAAGCTATTAAATAATTCAGACCTTCTGATCAGATTATGTAGCAAAATTGATAATAGGACGCTGAAAGGCGCCTATAAAATTCATGTCGGCAAGTAGTGGGTGAAGCAACCAGTTCACAAGATACGGCAGTGCGATTCTGTAACCATCTCACCGTGAAAACTTAGGTGAAGTGAGCGTGGAGTGAGCTGTCAATAGTGTAAATTTCTAGCAAAAACAAACTCGCATCACCTAAGTTTTCACGGTGAGTTTTTTACAGGCTGAAGTGTAGCTTCCTTTAAGTCGATAAAGTAAATTGATTGCTTCGAATTCATCGAATGTTAATTGTAATTAGGTTGATCAGTCAGCCCATACACAGCATTAAAAAGATGTTGATATAGATCGACAAGAAATCATTAATTTGCCCCCAATCTGTGCCAATAGGTAGGTATATTGTAACAATGTGTTTGTGTAACCACAAAACATGAGAAGAAAAATAGGTAGTGTTTGGAAGAAAAACATAAGTTTAAAACTTGTCTTTATTTTTTATTCGTCTTTTTACTTGTATAAAAATACTGTGTACCCATTTTATTCCTGCATTTTTTATATAAATTCATTTAATATCATGATCAGGTTCAATTATAACTTAAATTCGATTACATAACCTGGGGAAGGGCGGAGCATCCTAAAACAAGCATACCATTTGCTTAAATGGATTCTCCCCATTGTAACTATTAATAAGTTATTTAAGTTGAAGCAATAAACTTTTTATTATTTATTATTATTATTAAACTAAAACCCAACTACTGAAAAGAATGAAACAAGAAAGTAGGTAGGTACCTTCCCGTGGTCGCATGCTACCATAGCTTATTCATATTAGTACAGCGGCATATTTAATTAAAGTTCTTTTTTACTTTGAAAAAGGGCTATTACTTCTGTGAACTGGACCTCAAGGAAGCCATGTCCATTATTTTTGGTGTGATCAAATTTTATAATTATGGTCGAACTTTCGAGTTAGAATATTTGGTCCCACCAAAGGTATACCAAAAATGGCAGCAAAACGGCTACAACACTACGCCATTTTCTCTGCGACCACGGGATGGTACCTACTTTCTTGTTTCATCCTTTTCAGTAGGTAGCTAGTCTCGTTTTAGTTTTTAAACTTATTTTTTATTTCATTATTTTGGGGCTTATTTCAGTAATAGGTAGGTATTTATATTTTTGAAATGTGCTAATTAAGCCCTTTCATTTGATACCCCACAAAGCACCGTCCTAAAATATTTATTTTTAAATTCATTACTTTATGTCCTCTAGCGGGCGCCATATTGAATTTAGTGTGACGTCACATAGTCTATAACCAGCGGACGGTCAAGACGCTTCTAACGATACCTCATTTGTCAAATGATTATAAGTAGGTACTTTTGAAGTTATGAGGGAAGATGAACATACATACATACTGTAATACATTTCTTTTTGCTTCGCCGTAGTCGGGTAAAAATACATACTGCGCTAACCCCAAATAAATGCAGATATCAGGAGAATGATGACGTGTAGACACAAAATAAGAAGTTTCACATTTGGTAATTAATATTACCAACTTTTTTATACTTACATTACATTAAAACCTCAGTAATAAATTGATCACCTTCAATTCTTCCATTCAACTTGGAAAGGTTAAAAAGTTACAAGGTAAGTTTTTAAACATTCTGGTTTGTTATTTACTTGTCTTATTATCAAGATGTTCATAAATATTTGGATCTAAGTACCTACATACACATTCATAATTTTATCTCCACTACCTATAAACCGGCAAACCAACAACATATCCGCTAGGCGCTAGTTCATTATCAACTAAACAAAATACAAGACGAAACCTCTTTTATATCATACACACTCCACAAAATTTACCAACTACCCACATTTTTTAGCAATCCCTCCAAGACCTCGTTAAGGTAAAGTTCTCGCCTACTTAAACGCACCAAAAATTTACGGAACTGTTTATAAAATTATCCCTTGTTATCCACACACCCCCTACAATGTCTTCCGAAGGATCAGAGTCTGAGGGCTCGGACATTCAAATTCAATCTGCGCTAACAAAAATGCCACAAAAGAAGTTGCAGAATAGTCCATCAGATGATTTACTTAAGAAAAACGGAGGCAAGAAGTTGACCACGAAGGTAATGATACATCAAGCACTCACAGACCTGAAGAATCGAAAAGGAGTATCACTATACGCCATAAAGAAGTACATAGCGGACAAATACAACGTGGATACAAAGAAACTTAATAATTATATAAAGAAATTCATAAAATCTGCCATAGAAGAAGGAACTATCATACAAACTAAAGGAATTGGAGTCACAGGATCTTTCAAACTTGCCCCCGTCAAAGAAAAGAAACCCAAAACGAAGAACCCGAAAAAAGAGAAGACAGAGAAGACGAAAGATCCAGAAAAGAAGAAGAAATTAAAAGAAAAATTGAAGAAAACTGAAGAGAAAAGCATGAAATCGAAAGTAAAGTCTAAGGACAGCAAAGAAGATAAATCAGTTAAGTCGAAGAAAAAGATGGATGCGGAAAAGAAGCCGAAAGAAAAGAAAGATGGCGGCGAGAAGACGAAGAAAGCGAGGATTGCCAAGGACATGCAGCCGCCCTCGAAGAAGAAGGCCATGATGAAGAGAAAAAGCATCGGTACAATTATAAAACCACCGAAAATGAAGCCTAGGGCGAAGACATAGACACACGTTGATAATTTTTTATTATATTTGAGCGAATAATGTTGATTTTTTAACTATTAGACAATTGAAATTTTAAAACTTGTTTTCTTTTAAAATACAAAAGCATAAGTAAAAACACAATTTTGATGGAGCTGCCTTATTTCCATCAAAGATGTTAGAGGTAGCTAAACGGTGAAGTTAAGGCACTCGTCCCACCATAACCGGCGATAAACGAGAGGCGAGCAGATCTACCAACTAGAACAATGAGCGAGTGTGCGACGGCGACGGGCGATTACTCGCTGCTGTGCATCTGTACCAAGCGAGAGTCTCTAATGTATCAAGTGCAAGTACTCGTCAGGCGGTGTGAGCAATCAGCTATCAACAGTGGCGTAACTATACCGTTTGGGGCCCGTGACAAATTCAAGGGATATATGGATATATATATTATATATATGGCCCTCATCTCTCAAATCATTTTATTTTACAAAAGAAAATCGAGTATACCTACTTAGTCCACCCACTCATCACTTGAAAATATTTTGATTGCAAGTTACCAACGCTGATTGGCCGATAAAATTTCCTTAATCTTATAGGTCCTCACTACTTCTACCTACGTGTCAAACCACTTAAGCGCGATTTGTATTAAAATAAAATTAAGCTGACTGACTTTTGCTTTTAGCTAAACACAAGCAGCACTCTAATTGCAAACACACTATCAATCACAATCAGAAGGATATTGTTAATCAATCTATATAAATAAAATTCAATGTCCTGACTGACTGAGATATCAACGTACAGCCTAAACCGCTGGTCTTATAGACATGAAATTTGGAGGGTGTGTTCTTTGTGAAGAGTAGGTATCCACTAAGAAAGGGTTTTTCGAAATTCCACCCCTAGGAGGGTAAATGGAGGGAGGGTGAAATTTCACGCGGACGAAGTCGCGGGCAGTTGCTTCATATGTTCAAAAATTTTGTCAGCTCAACAACGTAAATAACGCAATGAATGTTGTTGAACTGTCAAATGAAAGCCATTCGGACCTGTCATTTAATTTTTCGATCATTCGGTAGGCGAGTGAAAAATGTCGAGTTCCGAATCCAACATTGTTGGATCTGTAATTTATTTTTTTTTATTTTTGGCTCATTTTGTGTTCGATGATTTCGAGTCAAAGATGCCGAATGAAAAGCAAAAAATAACAAAAAGTGAGGCGCCTGATATCGACTTAATAACAATATCCTTGAACTCTGATAATAGCTATCTCCATATCGGATTTTCTAACTGATAAATTTAAGCTGTGTAGTGTGTATCAATGTTTGTATGTTTAATGATGAACTGCATCAATGTGTGCATGCCAAAATGGTAGAATGTAAAGGATTTTCTAATATTATTGTAACCACCTTATATTGTAAATACCTACATTCTGAGCAAATAAATGAATATTCTATTCTAAACACTATGCAGCGTTACAACTAAGGGATAGAGTGATTTCGATGATCTCTGGCACCCAACAAAGAGGATATAAGTAATACACTACGTTTTAGCACCCAAAGTAAGATTTAACTTGTGTTTAGGGTGCCAGAAGAGAGGGCGCCAGAGATTCTATTCTAGCAAGTTTTCTTTTGATCAGTAGTGCTTCAGCAGTGACAGTGACATCTTTCAGGCTGTATTACCATCATGGTGGTGGAGACTCTTGGCTGCAGAGAGAGAGCTAGGAGCATGACGTGTCCTATGTTCGGTTTCCACTACTTGGCTTGACAGCATTATCTGTCTATAATGTTTCTATTGCTGGGACACCGGCCCCCTCTGTGAGAAACAGTGGGTCGTAATCCAACACGCGGGTTTTAAATTCTCAATTTTAGCTGTCTGTTCAATTTCAGTTTCAATAAACATAGATATATTTTTTTTAATCCAACATCATTTCGAAATTCGAACGGTGTCGAGGTCTGCCGAACTATTCTGTTACAATCTCACCATGACAACCTATGTGAAGTGAGCTTGAAGTAAGCAATATAGGTACCTGCCTGTCAAAGACCTCTAAAATCGATACATTTTTCACAAAGTGTTTGATAAAATTATTGTCGCTGAGATAAGATTGCAACTAGATTTTAAACGTTTTTAATTACGTGAATTGGACTTCAGGTGGAAATACAGCTCACTTTATCTAAGCTGGGATTTAAGATTTGGATTTTTTTTTTGTACTCCGGCTAAACATCGCTTCGAAATTCGAACGGTGTCGAGGATTGCCGCGAACTCAAAACGAATGAATGTCGTGACGAAAGATTTCAGTAGATATACGAGTAAATGTCGATGGCTATAAGAGTAGGGGAAGACCAAAGAAACGATGGATGGAATGTGTGAATGATGATATGGTTAGACAGGGAGTGACAACGAGTACTTAAGGGGCTGGTTATTTATTACGTATAGGTAAGCCGATTTGAGCGGGAATGGGATCCAAACAAGTCTTAATTTTTCTTACGTGTGGGTGGGAGAGATCTAGATTGTTCTTACCTACGTAAGATCACAAAATTAAGGAAAAATTATAAATTTTTAATTATTTTGCTAGGTACCTACTTTTTCTTTGCAATTGTGGTAGATAGGTACTGACCTACTGATCTTACGTAAGATTGAAGGGGCGGAGGGCGTTCATCCAAGTCTTACTTTTTCTTATTTAGGGGGAGGGGGGGTCAGAAAGTGGTAAAAATAATTGTCTCACGTAATAACTCAGACCAAATAAAAAACAACCAAGACAGAGGACTGTCAACAGTAGGTAGGTATCTAAAGTGCCGGTTTCGTAAACATGTGTCCACATTATAGTGAGGTGTAGTTTGATTGTAAATGGCTGTAAAGTGCGTGTGAGCGTGTATGCACAGAGCGGAGGTGTAGTTTTTACATGCTTTTTATATTTGGTCTGAGCGTATAGACAGCCCACAGCCCATGATAGAGAAGTAAGTAGGTAGGTACTTTTATGGAAGAAAAATACATGTTGCGCCGACCACAAATATTGATACCTATAGGTAGGTATCTAAGGGCGAGCAGGCCGTAATGGATGAAGACCTTAGTCTTCAAGGGCGAGAGAATGATGAGAATTATGAAATGAGTTCGAGGTCGCTTTTGACTGCATGCCTCGTTGATCTGGTCGTAAGACACGTCCTGCGATGCTATTCTGTAAAAATCTCACCGTGAAAACTTAGGTGGAGTGAGCTGTCAATAGTGTCAATTCCTAGCAAAAACGCACTCACTTCACCTAAGTTTTCATGGTGAGATTTTTACGGAATCGACCGGCGGTCTTGGGTAATTGGGTTTGATTCACAGGTCGGCTCCCTAAAAGCATAAAACAAACTTTCAAACACAATCTGAACATCATAATTTTGAAGGAAGCTAATCCATTAAGTAGGTACCTACTGAAACAAACCTAAAGAAATGAATTCATCGTGGCATTTGTGTTTTTTTATTTATTAGGTGTACCTATCTATAGGTACAATCTTAAAATGTTTTTTTTTTTAATAAGTACAAATCAATATTCTTCAATAAACATCATACCTAATATTACTACTCTCTGGATATAAATAAAAAAAAAATGCCTTCATCTAAGTTTCATTTTTCATTCAAAAAAAGAACAGGCCAGAAGATACCAATGGCCGTTCGTGAATATCGTAAACTTATAAAAATAATATAAAACGAAATTGATCACAAAATTCAAGACAGACGTAAGCACCCCATATCATTTATTAATTCCTATTAAAATCCCTTCTATTATTATTACTTAGAAATGATTTTGTTTTTTACACGAATTCTGACTAAAAAATTGTACGATTTAATGTTTGCCGCGAAAACGCGAGTTTTTTCTTCCAATATCTTTTGCTATTTCTTTCAACCCCTCCATTGTTAATGGGCGTTCGTATACAATACGTAGGTACCTAAGCATTTAAAAGCCACCACGTTTTTTAAAGGGCAGATAGGGGCAAAATGGACACGGGTTACAAATGCGTGCAATGTGCAATATAACGTAATAAATTATTTTATTATTCAAATATAGACTTACGCTCACCGTTTTCTGTTTCGTAGGTACCTACACGTTTGGCAGTGAATGTATGGAAGGTTGCAAATTTCGCCCTAAATAAATGCGAGCAGTTTTTTTTTTTATAATTGCTTTTTTTTTTCTAAATTTTGGTCACACCCTCGTGGAGTCTTGGCATGGCTCAAAAGACAGAATAGGTATTATAAAAATATAGCTGTGATTAAAAAAAAACATACTATTAAGTAAAATAAGGTGTTACCTAGTACTTAACTGGGTCGTAGAGGTCAGATAGGCAGTCACTCCATGTAAAATACTGGTATTCAGCTGCATCTGGATAGACTGGAAGCCGACCCCAACATAGACTTTGATAAAAGGCAGGCAGATGATGAATTGATCGCTGGGGAATCCATGCTTTGATGCAATGTCTCCGGGCAAGAGTGCAAAAATGATAGATAGATGTACGCATGTAAGTACGCAAGTCCTAGGTCATTGCCTTGATAATGATAGATATTTCTAGAGTGTTCAAGGCTTCGTACGTTTCAGTCTTTCTTTTAGATACGTTTATTGTAAGAAAGCAGGAGTTTTTTTTACGCAAACGTAAGTAGGTACCTACTTAGGGCAAGATGCTAGAGAACGCTTAGAGGAGAGGCAAATGGACTCACATTCCTTCAGCTTTTAATATATTCAATATCTTCCTCTTTTATTACTTAAATAACTAAAAAAAAAACAATTTATAATGAAAATCCATATTTTCTGTAAGAATCTCAACCAGACGTATCCGACGGGAAACTTCAGTCGATTGACTCTGGCTGATTCAACACTTAGATTTCTATTAAATAAAATACACAGTTTCTGTAAATGAATATATATTTATACAAAACATCACTGATGTATTATAAATAATACTTTAACAATGTAACATGAACCATAAACTCGGCAAATAGGCCCAAATCGTGTGAATAATTCATTATATCGGCCATTCTACTTGCATGACATCACTAGGCAAAGAGCACAAACCTACTACATGATAATCAACCTTATGCACTTTTAATAAAGCTGATTATAAATCGATTACTGGTCAAAAGTAATTTCGTAAGTCGCCTTTCCGTTTAAATCTGAAAAAAATGCGTTCGTTTTCTCGTTTTAACTTGTGCCTAATCCCCATAGGTAAGAAAGAGACACACGTACATTTGTTGAGCTAACCCGTCTCGTAGAGAGGATATTGGGGTCATGGAACGTGTTTGAATTTCGAAACACGTTCCGTCCAATACCGTGCGTTGTTATTCACTGTTTTATCATTGGTTAGGCGGCCTCCGTACCACAATGTTCAGCGTTTAATAAAATCGATACGAATTTGAACGTAGATATCGTTTCTCTGTCGTTTAACAGTGTCGATTCGAGTGTTGTGGTAGTCAAGCTATACACTGTGACCGTATCTTTTATGTTATTCGTGCAGCCATTTGGTTTCGAAAGATGTCCGGAGTGACTTTAATCGTGACGTTTTGATACGTTTTCTATAGTTTTTTGACGTTTAAGAAGACACCATTGCGGTGGATCTGTGAAGGTAAGTCGTTTGCACCTTATTTCATAAAGATATTCATGTAAAATTGTGTTTCAACCGAGATTTTGGAGGGAAAACGTCAAAAATTCCAATTTTAGTACCAGAACCGTGTTGTAACACTGAAATAACTTCGAAATTCGTGCGTGACGTCACGGCCATTTGAAATTGGTATTCAATTACTGATTTCGTTGGTTTTTTAATCGATTTGGTTTTAGAAAATCGTGTTTTTTTTTAAGATAAATTGTTTTTATTTAAATTTTATTAGAAAAATCGATTTTTGATGTTTTATTTTTGTTTGTTTACATATATTTTTGTATAGTTATAGTGACTAACATGTATTTTTAGTATGTAAGATGGCTTCAAATGACAATTTGCGCTGAGATATCAATAACATGGTTTCTTATTACTTCCCAGTAAAGACTATAATGCTTTTACTGCATATTTTGATTGGATATTATGTTCTGTCTCTTTCTAGCAGTATGTATTGTTGTGTTGCGTCTCTTTCTAGCTCATGCGACTTATTTATAGAGAACGCGGCGTGTATGCCGTTCCCCTGTGGCGCCCTACATTTGCGATAGTGTTGTAATTTTGACGTGTTGTTTTATCGATATAATTTATTGCTATCGATAACTTCGTTATTTTTGTGTGGGTCGTGCGATATTTTGTTGTTGTTTATTTGCGTCTTGTTTCTTCTTGCATTTTATTTAATAAATGCTTATGCTTTGTAGGCTTATGCCTACAAACCTATTGTGGTTAAGGAGATACTCACCTCTACATAAAGTTAGATAGATAATTAAAGTTTTCCTTGTGAATATTTTACCCTGTGCTGGAGACCTGTAGACCACAATCCTGATACATTTTTTTCTGGGGTACTTGTCACTCGTTGTAAGACATATTTTTCGAAGCTACCTGAGTAGTAAGAGGCAAAAACTAAAGCATTTACCATACATTACACCTCGATTTAGCTTCTCTAGCTATCGTAATGAACTATCGTACGTGTAATATTGCATTTTGTCTTTGTGAAGCCTGTGCAGGTATCATTAAAAAAAAAATACCTCACTCTTACCGTGGGTATAAAATGCAATTATTGAAGGAGGGTCATAAGTATCATTTTGTGCACAAGTAGCATCTTACTGCGTTTACCCATGTACTCTCAGAGTCAGGTGGTCACGCAAAATCTGTGACAGACCGTGGACCATTTTAAATTTGGTAGTGCTTTATAGATCAAGAGTGGTTTAATTTTTCCTTATAGGAAAATACATTAATTTCCTACTTCACTACTAGCCGATGTTATTATGTAATCATGAAACAGTCAGTTTTCATGTATTCGAGATTTTGTTTCTATCTATCTTCCAGAATACCTATACAATTTCTCCCAGATTTAGCTAATTAGGTATTGTTTCGTTAAACCTGACTAACTCACCAATCACTTCTAGCACCATCTTATTTCATTCTGGTTCCATACATGTTCGTCTCGATTTTTTTGCAGCCACAGTTATTTAACTTATCAATCCTATCCTCTTATCAAAAAATCAAGATCATATTTAGCAAACAGGAAACAAAAATTACAATAAATATTCTCAGCCTAGTTAAAAACTTCAATTTTCGAAAATAATAATATTTTTTATCGACATACACCACATCACTATCTGAGATAAAAAAAATAAAATGTCTGCCGCCATCCGCTGCGTAGGGATTATTATTACTCCCATCCCTTATATACATAATAAACCTTATTTACTAAGTACTAAAGTCCATATTCTATTGGTGTACATGAATACCTTTGTCGATGAAGGGATTTTGATATGTCATTGGAATTTGAACTTTGTGTGAATGGGATACGGTTTAAAATGTCAAAAAGGGTTTGATAATAAAAGCAAATAGTTCGGTTCTATTGAAATATCTCTGTTGATTTACGAGGGGCTAAAGATGGTGGTAAGGAAAGTTTATTTCGATGTTTTTATCCACATTGGAATACTGTCTTTGTGTGCCTTTCCCCGAAATAGCCGGACTGCTTTCGGTGATGTCGTTAACTACTTCATTGTGTGTTTATTACTTCGTCTTAATGACTTTTCGTTTTGTGTTCTCAATAATGTTGTTAGAGTGAGGCGACTGGTTTTTTTTTGTTATTGTTTCCACGTATTTTGTTAACTGCGTTGTCTGATTAGTCTACGTAGTGGTTGCAAGGACGTTTGCCACGCGTGAGATCCTGGGTTCGATACCCAGATCAAACACCGTGTTAGAAGTTTCTATAAGCAAAAAGTGATTCAGTTTCGTATTTTGCCCGAAAAGACATTTGTGGGTCGTCGTCAGTGAAATATTTTTTTACTAGCTGCGCCCCGCGGTTTCGCCCGCATAAATCTCGATCCTGTGAGAATATCGGGATAAAAAGTATCCTATGTGTTAATCCTGGTTATAAACTATCTGTGTGCCAAATTTCATCGAAATCCATTCAGTAGTTTTTGCGTGAAAGAGTAACAAACATCCACCCATTCTCACAAACTTTCCCGGTTATAATGTAAGTAGGACAGTAGGAGTCGGCTTGTGGTTAAGTAAAAAAAGCCGCACGGGTCGATCAATCAGGTTAAGCTACGCGTGCCGCGGTCGTTCCGTGGATGGGTGACCATCTTTACAATGCGTGCCACGAAAGATGAGACTTGACCCCGCCTCCCCCGCTCTTTCCGCCGCCCCTATGACGTCCGGTCCCGTCCCGCACTCAGACCTCATACCGCTAAAGATACCTAAAATCGTGTACTGCGCAAGTCAAACCACGTGGTGTGTCAAGTCTCATCTTTCGTGGCACGCATTGTACATATCAAGACTATTCATTAGACCTCTCCGCGCCTCGGAACGCACATTAAACTGTTGATTCCAGTTGTCATTCCTGGATCTTAGGCAGTCGTTACGGGTCGTCAGTAGCCCGAAAGTCTGACAACCGTCTTACCAAAGGTGTCGTATTACCCAGTTACTGGGTTGTGGAGGTCAGATAGGCGGTCGCTTCATGTAAAATGGGTACTTACTGGTATTCAGCTGCGTCCAGTGAGACTGGAAGCTGACCCTAACATAGTTGGGAAAAAGCTAGGCAGATTGATTTGGCTTCTTTATTAGTCATCATCTCGATAATCACCCCCGTTATAGCCATATCTTCTTCCGTATACCTAAGGTGCGTGCCACGTAAGAAGAGACTTGACACACCACGTGGTTTGACATGCGCAGTAGACGGTTTTAGGTATTATATCTTTAGCGGTATGAGGTCTGAGTGCGGGACGTGACCGGACGTCATAGGGGCGGCGGAAAGAGCGGGGGAGGCGGGGTCAAGTCTCTTCTTACGTGGCACGCACTGTACCTACGTCATAATTTAGGTGATTGATTCAAAACTGATATAAAACATATCTACAACGTCTTTCATATACAAAAAGATCAGAGACATTTTACAAAAATATCCATCTAATAAAAAAAAAAACAATTAGAACAGGATCACAAGGGTCATCCAAAAAAAAAACACCATTGTAGTCCCAACTTAAATTTGCCCTCGACTGACTGCATCTCTGCCGGCGTTAAATCACATTGATTCAGTTTTTTTTTATTACATAAAAACGCTTCATCCCTTGCCACCTGCTTTTAAATTCTGTATTAAACATCAAAATAATGTTTTCGGGATGTTTTATTCGCAACGAAGCCCTTCGTGTGTAATAAAAACCGGATAAATATTGCATCCCCTCTGTCCGTTGTCGAATCTCAGGGGAGCAAAAATCACCACCCTGGGCAGATTAGCAAGTACGGTCAACCGTTGCAGACTTATTCTGTAACATTTTAAAAGAGTAACGGTGGAGTTTCTTGTCCATTCTTCTCCATACTAAAACTACCTTTTGGAATGGGCGACTAGAATCAATTCTATTTTTTGTAATTTCTGACGTTCAAAAGTGCATTTTATGTGCCTATTTGAAATAAATGCTTTGACTTTGACTTTGTATAAATGTCACCGTGGAAAGTTAGGTGCAGTGAGTTTGAAGTGACCTCTCTCTTAATAGTATCGGTACCTACCTAGTAGTAATATTTGTAAATATGTAATTCATTTTATTGTATAGTAATTTTATTCCAGGTGCATCGTCTTCACTTAATTATGTATAATTAAATATTGTAAAACATTTTTCTCCATAAGTATGAAACTACGTTTCGGAAGGGGCGACTAAAAATCAATTGTATTTTTTTGTAAATTTTGAAATTCAAAAGTAAGGTCCCTTTTTCGAGCCTATTTGAAATACCTACATGATTTGACTTTAACAATCCCTAGCATCACGTGGAATGACAGCTTACTTCACTTTTATCACGGTGAAATTTTTACAGAATAACCCGCCTGGACATTTGTTACACTCGCACTACGAAAACCGCCCTTCCTGCTACGATATAAAGTCGCTTTTGACGTCATTTGTTACCATCGACGTGTGTTGGGCGGTACAATCAATGTTGTTAGTTATTACTGATAATGGAAGGATTGTCTGTGGTCTATAATTACCCGGAAGCCATACGGTTTCATTTTGCACGCCAACTTTTATTTTGTTATTGGAAATAATCAATAAAAAAAAATAAAACAAATTGTTAATGTTATACAGAAAAAAATATTGATTGATGGCATATTTTTATTACACTAAAACACAAAAAACATTGTTTAAAAAGTGTGCCATTTTGTCCCCGGTCTCCCCTATCGATTTTGACTTTGTTGCGAAAGGGGTAAAGTGGAAATGAGAGGGCGAGGGGAGCCACTTTTGTGATATTAGGGTGGTGACTAATTGGGTTATAATGAAACCCGGTCAGAATAATTAGGATATGTAATATACTAGTTTTAAATTATGTTTTACGTAAGCAAATAGCTTGTTGCTATTAAAAACAAAAATTTAAGAACCCGTTAATTTATTTCACTTGATTTCACGAGGATTGGGATAAAAATTGATTTTTTTTTCTGTTACCTACCTTCCAAAACGGTTGGGTATTTTCATTCGGCGAAATGTCACGGAGCCTCGTGTCGCGTTATATGTTGGGTATTAGGTATATGTTGGGGTCGGCTTCCAGTCTAACCAGATGCAGCTGAATACCAGTATTTTACATGGAGCGACTGCCTATCTGACCTGCACAACCCAGTTACTGGGTAACACGATATCCCTTGGTAAGACTGGTTGTCAGACTTTCGGGCTTCTGACGACCCGTAACGACTGTCAAAGATACATGAATGACAGCCGGGACCTACAGCTTAACGTGCTTTCCGAGGCACGGAGGGGGTCTTGGTATGTAAAGATGGTCACCCATTCACGAACCAACCGCGGCCAGCGTAGCTTAACCTGATCGATCGACTCCAAAACTGGCCAACATGTCCAGACGTTATTCGTCATGTCGATTCGCGTCCATTGCCCATGTAGGACTATCGGTTAAGGAAAACCAATCTTTAATAGGTAACTACACAAATTAATAGTGGCTACATCATATGTTTTTATTTGTTATCAGATGCAGCAGCCAATGAATCAGCCAGAACCCATAGGGTAAGATCTAAAATATTAAAATTAAAATTAGTTATTAATGCAGCAGTACGATTTCAACACGATGAAGGAAAACATAGTATGGAAATCGGCTCGTCCAAGAACCAAGGACATTTAAATAGAGCCAACAAATCGAAGATCTATTTAAGTTATACGAGTATAAAATTCAAAGTCCTGACTGACTGATATATCAACGCACAGCATAAACCGCTGGTCCAAGAGACATGAAATTTGGAGGGTGTGTTATTTGTAAAGAATAGGTAACCACTAAGAAAGGTTTTTTTTAAATTCCACCCATAAGAGGGTGAATGGATGGAGGGTGAAATTTCACGCAGACGAAGTCGCGGGCAGAAGCTAGTATATTGGACATCCACCAACGCGAGTTGGATTACGACTTTCTCCTCATATAGAGAGGAGGTCTGAGTCCCAGCAGTGGGCACGTTATACGCTGATTATTATGATTATATAACAATACAACATAATGGCCGCGTGAATCCGCTGGATATAATTTGTTGTCGTTGTTACGGCAATTAGGTATTGAAGGAGACCTTTATCCAGCAGTGAATGTCCTTCTGAATGATGAGGATGATAATGAAGTTCAATGTGCAAGTATTGGTGATCCCAGCATGTTCTGAAAGCGGGACGTTGTTGGCCATTCTCTTGACGTAACTCCTTAGTCTTTACGACACCCCTTGGTGGCGAGTGGATGCAGCAAGTTCTTTGTCGAGAACTGCAACATGATTGAAAAGTATCTGCTCACTGAACCTCCTTGTTAGTTTATTTTTGGGGCAGGCCTTTGCCCACTTGTGGTCTTTGGAGTGAATGGTGATGATGACCATGAAGTAGGTACCGTGTGGCAGGAGGGCACTGGTGCCCATCATCTTGACCTAACCCGTAATGCATCTTTTTCGACATGCCTGGTGGAGAGGCCATTACTTTCTCGGAAACTACACTAAGACGATTTCTATCTTACACATATTATAACCCCACTTTCTGGCTGGTCAAGACCTTTATCCTTTACATAAATTTTCTGTCTCAACAAAACACATGATGATATTTTTGTCTGCAGGGGCCAGCAAGCGGTGCAACAGCAGATGGTACTGTGTCCAGTACGATTTGTGTACGAGACGCAGGTGTTGGTACAACCTGGTGAGTGTTGTTTACACAATGGTCGACCATGGTCTGCCAGTTCTTTGATAGACTCAGTTCTGTTTTCTTATGTATGTTGTTTGAGTGATGGATTAGTGATAACAGTACCTGTCTCGCTTTTATCTCGTTGCGATGGGCTGCATATCAGTACTTTGCGTGAAACTGTTATCAGATCAACGCAAATGCCTAAGGTATTACGGAAATCCAATATCCTGAGGCTTTTGAGAAGTTGTCGTATCCAATGATTCGTCGGTTTAGCATGTTCAAAAATAAAATATGAAGTTCATATTCTAAGAAAATATTAAAATGTACGGTCAGTAAATAGTAATAAATTGTTCCAGGAGATCAGATCCAGCCGAACCAGACCTTCTTCATAAACCCTCAAAATCCACCACCATGGATGCAGAACCGGCCTCAACCCAACCCAGTGGTCTACGTCCAACAACTGCCCAACAATATGATACAACCAGTCCAACAACAGATGGACCAAAACCAACTGTACCTTCAACAAAACTTCGCCAACTTCCAACTCCAACAACACATGTTGGCGCAAAACCACCAAGACATGAGATCAATGCAAATCGCCAACATTGTGCCAAACATGGTTCAGAATGTACAGCAAAGCATACAGAGCAACGAAAGAAACATAAACCAGAATCCTAATACAGGACAAATGCAAGCAAATGCCCAGAATATGATGCAAAATCAAATTACTGTCGCGAGACAGGTCCCTAATCAGGGCAATCAAACTGTTGAAGTCCAAAGACAAGTCCAGTTCATGAACGTAAGGCCACAGATGAGCCAACAAATGAACATCACGAGGCCTGTAATGTCTCTGAACCAACTACAGAACATGCAGGCGATGACCAACATGCAGAATCTACAAATACAACAAGCCAATGCTGGACAAACGTTTGTGCAGAATATTGGACAGCGAATGCCTCAAAATGTGAATGCTGTACGGCCTCAGATTATGCCCAACAATGCGATGAACGTACAGAACGTTAGTAATATTAACAAACCAACCAACCAACCTCCTCAAGAAGCTAATAAAGCTATGAACAATACAGTTGGGTCTCCCGTGCCAAATGTAAGGAACTTTGCACAAAATTATAACTGTCGTCCGATACAACCGAGAAGACGATTCGTTGAAAATAATGCCAATAATGTACCAAAAATGCAACAGCAAAATGCTCCTGTACAACAGCCAAAAATACAACAACATAACGTTCCACAAATCGTACAGCAGCAACAACATATTCCAGTCCAAACTCCACCAACACAGCAACCACACCAATATAACCAGGAGAGAGTGAACAGCCATCAAATCGCAACAAACACAGCTACTAACACAAACTACTTAAATAATCCGAATATTAGTCGAAAACGAAAGAGTGAATCTCCAGATGAAACCCAAAACAAAATGGCTGTGCCTCAAGCGTCGCAACAAATTTACAAAAATCTTCAACAGGGTATAATTATCACTAAGCTATGTAATGAAATAGGTACTAACACAAGTCCTGTGCACAAACCTAAGTTAAACACTAATAACCCAAACAACCAAGCAGTTCAAATGAATCAGAGCATGCCAATGATTATAGTAGAAACCGCAGAGCAAAGCAAACAAGATGTAAATCAAATTAAAACTGAAACTAGAACTGTGATAACGCCTGCACCTAGTGAAAGCGATAAGCTAATTCGGAACACAGTGTACACTCAAGCTCGAGGGAGACTATTACAGGATAAAATAAGTGATAATATGCCGCAACAGGTTTTAGAAAATAAACCACCTGAGAGTGTCCAAAATACGACTGAAACTAAGACTAATATTGAGCCACAGACTGATAAAGATACAGCGATGACTGAAGTACCCACTGATAAGGTTATAACGGTCACCATTCAATCAGAAAAGGCAGCGACAGTGACTAAAGCGCAGGCTGAAACAATTGAAAGTAGGATAATACAGATACTTGAAAGTATTCCTAAGAATAAAAATACGCAGACGCCAGAAAAGAAACCTAGAGAAGTTAAGAAAGAAGAAGTTAATAGAGAAATGAAAATTGATAGTGTTAAAAGCAATGAAAACGATGACAACAATGCTAGTAAAACAATTGCAATAGTAGCAACAGCAAAGAGTGAACCTAAAAGTGAACCACAGGAGGAGAAAATAGAAATAAAAGAGCAAAAATCTGAAGTCAAAGTCGAACAATTAACAGCTACTGACAAAGTTGTTACAAAGCAGGACATATTGACTCATGTAGTAGATGGATATGTTATTCAAGAATCAAACTTTGCTTTCCCAGTAAGTACAAAAATGCATATTTTTACAGGTTTTTATTAACTTGCCTTGTTATTTTAGTATTATATGGGTCAAATCTTACAAGCTGAATTAAAACTACTTCTTAGAGGAAGTGGTTCGAAGTGGTTGCCCACGGAGTTGAAATTATAAGTATTATGAGTTGACCCATTACCCAATTCCGGCTTGACGTCGACTTCTGGGACACCCTGTATATACTAATAATAAAACTGAAGAGTTTGTTTGTTTGTTTAAACGCACTAATCTCTGGAACTACCAGTCGGATTGGAAAATTGATATAAATTGCATTTGACAGCCCAATCTTTGGGGAAGGCTAAAGGCTATTTAATATCACGCTAGGACTTAAGACTTGGACAAAAAGAAAAAAAAACGAAAAGCGAAAACGGAATAATTGTGCGGGCAGGTGATACGATGCGCGCAAGAAATTTTGGGAATGAAATCGCAGGTAGAAAGGGCGATACGATGCGCGCAAGAAATTTTGGAAATGAAGTCGCGGGTAGAAACCTAGTTACTTATAACCATGCAACAACATCCCTAATTCTTATTATTTTTAATTCATTACAGATTAGAAAACCTTTAATAGAAAAAACGCTACAAGCGAACCCAAAAGCGGAAGCGGAATCAATGGACGCTCTAAAAGAATGCATGAAGGAAGAAATGAAGAACACAGGAGTAGATGTACAGCTGCTGCCTTTCCATTATCTGCTTCTGCATTGTGAGAAGAAGAAGGAAGAAGAAGAGATGGCAGATAGTAAAACGCTGAATCCGTTTACTGATTTACTGCATAGTACTGTGAAATCATGGACGGTAAGGCACTTTTGCTTTAATGTGAATGCGCAGTTGTAGACCGCGAAATTAAATTTTTCTTACGTTTTTTGCAATTTTCAGGTCAGTGTTAGGTTGTATCTTGATACAAATATGATTCGCGACTATAATTAATATATATAATGTATTTACAGAATTATAGTCATTAGAATCATTAATATATCTCTTTAAATTAGATTTGTTCCATAACTAGCACTTTTCCATAAGAAGTTCTTATGGAACAAATCGTAACTTAGAGAGATGTATTAATGATTCTAATAAAACGGCCGTGATTAACGAATTGCTGGTCGTAGGAGTAGTAGGTCAGGCGTTTTACTCTTTGTAAAGTATTTCATCACCACTGCTATCAAAATGGTGAAGGTAAAACATCGCGAGAAAACCGACATGTCCTACAATAGAAAAATTTAAGACATTTGACATCTGCCAACCCGCACTGGGCACGCGTAATGAATTATTGCCCACTTTCTCTCACCGAGAGGAGGCCTGTGTCCAAGTTATTTTGTATCTATTTTACCTGATTCTGAACATGTCTTTCCCAAATCCACAGGTTGAGGATCTATCAAACCATCTGCTAAAATACGACTGGAATGAAACAGTGTCAGTCTTCCAAGACCACGAAATAGACGGGGAGTCCCTATTCCTGGTCTCGAAGCCGCAACTCGTAAACATAGGAGTCACCGAGGAAAATGCCGAAGCCATCTGTGCATTCGTCAGGAGCTGATCAGCGTTAGGACGGGAGGACCCGATCCTTATAGACTACGATAGTGAAATTAGATCAAATATCATCGAAGTGTCATCCTCGAATCGGTCCTCCAGAAATCGATTATGCAATAATCGGTCCTATTATAATCGGTATACCAGACAGCCCTTATACTCGTATTTAAGTTATTGCAATTGTGCGTCCGTTAATCGATCCTATTACAATCGTTTCTCTGTTAATCGAAGCAGTCTAAGGCTCAAAGACCATAGACAAATGCCTATAAAAAGATCTGTAATCCAGCATTCTAGTAGGCATCCAATGTATCCAGGAGCTCAAATAAATACTACACCACATAGAATAACGAATGATATAATAAAAATAGAACTTGGACCTACTACTGAAGCTGGTGTGAGAAACATAAGGCAGTCCACACTGAAATGTAACTGCAGACTAACACTAAAAAAACTTCTAAGCCACGGAAACTGCAGTAATAAAGATACTAAAAACGAAATAAATGTACAAAATACTCGTGATGAAGCTAAACCAATTAGCTATGGAACAGAAAATGATGGAGAGAAGTCTGAAATCGCCAAAAACGATTCACTTATTCCTGATATCAATGTTGAATACGACATCAATAAAAAAAAACTTGAAATAGATCTTAAAAATATGTTTGAAAATGTCATACCGGAGTTTGCAGTCCCTGGAAACTATTCAAGTTATTTTGGAGGGGAGATCGAAAACCCTGTAAATAAGTCTGAAATTGATGAAGAGACTGAACAAAAGTTGCAAGGTAATGACGAATTTAAAGTTGGTTATGATAATAAGCAAACCATTGAGCATGCTCAAAAGTTACAAGCAAATGATGAAAATGCTCAAATACTACAACCAAATGAAGAAGCTGATGTATTAAAACCGAATGACAAGTTAAAGATTGAAATCTTAGAAAATATTGTTATTGAACATGCAGCAACTAAAAGTCACGCTGAAATATTAAAAGCTGTTAGAGAAATAATTGTTTCAAAAAAAGGAAACAATTCTTCAAAAGTTGCCAGTATAGACGATGTTACTTCTCAAGAAGTATTTGTTCATAATAGTAATGTTATTGAACAAATAAATGATGGGAAAGATAAAGTATTACAAGCAAATAATGAAATTTTTTTAAAACAAACGAATAGCAATGTCGAAGGAATACACAATATTGATCCTAAAAACAACGAGCCTACGATTGAAAATACATCAACTAGAAGTAAAGAAACAGAAATGGCAGACAAATCTCCTAACAAAATTACTGAAAAATCACCACGATTTGATAATTTCAAAGTGCCGAAGGAAGTAACTCACTCGAAGAAGAAAAGAGTGAAGAAACAACAACCGCGATTCGTTTTAACTCATGTCGTGGGCGGACACATTATTCAGGAATCGAATTTCGCTTTCCCGGTAAGTACAAAATTTATTATACTTTGGAGTAAAGTAACTCTTTGTTTAGTTAGTTTAGATAAGCATATTATACACTTATTGCGTAAGACCACAATCTGAATGATTTTGAAGTATATTACTATATCCATTGCATTGTTCGAAAAATTTGTCCGCTCAACAATGTAAATATCACAATGAATCTTGTTAAACTGTCAAAATGGCTACTGATATAGTGTTACGCAACTACCCCGCTGGGGATGTACTCCCTAAGCACTAAGTCCGTTGCTTCGGCCGATGTTACGGGCGTATCATACTCCGTATCTCGGGGTCAACTATTTAAGCACGAAGTCCGTAGTTTCGAAGTGAAGTTACGGGCGTTTCCTACTTTGTATCACCTACGCACATAAGATTAGTTTTAGCCCAAACTAAGAATGAATGACGACACGATTAAACCTACTCACAAAACTCCCAATATGCCATTCGAAAAAATTTATTTGTCACTACTTGTTTTGACAGGTTTATACTTTCGGTCAGGACCGTATCTTCGTTAAAGGACTCGAGTAGAACCACTCTTACGGATATAAGACCGGGGCCCGAATTAAGAATGAAGGACAACACGAGTACACAATTATTGTCTACTCGTGTTGTCCTTTATTCTTAATTCATGAGTAATTGTGCCTACTAGCGATATGTTTTTGCCCGTTCGAAAAATTGAATTTGACACGTGTTTTGAACGGCTCACGGATAGGCCCGTATCTTCGTTGACGGACTAGAGAATAGGGCCCTGGTTATGCGACAGGGTCGCATCCATAGTCCGTAGGTACATTATTTAGGAGAAACCGAAACTATCTTTTGACTTTTGTGCTGAGACCGGTCTCCGTCAAGTTTCTTTTAGTAGTAGTTTCTTTTCTGCAGAGTTTTCGATCTACATGAGGTTTGTATGGCGAGAGGCATATAATACAATCCTCATGTAGGTCGAAGACTCTAGATGCAGATTTCTCACACATCCGATCTCCCACTCTCCGATCGAGAGATCTGCACTATATCCCTATTCGGTATACACATTCAGCCTATAATGTTTCCACTGCTGGCACACAGGCCTCCACCACGCGGGCCCAGTGCGGGTTGGTAGAAGTCACATGCATTCATTGTCAGGTTACATGTCTTCGAATTTTTGGTTCTCTTTTTTTTTCCTTACAATGTTTTGTTTCACCATTTTGAGAGCAGTGGTGATGAAATAATTTACAAAAAGTAAAGGGCCTGACGGGGTTCGAACCTACGACCTACAACTCGTAAGTCAAGGCCATTACCACTGGGACACCAATGCCCCTATCCCTATTCGGTATCCCTGTTAATAAATTGGCTCTGGCCAGACACTCTAGCTAATAGACTCGAGACAGATTTCTTTAACAAAATATTTTATCATTACAGATCAGAGAACCACAAAGTCAAAAAAATAAACCCCAGAGCTCCAACACAGAAGTAACAGCTCCACCAATAGAAGTAAAACAAGAAGGGAAGGTTATTGAAGAAGAAAGTGGCACAAAAGAAACTCCACCTCCAACAGAAGTGAAAGAAGAAGAGAGAGCTGTTCAAGAAGAATGTGTAACAGAAGGACCTACTTTAACAGAAGTGGCAGTTGTTAAAGAAGACTGTGTAACAGAAGAACCTGCTCCAATAGAATTGAATGAAGATTTAGAAAATGGAGAGTTCAATCCATTTGCGCGGTTAAAGCAGTCTACTGTCATATCTTGGACGGTAAGAGTATTTTTTTGTTACATTCTAGTTGATTTCTAATTCCCAGCATAAGCTGGCTTCATATTGTACGGAAAGTCATCATATAATGCAAGGTCATAATCCTAAAATTTGCGTAACATGCTTTCAATCGCAATCTGAATCGTTTTGAAGGATATTGTTAATCCATTGCTCCATACGTTCGATAAATTTGTCTGCTCAACAACGTAAATTACGCAATGTTGTTGAACTGCAAAATGAAAACCATTAGGCATGGGTAATATCGCTTTTACACTATATCAAATCGTATCTATGTATCGGTTTAGAATATCGGATATCGTATCTATATATTTCAATATCTATATATTGGCTGAATCAGTGTGGAACTCGGAATCGAAATTGGTACTGTGATATTTAGGTTTCGGTTTTGTTCGATTCATTACATCATTGTATTTTATTTGTAACTGTATATTCGAAATCAGTGAATGTATTGTTGATAATATGGCACTCTGAAATGAAACTAGTACAGCCGTTTCGGTTTTCTACATTTATATTTTTATCAATTATTTAAATAGGTCAAGTACCTATTCATCAGTCATGAGTGAATTGAACTTTGCTAATAACTGAAGATTGACGAAAACAGCAAAGTGCAATCAAGGTCAAGGGTCACGTAAAATGATTTTAAAACAATTTTTGTTGAGAATGCCATAGGTACGATTTAAAACCCTTTGACGTTTATTGATGGTTACCTGTTTACAAGTTTTTACAAAATAATGTATTCGGTATTAAACTCTATGCTCCTGTAAATAATGTTTAAAATTAGTATTAGACGTTAGCTTAACGCGCTTTCTCGCTCGTTCATCTCTAGCTACATCACTCCCGCCCGCGCGCATCGCAAGGATACGGTACCTACAACCGTATAACTACTACTGTACCGGAATCAGTTTGAACCGAATATCATAGATCATGTGATACGATATCGTTATAGTGTCTCGTTCTAGGTACGCGGATACCTGATATATAGATACAGTGCCGTCCGATATATAGGTATTGGATATTGTACCGATATATAGATATTGTATCTATATACGATTTGTATCGCCCACTCCTAAAAACCATTGCTATAATTATATACTGTTAGTGTGTTACGTAATTACCCCGCAGGTGCATGTTTGATGCGTAAAATTGACTTTTCTATAATCGACGTGTGCTAGCTGACATATGGCAAATATTTTATAGTACATTATGATATAAGTGCGGTAAGTTGAAAATTACAGCCGAGGCGATATTGCTTGCCCGAGCCGTAGGCGTGGGCTAAAAGAAAGCAGAGGCTGTACGACATTTTATAACATATTTGCGAGGAAATAAATAAAACTCGGACTTTCTTAAACGAATAAATCTTTAATTAAAGCAGTTATGAAAATTTGAGCAATTAGTAAAATTGATTATTGTTTTTGTTACAGATATTAATGGTTGTAATTTATTGTCAAAATTAATTAAATTAAAGAATTAAATGTTTATTTATTATATTTTATCTCCCAAAGTTAATTTTATTCATAAAATGTTGACTACTTTTCTGAAATAAAAACTCTTTGCTAAGATTTAAAAAAGTACCGTTCGTTTTGACGGAGCATCTTGATAAACCGTGCGATTTACATTACATTACCGCACAAGTACGTAATGAGTTACATTACGATATTGAAATTGGTGAAATAAGAGACCCTTTACGAGCAAATGTGTTATAAATTTAATATTACTTACCATTGTATAGAATCAAGTTTATCTAACTGAACAGACAGCTGTGCTTCTAGTAAGTTTGTTGCGTCACTTCCTCCCAGCTAAAGCACTAGGAAGTGGTGAAGGGCGGGTGTTTTGGGGGACTGTCTTTATATAACTTTGCCGTTAAGGCGCTACCTCGAAAATCTAAAATCCTCGAAAACCTACTAAGCGAGCGAAAGTGATGCAATTACTTTTGCACCGCAAAAGAAGAGAGATGGCTATAGTGTGCGTGCGCTCGGAATGAAACGACATATGTGCCAAAACGAATTTACTCCTTTTTTAACAAAATAAGTGAATTAAATCTAAAACTAATTTGAGTAAACTTTGATATGATAATTCTTTATGTTTTAAAGTAAATTCCATTGAATAACTCTTAAGCGTTACGCCGTGATGTCGAAAAAAGTAAAAAAATAGTTATAACTGCAAAAATTTTTGTATCATGAAAAATTCATTGAATCGTGTATTCCTTTTACATGATACTAGACGAAAGAGTCAAAAAACATATACCAAAATGTTAAATAGAATAGAATACTCTTTATTATGTACACCATATAAATTACAGACATAAATATAGAAACTGTACAAAGGGTGACACAATGGGCGGTCTTATCGCTAAGAGCGATCTTTTAAAGACAACCTTAGGATGGATTTAAAAAGTTAAATCCCTATTCCGCGTACTTAACAAGTTACACGACATAGAAAAACCAATATTTTTTCAATATATCACCATAAAAAAGTGCTGATTCTCAGCCTAGTTTGAATTTAATTTATTTTTAAATTTAAAAATTTTTTCAATTCATCTATAGGTAGAAGACTTGTCCAATCATCTCCTAAAATGCGACTGGGAAGAAACAGCATCACTTCTTCAGGACAATGAGATTGATGGAGCATCGCTCTTCATGGTTACGAAGACGCAGCTGATGATCATTGGAGTCAATGAGGAGCAGGCCGACGTCATCAGTGAGTTTGTTCAGTGTGGGTTGCCGAAGGGAAATTGATAGAAGATGGAGTTTCGGATGGTGATATGAAGTTTTTGAAGTGTCAATTGGTGAGGAATTCTAATATTCAACATGCAGGTTCATGTATCAAATCGACGGCGAAGTGCCAATACCTCTTAACTGACATTTTTCGAGAAATACACTTTTTTATCGTTTTGACCACTTTTTTTCGTGTTATTCGCATGTTTTAGTGAAATCTCCTAAGGGTATTTTTAGTTGCAACAGCATTAAATTAAAATATGGAAGTACCTCCCAACTAAACCAACGCGAAGTGTCTATATATGAACGTTTTTTTTTTTCAGTTTGTGTAAATTATTGACTTTGGGACCGTTCAAGTATTACGTAAGCAGATTTTTTGCAATTATTAGCCCCCCCCCCCCCCTCCCCCTCGTCAGCACAAGTAAGCAAAGCTCTTACCCCCCCCCCATGCTTACGTAAACATCATGCATGCAATCAATAAAGAAACCAGAACACATTGAAAAAAATGTGTTCCTGGTTTCTTTATTGATTCATGAACAGCAGTTATAATATGCGTTTCGTTTTCAAGCATAGACAAGTAGGGTTGCCATAATATGTGTTCAAACCAAAATCGACTAAATATTGTAGAAAATCCGAAAAAGTAAAAAAATAAATACTGCTGACATAATCACCATCCAGACCCCCCCATCCCCCATGTCATCAAAAATAAGCAAAGGAAAGACCCCCCGCCCCCCTGTAGTGCTTACGTAATACTTGAATGGCCCCTTTGTCAGTTAGGTGTTATTGGCACTTCGTCGTCGAAATCATGGTTCATGGGTCAAATAAAATAAGCCACCGAAACTCATAGACGTGATCGGTATCGATGTCTAATAATGACAATAAAACAAAAAAAAGTGAGCCGTCACGGGACGCCTGGCAGATGTGAAACATTGCGCATGGCGACGCGTCGCCACACAGTACACAAGACTGTGACTGTATATATACACCATCATATAGCGTGGCGACGCGTCGCCACGGCATGCGTCGCCACGCCAGAAATTTGTTTTACGTGCGGCTATAGATGTTTCACATCAAAATATTATGAATTTATGGATCGATCGCCTATGTAGTTTCGGTAGTCAATTTAATTTGAACTTTTAAATACTAATGTAAAATTAAATGAAGTGAAATGAATGGGCAAAGAAGGTACAGTACCCGGCGATAAATATTGCACATCGGCCTTTACCTTTTTTTTGTATTTTATACAAAGAATAAAAATAATTATCAAAAGAAGCAAATCATAATTGTTTTAACAGCTCCTAATAGATACCGGACTGTTTGTATTTCGTGCGACAGAGATAACGCTCTACGAAGCCGGAATTAGCCGATTGTCTCTTTCCAAAGGTCGATGTGCAATATTTATCGCCGGGTACTGTACTAATATTTGCACCCGGCCGTCGAGAGAATGTGTTCCTGTCGGCAATTCTAGTGGCTAATAAAGACCAAATTCGCAAAACATATATTCATTTGTATGAAACTGACAGGTGAACGCAATCTTTCATAGGCCGCACTGTAACGATAAATCATCACGGAGTACCTATATTATCGAAGAGTGCCAACAAGAAGAGAAACAGAAGAATTTATACAGGGTGACTTCGGCTGTCCCATTTCAAAACCAAGTAAGGGACACTTTTTACAAAAATCGTTTTATTGCATAATCTTGCTAACCTAGAAGGTCTCTACCAAATACAAAAACACCAGCGTTTTAAACTTACATAAAAGGAGATATATTTAAGCATCGATACCTAGTAAGTGCACCTTTCACTCCCTAGTGACCATTGAAAACCTAGTAAGTCACTTTAACCAATTCAAAAAAATACATTCCATAGGCTGACCAATATTACGTTTATGCGCTCTCCTGTAAAATTTCATTTTAAGTCCTTACTAGGTTTTGAAATGGGGCAGCCGACTTGTTATTCGACGTATATCCGTCAGGAGCTGATAGGGGGACCAAAATGCAACAAATTGAACCCCCTTCATGTATGGCCGAAATTCAATCGTTTTTGAGATATTAGTCAGTTAGTTTTAGTTTTCGTAAAGCGTTACTTTTACCTGGCAAAAATAAGTTAATATTTATGAAGGGCTGTTGAATATGGACTTTATACATAGACAATTTACAATGTCTTTTCTACAATATTGATAAATTACTTAGTTGTAACCTCAGGTTGTAACAATTTATGCATTGAAGGTTACGCCGACCGCCTAGTGGCGCCCTCATCGTTCGTTTGGTTATTTATTTTATTATAGAATGAAAATGCAGAAAATAAGCACTTTAAGTTGTGTTCCACAAGATTATGTGGTCATATAAACGGTAGTTTTACATCGTTTAGTTTTATTATAATCACTAAAACGGAAAATAGTGGCCACTATTATCCGTTTTAGTGATGAAACGAACGATGAGGGCGCCACTGGCCGGCGCCCTCCTAACCAGATTCGATTTTCGAGAAAAACTAATTTGAACTCTGTGGACTATGTTGTCTATTGTTAATAAAACAAATGCAACCGGCCAAAATACGAGAATATACATAGTTAGGATTTGATTTCTGGGACTCCCAGATAGGACAATTCTATTGTAAATATTAATATGGCCCCTAGAGCCAATTTTTCTCTAACGGCCGAATTCTGAAACGCAATTTTAAGCCATCGTGAGGTCACATACTGTCTTTGTTACTTTGACGTATATTGTAGAGACAGAAATACTTTTAGGCTGGATTTAGTGTCACGCTGACGTCGTCGCGTACCGTCGGTCACGGTAAATGGACGTGTACAGTCAACAAAAGAGATAAGTATGCAGGATCGTCGGATATAGTTGAAGTTTAGTAAGTGACCTATGGATGTTCTCGAATAAAATTTAATTTTAATAAATAGAAAACAAACAGCTCATTTTACAAATTAAATTTCAGTCTACAACATCCATCGGCTTCTTACTAAACTTCAACTATATCCGACGATCCTGCATACCTATTTCTTTTATTGATTGTACAATGCGTACCACGAAAGATGAGACTTGACACACCACGTGGTTTGACTAGCGCAGTACACGATTTTAGGTATCTTTAGCGGTATGAGGTCTGAGTGCGGGACGGGACCGGACGTCATAGGGGCGGCGGAAAGAGCGGGGGAGGCGGGGTCAAGTCTCATCTTTCGTGGCACGCATTGTACATAGTGTAGCACCGACGTCAGCGAGCGCGACTCTATATAAACCGGTACGCGACCGATATCAGCGCGCCCCGACCCTTGCTCGAGCAAGCCCGCGCCGCTGAGCCTGTAGTTTTAAATTCGTCCCTAAATAATGCCGATCCAGCCTGTCCCTTGCTGCCCTCTCCCAGTGACGCCCTAAGCCGAGGTCCGTATCCCACGGGGGGTGCCCTTAGCGTGTAGTCGCTTAGTTTTTAAGTTAAATCTGCTGTTAAATGTCAAATCCGTTGTGACTGATTGACCAATTTCATCATCATCATCATCAGCCTATAATGTCCCCACTGCTGGGACACAGGCCTCCTCTCAGTGAGAGGGAGTGGGCCGTAATCCACCACGCGGGCCCAGTGCGGGTTGGTAGATGTCACATGTCTTCGAATTTTTGGTTCTAGGACATGCCGGTTTCCTCACGATGTTTTCCTTCACCGTTTTGTGAGCAGTGGTGATGAAATAATTTACACAAAGTAAAGCGCCTGTCTGGGTTCGAACCTACGACCTACAACTCGTAAGTCGCGGCCGTTACCACTTGGCCACCACTGCTCTCGATTATTGCATTGTATCGTATCATTATTAACACCTTTATTTATAAACGTTGCTGTCTACTGTACATTTTTGACGTTTAAACATATGTTTAATTAACGTTTATAATTAAACCCCTAAGATTAAGAGCCTTATAGATGCAAAGCTCATTTTTTACTATGTATAATCCGGTCACAGTAAATTTACCTCTGACAGCAGCAACCTTATTGCAACGAGAATAAGGGTCATAATGATTTTGACAGACATGTCAGCAAACCATGGGACAGTGATGCAAAATCAGAGGTAAAATAACTGAGAAAGGACTGTATTCATGGGTTTATCTGTCAGGCAAGATTTTTACCTTGGCTACCTTTCTGTTTAATTATCACTTTTTTTATAATGCAACACTGCTACAAATAGTGTGGGGATTCCTTTAGGCGATTACATAAGTAATGATTCACTGAATCGATACTGCCGTATGTGTTTCAGTAGTTTTTAATTAAATTGACTGCAATTTTATTTAACGTTTTTCTAAAATTGATATTTCGTTACTAATTTTCTAATTTGAGTCGATTTAATCGTCAAAATCTGTGTTCTTTTCGTAATATACGAATTATTGTACAGTTAGTTAATAAATCTTAAGCGATTTATATTGTATTATTTTAACTTCATTGTATTTTTGTATCGTATGTAAATATAAACGAAATAAAAAAATATTAATACTATTCCAAACTTTTATTTTTAAACACTGTTACAAAAGACAATATTTTTTTTTTACCGAAGCGGTTGTTTCTAATATTACAAGTTTACCTTGATGTGTCATTATTTCATAAAAACCACAGTTATAATATCTACATCCTTTTAATAATAAATTAATACGAAACTTGTCACCGCTAGCCATAACACCAAAAAGGACATAACTATGACAGCTGTCGCACAGATACAACTCGGTTCGACGTAAAGCATTGAAAAGTGAGCTTTATATCCTTTCTTTTACAGTCACATTTTCAACACACGTCACGTTAACGAAGCAAAGTCGACACTACAGACAACTAGAAAAGTTAGCTTACATTTCAATTCTTTACTTCGAGTCGAGTCGGTGTGCGACAGCGATTACAAATACAAACAAAACTACAAAAACAAACACACACAAAAAATCGACTAAGTCACTACCGGTTGAGGAACAGTCGATCACCGCGGCGCAGCACTAATTTCTCCTGGTCGTCTTCCCCATAAAATTAACGACTTGTTGGAATGGCGCGAATTTGCCTCGCCTTCCCCGTTTTTTTAGGCCTAGTTCCTGCAAAACATCATCAGATTCTACTACGGAAGAATCCACATTCTTCGATGCGATGTCTTCGGAGTAATCTTCGCTGTCATTCTTGTCTGTGTCTGAGACTTCTCTAAACTTTCTACTATACTCTATTTTATTTCTAGCTAAGCTGGCGTCTCGTCTTTTCATAGCTTCTGGAGAGCCGAATTTCGGATGGTCGGGCGGCTGCTGACACATTAGAGTTTCGTAAAAGTACCTGTCGGCTCGGCCGTCGGCCTTCTGCCTGGGTTTTTGCTCCTCGTCAGAGCTTTCGTTTGAAGAGTGCAGTTGTGGGGAACCGGGCGCTGACTTCTTGTGCATTGACCTTTGGCTGGAAATACATTAAAACAAAAACTTCAAACAAGCTATACAAAAAACCTTTTGGCCCTCGAATGGCATAAGAGCTCTGAGCTGTTGGTAAACATACATTAATCAGCTTATAACGTTCCCACTGCTGGGACACAGGCCTCCTCTTGGTAAAAGGGAGTGGGCCGTAATCCACCAAGCAGGCCCAGTGCGTGGTGGGTTGGTAGATGTTACATGTCTTCGAATATTTGGTTCTAGGACATGTCGGTTTCCTCACGATCTTTTCCTTCGCCGTTTTGAGAGCAGTGGTGATGAAATTAAATACAAAAAGTAAATTGCCTGTCTGGGTTCGAACTCACGACCTACAACTCGTATATCTAGTGTTGAAAAATTATATATTCTTGACGTTAAAGAGTGCATTATTATAACCTGTAAATCATTTATGATTTAGGACAAACTCTTTGGTGGAAGTTATAGAAGAATTTTAAAGTATTTCACCATCGTTTGATGTCCACGCCAGTTACCATGGTGGGTCGCGGTGATTGCGGCTGGAAGGCACCGGGCGCACCAGCTTCGTCTCCGCTCATCGCCTGCTTGAAAAGTAATGGATATTAGAACTACTGCTACTTTCGTCAGGCACAAGCCTAAAGGAAGCCACCGCTGGAGTTAAGCATGTCAAATTGTATAAAAGGTCAAATTAAATTAGCTAACGAAATTCTGCAGATGTCTTGAAATGAGTTGAGAAAATATGTCTTCTTTTATTTTATCGTGTTGATATATCTGTTGCAGTCAAAACTCTTAACCAGTCAAAAGTACTATTGACTAGCAAAATCAGTCAAAAGTACTTTTGACCGTATGCTTTAGTCAATAATACTTTTGACTAAAATAACAGTTAAAAGTACTTTTGCCCAATGGAGCTGGTTAAAAGTACTTTTGACTAAGTGATTCCGTCAAAAGTGGTTTTGACTGGTTGTATCAGTCAAAACTCTTAAAAATTATTTAGCATATTATTTAGCATTTTTATTTCTTTGAAATAATTTCATTTGACCGAATTTTCAAATGCACGAATTTGCCTGTTTAATATGATATGAGGTACCTACAGGTATTTGTATTCTCATTCACTCGCTCTTGCATCCAATGTCGACGGAGCCCCGCTTCGCGGGGCTCCTATTTCTGTGAAAAGGGTTTAAAGTAACCTAACAAAACCGAACCTCGGGGTGGGAACATTACATCAAATGAACATTATACCTTTTGATCAACAGCGCAATTGTTGTTATCGCAAATAAATATTCGATGAAATGAAAATTATGTTAATCGATATTATACAAATTGATTATTTTCCTAAAAGTTGTTCGAATGAGTAACATTACATCAAAAGTTGTTATACCAAACAACGGTGAACCTCTTTTTTATTCACATCTAACGAGTTAATAGTGCTTTTGACTGATGCTTTATTGCAGTTAAAACTACTTTTGACGAAGAGCGTCAGTCAAAAGTACTTTTAACCGCAAATTTGCAGTCAAAAGTACTAATAACCAATAATTTTCAGTCAAAACCACTTTTGACCAACCTATTCAGTCAAAAGTACTTTTGACTGATTTTGCTAGTCAATAGTACTTTTGACTGGTTAAGAGTTTTGACTGCAACATATCGATATACCTACATCACGTCCGCGGAGTTTCGCTTTAATTTGACCTTATGTACGTTCGATACCTGAGACATTGTATCTAGTGGGACTATAATAGTATGAAGGACGACCTTGTGAAAGCGTTCATCTGGCGGATGTACGAACGTTTTTTCACCAGCTTCTGCAATGCAAGTAATGCAACCGCCTGGCAGCCAGGGTAAGCAGAAATAATTATGCTATGAAGTGTCTTTAACTTGCCGGTGACGGCTTTTTACGTCAACCTTTGCTGCACGGTCGAGCTTGTGTCGTGGAAACAAGAGTCTGATGAACAGAGACGACTTTTTCTCGGCTGGCAACACCATTGGCATTATTACTGTTGCAGAGCTGCTGCGTCAGACGAAAAGGTGGATGAATAATTATGTTGCACTCCTAATAATTCCTTCTTACATAAAAAGTCTAGAATGTTCCCACTGCTGGGACACATTCCTCCTCTCAGAGGGAGTGGGCCGTAATCCACCACGCGGGCCCAGTGCGGGTTGGTAGAATGTCAATTTTATTGTTTTCGAATTTTTGGTTCTAGGACATGCCGATTTTCTCACGATATATTCCTTCACCATTTTGAGAGAATTGGTGATGAAATAATAATTAACACAGAATAAAGCGCTTATCTGGCTTCAAACCTACGATCTACAACATCATGTGAATCGCAGCCGTTTCCAGTGAGCCACCATTGCTCTGCATGCGTAGCATGAGCACCACATAGAAACAGGTTTTGTTGTTGGAAGAGTAGGGAAAATGACAGATTGTAGGCAAAGTGCGTTTCACGAAAGAATTCCCTTCGCCGTAATGTTGGCACCATTGCATTTCATTGAACAATTGTTTTACCTTCAATGAAAAGCAATGGTGCCAACATACCGGCGAAGGGAATTCTTTCGTGAAACGCACTTTAGATTTCTAAAGAAATCTGTCATTTTGTCCATTCTTCCGCTGGCAAAACCCTACTCTCAAGGGCCAATTCCTTCTTATCACCCTTAAAAGTTAGCATCAAACCTTTTTGTTTACCAACCTATTCCATAATTTGCATCTTACCTTCACGAATTGAAAGTAGCAGTGCGTGACTCTGTCGATGTCTGCCCACGCGACGATGTACCTCGCCATTGACAACGGTATCTTGGGCAAGAAGTTGGAATGGAACTTGCCCTGGCAGTAGATTGTGATCACGTCTGTGTCTTTTATCTCGAATATTATTCTGAATATTGTGCCTGGGGGATACGTGAATTGATAGAATTATAAAATGAAATAAGCGACTTGTTCTGGAGTGGAGACTACACAACACATATATACATACATAATCAGCCTATAATTCTCACTGCTGGAACACAGACCTCCTCTCTATGAAAGGGAGCGGGCCGTAATCCACCACGCGAGGCCAATAACAATAATAGTGTGTTACGAAATTAGGATGCAGGTAAACAGAGAACCAACCTGGCACAAACATATTATAGTTGGTGTCATAGTTGCCGCTGCCGATCCAGATGCCATTCTTCCGCGACAAGGAGATGATGTTGTCTCGATGGAACCTCACATCGAAGTGGAGGACCACGTCACGTGGCTCCTCACCCTCCTGCGCGCATAGGTTCACCGACATTCTGAGGAGATGGCATGAGATTATAACTTAGGGTTGTTGAGCTGTGTTGTCCTGGGTTGTGGGTGTCAGACAGGCAGCAAACCAGTATTTTACATGTAGTGACCATGTAAAATACTGGTTTTCAGCTGCATGTGGTTAGATTGAAAGCCGACCCTAACATAGTTGGAAAAAGGCTAGGCAGATGATGATGACTTTAAAAGAAACTCTTGCGTAAATGTAAGGCTTATGAATGTAGGTGGTTCGCCAGAACTTGAGCTCAGACAAATCTAGCCTTAATCGTAGGAATGAAATTTCAAAAAGAAGCTCATAAGTATGCTCAAAGGTCAGATAGGCAGTCGCTCCATGTAAAATACTGGTATTCAGCTACATCCGGTTAGACTAGAAGCTTTTGCCCCAACACAGTTGGGAAAACGCTAGGCAGATGATGATGATGGTGACGACACCTTTGGAAGAATTTTAGAAGGCTGGTGTTGGTGGTAAGCTTGGGTTATACTTGGATACCTCGGGTAGTGATCGTCCAATAAACACACGACTCCACCAGCAATTACTATAACTATAAACAACAGATATTTTTAACCGTTCAATCTGCTGGCATGGATTTTTAGAATAGAGTGTGTGTGATTATGTACCTAGTCCTTGCTTGAAGCAGTCACTTGCTACCGCTAAGACTTGGGCTTCCTTTCTGAGAGACAGATTGTCCTTAACTGAACCCCAGCTTGGACTGATGGACATCACCATGCCTCCGAATTTTCGGAGTACTTATCTATGCTGATTTCCGCAATATAGTTTGCCCTCACCATTAGACCAGCACAAAGTACTGTGTATGCCTGATGGTCGAACCAGAGATGTAAATCTATGGTGCGAACTCTCAATCTATGACTCGGTAAGTTGGGGCCGTTACCTCTGGACCAACACTGCTCTTAGTCACGACAACACTGGACTAGAACTAATATAACACTTAACTAAATCTTACTTGCGAGCATTCTCTTTAATTTTACCCCCGATTTCAATTCTGTCGCCAACTTTAAGGGTTCCAGGGATGTTAGCAGTGAAAACGGGCATTTTCTCCAATTATTATTTATTATATATCTGTATATGCCTGCCCCAGTGATCACTAAGTCAGGGCCAGTTATGTATATGGACATTTTGAACGACAAATTTATACATTACACAATAGTGTTTATTGAGAAGGTTTTGAAAGCTCAGACAATTTTTATGGTTAGAATTGACGTCTGCCAACGTGACGCAAGTCTGGCACCTATACTTAACTTCTTCTTCTTTCTTTATTATTTGTTTTTTATTGGTGTCTGATGTTAACGGAGTGTATAACTAGCAGGTTGTTTTTGGAACGAAGTTCCGACAGAATTTATGATGTATATTAAATAGGAAAGAATTTAGTCAGTTCCACTGCTAGAGGCCTGCTACCGTTGTCTGCTGGCCGGCATCGACGAAGGCCAACCAGCTGGCCGGGGACACTACGTGCACTCCAGTGACTGTGGTGTTTGCGTGATGCTGGAACATACATTCTGAAAAACAGCGCGGCTAGCGGTAGGAGTTGACTGGTCTGGTCACTTACGGAACAAGCGTTATGCCCCCTCCATGCGTCTTTATCTCTCTCTGTCTGTCTCTTTCTATCATATACGAGTGTCTGTGTGCGGGTGACCATCGCGTAACCAACGTCGTTCCTGACGGGGTCCCCTGACCGCACACGTTTTTTTTTTGAACGAAGTTCCTTAACGCCGTTTGCGGTAGAAATCTTCATGTAGGGAAAAACCGTTATGCCCCCTCCATCTGATTTTCTCTCCCTACCTCTTTCTGAGTGTTTAAGTGCTTGCGATGCGAGTATCCAGTAAGGAAGTTCGTTCCTGACAGGGGACGACCACACATATTTTTTGCGACTCATTTATTTTTCTTATTTTTAGAAATATCGAAAATGGGTTTCCTTGGGTTTCCTTGCAGCAGCACGATATATTGAATAGATCAAGCTATGGTACAAAAAAAATAGTAGCTTTATAATCTTGCAAGTGATACCAAGATTGCCACCTTGCTAGCACAGGTAAGACGTCAAACATAAACTAAATTCTTTTTGTTCCTCAATAAAAGTGTTCTCTATGAGGTTGGGACTCTTTTTAAACGGTTTTTTATGATATGCTCACGACTAAGACTCCATTAATTTACTAATAAAGGCTGCAGCCCCTTTTCCGCGCATTGCTTTTTTTGTCGTGCAAAAATAATTTTAAAAATATGTAGGTACAGACGCCAGCACATCAAGCTACTACAATCTGTCAATTTTTTTTAATAGATTTTCAACTTTATCGCTAAATCATAAGGTTCAAAATTGATTGGGAAAATTTGACAGTTTCGGGTAGCTTGATGTGCTGGCGTCCGTACATACTTCAATCATTATAGTCTATCCTTTCAATGGCAGCACTAAGGCCGCATTCCGAATTAGCCATAATCGCTCACAGCACTCACATCATCTCACATTTGTCATTGTGTTCCGATATAGATATTACGATTGTGACAGCTGAGAGCTGTCAAGAATTCGGAACGCTCGTGAACGCGCTCACAGTGTTTACTAGGGCTTTCAAATACCGGATTTTTTCAATACCGGTATCAATACCGGTATTGGAAAAGTCAATACCGTGATCCCGGTATCAATACCGGTTGTCCGGTATTGAACGCAAGTTCAATTAGGACATTAATAAAACCAATAAAATACGCCTTTTTGTATTTTCAAATCAGTATTGTTCTTATTATTTTATTGAAAATACTAAAATAAATACGTTATACATAGCGTTCTTAATTCTTTTATAATAATTTGGTATTGGTTGATTATTTAGGTAGGGTAGGACTAGGAATTAGGAACATAATGAAAACTTAAACTGAATCTAGTCTTTTTGCAGGAAGGCATTTCACATAGACTTTGTTTGCACAATATAAAAAAAATATATTTCTTATTATTACCTAAATGTCATCATGTCACATGTAAAAATCAATATAGGTATCATTATTTGTAGAAATGTAAGTAAGTAAAGTATACCTTAACTAGCTAGTACTGCTAGTAGCAATCATTTGGTAATCATTTTAGTAACATTCTTAATAATTAAGTTATAAAAAAACATAAAAAAAATCTAAAACTAAACAAGTAAGAAAATAAATCAAGAATCAACATAGGTATCATTATTTGTAGAAATGCAAGTAAGTTAAGTATAGCTTAACTAGCTAAGTAGCTAGCAATCATTTTAGTAACATTATTAATAATTGTGTAATAAAAAACAATCAAAATCTAAAACTAAACAAGTAACAAAATAAATCAAGCGTTAATAACAATTTCTGAAAAACAGTTAAAAATGTAAAAGTAATTATAGACGCGTTATCCCGTCGCCTTTGCGAAACTGACTCACAATAGTGACAATAACTAAAACGACACATAAATACAGCTCAATTTCGGGCATTGTCTCAGGCGTGGTGCGGGAGGGTGAGCTTAAGAGCGTTATTACAAAACCGAAGTGCTCAGTTTTAGGTAAATTCGACGGCGCGCGGCAGCAGATGCGCACGTGTGCGTCTAGGGCAGAACGCTATGCACACATACAAACCGCTATGCGTCGGACGCCAGGATCAAACCAACAAGAGCCTTTGTTTTCGAAATAAATTAAATTACTGTTATGAAATATTATTTTTACCGATGAGTGTTACCTACAACGGTTTGAGTTACAATAGGGTCATACAAATTTACTTCACTTTTAATTTTTATTTTATACCACTAAAGTGACAAACTAGCATACGGCCCGCTTGATGGTGTGTAGTTACCGCAGCCTAAAGCAGTGTTGCCAGTGACAGATAGTCAAATATAACATGAGAGAGCTCAAAAAGTAACATTTTCACGAGAAAAGTAACATTACCTTATTTTTTGTGGAAAACGACTAATAATAACATGGCACTTTATTACATAAAAAAAGCTGTCCCCTTAGTAGGCTTCGAAAGAATCGTAATAACAAACTGAACTGAACCAACACGGATGCCACTACTAGGCCGTCGCTCACTCGCCTAAGTAAGCGGGATGGGTCATTTAGAAATTCACGCGAGTGAGTGAATATGCGATACGACAAACGAAGTGAAAGATTTTCGCGCTGTCGTCGCGTCAGAATTTGGTCACAAAATCAAGACAATTAAGTGCGCCAACATGACGAACGAAACCTTTCTTGTATGCGTTCCGTTTCAAATTTTTTTTTTTTTTTCTGAGGAATATTTTTTATTAAGTCTTAAGAGTAACATTTTGAGGCGTGTAACATGGAGGTAACATGAGAGGGTCAAAAGTAACGTAAAATGTTACAAAAGTAACATTCTGGCAACGCTGGCCTAAAGACGCTTGCATTGCCAGAAGCTGCATTACTTGCGCGTTGCCAGCCTCTAACATTACTTACAAATACTTTTTTGCTACTTTTATAAAATACTTTTTGTACCTACTTTTTTTACGAAGTTTAGTATATTATGTAATTTATTTAGCAGGTAGGAAGACATTTTAGTACTTATTTATAGAAATAAATGCAATGTGATGTTGTTTCTACAGTTTGGATAAAAATCGGTTGTCTGTAAAGTCGGTTTACGGACGATAGTTTAACGTGACAACGTCATAACAAAACATTAATGAAATTGCCGAACGCGGAGGCCGATTTGGCAGCGTTTGACATCATCTGTCTCTCATCGCTCGTTCCGCGCTCTCGCTTGCACTTCAAGCCGCCATGGCGTACAACGCTACAGCAGAGCAAGGCCGCGAGGTAACGCTACATGAGTCATGTTTTTTTCGTGTGTGCAGCCAGCTTCATCGATTTATTAGACTTTGTCACGTCAAAAAAGTCAAAAGAAAATAAAAAAGACAAATCAAAAGTCGTTTTATTAAAATTAAAAATTACAACTGTGAACTTGTAACGGTTCATGAGACACTAGCAGACAGACGGACGGTCGGACATCGGAGCCTTAGTAATAGGGTCCCGTTGGCACCCTTAAGGTACGGAACCATAAAAAACCAGTATAATAATTGTAAAATAATTAAAATAATATTCTCCGAAGCGGCATAGACCGTGCTTTCCTCGAATCTATGATTTCAGGAAGCACGCACTCCTCATAAAATTCTTACCGCTGAGCTTCTCTTGCGCGTTTCAAATTATCGGTCAAAACTTTTTTTTTTATTTTGACAGCACCAAAAGTTCTATTTTTTTCTATTTTGCCCATTTTTGTGTGAAAATAATTAATTAAATAAAAGTTTGAGATGACAATAAATAAAAAAGTCAGAAAAATTAAAAACAACAACTATATTTACGTATGTTTTTTTTCTACAATTTTATTATATTCGCGTTGGAACATCATAGGAAAATAATTATATTATATACATTACAATCAGAACATAACTAATTAAAAAAAAAAACTCACTTGTATCAAGAAGTGTTGGACGCTTTTTATTCGTGGCGAATTGTCGAACCAGATCACGTGACGGCAGCAGCGAGTGAGCGGCACGTCCTCCCTCTGAAAGCGCTCGGCGCGGACTAAAGCTAAGACCGTGCATCCCGAGATTTATATTGATAAAAAAGCATTGCATAAAACAATTGCTTAAAAATATTATTTTACTTCAAAATAGAGTATTTTTTTTTTTCAAGCAAGGTGACAAAGTAACCTTAGTTATTAAACACTTTTTGTTTGAATTTCTATTAAATATTCAGAGATAAAAAATATCATTTCGGCTGAAAAAATATCATTAACTCTCTGTTTTACGGAATTATTTTTGGTGTATTACTGTATTAAACATAATAAATTGATGTATGCATACCAAAGTAGAAGATACAGTTGTACCGTGGACATTTTTATAAATTATTAAACTATTATATCTTCGATGTAACAGAGCATCGCGAGATGCCCGAAAGTAAATTTTTATGAAACAGCCTTTGCAGGAACAAGTTTTTTACTGATTTATGTAAATAAACTGAAATATTTAATGAATGCGCTCCCAAAAGAAGGAATTAAACTTTCTCGGGCATGTATTTTTTTTACTATTGTGACTTTAGTTAAACCATAATCACAAATCAAAACTCGAGTCAAACGCTCTAAACAAGAAAAAATCGTCATAGCGCTCTTAAGATAACAGCGGGACGCTTGCGCTGAAGAAAACAAGTGTGAGAATAAGATCACATAATTTTCAGATCTAATGTTTGTAATACCGTAATCACGGTATTGGGGCGTCAATACCGGTATTGTAAAAGGCCAAAATAAAATCCGTGATCACGGTATTACGGGATCCCGGAATACCGGTATTGAAAGCCCTAGTGTTTACTCAATGTCAAAACGATATTATTACAGTATTTCCTTGTATAAACACCACATTTCTTCTTCAGTTCTTCTTCTTTGATAAGGTGGCGACTTTCAGCTAGAAGCACAATTTCAAAAATGCCAAGTTAGTTTAATTTAAAAATATGATGCAAATCAAAACAACACAAAACAACACACACACTGTCATTTTTGACAGCGCTCACGGTGATATTATTCTATGGCATGATCGGCGCTATCACAAGATGGCGCATGTCAAGACGTCATCTATGACGATTCACGGGACATCGTTATCGCGCTCACGCTAATTCGGTACGGGTTTAAGCACATCCAAATCGATTATTTCTAACTCGGAACGCAGCCTAAAATAATGCGGCCAGCGAGCAAGGGCGCATTCCGAATTATGCCGTAATCGCTCACATCAATAATTTGCTTTCCGATTTAAACAATATCACGATTATGACAGCTGAGATCTGGCAACAATTCAGAACGCTTGTGAACGTGCTCACAGTGCTCGTTCAACTTCAAAACAATATACACTTGAATTACAGTATTTCTTTACATATACACCACAAATTTCTTCTTCTTTGGTTAGGATGGTGGTGACTGTAGCCAGAAGCTTTCGAAAATGCCACGTTAGATATGATGCGACTGAAAACAAAACAGCACAACTGTCATTTTTGACAGCGCTCACGGTGATATTAAATTAATTTAGTTATGGAATGGTCGGCGTTATCGCAAGATGGCGTATGTCATGACGTCATCGATTCACGGGACATCGTTATCATGCTCACGCTAAATGAACAAGGTGTGTAAGCACGCTCAAATCGATTATATCGTAATTCGGAATGCAGCCCCAAATGTCATTTTAAAATATTTTTTTAGGTCACTTGAGTTTGACATTTCTGATCGTAGCTGAGTGCTGAGCTAAGCTAACCTCAGTGTATTTTTGCAAAGAAATCACGTTTTTTGTATTTATTCAGTAAGTTTTTTGTGTGAATAGTAAATAAGAAGAATTAACTAGCTAATTAAAAACAGTTAACGGTGAGTTTAACGTTTAACTAACATACTTTTCACGGAGTGCATGATGCAAGTTTGTGTCGAGAAATTGCAACCTATAAACAACAATGTTATTTGTTTTTCCTTATCTTGGCTTACGTGTGAAGATTTTTAATAATTTTCCGAATATACATCGCTTAATTCTTTTATTTAGAAGTCAGTATTTTCCGTATAGAGCTTAGTCGAAAACCGGCACGTGAACATCGAAAATGTTTTAAGTGAAATCTAAATAAAAGTAAAGTTTATCTAACCGATAACCTATGCGCATCCGTTTCATTGTGGTTTCTGTGATAATAACGTATCCATGCAAGTGATACTTATTTTAATTTCATGGAACATTACTAAATTGCACCAATTCATGATGTCATTTAGGTTCCTACCAGTATTTAATTTGCACAAGTGGGTGTGTGTGTGTGAGTGTGTGTGTGTGTGTGTGTGTGTGTGTGTGTGTGTGAGTGTGTGTGTGTGTGTGTGTGTGTGTGTGTGTTTGTAATTAACACTTTATCATTGTGCTCTTGTTCCACATATGGAATGCATTTAGTGTTATCAAGTACCCAGTTGCTTCAAGCTGTTTGCAATAATCTGTTCAATTGTTAGCTGACAAGTCTATATCGACGGCGAAGTGCCAATACCTCTTAACTGACATTTTTCGAGATATTCACTTTTTTTATCGTTGTGACCACTTTTTTTCATGTTATTCGCATGTTTTAGTGAAATCTTCTAAGTGTAATTTTAGTTGCAACAGCATTAAATTAAAATATGGAAGTACCTCCCAACTAAACCAATGTGAAGTGTCTGTTTTTGAACATTTTTTTTCAGTTTGTGTAAATTATAAGTTAGGTGTTATAGGCACTTCGCCGTCGATATGAAGAAGGCACTTTATTTTTAAATAAATAAATAAATTATTGTGATGATGGCACTAAGAATTTAATAACACTACACTAAATAGTTCCTCTCAATACAAAAAAATTCATCACAAATCAGACTATAAGTGTTCAAACACACTGTGCCGAAGGTACGCGACTGAAGTTACTCGGCAGAAATTCAGTTGCGCATACGCGGGGCACGGGCATGCCTGCCTCCCCCTGCTCCCTACCCGGGATCTTCTTCGGCAATTGAACCGATTTTCGGTCCTGTATAATGTGTGCTCTATAGAGTATGTTGCCGCCAAATTGCCCGTGAATGTATGCCTGACCGAATTTCGGCTGTACGCTATAACGCGGCATAATGTGTCGTCAGTAATTCAAATAGCATTGCAGGCATAATCATGCCGAACTTCACTTGCATACCTTCGGCATACTGTATTTGGACACTAATGGGACATCTCATCATGAGATATCATCTCACTGCTGGGACATAAGCCTCTTGTCTGTGAGAGTGAGTAGGCCATATTCCACAACCCGGGCCCAGTGTGCATTTTTAGATGTCACATGTTTTGGTTCTAGGCCTTGCCGGTTTCCTCATGATGTTTTCGTTCACCATTTTGAGAGCAGTGGTGATGACATTAAATACACAAATTAAAGTGTCTGTCTGGGTTCAAACTCACCACCTATCACTCCACTACCACTTCTGTTGGCGATCCAATAAATAAATATTTATCGAGTCTATATGAAAAAAATTGTAATGAAGAGCTGCCGTTATGGTAGGCTAAGTGAAGAAAATTTTTCAATCAGCATATTGATTTGATATGACTCTGTTACTAATTCAACTCATTAATTTAAGATTCTATGCTTGCCTTTTAAGATAGAGTAGGCACACAACACTAGAGGGCTAATTATCATACATATACATACATACATACATAAACTAGCATCTTCCTCCCATGGCAGGCAGGCAACAAACTACAGAACACCTCCTGCTACGATCGTTACCTCCCTCCTTTTATCTCATTTACGTTCATACATGTGGTTATATACGCATGCCGGTTGCGAGTACTACGCTCCTGACCCTTCCGAAGAACATCACCAATTAGGTCACTATTTATGTCCTAGGGTATCCCGGCACACACTCATCACATACACATCACATTACATGGCGGAATGTGTGAATTTTATTTAAGTATCATCTTTTCTACATACCTACCACATTTTATGCAAATAAACGATTTTGATTTGGCTTCCTTTCCACTCACATCTCCCTTCTAACTACTACACTGACTAATAACAGGTAAAATATAAGCTACTTAGTTAATTGATAATGGCTGCCAAACAAAGGACCTTATCATGCCCTTTCACTCACTCATTATTGCAGTCTGCCCCCTTCAGCCTTGTGGTCGCAAGTGCGACCGCTGATGTGCTTGCGTGGGGTCCTGGGTTCAATTACAAGGTTGACCAAACTATTATATTGGGTTTTTCCATTAAGAATAAAGACTTTATAGAGGTATGAGGAACAGGGTGTAAAGTTCACTCATACTCTATAGAAAAGGGAGGATCCTCCGACCAGACGGGTGTTGTGTCTGGCGGCCAACTGCCCGATGATTCATGTCGGGCCGTTGTATCTATGCTAGTTGCGCGGTAAACTCTGCTTGCGCGATGCAGGATTTGCGTGACGTCAGTATGACGCGTTGTTTGCGTGTGGCGTTGTAGATACCGCTACAACTTTGTAGTAAGAGTGTCACAATAATGTCTCTTGTTTCAGTACCCATCACAAAATGGTAGTGTCAGAAGAGCAGCCCCTGGCAGTGGAAGGCGACGCGGCTGCCAGCAAGAAGGCAGCCAAGAAAGCTGCCAAGGCTGCAGAGAAACAGCAGAAAAAGGCTGATCATAAGGTAGAGAAAGATAATTGCGTTTATTGGCACACTTTACAATTACAAAAAGAAAGAATACAATTTATGCTTATGCCAAAAGGGCCTCAGCTCACCCAGATGGAAGCATTTAGTACAGAGTCATTCTCAATTTATTCTAATGTAGAGAGATAGATACTGCCACGTCCATAATGTTTTTATGCTACCACAGATAATTAATTAATCATATTATTTTTAGGGTTCCATACCCAAAGGGTAAAAACGGGACCCTATTACTAAGACTCCACTGTCCGTCTGTCTGTCACCAGGCTGTATCTCATGAACCGTGAGACATTATAGCTAGACAGTTGAAATTCACAGATAATGTATTTCGGTTGCCGCTATAACAACAAATAATAAAAATAAAATAAAGTTAAAATTTAAAGGGGTATAAAAGAAACGTTTTTTTCGGCGTTTTATGCCTAGTGGTACGGAACCCTTCGTGTGCGTATCCGACTCGCACTTGGCCTTCTTATATTTTTTTTTTGGTGTTTAAAACAGTGAATTATGCATACAGAACATGCTAGAAAGACTCACATTCATATTTATTGAGGTATGAGGAACAGAAAAAGACAATCCATTAAAAAGGGATGATTCTCTGCCCAAACCCACTGGGGGTTTTGTGTCTGATGGCCAACTACCCGACGATTGATGTGGGGCCGTTGTATACATATATGCTAGTCGCGCGGTAAACTCTGCTTGCACGATGCAGGATATTGCGTGACGTCAGTATGATGCGTAGTTGGCATGTGGCGATGTAGATGCCGCCTCATATTTATTTGATTTATACGGTGCATGTTAATATCGAGAAAACTTCTCTGCGCCTTCCGGAATGCGGTCACACCCAGAACTTTTCGTCCCGATGCTACTTAAAATTAATTCCTTGAGCTATGTTGTACAAGTAACTTATCCATTTTTCTATCCCCCAGGCAGCCTCAGGCCAACCACAAGGCGAGTCCGAGGCCCCGGAAGCCGACGTGTCCGTGGGCCGGTATGGAGCCTTAAAGATGATCCAATCGACCGGAGAGAATCGTGACAGAGTGTACACTGATGTCAAAGAGTTGACTGTCAAACTGAACGGCCATAGTGTGTGGGTTAGAGGTGAGATTACCATGATTATTCTCCTGCCCTTATTCTTTCTTTTCTTTCTTTCTTTTCTTTCTTTCTTTTCTTTCTTTTATATCCTTTCTTTTCTTTCTTTCTTTCTTTTCTTTCTGTCTTTTCTTTCGTTTCTTTGGTTTTCTTGGTCGGCGCGACATGTCTTTTTCTTCCATACTTCTCTATCAGTCGTTATCTCGGTAGTGACCCCATTTCTAACCATATCATCATTCACACAGTCCATCCATCGTTTCTTTGGTCTTCCCCTACTCTTATAGCCATCGACATCCATACTCAAAACTTTCCTCACGACAATTTCCTCATTTCTCCGTAACACATGCCCATACCATGACAGCCGATTTCCACACAACTTTTCAGTTACCGGTGTCACTTTCAGACTTCCTCTTATCTACTCATTTCTTATTCTATCCATTCGTGTAACACCACACATCCCTCTTAGCATTCTCATCTCAGCTGCATGCAATTGACTTTCATTCATCCCTTTTGTGGCCCAATATTTCTGATTAGATTACCATGAAAATAATATTGGAAAGATCTCTTTTCATGTAGAGATGGCAGCGTCGACCAAAATGCTTTAACTTTAAAGCCTCTTCTCATGCAGAGAACAGGCTTTAACTTTTGAACGAAGGTACAGTACCCGGCGATAAATATTGCACATGGACCTATTCGATCCTATCGATTTTATACAAAGAATAAAAATAATTATCAAAAGAAGCAAATCATAATTGAACAGCTCCTAATGGATACCGGACTGTTTGTATTTCCTGCGATAGAGATAACGCTCTACGAAGACGAAATTAGCCGATTGTCTCTTTCCAAAGGTCGATGTGCAATATTTATCGCCGGGTACTGTACACAATAATCACCTATATTAAACAGTAGAGAATACTCTGAAGACTATTATTAACACACGGGTCCATCGATCAAATTAAGCTGCACTTACACTGCACGGTTGGTCCGTGAATAGGTGACCATCTTTACATACTAAGACCCTCTCCGTGCCTCGGACTCGGAACACTGCACGGTTGGTCCGTGAATAGGTGACCATCTTTACATACTAAGACCCTCTCCGTGCCTCGGACTCGGAAAGCAAGTTGTTACGGGTCGTCAGAAGCCGAAAGTCTGACAACCAGTTTTATCGAGGGGTATATCGTCTTACCCAGTAATTGGTCTGTGCAGGGCAGATAGGCAGTCGCTCCATATAAAATACTGGTATTCAGCTGCAGACTTTCACCATAACGCTTAAATTTTTTATTCTCCTTCCAGCTCGCCTCCAAACTTCCAGAGCGAAAGGGAAGCAGTGCTTCGCGGTGCTTCGGCAGAGTAGTAGCACGGTGCAGGTGCTGATTAGCGTGAGTGACGAGCGAGCCGTCAGCAAGCAGATGGTCAAGTTCACTGGCAAGTAGGTATTATTACTAGCTGTAATGGCAATAGACTCGCCAGTTATGTCATTTTATTTTATTCCGGTCGGGAAACTTACAGCTAACTTATTTACAATGTTCTTAAAAATATAGAGGTATGTGGAACAGGGTGTAAAGTTCACTCACTTTCCATAGAAAAAGGAGGATCCTCCGACCAGACTGGTGTCGTGTCTGATCGATGATTGCACGTTGTATCTATGCTAGTTGCGCGGTAAACTCTGCTTGCGCGATGCAGGATTTTGCGTGACGTCAGTGTGATGCGTAGTTCGCATGTGACGATTTAGATGCGACTACAAGGCCATTTACAAGTTACCTCTAAATAAACACTAAAACAAAAACTTTCAAGGGCTGCCTTTTGTAATTTTAGGTTGACAAAATCTGCTAATTCCCGAGCTGAATTTTGAAGACTGACCTGTAAAACTATCTTCATCTCTTTCCAGCATAACCAAAGAGTCAATCATAGACGTGTATGCGACGGTAGTGAAGACGGCCACGCCCATAGAGTCATGTACAGTGAGTGACGTGGAGCTCGTGGCCACGCAAGTGTGGCTCGTGTCCGCGGCGCGTGCGCAGCTTCCGCTACAGATCGAAGATGCGGCCAGGCCGGAGAAGAATGATGTAAGTACTAAAGTACCATTTAGTTTTCTCAAAAGTATTACAATTTTTTTGTAAAAACGAGTTTATAGTTGCGCCTACCCGTGGTCCAGCCCCGGATCTACGATTTTTTCGAACCGAGGCAAAACCTTGATAGTGGCGCCCCCTCCCTTCAGTGTTTGAGAAAAACTTGCAAATTGTTGATTTCCACTACGATAATACACTCAGCGGCACGGAAACTTGGCCACTCGTGATTTTGTTGATTATTTGCATTAAAAAATTTGCATTTGCATTTATGACAATAAGTTAAGGGTAAGTGGCTTTAATACGTGTCTCTTATGCTTTAAGAACTTAGAAATTAAAAGATTACCTCACCAATAAATCAGTTTTTAAAATCACGCACTTTCACTGAAGTTAGGAGTTTTTCACTATAAATTTAAAAACACTACAAAATAAAAAATAAGGTCTTTTTCGTTATTGTCTATACGTTTTAATATCGGGTGTTTCCTCCTCTAGCCCTGATGACTGCCTGCATTCGATCTGGCATACTTTGGATGATGTTTCGGACATCAACTTGCAGTATACTGCGCCAAGCGGCCAGCGCTGCAGTTCGAAGCTGGTTTAGAGTTTCCGACGGGTTGGAGCTGGACTTTATCTTTCTTTTGAGCATGTCCCAGATATGCTCAATTGGGTTTAAGTCTGGGCTACGAGCTGGCCATTGCAATTTTTGTATGCCAACCTCTTCCAGATATTCTTCAACGCAATGTGCAACGTGTGGGCGTGCATTATCGTGCATTAGGAGGAATTGGTCGTGTCCAATGAACCCCGAATATGGCATCACGTGTTCCTGAAGAACTTCCTCGATGTATCGAACAGCTGTTAGCCGATTATCGACAATAACCAACTCTGTACGTGCGTCGGAACTTATACCTCCCCATACCATTATTGAGCCTCCATGGAAACTCACTGTTTGAGTGGTAGTAATGGGTAAAAACCGCTCTCCTCTTCTTCGCCACACTCGTTCTCGACCATCTGGAGAACGTAAAGCTATTCGACACTCGTCTGTGAACAGTACTCTAGCCCATTGCTCGTGGGTCCAGTTAACGTGTTCTCGTGCGAAGTGAAGTCGAGCTACTCGGTGCTGTCTGAGATGTTCTGGACCTCGTGCTGGTCTACAAGCTTTTAAATTGACTTCCTCCATTCGTCTTCTCACCGTACGCTCACTAACATTAACGCCTCTCACAATTTGAAGCCGCTGGCGTATCTCAACAGCGGTCAGGTAGCGGTTTCTCAAAATCTCCAGGACAATAAAGCGGTCGTCTCGGGCCGATGTGCACCTTACGCCTCCACTGCCTGCCTGCGGGTGTACTGGCCTGTCTCCTGGTATCTTTTAAGGGCATACTGCATTGATGACCGTGGTACGTTAAGAGCAATAGCAACTTCACGCTGTGTCAGCCCTTGGTTAATTAACGCAACGGCTTGTGAAACCTGTGCTGGTGTTAGAGGCATTTTTATTGCTTTCAAAGCACCTTTAATTATTGAATTAAAAGCACAAAATCACAATAATTCAAAAACCGAACAGTAAACTTTTCACAACACACAAATTTAAACCATGAACTTAGTCGCTCAAATGACCCGATTCAACTGTAAATGAAACGTTTTGTCGTGGTGCACTTAAACATAATGGATTACCCTCTTGAACTAAAAGTAAACATTTTTTGACATACCTGCACAACAAACATTCATCAGAAACACTTAAAACTTTTGCTATCGCGAGATAAGCGCTTGGCCAAGATTCCGTGCCGCTGAGTGTATTATATGATTTTACTAATAAATTACTTATTTTATTAACGCTGATTACTCGCAAACGCAATCAACCACATAAACAAACAGCTGGTTGTCACTTGACGTTGACGTTCAACTGTTTGAATTTGTTCGGCTCGGCTCGTATAGATATGTGACGGGGATTCCCCTTGGCAGAAAGATCACGGACACTACGCACGCGTTCAAAAATTTACTTGATCTTTTAAGATGCGTTCATAAATCACTTAGTATGTGTTCAAAAACTAACTGGGCGTATGGAAATAGAAAAGTTTGTTTTTCAAACATATTATATTAAGATTCGATTACTTGATAAAAACCTATGAGATTGTAGGAAAAGAGGCTTCATTTGTTCGATATTTCGAATACTTGTCTCAAGGATTTGGCGCCCCCCATGAAACTGCCGCCCGGGGCAAGTGCCCCGGTTTGCCCCCCCCCCCCCCCTTAGATCCGGGGCTGCCGTGGTCTATGACACAGAAACCGTGTATTTTTTGGGTTTAATGTATAGACATTAAACCCAAAAAATACACGGTTTCTGTGTCATAGACTCAAAGTCAAAGTAGTAGTGACATAGGTATAGACCTATGTCACTACTACTTTGACTTTGAGTCTCCGGCAAATAAACTCATCTCTCCGCTACTAGGTGAAAGAAGAATAAACCAAATCACCAAAAAACACAGTTTCGCGGTTATAGTATTACTAGCTTTTACCCCTGGCTTCTCACAGTAACCCTGCATTTTTTCGGGATAAAAAGTAGTCTATGTCACTCTCTGGCAAATAAACTATCCATAACCAAAAAATTACGTCGATCATTTGCTGCGTGAAAGAAGAACAAATGAACACATTTTCATATACCGGGTTATTAGTAAAACATTAACAACCTCTTAAGGCCAGGGCTCTCGGAAATCTCGGAATCGACCTATTTTTGATTCAACATTAAACAATCAAATATTCTTTGTTTTAATCTGAAAAAAATATATGGTATAGTTTAACTAACATTCTTGATTATTCAACGGTTCAAAACACGATATTTACAACTTCACTCGATCATAAAAAATCGCAAACAAATCGAAAACAGCGAAGTTTTTAATCGTTTTTCAAGTCGCATTTGAAGTAGACTTAACTTTTACTCGCAAAAAATATATCAAAAAATAGGCAATGATGTATAGTAGAACATTCAACGGTTAATTTTTCTCAAAACTGATTTTTATTGTCTTAACAAGATTATAATCTAAAAAGGCGGCCTGCGCGCTTCACTTCAGTAGCCCGCCGGGCGTTACCGAGGTAGGACCTGTGTCGCTTTTGCTGGCTCGCCGCGTTCCCGCTAATCGATCGAAATATACGTTATATTATTATTGTTAATTTCCGTGTTTGTGTCTTAGTTTCAAAAATCAGTCTGTAAATATTGTTTAGGTTCTAGTATTAATAATTAAACTAAATATTAGTTTGTTATAATATAGTTGTAATATATAGTGATAATTGAGATTAAATTATGGGGAATAAAAACAGAAGAAAGAAAAAAAAATGATCAGCATTGAACTGCAAAGCTTAAAAAAAATAAGGTAAGTTTGATTATTATTTTTTTACGTATTTATAAGACGACCACTTATAAGACGACGCGACAGAATAATATTGTAGTTGTATAGGTTCTCTTGCTTTCGTCACAGTACTAGCAGTAGCAGGTCGGTACCATAAATTTACAATTATCGTAATATCTGTAATAGATTTTCAACTTTACTACAACGGAATAAGGTTTATATTCAATTGCAAAATTTGAGTTTTTTGAGTTTGAGTTTCTAGTTTTGTGATTGTATAGGTAAAATATTATATCTACTAATTTGTGACGATGACGATGACGATGACAATGACGATGACGATGACGATGACGATGACGATGACGATGGATGGATGGATGGATGGATGGATGTTCTTTAGCATCGTTGTGATTTGAAAGTGTATGAAACGAAAAAGCGACAGTAAAAAGAGACACGTAAATTCATAAGATTTAACATGGGAGAAAATGAGATAGGAAGCATTATACAGTGTTTTTGAAGGTTTCACTTCTACCACGTGTGAATTGCACACATGCTGTTTTTTTTTTAGTGACCGACCGAAAGTTCGGTTTCGGTTTCGGTTTCGGCCAGTTTCGGCCAAATAATCTAGTTTCGGCCTTAGTTTCGGTTTCGGCCAGAAAATGGCCGAAACTTTCGGCCGCGCCGAAACTCGAGTGTTCATGAATTATCGTCCATCGTTCGGCGAACTTCGCGGCTAGCTCGTGCTCGCTCGTCGCGTTGCCGGCCCAGTTCGCCGCCGTCCATCGTTAATCGCATGGAGTTGAGGTTGTGTTTTGCACATACGAGGGCGGTCCCATAATGAATTGGCCTAACTATGAACTAATGAAGGAAATGAAACGAAACCAATTTTATTTTTCAATATAATCACTACGAATACTACGAACACACTTCTGACGTCTGTGAATCAACATCTCTCAACCTTTATAAAAATAATCACAATTTTTAGCCTCAAAATGATCGAAGACGGCCGCCTGCAACTCTTCATCGCTTGAAAATTTTCTTCCTCTTAAGAGGAGAAAATTTAAAGCGAGACGGCGGGCGGGCGGGCTTTCTGGACTGTGAGTTGGATGTTCAACTTCTGTGAACCCGCATTGACGAAGTGCATCCTTCGAAACACCAGCGGTATGAACAGGGGCGTTGTCATGGAGCAACAGGACACCTTTAGACAGCTTGCCTCTTCGTTTTTCCTTTATCTTGTCTCGTAATTTATTTATTAAAGAAGCATAATATTAGCCGTTCACGACTGTATTAATTACGTTCTTTAAAATCCACCATCAAAATGCCTTGAAAATCCCAAAAGATTGTGCACATCAGTTTTTTAGCCGATTGTTGCTGCACCTTTGCCTTTCTAGGGGGCTTTTCACCCTTATAACGCCATCCCATTGATTCGCGCTTGCTTGTGGGTCATAATACAAGATCATAGTTTCATCACCAGTCACTAGCCGCTCGATCACAGTCTTTGAATTTTCGCCACAAAGATCCAAAAACTCCGAAGCGCAGCGCTTTCCTGTCTCTGTACCGCTGAAAGAAGTTTCGGTACCCATCTTGCACTCACTTTTTTCATGTGAAGATGTTCATGGATCGCACGATGACGTACTTTTAGAGAGCCCAAGCCTAGTTGCAATTTCTCTAATCTTCAAACGGCGGTCACTCAGAACCTCCTCTTTGATAAGAGCAATCGTTTCGGGAGTGAGCACTTCCACAGGTCGACCGTCGTGGCAAATGTCTTCGACGGTTTCTCTCCCGAGGCGAAACTCTTTCACCCAATTTTTCACTGTGCTATAGGAGGGGGCAGACTCCTTATACACGTCATCCAATCGTTCTTTTATTTGGGCAGGGATAAACCTTCTTTAAACAAAAACTTTATGACACTTCGATACTCAGTTTTCGACATTTTGAAAAAATACGCGACTCGTTATGCTAATGCCTGCTAAACTAAGACTAAGCATTTCATGTCGATGCGTGTTTCTTATATTAAGTGCACGATAAACGTACTATTTAATGCAACACAACATGTCGCGTAGAACTATGTATATCAGGCCAGTTCATTATGGGACCGATATCGTAAATAATTAGGTAAGTATTCAACTGTCTGTATGTATAATATACATTGTATATGCAAACAAATGTGTAAAAAACACACCAGATTTCTGTATACGATAAAAAAAAAAAAAAAAAAAAATTTTTAAATATGTTTAAGTAAGTTTCGGTTTCGGTTTCGGCCGAAACTAAGAGCAAGGCCGAAAGTTCGGTTTCGGTTTCGGTTTCGGCTGAAAAACCTGTTTCGGTCGGACACTATTTTTTTTATTTAAAAATATGAAATTCGTTGTGAATGAAATAGGAAGAGTTCAATAAAAATACGTATTGTGGTGTTTTTGATTAGTAGATTTAATTAAAAAAACTTATTGACGAATTCAAGCAACCAAAAAAACTGTTTTACAAAAAAAACAACCGACTCAAAAAAAAACACTACAACGTGAAATATATATTTTCATTTATTGACATCGACTTTCGAAACTAAAGTTATTTTTCACTTTGTAGTGTTTTTTTTTGAAGTCGGTTTTTTTTTTGTAAAAAAGTTTTTATTTTTCACTTTTTAGTTGTACTTACCTACCTCATACAAATTCATATATCACTACTTGCTATGTGAATATCAGTAACAAAGCTATTGAACTTACCCTTTGAAGGGTACAGGCGTGATGTTATGTTGTGTGATTGCGATTACATATGCTATAGCAGCAATCGCGGTTGATTTGCTGGCATTTATTGAAGAGTTCCGTTGTTTGTCTCCGAAAGTCATCATCAGATCTTTACAAAAATAAAAAAACAGCATGTGTGCAATTCACACGTGGTAGAAGTGAAACCTTGAAAAACGCTGTATAATGCTTCCTATCTCATTTTCTCCCACGTTAAATCTTATGAATTTACGTGTCTCTTTTTACTGTCACTTTTTCGTTTCATACACTTTCAAATCACAACGATGCTAAAGAACATCCATCCATCCATCCATCCATCCATCCATCCATCCATCCATCCATCCATCCATTCATCACCATCACCATCGCCATCACCATCGCCATCACCATCGCCATCGCCATCGTCATCACCATCGCCATCGTCATCACCATCATTATCATCGCCATCACCATCGCCATCGCCATCACCATCACCATCACCATCGCCATCACCATCGCCATCACCATCATCGCCATCACCATCGCCATCATCATCGTCGCCATCACCATCGCCATCACCATCGCCATAGCCATCGCATCATCATCATCATCGCCATCACCATCGCCATCACCATCGCCACCACCATCGCCATCACCATCACCATCGCCATCACCATCGCTATCATCATCATCGCCATCGCCATCACCATCACCATCACCATCGCCATCACCATCGCCATTGCCATCGCCATCACCATCATCCTCGTCATCATCATCACAAATTAGTAGCGTAGGATTAAATGTGATGTCATTTGTAATAATAAAAAACAAAAACACTGTATAATGCTTCCTATCTCATTTTCTCCCACGTTAAATCTTGTCTCTTTTTACTGTTGCTTTTTCGTTCATAAAATTTTCAAATCACAACGATGCTAAAGAAGTTTTCACTTCAAAAAAAAAATTGCAATTCTGTCTATTTACGATGGAGTTATGCCCTAACATACATAAAAAAATAGAAATATCCGAATTGAGAACCTCCGCCTTTTTTAAAGTCGGTTAAAAATATAATATTTACAATCACAAAACTAGAAAGAAGCTAAAGTAGGATGATGAAATTAAAATACTGTAGACGAGCAGCCCTATATTTCAAGAATAGGGCCGATTCACAATACTATTACTTATAAAAATAACCGTGACAGGGGTCAGCGAGTTCATTCAAACTGCGCTTTCGCGGCATTTGCCACGCGAGGACGGAGGTAACGCTAAATGCCTACTACGCTCGAAGATCCTGGCCTTAAGAGGTCATTGTACTCATCATTATGAACAACTTTTACTATGGGACCAAACCTGAAATCGCGAAAAAAAAAATCATCTGTTCCCTACATTTTGAGAGTTATACTAACATAAACGTAGGGAAAATCACAAAATCTCAGAAATCACAAAAAAAACAGTGGCACTCTGGGAGTGCCGACAGAAGTTAAAACATAACACAAACAGAATACTTTGCCATCACTCACTGACATATTAGATATACATTAAAACCGAGTACATCCCGAGGACAGCCGAACACATCCGAAGCGGGTATTTGTTTAATCGTCTTATAAACAAAACACGCGCGTTGTCGCTTACGGTAACAGTGCACAGTGTTATTATTGCCCCGAAAAACGGACATCCCCTTTTTATTAACTAATCCGATAGAACAGATTATTTAGAAAGTAAGAGTAAAATACCCGTGTGCCAATTTTACACCAAACACGAGTAAAAAAATTTTGTATTTTTTTTTTACTTTTTCTAAATTAATTAATTACAAAAAAAATACGCATTATTTTACCCCTTTCTTTATTATGTGTAATAATACTATATTAAAGATATGTGAAAAAAAATACAAAAGGGTACTAACTAGTACAGATGTAAAGGAATATGGTTTTTTTATGTTTTTAGATTTTGATTTATCATGGTTGTATCTTTGCTTAGTTGGATTCAATATTTATTGTAAATCATGTTCACACCCCAACCAATCACATAAAAAAAAACCGCATCCAAATCTCGCGGTGTTTAAGAGTTATTCACTTCTAAAGTTTATTCTGATAATTTTGATTTTAGGGTCATCACTTCACAAAAAACATTATTTTTGTTTATAGGTTTTAATTTTACGTTGAATTTTATTTATATCATAGAATAATAAACATATACATATTTACGCCCACTCCCACAAAATTTTACAAATAATATTCTTAAATCTTTTTATTATTTTTACATCGGACAAAAATACAAATAATAGTACATTTTGATACAAGTGGAGAAAGTTTGTTATTGTATTCGAGGCGAAATTATAATGAATGTTTTTGAGCCGAGAACTGCAATAACAAATGTCCACGTGTATCAAACGACGTTTTTCAATACACTTTTGAAGAAATAAAATAAAATAACGAAAAATATTTTTGTCATGAATTAAGAAACTATGATTTTAATTTTCTTTTTTTTTTCGAGCTTTGCATTCGCCAGGTTGAAGAAGAGGCAAAGGTATGAAGCCGTTAAACAGCCTAATATAAAAAATAGATTAATTTTATGTTTTTGAATTCAGTACCTACACAAATAAATATTAATTTGTTAAACACAACTAAAGTAACTAATAGTTTCTAATAATCATGTTTATCTATGATATTCTATTTATAAACACAATTTGAATTTTCACAAAATATTTAGCCGGAAAGACGCGTAGTGCTTTGCCGAAATTAGAAAAAAAAAAAACAATCGCCTGAGATTAAGCATTGAACCAATTTGAACTAAGTATAGGTATAGTTATCTGTGGCAATTTTCATTCCCGCACACGTGCGGGAAAATGGAAAAAAACGCACACGTGTGAAATACATTGCACGTTTTACCTAATCGTAGTGCGTTATGGACCAGTTTTCGAGGAAGTGTATTGAAAAGTTAATTACTTATACTATAATTTGTTCATGCTTTATTGCATGTCAAGCCAAGTTCAGAGATAAACAGGGTGGTACACCTTACACGAACCATTTCGAGCTACTTTAGACCACCTAAAACTATTAAACCTACCTTCGTTAAAGCAAAACTCTCAACAAACAAATACTTTGAATACTTGCCAAATTGCATAATCAGTAGCAAGGAACTTAATAAACTCTCTTTTACCTCCTTAGAACTTGGTACTCATAGTCCAGTCAAATAAGACTTTGAAGGTTACAATAATTCCCATAGAGCTAAAAATTGGTATGAATGTTCAGAATACTATTATAAATGAATTGTGAAAAGTCCCCATCAATCCCCCTTGTGCAAAAATTTTTATTGATGGTGAAAGTTTGCAAAAATAGGTTTTTCGCGTTTTTCAGCTAAACGATGAGTTTTACAGCAAAAATAGTTCAGACAAAAATTGTAAATCATCCGATTCTCTACAAAAAATGTATCCACACTTTTTTTTCATAATTATTGCCATTTCCGTGATATAGCGGTTGAAAGAATTGAAAAAAATATTTTATTCGTAATATGCATGTTAATGTACTTTTATCTACGAAAACATCATGTAGGTATGTAAGAAAAAACTTACATCTTTTTAGTAAAAGAGGTTAAAGACATAAGTACCTACTAGAAATAGGGACCTATTAGTTCAACCAGGTTTCAGACTGGCTAAAGTAGACTTATCTTTTATGGGGTACTGTTTAAAATGTTATAATAAAATACCTCCCCACATTCTTGAACTGAATGAGACAAAATTCAAGTCTTGTATAAAACGAACACTATGCAGTCAGGCATATTATAAGTTAGGGGATTACATCGCTGATAAAAATGCCTGGCTCAATGCCGGACCTGCTCCACGACCACAACTAATTGATTAACACTTGAAAATTCTGTTGGAGCTGCTGAAGATTGTAAGACTATCTTTGCATTGTATAAACTCAATTTCCTTTGTATTGTATAATTGCATAGCACAGATGTGAGTTCTATGTAAATACTATACTCTATGTACCATTTAACGGGTAATGTGTCTTTCATTGACTTGAATGTGCCCTGGCGGCTGATAGTATGTCATGCTCACACAAATGTCTCGCTGACGGTGGCGTGTGTGTTGGAACATTTAGCTCCCTTCAAAATGGTTGAGCTGAATGGTGCTGATCTATGCGTCATGTTCGTGAACGGGCGCCGTCAGTTGGCGCTGGTCATCACTTAGCTGCCTCGGCTTACTCGTGCTCTAGTACGAGGAGGACTTATTTTTGATGAACCAGCTTCTTCTTCTTCTTGGCGTCGTCTTTTTACGGTATCAATGCTACTTTTTCGAGTAAGTATAATTTTTTCGATACTGCACATGAATTTTTACTTATGTCTGGTCTTTTAGGTACTCCGAAAACTCATCACCTCTTTAAATACTTGCATCAATTAATGCTTTCATGCCGCGATCAACAGTAACAACTCCACTTTCAGTCAAAGGTTGACCAAAATAAAGCGGAATTGCGACATTTTTTTTAAACAGTAAAATGCACAAACTTTGTTACAAAATATAAGCGATAGCCACGTGTTGTCACTACGAGGAATGCTTAGGACTAACAGTATTTTGTTGAGTATGAGACCTTGGAAACGGAGCAGGCATACGAGCATCGCCACGCTGACAATATTGAATGGAAGACAGATGTTACTCAAGGCCATGCGACTAAATGAAAATAGGGGCGGAGTTTTTGACGGTCATTTATATTCTAAGAATTTTATAATTTGTATGTATAAGACAGGGACTCATATGTTTACTCGTATAACGGTTCAAAAATGTATATAAAAGTACATTAACGTGCATATTACGAATAAAATATTTTTTTCAATTCTTTCAACCGCTATATCACGGAAATGCCAATAATTATGAAAAAAAGTGTAGATATATTTTTTGTAGAGAATCGGATGATGTACAATTTTGTCTGAACTAATTTTGCTGTAAAACTCACCGTTTAGCTGAAAAACGTGAAAAACCTATTTTTGCAAACTTTCACCATCAATAAAATTTTTTGCACAAGGGGGATTGATGGGGACTTTTCACAATTCATTTATAATAGTATTCTGAACATTCATACCAATTTTCAGCTCTATGGGAATTATTGTAAACTTACTTCTATTTTAAGGACTAATTTGACTGGACTATCATTTAGGTTTCTATTTTATTATCGTGTAGGTACTTTGTACCGAACTCGGCCCTTATTTTATATATATGTGTTTGGTGGGACAAAGTTCATTTTTACTTATTATCGCACAGCCTGAAACACTTGGTCGAAAAACTTGAAATTTTTAAAGTAAAATACTAAATATTTACAGAGTTCAGTTGCTTAAGTACCTTCTTTAATTATCATTTTCCGTAGGTAAAACTTCAGTGCTATCGTCATTCCACCCTTCTATAAGATTTTGCATAACGTCTTCTTCGTCACTTAAGCTGTTGCTATCTTGGGCCGAAACATCTTCCTTTGGTATTTCGTACGGTTTTAATAACTGGAGAACGGCAGGTGGTAATGGCATCTTTCTCAATTTTTTTTTTTTCAATGATAGTGTAACTTCTTTCAGATAACCTTGGCCACGCTATTATGTCCTTTGTTTATTTTAAACACATTTTACGTTTTTAAATATGTATTACTAAACATAAAAATTCAATAAAAAAAAATATCTTAAAAAATACGACTTCTGCCAACCCTAGCGCCTAAATTTCAAAATCCTGTAAGTTCTAAACACCATAAGATTTGGATATGATATTTTGAATCGGTGCTTCTTAGTGCCAAAGCAACATCTTGTCTCGATGTTGAATCCAAATAACATGAAATAAGCCCATAAAAAAATAAAATCGAAAATATATAAAATTCAATGTTACTCACAACATGTTAACGATAAAATTTAAGCGTTTGCTTAGTAATTTACTTAATATAAAGCATCAATTAATTGCGATCAAAGACATAACAAAAACGCATTGGATCTAAAGTAATTGCGATTTCTATGGTTTTTATGGAAACCATAGAAAAAAGAAAAAAAAAATTATATCTCCATATTGGGACAAAATTGCCACACGGGTATTTTACTCTTACTTTAAAAATAACCTGTTCTATCGAATAAGTTAATAAAAAGGGGATGTCCGTTTTTCGGGGCAATAATAACACTGTGCAGTGGCACGAGTTCAATGGCTTTTTCCCATCTCGAAAAATGCCCAACGCGTCTGAAGAAGTTTTCACTTCAAAAATCTGCTGTTTAATATAAAAATTCAATACCTACTTGACCAAAATGTAAGAAACAGCTGATTTTTTTTTCGTGATTTCAGCGTTGGTCCCATAGTGAAAGTTGTTCAGTTCGATGGTCTAAAGCACCTCTTAAAGTTTGTGGGGTTAATTTTGAAACACCTTATATGTAATAGTGTTGATACGTCATCAAATGTTGAATTTTCCTGTTTTGCTACATTTCAGGACCCCGAAGCCCTAAGAATCCGCGTGAACCAGGACACTCGTCTCGACAACCGCGTGTTAGACCTGCGCACACCCGCTAACCAGGCCATATTTAGACTGGAGGCTGGAGTGTGTCGTTTGTTCAGAGACATACTAACTCAGAAAGGTACTGTAGATATTATAGCAATATTACCATAATCACCAGTGAGTTTACCAAGTGTGGTGATTACGGAACTAACGGCAAACTGTTGTTCTAAAGACCAGGAACGACCAGATGAGCTATTCCCGTATTTTTAAGACAGTTTGCATTCTTATCTCTGTCGAAAATACTTTTATTTACGTACATTTTTGACAAGTTTCGCAAAATTTTGTTTTTGTTCAAAAGAGGTTTATTCCGATCTGATGATGAGTTTCGGAGACAGACAACGGAACTCTTCAATAAATGCCAGTAAATTAAGTATGCATTGTTTACGCAATCACACAACATAGCATCACGCCTGTACCCTTTAAAGGGGTAGGCAGATGTGTTCAATAGCTTCCTGTCACTGATATTCACATAGCAAGTAGTTTTATATGAATTTGTTTGGGGTAGGTAGGTACAGACGCCAGCACATCAAGCTACTACAATCTGTCAAATTTCTCTAATAGATTTTCAACTTTATCGCTACAGCATAAGGTTCAAGGTTGATTGGGAAAATTTTACAGCTTCGGGTAGGTTGATGTGCTGGCGTCTGTACAACTAAAAAGAGAAAAATAAAAACTTAAAAAAAAAAACAACTTCCGAAATTAAAGTTTTTTTTCACTTTGTAGTGTTTTTTTTTTTTGAAGTCGGTTGTTTTTTTTTTAAGTTTTTTCTATGGAGTATTAATGACCTTTACACCATGTTTCTCATGCCTCTATAGATTGGATGAAGAAAATAATAACCAAAAATCCTTAATCCGCAGGTTTCGTCGAGATCCACACGCCTAAGATAATCTCAGCAGCTTCAGAAGGCGGCGCCAACGTGTTCACAGTCTCCTACTTCAAGTCATCTGCTTATCTAGCGCAGAGCCCCCAGCTTTACAAACAGATGGCCATCGCGGCTGATTTCGACAAGGTTGGTGAATAACACAAATTTTATTTACTAACGCAAAAATCATCTGCCTTGCCTTGTCCCAACTATGAAATCCGTACCGACATTCTAATCATAGGTACTGATTTGACATAATAAATGCTAGGTAAACATAACATACAGTACCCGGCGATAAATATTGCATATCGACCTTTGAAAAGAGACAATCGGCTAATTTCGGGCGTTGAGCGTTATCTCTGTCGCACGAAATACAAACAGTCCGGAGCTGTTAAAACAATTATGATTTGCTTCTTTTGATAATTATTTTTATTCTTTGTATAAAATGGTTTTGTGTAAAAAGGTCGATGTGCAATATTTATCGCCGGGTACTGTAATATCACGACTGAATTCGCCGAAGGGATAGGCTGAAAAGTACCTACACTATTTGCGCTGTAGCATGGTGCGGGTGACAGTTTCAGTAACATTTCGTTTCACTCTTGAAAGTTGCCGCGATTTACAATTTATGACTTAATATTTCAGTTGTACCACATTCGTAATATATTAAATAATTAATAACTGTAGTAAATTAAATTAAACCCAACCAGAATGTTCTAATCAAGAAATAAAATCAAATTGAATGAAAAATTAAGCAAAGTGTTATGCGTATAACGTAACGCCATAGACGTATTTAGTGATGGGATGTACTGCTACGATGGATAGTCGATATTTTTTATTATAAAAAACGTATATTGTGCGTAGGTCAATTTTTATTTTTAAAAGGTCTAATTATACAACAGAACATTTATAGGGTAAGGTTGCTTAAAAGGTTGCTAAAAAAAAATACATGTTATTCGTCTAAACTCATATCAGAGTCAGGAACATCTGAATTGTCACTCAATTCATCATCTGAATCTGTGACGGATATTATTAACGATGACTCAATTATGTTGTCAATATGTATGTCACGATCCCAATCAGACATAATGTCCCTTTTTGTTTTATTCACGACCTTCGACCAGTCTTCAGGTTGAACATTGTTGATGGCCTCTTGTAATAGGGCCAACATCTTATTTGCCGTAAATGGCGGCGAAGTATTATTTCTTGCGGCGTAACCTAAAAATAAACGAACTTATAAAAAAAAGTATTCAAATAATCATCAATCAGCCTAATCTAGTATCTGGTAATGTTTTTAAACTAGGTACATGCTACGATCGGAAAGCTGATTTTTTTATAAAGCTTCAAAATGGGAATTGAAATTAAAAGCATACCTTTTATTTGGGCCCAAATCAGCTCAATAGCGTTATACTGGCAATGGTAGGGTGGTAGTCGAAGGACCTGGTGGCCTTTTTCTTTTGCCATCTCGTCCAGAGCATAGGTAGGAGTTGGTGGCTTATGGCGTCGGACTAAGGCAATAAGCTCCGTCTTTAACATTTTTATATCTGCTGTAACTCCGTTTTCACTCAGCCACTTCACCAACTCGCTTTTGCGGTTGGATTGGTTTGGGGGTTTATTAACTTGCACCGAATGGTAGGGTGCGTTGTCCATTATTATGGTCATAGGCTCTTTTAAATTGTTTAATAGACCTATGAACCAATCTTTAAATTTTTCGTAATTCATCTCCTCATGATACTCCGTAGTTTTTTTTGACTTAAAAGCCAGCAAACAATCAGGGACGAATCCACTTGCTGTACCTGCGTGACAAATAATAAGGCGTTCGCCTTTGCCTGCCGGCACTTTGGTACACGATTGTGCCGTATCGTCGGTCCAACTTTTACCCACTGTGTGGTTGGCGTTTAGCCACGTTTCATCCAAAAAGACAACTTTGCTCCAATCACTTATGTTTTTGGCCTTCCTTAAAAATCTACATCTTGCTAGGGCAATGTCAGTCCTATCCATAATAATCTTTCTTTTGTTAACTTTTTTGTAAACAAAGCCAATATCTTTTATAACTTGCCGTAGCGAAGTAATACCTCCTTTGAACAAGTCAGCTTCTTTTAATGATTTTAGAAGCTTGAGCAATGTGGGTAGCTCCATTCTTCTATAATAATCATAAATATGATTTCTAATAGCAACCTTAGCAAAATCATCCAAATCTGTGATTGGCTTCACCTTGGTCCGCTTTTTGTTGGGTGTCGATAATTTATTTTCAAACATCCCATCTTGGCCAATTTTCTCACGTGTTATACGCGAAACAGTATTGCGGCCAATATCAAGAGCTTCGGCTACTCGTTCTACAATATGATTCAATGGTAACAACGGTCCATTATTTTGTTGTTCTCTTTCAAAGTAGTCTCGGAGGCGAACAACAAGCTCCCTGGCCTGACTACCCAAAACAGTTTTTTTTGTATGCTTAGGCATGGTAATAACAACAAACTCAACAAACTTATAACAAATAACAATTTAACAAAAATGAAAACAAACAATGAAATCGTAATACGTGTCACATTAAGTCACAATATAACGCGCTTGCACTCGTACTCGCACTCACAGCATCGCACGGGTAAACAACATGGCCGCCGCGCCGATGCACCATAGAGCAAAAATGTTGTCACGAAAAAAAAAACATAAACCCGATTTTGATTATTTTATATAAGTACAAAGATAATTATGTAGCCATAAAACATTTATATTGACAAGTTTATACACGTAGCACACACGTAGTTACACTGCACAACTGAATAATACACTAATTTTCATAACAATATTAAAGAGAACTAGATTCACGCTGCGAGTATCGTTAGCGATAAAAATGAATTGCATAACCTCACATCCCTACGTGGTACTGACAAATGTCAACGTCATACGGGCAACTGTCACCCGCACCATGCTACAGCGCAAATAGTGTATAGTAGTTACCTTAATCAATCTGCCTAGTCTTTTCCCAACTATGTATGTTAGGGTCGGCTACCAGTCTAACCGGATGCAGCTGAATACCAGTATTTCACATGGAACGACTGCCTATCTGACCTCCACAACCCAGTTACTGGGTAATACGAAACCCCTTGGTTCACTAAAAATCGTAAATTGATACGTTAAAGAAACACTCTGTACACGCGTACTTGAAGGACAGCAATGTCGGAATTTATTTAATTAAATAAATTAGAATAAATTAAACAAATAGAGTATCAATTTACGATTTTTAGTGAATATTTTAATATAAAAAGAAATAAAAACATTTTATTTTCGAATGGTAATATTTTTTTTAGCATGTATGGATGCTATACTATTGAGGGTTAACGGGAACGCCCTCTGTTAGACATACTGTATTATATATATTTTTTAAATATTTATTATTTAATTTTTTTTTATATTTAATTCTGTCCCTTTATAAATTCAATAGTAAATTCTAGTACAAATATGATGCCTAAATAAAAGCGCGCTGTTAAATTTTCAACTGTAAGTGCTGAGTCATACGTCGAAAATCGAACAACGCGCTACATATCTTTAATTTCCCCACTCCGCAGGTGTTCACAGTAGGCGCAGTGTTCCGCGCCGAAGACTCGAACACGCACCGCCATCTCACGGAGTTCGTGGGACTCGACCTTGAGATGTCCTTCAAACATCACTACCACGAGGTCGTGGACACCATCGCTGGGACTCTGACGGACATGTTCAGGGGACTGAGGGACCAGTGAGTACATTTTGTTTCTTTAACCTAATTTGTGCCCCAAGGCCTCCCTTTTTTCCTCCCAAACCTCCCTCCCTGTCTTGTGCGATCTCTGGCCATGTTGGCCCTGCAAATGATATAAGATCGTCACACCACCTCCGCCTTGGTCTATCTCGACGGCGATGTCCTGCCTCAGGCGTCCAGTGAGTGACGATCTTTGCCCATCTCTCCGGGTGCATTCGTGAGACGTGTCCGGTCCACTCCCACTTCAGCCTGGCTGTTTTTTCTCCAACATCCGCTACTTGAGTAATGGAGCGCAGCGTGGTGTTTCTAACTAGATTTATATGCTTACTACGCTTAACAGCTAATATGCTGCGCTCCATTGCCCGTTGGCAAATATTGAGTTTCGACATTTTTTTATACCACATTTTGATATCCGGGCTCAAATTTAATTAGCTATTAAAACTCCGCAGACGTGACGGGATTAGATATCTAAAAATATTAATTAAAAAAAAAAACAGCATGTGTGCAATTCACACGTGGTAGAAGTGAAACCTTCAAAATCACTATACATTCCATCCATCCATCCATCCACACACACAAACACTTAACAACACTCAACAACACTCAACAACACTCAACAACACTCAACAACACTTAACAACACTCAACGACACTCAACAACACTCAATAACACTCAAAAACACTGTATAATGCTTTCTGTCTCATTTTCTCCCACGTTAAATCTTATATGTCTCTTTTTACTGTCGCTTTTTCGTTTCAGAAAATTTCAAGTCACAACGATGCTAAAGAAGTTTTCACTTCAAAAGTGGGTTTTCTCAAGTACTTTCAGTAACTACACTACCAGTGGTCATTGACGCCAGAAGAAAAACATTTACCCCCTTACTAATAAACGTTGTATAGCGTCTGTATAGTTACACAACGCTTTGTCTTCTTCTTTCAAAAGTCAAATTACTAACGACTTAAAGAGAGAAATCGCTGTGTAACTATTCTTCTGATATAATACGTTTATTAGTAAGGAGTCAAATCTTTGTTCTTTTTTTTTACCAAGCGGCCCCAGTGCGTGTTATAGATAGAAAGAAAGAAAATGCGTTTATTTGCGGTAAACATGACGCATAAAAAAAACAAACAAAAAAAAAACAATTTGGGAGAAAGTATGCGTCACATCTACGCAAAACGGCCAACGCTCAGCATAATGCTAAGACCCTATACGAGACAGAGCCCTAGCGCTGGTTTTCAGCGACAGCTAGTGATTGACGTGATGACGTCAGCCAGTGCAGCATACGATTAGATAATTATAAATAAAAACAACAATCAAAATAAGAAATAAAATATACATTACAAAAAGATGATATGTCATACTTTTGTTCCGGTAGTACGTTCGCGTGGGATAATTATCGACATCTACGCGGGCCAAACCGTGGACTTAAGCTAGTGAAATAATAATGTCCTATGTATCTAGGTTCGCGTCAGAGATAGCGACGGTGGGCCAGCAGTACCGCGTGGAACCGTTCAAGTTCCTCGACCCGCCGCTCAGGCTGGAGTTCCCTCAGGGCATACAGATGCTAAAGGAAGCAGGTAAACATTTTGTGTTAAATATTATCTGTACTAGAAAACAGAAAATTTATTTAGAGAATTTGCGATGTCGATTTACTTCGAGTATATTTGATATGGATTTGTAACCGAGAATATTCGATATCGATTTAGATCGAGAATATTTGATCGACAATCGTCGATGTCCATTTACGTCGAGAATCTTCGATGTCGATTTACATCGAGAATATTTGATATGGATTTGTAACCGAGAATATTCGATATCGATTTAGATCGAGAATATTTGATCAACAGTCGTCGATATCCATTTACATCGAGAATCTTCGATTTACAATCTTCGTTTCCCATTTACATCGAGAATCTTCGATTCCCATTTAAATCGAGAATCTTCGATGTCAATTTACGTCAAGAATATTTGAGGTCGATTTACATCGAGAATCTTCGATGTCAATTTACGTCGAGAATATTTGATGTCGATTCACATCGAGAATCTTCTACTGCTACTTCTGAATTTGTTACTGCGCGCTGCGCAGCGACTCGCCTTATGTTCCGAGCCGTAGCCATAAAGTTTGAATCGGTCTGTACTCTGGAAATACAGCGGTAATTGTTATATGTCTATCTTTCAGGAGTGACAGTGGGAGAAGAAGACGACCTCTCGACTCCTGACGAGAAACTCCTGGGCAGGTTGGTGAGAGCCAAGTATGACACCGACTTCTACATCCTGGACAAGTACCCGCTGGCTGTCAGGCCTTTCTACACCATGCCTGACCCTAACAACCCGGTAAGCAAACTGAATAAAACATGGGTGTTCATACTCATAGAATTTGTATTTTTTTTTTCACGTATTTCACCATACTTGGGCATGTGTCGGTAACCGCAGTATTTCATTCTGCATAAAAAGCTTGGTAAATATAGATGAATTTTTTTTATTTTAAACTTAAAAAAAGTTTGTTTACTTTTTACATTTGTTTACTTAGTGCAAACAAATACTACAAAACATCTAAAAGCTTTAAAAATGGCCAAGTTATTTTAAAATAACTGCTAGACAAAGACGGCACTAACATAGAAGTGACGTCACGTCTATGTAACTTCATACTAGCACCATACATTGTCAGTACCGAGCGGCAAGGATACGTTAGTGACGTCATTCATGAAATTAAGAGGACAAATATAATTCTTGCTCTTCTATTATACGAAGTTATAGACGATATAAATCGAATGACATTGTCAATCTTGTTTACCTTGTTCTGAAACTATCGCTGTTTACCTTCTACTGGAACTATCGCTGGTCATAGGGCGTATAGATATTTTGGGACAAAAATGACAAAATGTTTACATTGTTTTGGTCATAGGGCGTATAGATATTTTGGTACAAAATGTTTGCATTGTTTTGGTCATAGGGCTATAGATATTTTGGTACAAAATGTTTGCATTGTTTTGGTCATAGGGCGTATAGATATTTTGGGACAAAACGTTTACTTTGTTTTGGAAAAAATTATTGTATAGGTACTATGCTTTGTACCTGTACGGTATACAGTTTTATGAAATAATAATGGCGGTAAACAATAAACTGGTTCCTTGTCTTTTCGCCCGCGGCTTCGCCCGCGAGGTATGTCGATAAAAACTATCCTATATTCTTCCCCAGGATGCAATCTATCTCTCTGCCAAATTTTATCGAAACCCGTTCAGTGGTTTAGGCGTGAAAAGGTAACATACAGACAGAAACACTTTCGAATTTATAATATTAGTATGGATTTATAATATTAGTATTGTAAACAATAAAATGGTTCCTTGTCTTTTATCGTTACCTTTTTGGGGCTGACTGTACATTTAAAGTTGTTGTTTTATATTTCCTTTTAAAACATCTGTAGCCTAGCTAAGACAACCGCTCCAGGACTTGGCATGTGCATTATACAATAATATTCTTGCTTTTCTTTACAGAGAGTGTCGAACTCCTATGACATGTTCATGCGTGGTGAGGAAATTCTCAGCGGTGCGCAGAGGATACACGACCCAGAGTTCTTGACGGAACGCGCTAAACATCATGGCATCGGTCAGTGAACAATGTTATGTCAAAGAATAATAATTATATACAGTACCCGGCGATAAATATTGCACATCGACCTTTGGAAAAAGACAATCGGCTAATTTCGGCTTCGTAGAGCGTCATCTCTTAAGCAAAGAGGTGATATGTAAATATGTGACACTCCCTCCCCTCCACTAGCTTATCGTCCCCCGCAACGCAGCTGCAGACCTGGCAGTACAGCTGTTCCGTGATTGGATAAGCCCAGAACAGACAATGATCACCCTCACAATGTGGACAAGCCACCTTTCGAACCCGATCATAACAAGATTCTAACCCCAGAAGAGCAAATGGCTGCAATATTTCTTAATTTTTAATTAAAATCGTTTATTTCTCATTTTTCAGACATCACCAAAATAGCCGCGTACATCGAGTCCTTCAGATTGGGCTGCCCGCCACATGCAGGTAAATAGTGATTTAACTATCAATAAGATCTAGTGATAGGTGTCGATTCTGTTGATGTTATTCACAAACTAAACTATATTTAAGCTCTACTTTCTATTTCATTAAGAAAAGGACAGAAGATAAATTTTAGTTTAGTCCTGTCAAATTATTCAGCGCCTGACGTAAATTGACGTAATTTTAGTAGGCAAGCTTTTAATCACGTTTAAACTTGTATGGAGTAGTGTCAGGCGCCTGCCAGGCCTGTCTGGGTTCGAACCCACAGCCTTCAACTCGTAAATTAGGGCCGTTACCACTGGACCACCACTGTTTACACACACACCACACATTCACGCTATTTTTTTCTAGAAATCACTTCAGGATTTTATTTGATTTTGTAGATATCAACGTATCACTTTTAGCTATTTATTCATTTCATTTTCCTTCAAATAAATAAATGATCTTGTAATGTAACACCTGTTTGTAACCACCTATGTTAACAAATAAAGAATCTGAATCTTTATCTTTCTTCAGGTGGCGGCATCGGCATGGAACGCGTTGTAATGCTGTACCTCGGACTGGACAACATTCGCAAGACGTCCATGTTCCCTCGTGACCCCAAGAGAGTGACCCCCTGATGTGTATATATTTGTATATTGTTGTTATACTGACAGATAAATAATAAATGTTTATTAATAATTGTTGGGATTTATTGAGCGAATAAAGAACTACCGCTGTATGCCTGCCATTGAAGGCAACTAACTAGAAGCATTAGGATCTACTGATGCAACCTCATCTCCCTAGAGAGGGAGATTTTAGAACGTAGGTATACACGCTAAAGGATTCTATAACTCACATACACTCATGATACCTATCATGAGTGTTGGGGGGATTGAATAAAATAAAAACCGTTTAAAAATAATGAATTTGAATTATATTTTATTACAATATATAGCAAAGTATGTCCAATTTTTATTTTTATCACACTTCTCTCGATCACATTCTTCACATTTTCCTTATATTAGCACAAGCTGAGAACTGTCAGTTCTGCCTGACAGTCTCTCTCAGTCCGCACTGACATTTACATTCAACATCTAACATGATTTGCAAACACCAAAAAAATCAAAAAATCACTTAAAAATTACTTACTTATACAATCTGTATTTCTATAATATTATCTTGTTTTCATGCAACTTTTAAATATTTGTTCATGAACAGTGAAACAGTACAGACGCTAGCACATCAAGCTACCCGAAACTGTAAAATTTTCCCAATCAACTTTGAACCTTATATTTTAGTGATAAAATTGAAAATCTATTAAAGAAATATGACAGATTGTAGTAGCTTGATGTGCTGGCGTCTGTACATTACGATACGGGTGACTTAAGTAGTCCACGCAAAACGCTTCTGAAACCCGCACTTAAGTCACGCTTTTGTGTAAAAATAAACTATATACAGGGTGCTTACTCTTCAATTTAATTCCGATAGATCAACATTGGAATTGTGACGTTTCGTACTCTTGAGTTCGATGCTAGCGCCAAATGATTTTTAGATTGGGTGTCCATTTTGGAGAACTAAGTGGAATTGGGTTCGGGCTTGGCGTGGGGTAATTGTTGACTATATTGTTTTCAAGAATACCGAATCACGTGACTGTAAAATTAACATTGGAATCATATTGGCATCTCATTGGAACTGAAATTAGTTTGGAGAGTAAGCCCCCTGAAAAGCGTGACTTCAGTGCGGGTTTAGGTCACGCAGTGCTGTACAGGATGAAATTGAAAACATGCGACAAACCGAAATGGGAGATTGTACTCAACATTATGAACAAATTTTACTATGGGACCAAACCTGAAATCGCGAAAACAAAATCAGCTGTTCCCTACATTTATGTTCGTATAACTCGTCAAAATGTAGGGAACTGCTGTTTTTTTTTTCGTGATTGCAGCTTTGGTCCCTTTAGTAAAAGTTTTTCATAATGATGAGTACAATCTCCTATTTCGGTTTGTCGCATGTTTTCAATTTCAACCTGTATAAGAATTTTATTATTGTATGTCTTACTAACAGCGCCCCGCGGTTTCATCCGCGTAAGTTTCGATTCCGTGGGAATATCGGGATAAAAAATATCCTACTCAAACTATCTTTATGCCAAATTTCATCTAAATCGGTTCAGCGGTTTAAGCGTGAAGAGGTAACAGACAGACACTTTCGCATTTATACTATTAAATATAGATTTAGACTTTCTCATTGGTCTAGTGGTCGCAAGCGCTACTACTGAACATGACGTGTTAGGTTCAATCCCCAGGTCGGCTTTAAGTAATATTACTTTTTTGCTATCATGAATTTCTCTGTAGCAACCCCGGGGCTGGATTATTGTCCGGTTTTGACAATAGGCTCGCCTCCTACTAAATGGGACTTAAACATAACTGGCGAATAACTGCCTAGCCCTTTGGGGAAAAGAGGCGTGATGATAATATTGTTATACTAGATTTTTTTTAAAGTAAGTACCATCTTCTCTAGAGCCTTCTTTGCAGACTTGAAAGACAGACTTCGAGTTTATTTAGCATTGTTTTTCAGTTCACTTGAACATACCATTAGAGTACAGTTATGACCATTTTGAAGCATAAAAGTTAGGCCTTTGCGCATCACAGAAATGAACAAGATTTTTACTTTATTGACTCCGTGCACATTTTCGAGATATCAAAATTTATAAAATTTTTCGTTCATGAAAAAATATGTTAAAAGAAAAGAAAATTACTCCACGCATTCAATGGTCCATATCATTTAAATAAGTTAGCCTCAATGATGACGTTATTATCGACATCGATAAATATCGCTAGTGTTGTGCTCTAACAACATTTATCGAATCGATATCACAATTTATCAACAGGACAGCACTTTACAGATAAAAAGCAACTTACTTGTGTAAAATATCAAACTTATCCAATTTATTCAAAACTGAAATGCATTTCATCGATTTTTTTACTAAACAAAGTATGCACCTTATGTAATTAAATATGTTTTTCATGAGATTTTTTAGGTCGTTGTTCACTTTTGTATCCGATACAGCAATGATTCTGTAACCATCTCACCGTGAAAACTTAGGTGAAGTGAGCGTGGAGTGAGCTGTCAATAGTGTCAATTCCTAGCAAAAACAAACTCACTTCACCTAAGTTTTCACGGTGAGATTTTTACAGAATCGACCGGCTGTAATTGTATCAAAGCAAACATAATAAAACGCAAATAAAAATATAAATCGATGATTTATTTTTGGGGTCGACTACCACAGACACTGTAGTTACTACAAATATCGAGTTTACAAAACAGTTTCTTTATTTGTATTGACATGTTTAGATATTGTTGTCGGGACGTTTTATATAGGCTAGTCGCGCGGTAAACTCTGCTTGCGCGATGCAGGATTCTGCGTGTGAGGCGTAGTTCGCATATGGCGATGTAGATGCCGCCACAAAACTATACATCTGCAAAGTTTCGCTAACTTAATTTGATTCTATATTTGAAAATAGCTCATGACGTAGTAACAATGTCGGGTAATCAGTACGATGGCAGCGGGACTAACAGCACAGGGTGAAAAGACGTTAATTTAAGTATGGTTTCATTTGACACCTAATTAAAGCATATATATTAGGAAGATTCAGTTACATTCTATTGTATTTATTTATTTATTTACATGGCTAGAGAATTATTAGCTTCTGGTAGGTAGACTGGTTTAATAATAGTGTAAAAATAATCTTGCGTGCTGGTTGGTATCATAAGTTGGTCTCCAAAGTATAGAAAATATTTGTTTATAAGGTTTTTGGTTTGACCAATTTGGTGGCTTACATTCCCTTACACCTCTTAGAGATAACATATCCTTTTCAACCACGGATATTTTAGACTTACTTCCTTGCTAATAAACGTTGTATAGCGTCTGTATAAAAGGCTTTGTCTTCTTCTTTCGAAAGTCAAATTACAGACGACTGAAAGAGAGAAATCGGTGTGTAACTATTCATCTGATATAATACGTTTATTAGTAAGGGGGGTTAGTGTCCAAAACAAGACTATAATGTCTCCTCCTAATCAATAATAACCTCAAAAGACCGGAATTAAGGGAGTAAATTGGTTGACTAATAATTCGGTCTGTAAATGAGTATTTCAGTTAGCATCTTCATAATCAGCTTATAATTTCCCAATGCTGGGACACAAGCCTCCTCTTTGTGAGAGGGAAAGGGCCGTATTCCACCACGCGGGCCATTGCGGGTTGGTATTTCAGTCATAAAAACATATTTGGGAATAATGCGATTAGATATTCCGAACATTATAAGCGTACTTAATTACTGAATGGGAGTAATTGTTAGTAGGTATAATATCTGACCCTAATTTAAATGGAACTCCTTGATGTTACAGTCCAGTTTTTTGTACTTTTTGAGAGAAATGGGTAATGTCAGATTTTACACCACTATCAAACCATAAAGTTTGTGAACATTTTGTAAACTATGAAGCGATAAAAATGTTTTGAGAAAAACAAATTTCCGTCAATGAGGGTTTTCGTGAAAATTTACGACACCAGTTGGCACCACTTTGACAAGAGGTCTTCCAATATAAAATATATGATGAATTGATGACGTTCATCATTCGATTCATTCATTCGGTCATCAATCCGTCATGACGTAAAGAAAATATAGGCTCTTTGACAGATGCCTGGCCCTGACGTGTCAGTGCTGCCACCTAGCGAACGTCATTTCAGAATACCCTCATTAGATATCGATTTAATTACAGCGAAATTTCCTAAGTAGCTTTCTAAGTCTATCGGTATTTCTGAATTAACCAGTTTCTCTCATAATGTATTAAATATAGAATTTTTGAGCTTTTTAAGTACATCACTTTATTATTTATTTTTAATTTACAAATTGTCAATGTCACTGGTTTTCGCGTTCTTATTAATTAATTATGAATGATATTTTTATTCATTTTATGTTTTAGAAATGATTTTTGAAAACTGTCACATTTGAGAGCAACTTTTAAAGTACTTATACGACTTTCAGTTAGCACATACGTAACTGTTTATTTTTAGAGTGAAATCACTTGCGGCGGGTTGTTTCACGTACACTTGACGCACGCGTATACGTCAAAAATGGCGCTAACTATCGTCAAACAAAAAAAGCGTTGTTTCAAATTACAATTACAAAATGATGACTTTCAGTCTATCAAAACGTACTCTGTGATGATGACTTTGCCGTGCGTAATCTTTATTACTTGACGTACGTATGTTACGGTAACCAACCGTTTGGAACAACCGGCTCTAAGAGTCGCAGTGAGAGAGTTCAGGAAAGAAGTTCCGCGGCAATAGGTGGAACTAATTATTAATATATAAGGTCCCATTAAAATAGATGGACAAACTTTTAGAAATCAATCAGACCACCAAAATAAGGACGATTGTAAAAAAATATATAAGAAAAACGCATAGATACTTACAAGAAAAATAATCAGCTAACGAAAATACACTAATGTGCCGGCAATTTATTATTATAGGTCAAAATAAAATCACTTTAATCAGTTTTTTTTTGTGCTTGGTAATCTTTGGTTAGACGAACTGAGCGCTGTGTTAAAATTTGTCCATCTATTTTAATGGGGCTCTGTATAGTTAGCAACATTCCTAGAACAACCCTCCTATCTCAGACTTTCTCTATTTAAGATTGTGCATTTTATTAACCAAGGCCTGTATTTTGGTATCGAGATAAATAACTAAATCAATATTTATTTATGATTCCGTCACACGACGACAGTGGCGCCGCGTCTACAAGACTTCTATCGTGAAACGGATTTTACACGCATGGATCGACATTTTCCTGTATCTCGTATCTCTTTCTGTTACTTAGAGGCGTCGTTTGCTAGAGCGAGAAGTCCGCCCGCAAGTATCCGCACTCATTCGCATTGACAGCGCGTTTACGTGCGAATGGACTTCTTGCTCTAAAAGAAAGAGAGAGAGGAGAAGTACAAATTGTATATGATTCTAGTCCCTCTGAATTCATAGTGATAGTTTTTCTGACTGCGCTAAAGCGGAATTCTGTGCTAATTTCTAGTGATATTCTTGGAGATATGATTTGCTAAACCGTAATATAATGATTTTATGAATATAAATGCATATTATCGGTTTGTTTGTTGTTCAGTTCCACCATAACCGCTACACAAAATTGGATGAGTCCGGTAGAAAGATTCCAGGACTTTACAAATTGGGTAGTTAAACATAATTTTATCTCAAAAATACAGTTATAGGTTATTATTACTCAGACAGTCGCTAACTGAGCGTCACATTTAACTATCAAATCGAAAAAGACACGTAATTTGAAAATGCCATTTTAAAATTTAAGTACATTTAATTTATTCTTACACATTACAGTTTTCGTCGGTTTTAACAACAGTTTACAGTAAATTATATTCGAGTTTTAAAAGTAACAAGTTTAAGTATTCGTAGTAACATTATCACAATTTATTTTCATTTTATTTTATTTACATTCTTTAATAAGTATCATCAAATTCAAATTACTTCTCAATCATAGAGTTCTATAATTAACACCAATTTATTTTTATTTTCAATACGAAGGTTTTAAAAATCATAGACAAAAGTTTTTTTTTATGTAATGGTGTATTTAAATTGTACTAGAAGAAATTCCAAAATTAAGTAAGTACACACAAGTGTTTTGTGGATCTCAAAAACTAGTCAAAAACAGGTGACACAAATAGCACCAAGAATGGTTAAAATACATAGATGTAAGTACAACGGTACAAGGAACTTTTGGCGCGTGGTCAAAAACAGAACCAACGCCGCCATCTTGTTTTATGAATGCAATTACTATGCCCCCCTGTCTATGTCATTTAGGCGCCAAAAGATCCATGCAGTATTCGAGGTCTTACCGTCTGACATGACATTTTTCAAAACTCATTATTTTTTTATTCACATTTTTCTGTACACTATGGTCACAGACCATAAACATAGTTTGCTTATAGCCACTAACACTTGCAAATCAAGCTGTTTAAGTCCGATTGGCACTTAACACTGGGTTCACCACCAAATTCTTACGTTATTCACATTTTGCACAGGATTCCAATATTTTGCACAGGTTTCGACCACTTTGCACAAGTTGCACAAACATTTTGCACAAACCTTGGCCACTTTGCACAGGTTGCACATTAACCGAATAAACTCTTAAGGTCCTCTTCGTAGAGGGCAATGACCAACATTATGCCGATCCCTGTGGCTAGTCCCATCAGTTGTAGTATGCACTGGCAGAGAGTACCCTCTTTGCTGTGCGATGTACTTAGTTCTGGCATCTGTGGAAGAAAATTGAAGAATATTATAATGTCACTATTACATTTTTTGCTCAAGCTAAGGGATTTGTCCCGATAATATTCCGAGGACGAGTAACTAAATATTTAGAAAAGGTCCGTCATCATCATTATTTCAGCCGAAAGACGTCCATTGCTGGACATATGCCTCCCCCATGCACCTCCACTTCGACCGGTACTGTGCTTCTCGCATCCAACTGGTTCCTGCGGTCTTCATAGACGGTCGTCGGTCCACCTTGCGGGAGGCCTTCCAACGCTACGTCTTCCGGTACGCGGTTTAGCATTTCTTCGGGCTATGTCTGTTACCCGCACTGGGCCCGCGTGGTGGATTACGGCCCACTCCCTCTCACCGAGAGGAGGCCTGTGTCCCAGCAGTGGGAACGTTATAGGATGATTATGATTTTAACTTGGTTCTCCTGCGGATCTCTTCGTCTTGAGACACTACGGTATGTGGGACGAGAAGATATTGCGTAGCTTCCCGAACGCTGCCCAACCAAGTCGATTCGACACTTGACCTCTTTCTCGAAGTTGGACCTACCTAACTGGACAGTTTGTCCTAGTTAAACATATTCGTCCACGACTTCGAGTATAGCGTCTCCGATCTTAATGAGAGTGGGTGGTACAGACGCCAGCACATCAAGTTACTACAATCCGTCAAATTTCTTTAATAGATTTTCAACTTTATCGCTAAAGAATAAGGTTCAAAGTTGACTGGGAAAATTTGACACTTTCGGGTAGCTTGATGTGCTGGCGTCTGTACATGGCGCATTTGACATGACTTTCGTTTTGTCCATGTTCTTTTTAAGAACCACTCTTTTGGAGGCTCTACTGAGGTCATCGAGCATTGTACCGAGGTCCTCCATAATCTCAGCCATGACCCGAAGATGAACCGAAAGTGAGTTATGTACTTGTCATTGATGTTAATGCCAGCCCCTTTCCAGTCCAGAACCTTGAATACATCCTCAAGTGCAGAGGAAAAGGTCTAAGCCTACCAGAAAGTGCAATGCAGTCGGGCTGTGAATGATAATCATGAGCCAGAACATAAAATTCAGTGCAATATTGCACGATTCTTTATCAGATTGCACATTCCTTAGGTGCAATATTGTGTAATATTGCACTTATCTGCCCGATTGCACTATCCACCGTGCCAGATTGCACAACCCACTGCTAGATTGTGCACGACCCAATGTCAGAATGGACAGCCCACTGCCAGATTGCACAATCCTCTGTGCAATTTATCACATGGCCCTACAAGTCTCTGCACTCACCATATCAACGAGCGCAATGTACAGGAACATGCCGGCCGCGGCCGCGAACAGCCAGCGCGTGGCGGAGGGCGCGTGGCCGGCCAGCACGCCGCACACCATGCCCAGCAGGCACAGCGCCGACGACAGGATGTTGTAGCACACCGCGCGCTTCACCGACATGCCGGCTTTTAGCAGGACGGCGAAGTCACCTGGAAAAGAAATTATAAGGTTGAGTTTATTTTAACTGTATCACGGCAAGCTCTTAAAACTGACTTGTTCTAGAACACAACAATTACGGTGTAGATCGGGATTGTGGACTATCAATCAAAATGTATGACTATTATCTAACTACAGTACCCGGCGATAAATATTGCACATCGACCTTTTTACACAAAACCATTTTATTCAAAGAATAAAAATAATTATCAAAAGAAGCAAATCATAATTGTTTTAACAGCTAATAGATACCGGACTGTTTGTATTTCGTGCGACAGAGATAACGCTCTACGAAGCCGAAATTAGCCGATTGTCTCTATCCAAAGGTCGATGTGCAATATTTATCGCCGGGTTGTTTCAAAGTCCTGACTGACTGATATATCAACGCACAGCCTAAACCGCTGGTGCTAGAGACATGAAATTTGGAGGGTGTGTTCTTTGTGAAGAGTAGGTATCCACTAAGAAAGGGTTTTAGAAATTTCACCCCTAAGAGGGTGAATGCGGGGAAAGTGAAATTTCACGCGGACGAAGTCGCGGGCAGAATATAGTTTAATTATAAAGGCATACAGAATTAACATACCCAATTCATGAGGCAGTTCGTGGCACAAGACAGCGATGGCTGTGGAGAAACCGCCTGCTATGCTTGAAGCGAAGGCGGCGCCTGGAAACGTAAGATTGTATGTTGGTAAGTATGAATGATGAAGTATGAAACCATTTTTTCTTCGTGAATGTTGCCGGGGCTGACTGGTCAGTTTGCAAGCCAAAGATAACCACTTCTCAGCATGTGAGTTGGTCCTGTTTGATGACAGACGTTTGGCACCATAAAAACTCAGGTAGATACATCAAGAGCATCACAATAACGGTTCTGGAACCCTGGTCAAGTGGCTAATCAGTAATTGTGCTGCCAAATCAGCTATTGCGATTGCTTGATCAAATGATTTGAGCTCAACATCAGTTAAAACATCAGCCTGTTTGCCAACTGCAAGTCTTGGCTTCACAAACCCATCAATAATTTGAAACGTGTCATAGAAATACACTACTTCTCTCCAATCCCACCCAAAGGTTTCCAAGCCAAATTTTGGTCAGTGGGTCGTCTTAGGGGAATTTAGCCCGTCATCAAGGTGGATAGTAACTGCTCAAGTTAAGCCTGGGTAGATTCTTATATGCAGACACTTACCTATAGCCATGCCATCAGTGAAGTTGTGCAGACCATCCCCCATGATGACCATCCACGCGACAGACGCGATGGAGGACGGGGGCGCGTGCACGTGCCCGTGCGCGTGCGAGTGACCGTGGTGGGCGCGCGAATGCTCCCTGTGGATAGTAAGATCAAGATGAATATATCTCTCAAAGTCAAGGAAACCATTTACAGACACGTTTGAATTGTCAAGGACTCGTTAGTCAGAAAGTTGACGATAGTTGCCCATTCTAAAACGCAGATTTCTATGGAGAAAAATGGGCATAAAACTCTATGTATCGACGGCGAAGTGCCAATACCTCCTAACTGATTTTTTTTTGAGAAATTCACTTTTCTTTCGTTTTGAATTTAAAGGCGTTTATTCGCATGTTTTAGTGAAATCGCCTAAGTGTACTTTTAGTTGCAACAGCATTAAATTAAAATGTGGAAATATGTACCTCCCAACTCAAACAGCGTGTCTATTTTTGAACGTTTTATTCCAGTATGTGTAAATTTTTGACTTTGTCAGTTAGGAGTTATTGGCACTTCGCCGTCGGTATGCTCTTTTAAATCAAGATATAATAATCAATAAACAAACAGATCAAAATCATAAATGAAATGCTGGATTTGACAAAGGCTTCCCCTCAGGCAGATTGGATGGATTGCCAAAGGAATTAATGGTTTATCAGACAGCCCTTTATTATAAATATCAAAAACATGAGGAGGCTGTTTCTATTATTAAACAATGCGGAGCCTGGAATTGGATCTTTCCGAGCATTAGTGCCAGTCTCCTAATTGAAACACCCAACGACCACATAGGGGAAGCTCACGACTGTGTGGGTTCAAAAGTACAACAACATTAACAAAAATAAATCAACTAACCTCAAAATCACAGTATAACTGTCACCATCTTTCAGATCCTTAACCCCATCCTCCTTATGCTTAATATTATTCATCTCCACAACCGCCGGCTGGGACTCGGCCTTCAGCAACCAATCCTTGGCTGTAGGCTCCTCCTTACCCTCAGGGTTGAGGGCATTCGAAGACACCACACTCACGGAGTTATTGTGCTTCTTCCCATGCTTTGGACTTGAAGGTATACCATCCCTTAAGTGATGGTCATCATGTGTATCAGTATCAATTTCGTCGTAACAGTAAGGGTACTCTGAATACTTATGCTTGCAAGTTTTCGTAGTAGGATCTCCCTTTTCGTCTCGTTTAAAGATTTTCATGAGAGAATTTGATGTGGCGTTTGTGGTTGCTGATTTTGAGCCTCCGGAACAGCCCATTGCGGTTTCGTCCTTTAGAACGCGGACTCTTGTGGGGAGTTTATCCTCCTCGAGCTTCTGGCGACGCTTCCTCCATTCAACGACCACCGTTAACCCTTTTTCGGTGAAGTAGAAGAACACTACACCCAGCATGGCAGCCAGTCCCTTCCACATGCCATCATCGTGAGAGGCTCGTACTTCTACTTCTGTTTGGCCATGATTGTGACTGTGGTCATGGTCTGGGCTCATGGCATGAGGCATGAGATGCAGTAAGGCATCCCCACATAGCGTTCCAACTGCCAACGCTACCAAGAACTGCAGTAGATGGTTATAGTAAGTCTTATGCATGATAGGGATAACTGCTACTCCTAGCAAACCGCAGGCACTGATCGCAAATATACATAAGGACGAGTACAACCAGACGGCGTACATATTTTTAGTATACGCCATTTCTTGTGGTACATGTAGCGGTACATTTTGTGGTACATCTGTCTGTTCCCTTGTTCTTCTTCCTATGCTGGTTTCTTTGATGCATCCAGTTCGTTCTATGGAGGTGTTGGCTAGTTTTTGGTACAGGAGTATGGGGCATATAGTTTGTAGTGTGGTCTCGGTGATGATGGCGTCTAAGTCGTGGTTGTGATCACTGTGTTCTGAGTGTGAGTGGTCGTGTGTTGGTTTTAATCGTGTGTTCACTGTTGTGATTAGGTCGGAGCTGTTCATACACTGGAAAGAAGGAAACGTTAATGTTATTACAAAATAGAAAAAGAGTCTTAAAATAGAAACTTTGTAATTCAAGAAATCGGGTTTTATCTCATCGGAAATCAAATTAGTCGTAATCGATGACGAATGAATGGAAGCCTAAAAACAATAATGGGACCTTCCGCAATCTTAAGAGGAATCAAAGCAAATCGGAATAAGGCTATTATTTAAAGTATGTTGGATAAACATCCACTCGCCGTTTCTTTTGCAAAGTCCAAAACATTTGGGTGAAACACTTGAATCAATGGAAGCAGAGAAGACATTCTCAAGTAATACAAAAATATGCCAAAATACTCACATTAACAACTTCATCTTTTACATTCTTCCCATATATATAATCCCGGCTCTCAGTATTCTGTCCGCCTTCCACCAGCTTATGAAGATCCAACTCCTCAAGCATCTTATTAAACCCTGTCAAATTCATTGTCATACTACCCACATCCCCATATAACCTAAATATCTGCGTGACATATGTATCTGGGTTCACTTTGAGCTCCCTTTTGTCTTTGCCCTGCCTTATCTTCTGTAATTTCTGTTGGTAACGAGGAGAGAGTTTTCTCTCCTCATCCAAGTCTATATGTAAATCATCTACATCGTTTATATTTGCATCGTAGGTTAGTACGCCATCGTTTTGTATGTCTATGTGGGACCCACACGAGTGTGCCGCGCAGAGGAGGCAGAATAAACACACTGTCACTATGTGACGCGCCATGGTTATCCTTAGGCTAAATATGATTGGCTTATATTATAATATAAGACTAATCCATTTGTTGCGTAGCGGCGCGTGGTTGGCTGCTGTTGATCTGTGGACAAGGAGAGAGGATGTTAGTCACGTTATCATAGCACATATTTATATTATCAGTAAAGGAGACTGGACTAAAGGCTGCATTTCGAAATTGTTGTGCTGGTAATCAATCATTCCTATGATAAAATGATAAATATTTTTATTTCTGTAAGGAGGTTTGAAATAAAAACATTTTTACACGTCAATCATATTTTTAAAAAGTTAAGGTCGTTTCCTATCGGACTACTCTGAGAAGAAAAGCCGAAACAAACTCAAGAGCCACAGTCTCTTTTAAAGTCCAGACATAATCTTGGTCAGATCATGTAGATTGGTGTCTGAAATGGTCTTTTGAGGAAAGAACCACAGAGGGTGAGTGGACCTGTCCAGTGCACGCAATTATCAGTAATCATGCAGCTCAATTCAGAACTTAAGGAGCTCAACATATAACAGTAGTTCCCTTAAATGATACAAGCCCATTTATTCGCAAAAACATGAGTATGCCACACATCACAGCCGTGAACATCACAGCGGGCCCTATCAGAATACCAGCGCTGCGACATTTATTTTTTAAATGTCGCAGCGCTGGTATTCTGATAGGCTTACAGCCTGGTGACAGACAGACATAAGGACAGTGGAGTCTTAATAATAGGGTCCCGTCTTTACCCTTTGGTTACGGAACCCTAAAAACTAAAGTTATAATATGTCTACTGGATAGTTTTTTCGGCTTCCCGACTGTCCTTGTACCTGATAGTAATTGTGAGATGTTTGTTCCAACTATGACTTGTCGATAGTTCCTTTCATTTATTCGTTTGTTTGTTTCTTTTACGAGATTTCCGTTTTCCGAAATCCTCTTTTAATCTGAATTGTAGGTTGTAAGTATTGTTAGTAACCTTCTAAGCCGGAATTAGGACGGGCTCAACGATAAACTTATGGGGAGTTTTAAGAATAGGTTAAGACAATAAAAAGGTCTGTGTTTGAACGTGTTGAAAATGTTTATTTGTTGCTTTTAGCACACGTTTTTTGAGTTTTTTTTTTTATTGGCAGCATTTCAGTTGCAGTATCGACTACACCGCGTAATGAGAGGCTGTAAGGGTTACCGTTCGGATAACATGTCAGGCATTTTGAGCCACCGTCCGGCCATTTAGTAAAGGGGTTTCAAAAAAGGTAAATAAAGATCCGGTGTTTTTGCCAATGTCCGGCTTTTTGTCAGGGCTTTTCAAATTTCGATATGGTAACCCTAGATCACTGAGAGAACTCCGTTCGTGTTCAAAACTAATCGGAAAATATAATACAAATAAGTGAGTAAATAGTTAATATGTACTAAATAATATCAAGCTTTATACGCCATGATAGTTAAATTCACACCATTACTCAATTCCCATAACAATTTTCACTTACATAACAACTCTCGCGACCGAAATCCATTGTTACAGCATTTTGGCTTAAAACGAACATTATCTTATGCACAATGGTCGCAATTCGCATGCAGTATTATCACGGTACGGAAGCAAAAGACACAAACATCTTATGGCAAGCTGCCAGCGAATTACGACGTTATTGACTAAGATTTTTACGCTGTTAAGAAATATTTTGGGGGAATCGTACAATTTTGATGAGTAGTTTCTATGTTGATTTTATACCGGGTCAAATAAAATTAGCTAGCGTAACTACACGGACGTGACGAGTATCGAATCTAAACACGACATAACAAAAAAAGATTGGTTAAAAAAAAAAAAAATGAAAAAGTGTTTATTCACAGAATTATTTTTTACAAAATATATTTACTTCCGCCAAACTGCAAAACAGTTTGTTGGCAGACGTAGCTCCTTTTTTTTTCTAAATATTAACACATTTTATTCTTATAATGACACTTTTTCACATACAGGTTAATAAAAAAAAACAGACATTTTTATTAAATTTTTCAGATATTCTCTGCAGTGAAGTTGGCAGGCTAGGTTGAATAAGATTCAGTATTTGCCATCTTTTTAGGATTCCGTACCCAAAGGGTAAAAACTGGACCCTATTGCTAAGACTCCACTGTCCGTCTGTCTGTCTCGAGGCCGTATCACATGAACTGTGATAGCTGGACAGTTGAAATTTTCACAGATGATGTATTTCTGTTGCCGATATAACAACTACTAAAAACAGAATAAAATGAATATTTAAGGGGGCTCCCATACCATTCGGCGTTTTTGCCTTGTGGTACGGAACCCTTCGTCTGCGACTCCGACTCGCATTTGGGCAGTTTTTTTAATGACTTTGTTTTTTTTATGATTTCGTTTTGAATCACGAGCGGTAACACTTTTTTTATTTTTTTATTCAAAGTCTTTTTATTTAGTGGCAAACAATCCCTATTATGTAGGTAATGCTATGTCTTGTACAGAATTGGTAAACACATGGATCATAATAATATAATGCTATCAAAATGTTATTTTTGTGCCATTATTTAGATCAAGATTAACGTGGAAACCATATCTTCGGTACAAAGACGAGCCCATCAATTTATCGCCACGGGTAAGTATAATTTAGCGATGCCGAATCAATTCGCCACAATGTCGACAATAAAATTGTAAGTACTTATGAAAAACATAACCTGAACCCAATCATAATATACCTACATCAGTTAATCAATCATTAACACACACACACACACCTACTCACACCTTCATACACACACACACACTACACATACCTGAACATGCTACAAAAGAAAATTGTAACATTCTAGTTTACTTTTTCTTTTCTTTTTTATTTCGATTATGTCTCAAAATTGGGTAACCTATGACACGGCAACATTCAACTCAAACTCAAATCATTTATTTCAATTAAACCTTGTACAGGCACTTTTGAATTGTCAAAATTAAATACAAGTCTGTCAGTTAGTCAGAAAGTTGAAGCTAGTTGCCCATTCCAAAACGTAGATCTCTATGGAGAAGAACGGGCAAGAAACTCCAAGGACATTCTTTTAAATTAAGATATTAAAAAATTTTGGGTATTTTATTCTTGCATTCCATTCGACCTCACAGACAAAACACACGCACACCAACGATTGATCGTCTAAAAAAGATCTAAATATAAGACTCGCGCGCACGTGTACACGGTACAAGTTCAAGGCGTAGAAAGTGATCTAGATTAAACTGTTTATTACATACATAAACGCGTAGTTTTTACGTCAGGAATTAAAATGCGAAAATAATTTGTGATTCAACGATGCATAAATGTTTCAGTCTACAGCTTACACCCCGATTCAAACTTTAAGTGCTTGGCCAGACTGGAAGCGCGGGCGCAGGGCAGGCGCGGCGCGGTGTTCTCAAACAAAAGAACATCTTTTGAGTGTCCATAATGGGCACGCGGGCGCGGTGAGCGGCGCGGGCTGCTCGGCGCGGTGAGCGCGCGGGCTACTCACGCCTTAGCTCGTTCATACAAGTGGCCGCAAACTAGTTCGAGCTTTTTTCTAGTAATAATAACTCTTTTTCATACATATTATATTTTGACAAACACTGGACACGACAACACGCAGAACGCAGCCGCGCTCGACTGCGGTCACTGCGGACAGGCAGATCGCGCGCATTCCCGCACCCGCGCCGCTCCCCGCCCCGCGCTGCCAGTGTGGCCAAGCATTAAGGCGCAGACCCACCGCGGCGCATACTGTGCACGGACACGCGGCGAATTTTAGCTGCGTGGCAGTCATCGCTCAGCATAATGCTGTGACCCTTCACAGCATTATGCTAAACGATGGCCGTTTTATACAGGTTGTCAGGGACATCGACGCGGAACCATGCATTCTTGGTTACAGTTTGCGCGTCGATGTCCTGCCCTGTATATCACCACCTGCCTAGCCTTTTCTCAACTATGCTGAGGTCAGCTTCCACTCTAACCGGATGCAGCTGACTACCAGTATTTCACATGGAGCGACTGTCTATCTGACCTCCACAACCCAGTGACTGGCTAATACGAAACCCCTTGGTAAGACTGGTTGTCAGACTTTCGGGCTTCTGACGACCCGTAACGACTGTCAATGATCCACGAATGACAGCCGGGCCGGGACCAACGGCTTAGCGTGCTTTCCGAGGCACGGAGGGGTCACGGTATGTAAAGACGGTCACCCATCCACGGATCAACCTCGGCAAGCGTAGCTTAACCTGATCGAAACATGCGGCTGTTATTACTTGGCCACAAGCCCCCCAAACCTACCCTGTATATGTGACGTATATTTTCCCCTAACTTGTTTATTTTTGTGTTTTTCTTTGCGTCATGTTTACCACAAATAAACGTATTTGATTTCTTTCCTCATTCTTTCTACTGCCCCCGGACGATCTCCTTCACAAAGAACTCCACAACTGTAATTATTATAGTTCGCCAGATTGATAATTGCCACCATGACGTCACAATCGCGGTCACCGATCAATTTCTAGGCCTTGAGCCACGTACGTGCAGACGCGTGAAAGTGATCTACATACTGATTGGTAATGTAAAGCACATTTTGGTTGGTTAACAAATGAAAATATTATTTGTTAGACCAGAGACGAAAACTAAGATTTAAATCATAGATTTGCCCTCACCGTAAAATGCGTGCCACGAAAGATGAGACTTGACCCCGCCTCCCCCGCCGCCCCTATGACGTCCGGTCCCGTCCCGCACTCAGACCTCATACCGCTAAAGATACCTAAAATCGTGTACTGCGCATGTCAAACCACGTGGTGTGTCAAGTCTCATCTTTCGTGGCACGCATTGTACTTATGTCGCGTGAAAAGTCCATACAGACAGGGTTCCAATTCACTATGATCACTTAATGATACCTTACTTCGAAACCACGTTAATTCCTTATTTAATTACGACATCTGCAATTAACGTATTCTCTTCTCGAATGTCTTATGTTACACAGTGCGACATAAGAACAATTAAATTCTATTGTGCCTGCTAATCAGACAATCGATGGGGATACAATCTGAACATAACCGCGCGACATGAACGCGAATTTGACGTAGTTTGAATTGTCAAAATACATGTACAGACGCCAGCACATCAAGCTACCCGAAACTGTAAAATTTTCCCAATCAACTTTGAACCTTATACTTCTGCGATAAAGTTGAAAATCTATTAAAGAAATTTGACAGATTGTAGTAGCTTGATGTGCTGGCGTCTGTACATACGGCTGACATTTCAATTCTTTGCCGTTAGGTAAAGGGGTTTCTACAAGACACGATATTGACGTGGTTTGCACGTAGTAGGATTATGCGGGGAATCATAATAAATAAAAAAACAGACGGAAAAAAAATCGATTGCTTTGTAAAATCATCACTAAGTTACGTACATTGTTTCATTAGCAATTAGTGCAACTACCAAAATAATATTCAAATTTTTATTACAAGGAACAATGACAAAAGTAATTTATTTTTTAATTAGAGAAGGAGAAACATTTGACAGAACAGTTGTTTTTTATTCCTATTTCAAACGTAACAAATTCTGACAGGTCGGATAGCCTACCCTTGACCTAGACAGCAAACGCTACCGACATTTAAACAATAAAAAAAAAAACTAAAGATCAACCTGCGAAACAAAACCAAGGGTTTTACGGTCAAGGGTAAATTTTATTTGTTCTTTACTACCACCCAAGGGGAAGGATGGTATTTGGGGTATATTTAGGGTTTCAAAGTCATGGCCTATCGATTTTAAGCAACGCTACACGGATTTAGGAAGTGTTATTTTGGAAGGTGGCTCTTGGTAGCAGACAGCGAAAAATGTTGCCAGAAACTGAAATATTGTAAAGAAAGAAACAAAAAAGTATTTATTGTGACTCGTGAAGCAAGATCACCAAGTAAACACAATCAAAAATCAAATTATATAAAAATAAACAGAAATTTCTATACGAGGCCAAAAGGCTCTCTCCGCAGAATATTTCCTCAGAGGATTGTCCATAGCAAAAATAGAAAAGCCAGATTGGCGCACAATAATCACCTATTATTTTATAATAATCCCCTAATCACTACATAGTATAAAACAAAGTCGCTTTATCTGTCCCTATGTCCCTTTGTATGCTTAAATCTTTGAAACTACGCAACGGATTTTGATGCGGTTTTTTTTAATAGATAGAGTGATTCAAGAGGAAGGTTTATATGTATAATAATAATAATGTTTCCGTGCGAAGCCGGGGCGGGTCGCTAGTAATTTATAAAATTCTTAGAGTATTTTATTTTGAGTTGAAACTATGCTACTACGTTACTATAGTACTAACGTAACGTACGTACGTAACTATGTTACTATTCTGTATCTTTAGTGCTTAAGGATAGCAATAGAGTTTCTGTTATACCCTGTATATATACATAAATGTAATGACTAATTTTTTTGGTGTGTGGATACCTGTCAGCAACGCCACCCACTTTAAATTAATTTTTAAAATAAATTGAAACCCTACATCAATTTGCCGTGTAATAGCCATTTCATACAACCGTCAAAGACTAACAGCTGTGATTTGAATATACGGACAATTTAAATTGGTAGTGAATTTACTTACACCAAAGACAAAACTTACAGGGATTTGTTGGTATGCAAATATCATTTTAACAAGGCTGGACAGGACTCCATGTAATTCCTTATCTGTTTATCGAAAGACCCATGTCACCCATGTCCACTCGTCCAGCCATAAATCCTAACTGACGTAGGTATTATTACATAAACAGACATACACTAAACCTTCCAACGTACATAATTACATTATTAATATGAAATGAATTCCTACGGCCTTGGGGCTGCCCCAAAAATAGTCCATACATAAATAATAGCTATCGATTGAGTGCTTACTACACTTGAAACTTTAAGGCTTCTTCAAACAGGCGCGACACGACACGCGACGCAAAGGCACCGCAAGTCGCGCAACGAGCGGTGCCTTTGTGTCGCGCGCGATTATATCGCGTGACGCGCCTGTTTGTAGGAGCCTATAAAGGGCCGGCGGAGCATGCGTAGTTCATACAAACGTAATACCAAAATAATTTGTAAATCAAACATAGGTATTCTTAATGTAGTGCGTACTTATTTATTCCGATTGGATTACAGAATATCTAGGTTCCCAAATATATATTTTGAAAGGACTGATATAAAGACGAGATATGAGGAATTTCAAATCTCTATAGAAAACTTATTTTTCTCATGACTTGTCTTTAAGGGCCTTACTCTCGTTTAGTACCGTAACTCGGTCACTTTATGAAGCTTATAACTCATTAACGGTTTGGTTAGAAGGTCTGTAAAAAATATATGTTTGCTAAAGATTCATGTACAGCATTTTTGAAACAGGGTTTTTTCATAAGGCTAATACTTTTGCCTTAAAAAAATATTTACCAAAACGCTATTTTCGCTAACATTTGCTTATAACTTCTAAACGGCTTTGATGTTTGGAAATATTTTTACACTGAAAAATTGGTGGTTAGAGGTACTACATATTTGAAATAGCGTTTTTAAATCAATCAACAGTTGCAAAGACAATGCCCCATTTTGAGATATAGGTTCAGAGGTGCTCTGCGCGGGCGCGGGCGGCAGTCGTGCGTTAGCACTGAGACGGGGTGGCTGTGTCGCTCGCTGCTCCGCCCGGCTATCGATCGACTACGCGCGTTTGGCTGTGTTAGTGCAAATATTTATGAACGAATTGTATCAGTATGCGTTTATAGATTAGCTCGCTGCAGAGGGCCCATTTCTATTGTCCGCATGGACGCTTTATTAGTGGTGCCATTTCTAAATACTGTTTTTTTTTATATTGTTTATTTTGTAAATATGTATAAGATAATTTGTAAATAAATAAAAATGCCAAAGCAAAGCAAGTCAAGAAAAATACGTTTTCTCTACGACGACGCACCGTTTTATAGATATTAGCGAAAAACTCAAAAGTGGGAATTTTTATACCCCCCACTCCGGCTCACCTCCTAGACGCGGGGACTTTTAGTATGTTTACTCCCTAAGCACTGAGCAACTTTCTGAAGAAATCGCTCAGGGCCCAGCTCAAGCACTCTACACCTCTTTTTGGTTTATTCGTTGAATGGACTAATAAGTATCTATCTATCTATACTTAATCTTATAAATAAAAATCTTTAAAACTTTATCTAATAAATAAAATTGGAGTGTCTGTTTGTAATATTAAAACAACCGCTTCAGGCCATTTTATTTTGACTGTTTAGAAAATAACTACATACTTACTCACAATAAAAAAAAAATGTTTTCAAATACCTTAATTTATAAAAAATGAGCATTCTTAGTTGTCAATCTACGAGTAGGTATTTGCATTACTGAGTTTATTGATTACTACCTTCTCATATTCTTGTGCGGATTTATTTCTGTGACTGGGACTTTCACTAGCAGATAGGTGAATAAGGAGTAACTTAGGCTACTTTTATTTTAGAAAAAAAAAAGAAAATAGGTTCCCACGAAAAAGAATTAAAACCTATGAAATGAAATATTGAATAATATCCGATTCAAATAGGGAGGTTGTATACTACGTTTATTTAGGTACTTAACCAAATGTAAATAAATCATAATTATAATAAAGAAACGGAGTACTTATAGTTTTTTTTATTTTTTATAAGTGGATCCTATACGTGAAGATTCCTTAATTTCCAATGAAATTGATTGGATAAATAATAAAATAATATAGTGTTTTTGTTTTAGCCCAAGGAAATCGTTCACCAAATATTGTACCTATATAAAAATGCTAATACGAAAAACTAAAAATAAATAATAATTAAACTAAAATGCAAAAACGATCAAAAAGAACTAAATGGAGAAATATTAGAAGAATTTCAATAAAATTAGCATAGGTATTTCTTTACGTGGCGGTGAATAGACGACTTTTATGAATTTGAGGGGGTGAAGCAGATGAAGTGGGATACGAATAGTCCCCGCCATCGGCGGGGTGCACCGCGCGGATTTCGTCGATGAGCGACTTCCATTATATTTAGAAGCGTAATTTCGCGACTCGAATAAGATACACGATTGCCTCCGCGCTCTACTGTCCGGATTCTCACTGCGTAATCACCAGGTTCGAATCTCAGTAGACGGCATAATCTTTAGTTTTGTTATTTTTTAATTATAATGTACTTATCTTTTGTTTTGTTATTTTTTAATTATAATGCGCATATTTTTATTTTCTTATTTTTAAAATAATTCAATAAGTAATTGTTATTTTAATAAAAACAATCATTTTTATTCCTATAGTTATTTTTTTTCAGAATCTAGAGTAATATAATAAAAATAAAATAAAAACGTCCACCAAGCTTGATTCGGAAAAAATTATATACCTACAGTGTTTTACAAAAGAGTGTAAGCAATAATAATATAGTCTGAAAATTTTCAAACAAGAAAATCGGCAAAAAGTAAAATAATAATTAAAAAAACATATCAAATAAGAAAATAAAAAAAAAACAAATATGGAAAAGTTTGGATTTGAAGCCGGGCGTTAGTGACTAAACTATAGTGACGTGACGCACGAGACCACTAGACCAATCGAGCTGTTGTAATGTACGTCGAAATTACGCGTCATAATCTGTACAAACAAAATATGGTGTGTACAAAAAAGTAGGTACTTACTTTACAATTTGTTTCGTCGAATAAGATCTCTTTATTGCCTTCCGTTTATTTTCTTGTTGACCATTTTTTATATACTGATAGTACAAACATTTACACCAACAACATAACTTAGAAAAAACTAATCAAAAAATAAAATATAATAAACAGCTTTCATCAACAAACAGATACCAAAGTACGTACCTACACTAGGTACCGACTCGAAATAATTGCAAGACTTCAAAGTATTTTATACGGCTACTCGCTCAAAAACTACATAGGTACCCAACGCGTGAGTTTTCGCAAATGCGATCATTCTCCTTATCAATTAGAGTCTACGGAACAATTTCGTATGAAAGTATTTTTACTGAAAATATTAATTGTAAACGCGATTGTGCTCCTTATTCATAGAAGGTAACGGGTCAATTTCCTATGCAAGTATTTTTACTTCCAACTAAGATTGAAAATAATAATTGTAAAACAAAAGAATCTTCGTTTATTTGTGGAATATTTAACATAATTATTGGTTAGCAACTCGGCATTCTTATTTCACGTGTAAACGTGTAATACTTAAAAAATATTTTTCATGTTTGATGTGAGACTCGAACCCGAACGTTCGCCATGCGAGGTACAGTGTTAGCCACTTTGGCCACCGTAACGCTTACGAACCTTATTGAAATTTGTAATAACAATCATGTGGCCAATTTGTAGTGTTGTCAAACGTTCTTATAGAAGAAGGTCATTACATTAGTACTAATATTGCTATGCCATAGTTTTGTGAGATTGCTAGTCGACTTCTGACTGTTTTTGTAATATACCAAAATATTTTTTTTTACAATTTTTGTCTGTCTGTCCGTCTGTCTGTCTGTTTGTTCCCGCTAATCTCTGAAACGGCTGGACCGATTAAGACGGGACTTTCACTAGCAGATAGGTGAATAAGGAGTAACTTAGGCTACTTTTATTTTAGAAAAAAAAGAAAATAGGTTCCTACGAAAAAAAATTAAAACCAATGAAATGAAATATTGAATAATATCCGATTCAAATAGGGAGGTTGTATTATACTCCGTTTAATTAGGTACTTCCAAATGTAAACAAATCATAATAAAGAAACGGAGTATATTTATGTTTATAAGTGGATCCTATACGTGAAGATTCCTTAATCTCCATAGAAATTGATTGAATAAATAATATAATAATATAGTGTTTTTGTTTTAGCCCAAGAAAATTGTACACCAAATATTGTATATAAAAAGGCTAATACGAAAAACTAAATATAAATAATAATTAAACTAAAAATGCAAAAACGATCAAAAAGAACTAAATGGAGAAATATTAGAAGAATTTAATTAAACATGCATAGGTATTTCTTTACGCGGAATACAGAATTAATAAGTTATCGTAAACTCTGCGAACTCAACAATAACTTTTTTCTTAAATTCCACGCGGACGAAGTCGCGGGTAACAGCTAGTACAAAATATATCAGTCTTGCATCCGCCATTCCCTTCTGGAATCGTAGGCAAAAATGGCGACCTACGTGCGGCATGTCTGCGCTTCTGCATATTCTTTGAATTTCGTTTTAGTGTACCGCGCCACCGCACGCGTTTTACGTAGGACGCTTAGCTCCGCCCACATGCACAAGGTCAGTGAGCCATCTATACACCTTAAATCAGTGTACAAGAATATGTTTGATTTACAAATTTGTTTTGGTATTACGTTTGTATGAACTGCGCATTAGCATGCGTAGTTCACCGACCCCTTAACGAGTGCAACCGGTCGATTCTGTAAAAGTCTCACCGTGAAAATTTAGGTGAAGTGAGTTGTTTTTTGCTAGGAATTGACACTATTTGAATTGACGCTCGTTGCGCGACTTGCGGTGCCTGTGTCGCGTGTCGTGTCGCGCCTGTTTGAAGGAGCCTTAAGACGTATCCTATTGAACCAGTACTCATGTGCACACCATTTCTTCCTACTCCATGTAACAGATATTTAGGTAAACCTTGAGGGGTTTGGGGCGTCGGAAATACGATGCCGCGATATCTCTGACTTGAACTTTTATTTCATATATGTATTATCTACATAACACGACCATACAAAACGTGGTTTCTAAATAGCTATAATAAACTTTGTAAGTACACAATGGGTGTTTGGTTCGTGTTAGGTATGCCAATATTTTCCTAATAATTTATTGTCATAATATTTTCCAGCAGTAGTAGTGAATAGACTCCGGGAGTCCGAGCTGCTACCACACTGCTACTGAGAAATTTCTGATGGAAAATCCTGATAACACTGCCGTATCTGAGAATCGAACCTGGGCACTCATGCTCATAAGTAATCAAATCAAATCAAAAATATTTTATTGTACATAAACGTACATGGGCACTTATGAAACGTCAGAAGCTAGGTGCGCGGTTCCAATTGGTCGTTTCCTATAGACAAGAGCCGGCAAGAAACTCCACGGTTACTCTTTTAAAAATAATTGGCTTTTACAATGTTTTCAAATTACAGTAGGTATGGGAGGACAGCGTAGGCCTGTCAACAAGTACCAGGCACTTGATAAAATAAAAAATGGTCTACAGATCAGTCTACAAGGCCTACAAAGTCCTCACATTTACAAAATAAGAATCTATCAAAAGGATAAATAAAATATAAAAACCTACTAAAACCAAGTAATACGATTGCTATATTACAACCACTAATAAAGAGGTGAAAAATTAGAATTGTCTGTATATAATGTCAAATAATAAATAAAAAGAGTATGTATGTGAAAGAAATATGTAAAAAATTAATAAAAAATAAACATCGTAATTTGACAGCAGTTAATAGACATTTACGTAGTTATGCCGTTAATGAGAAGCCACACGTGGACAAGGAATTATCGCCAAACTACCTTTTCTTCAACGTAGTCTTTAATTGTATAATATGCTAGTAGCGCTTGCGACCACTGAAGCAGTCTATTGAGCTAAGGATACACATGCCAGTAGCTGGCACAAAAGTCTGCAAGTAACTTGCATGCCGAGTGCCATAACAACTTCTGATGGTGAATACCTAATGACATGCAAGCTACTTGGATACTTTAAGTCTGCAAGTAGCTTGCATGTCGTGAGCCATAACAACTTCTGATTGGTGAATACCTAATGACATGCAAGCTTCTTGCATACTTTTGCGCCAGCTACTGGCATATGTATCCTTAGCTTTAGCCGTAACCAGTCATACCAAGGGGTATCGTACCCTGTAACTGGGTTGTGGAGGTCAGATAACCAGTCGCTCCGTGTAAAATGCTGGTATACAGCTGCCTTCGGTCCAATTAGAATGGAAGCCGACGCCAACATAGTTGAAAAAACATAACTAATACAGTACAATAACGCATTCAGGGTGCTTTTGGGGTTGCCGTGGCGATGTAGCGCGTCAAGGATGTTCGCGGAAGCGTGCGTCGACGGGTTCGCCGCAATCATGCGGAAGCGATGCGCTTCCATGATGACGCGCTTGCGCTCCTCCTCCAATGGCATCCTGAATGTGTTTTCAGACCGGTGGGACTCTCCTCTCCCACGAAGGTGGGTAAGTGTTCAGACACACTTATCCAAATAAACTGGTGTGCCATTGAATGAACAGTTCATTGTCATTCAAGTTGTTTAATTGTAAATTTAATTGTATGTATACTAATATTAGGCTAAGTTATACTACTACTAACATAATATGGATGTAAATCTGAAATAAAATATTTGAATTTGAATAACAACATAAACCTAACTAGAAATACATAACATAATAGATAAATGCTATGACGTACACATTACGAATCTCACCGAGACCTGAGGGGCAATTCTACTAATTTTAACAACGTTCACAGTCTGATCTCAGTCTCAATCTGTCAAAAAATACGTCTAATTTCCCTACATTTTGACAAGTTTTTGACATTTGATTGTCGCCGAGATGAGACTGCGACTAGATTTTGAACGTTTTAAATTAGTAGAATTGGCCCTCTTGTATTATGTCGCAGTTGCCTAAAGGTTCGTACACACAGGCGCGACGCGACACGCGACACAAAGACACCGCAAGTCGCGCAACGAGCGGTGCCTTTATGTCGCGTGTCGCGTCGCGCCTGTGTGTACGAGCCTTAATTCTAGGCACCTTGAACTCGCTCGGACTGTACGGTACGATCAACCCAACATCTACTACGAAAATCACCCTTATTGCTACAGCATTTAAAACGAGCTGTCAAAACAGCCTTTTTTCAACTAAGTTGGCGTCTGCATCCTGTCTAACCGGATGCAGCGGAATACCAGTATTTTACATGTTGGGACCGCCTATCTGAGCTCCAGAACCCAGTTACAGAGTAACGTGATACCTCTTGGTAAGACTGGTTGGCAGACTTTTTGGGATTCTGACTAGACCTGGGTAAGGATTTAGGCTACTTTACATCCGGGACCGCAGACGAAGTCGCGAGCAATAGCTAGTAAAAAAAAATAATTGGCTTCGGTGGAATCGACTCTTCATCAGGATTTTCTGGCGGCCAAAAAAGACAATAATTATACGGAAACGACAGTATGAAGAAACTTTTCAGTCGAGTACCTCTACTTAAAGGCAGTGAAATAATTTAATCTTAATGAATTACAAGGAAACGGCTTTGACATACTTTTTATAACATCAGACACACCTTAAGATCACCAAAGCATGAAGATAAGGCATTCATAAACGAATTTCCTCAACAAAAAATTTCAAAGGAAACCATGCCAATTCACAAACAAAAATTGGAAGGTAAAAAACTTTTTCCAAATTAAAAAAAAAGTTTAGCTGAAAGCCGACACGCCCGAGCAAATAAACCAATTTAAAAAATAAAGAATGCCAATACAAACTTCCTTTGCCTAAATAAAAAAAGTTACGAAAAACATCGGAAGCAGATAAAATAAATTGATTTTACGTGTTGTATAGATTAGTTTGTTTGCCTATCCGGTTGTAAGTATACATCGACAGGTCTGATTTGGGCGCTCAAGGTGTGTCCCGCGATAAGAGGGAAGAAAATATTTGCTGAATATGAACTTTTTGTGCAAATAAACTTTTTTTTTATTTTTATAAGGAAAATTGCGTTTTTTAAACTTATTAATATGGTTGATTTAATAAGCTTCAAACTTTAATATTCTGAGAAAGATGGCGGGTGCTCTGGAGCAGTTAAGACTATGTAAAGCAGTGGACGACATCGAGGCAAACCCAAGACGACAACGCCTACAGACAAGATTGGTCCACACTGGCTTAAGAGACGAGTGGAAAGAAGAATGGCCCTCCCATTCTTCCTTCATTCTGCCGTGCCGTGCGTTCTTCATTTTGCCGTGCAGTAGGACAAACATATGTTAAAAATAAATAAAGCAGTGGATCTAACCTAACTTTACGGTGAATTCAACCCTTGAAAATTATCAATTGCTATCCTACAAAGAGTATGTAAAAAGCCTATCAACCCTCTTCAAAACTATTCAAGTAGGAAAGCATTACGATAAGTTCACTACATTACATTCTAGAATCGTTACAATATGTCGTTATCATTAACACGTTATGAGTAACGGAATCAAAACAAGGTGATACCATAGATGATAGGCACATGTTTCTCTTTAGCTGTCCTAGATGCAGTCACGTTTATTCTAAGTTTAGACATGATACTTTAATGGCCGATTCCTGTAACATACGGACAGTTAACGGTTAAAATTAAGACTCTTTTATCTTTACCAATAATGAAGCAAAGACCTCAGAGCTTTGCATAGTAGACCCTAGTAGACCCATAACTATGGAAGCAGCTATCACAGGTACAATTAGCTTACGGATCTATTTATATTCCCAGTTTGGCAAAAAGAAAATGCTACTATTGGTAAGCAAAACCATCGTTTTCGTTTATAGGAACCGAGCATAAGTAAACAAGAATATTAAATAAAAACCCAATGAGAAAACACAGGCACGACGTTTAGAAAACTCCAAAATAAAAACGTGAGTAAATAAAATTTTACGTCCGCCATATTGAATTTCCTTTGACGTCATTTAGACTAGATCTTATACACTCTGTCTGGATAGATGACAATGTTCACTGAAACAGCATTTTGTTGAAATTGGATCAGTAGTTTAGGCTTTGCAAAAAAAGCATATCAAATTCAGTCATTTTAGTTTCAGGGAAGCGTATTATTTAGGTACTAAAACATGTACTTAGGTTTTGTTTTTTAAATAATACTCTTTTTTTCTGCAACGCTTGATTGGTTTTGAATAATGTTTTTGATGCACTAAAAGTAATCAATTTAGTGTATCGGCTAAACATAAGCTTCATCCAAGGAAGCATTAATTTCCACAAAAATCTAACATTTGTTGCAAAAGCAACAAAGAACATTTTTGCTGTCATTTCTGACCTGATTTAATTTCACAACCAGTTCGAGCGCCGGATATCATGTTGTTCAGTTATAAATATACACTCCCATAAATGTTAATCGATTAGTGTATCGAGAATATCATCGATAAATGCACACTGTTGGTTACATAATATTCGCGTAGTACGACCCAATTGATAGGGTCAACGAACTGTAATCACGTGCGGGCTATGCAATTTATTTACTGTGAAAAGTGGTACTGTGATTTTATTCAACTCGAAGATTAAGTTTTCAAACCGTAAGTTTTTTACATAAGTAAATGATATTTATTTCTGTAAATTGGTTCAAAAAACACTTTTACACATTAAAAACTTATGTTTTAAAAGTTCGGTGTTTCCTATCTGACTACTCTGAGAGGAAAGGCCGAAACAAACTCAGAGGTCACAGTCTTTAAGTCCTGACATAATCCTGGTCAGATCATAAGAGGACAGTAATTTATAGGGAACGAGAGATTGATAAAAATTGAGACTAATCTATTGAGGCATCAAATATTCCCTAAGCAAGTCTAGTAAAGCAGTTTTAGCACAAATGGCCAATCTATCGATTGTTTAAAAAACTAAAATAAAATCTTAAACATCAATAAAAGTAAAAAAAACTGGCCAAGTGTGAGTTGGACTCGCACACGAAGGGTTCCGTTCCACAAGGCAAAAACGCCGAAAAGAACACGTTTGTTGTATGGGAGCCCCTTTAAATGTTTATTTTATTCTGTTTTTAGTATTTGTTGTTATAGCGGCAACAGAAATACATCTTCTGTGAAAATTTCAAATGTCTAGCTATCACGGTTCATGAGATACAGCCTGGTGACACACAGACGGTGGAGTCTTAGTAATAGGGTCCCGTTTTTACACTTTGGGTAGGGAACCCTAAAAAGGAAAAATATATTATATCAATCTACCTGGCCTTTTCCCAACTACAATGGGGTTGGCTCCTGGTCTAACCAGATGCAGCTGAATACCAGTATTGTACAGACGCCAGCACATCAACCTACTACAATCTGTCAAATTTCTTTAATAAAAATTCAACTTTATTGCTAAGACATAAGGTTTAAAATTGATTGGGAAAATTTGACAGTTTCGGGTAGGTTGATTTGCTGGCGTCTGTACATGGAGCGATAGCCTGTTTGTCCTATACAACCCAGTTGCTGGGTAATACAATACCCCTTGGTAAATAAAAATAAATGGTCAAACTTCATCAAAAATATAGCACGGCTTTAAAATATCTATACTTACTTAGATAAAACAATAACTTGTTTGTTCTACTTTTTAAAACGTATTGATATCAAACAGTTATAAAATAATGTCGAATCTGAAGGCTGAATTTCAGAAGGAAAAATACATTGATTTCATTTTATCCTCGTATGTACAGACGCCAGCACATCGAGCTACCCGTAACTGTCAAATTTTCCCAATCAACTTTGAACCTTTTGCTTTAGCGATAAAGTTGAAAATCTAATAAAGAAATTTGACAGATTGTAGTAGGTTGTTGTGCTGGCGTCTGTACAAGTAGTAACTAGGGAAGTAGTTAATTAGGGAAAGAGTAAATACGTAATTTGTGTATTTCAAAAAGAGATAATGCAATAGTTTTAAGATCCCGGAAGAATTTTCGTAAATCTACAGTACCTACGTTTGAAATACATATCGAAGTCCCTTTTATGCAATTAGAAATTAGTTTTACTTAGGTATTACACATTGACAAAACTAGTTTTTATTTTTGGGATGAATAAATTACCTTAAATTAAAAATGACAATAATCGATTCTGAACAAACTACTTCTACAATGTGTAATAAATAATTCAGTTACACATTGCAGATATTTAGCTTTGATATGGTAAAATATTCTAGGAGCATATAATTTAATTAATTATAAAAAATAACAGGAAATTTATAGTAAATTAAACCCAAATATTGAACAGAGTGTTGTAAGTAGTTTTTTTTTAAATTATGCTTAGTTTACTTTTAGTTTTTTTAAACCTTTATCTCATCATTATTAAGTTATTTAAGAAGAATGAAAGAATTTAAATTAAATCCTTATTCAAGTTAAAATAAATATAGTTATAAACAGTTCACTTTATTTTAAAACATTTTTAAAGTAAAAATGTGAGCACCATTCGCAAAAAACTTTCTCGAAAAATAAGTAAATAAAAATATAGTATGTACCTATATTATGTAATTTAAAATACGTACCTTCCTTTTCCAAGTCGGTTGTCTCTACTATTGCCAAGACAGTGCAACCATCGACGACTATATTGAAAAGATAACGGTATTATCTTAAAGATAAACGAATATTATCAGAAGCACTTATCTTCAAGTAGCGAACGCCGTTTAACGGATAGCGCCCGTTACACAAACACATCCGCAACGAAATGAGAACGCACAGTGAAATCAGTCGAACGAATATGATACTACACTTGCCATACAAAAATAAACCTTAATGCAACTAAGCAAAAACTAAATTAACGATAAACAAAAACTTATTCAAAAAAAGAAACAAATACAGACGTTAAAATTTCAAGAATAGAACACACACATTCGCAATTCAGACGCGAGACGTTCGAATTATGATTTATTTTGCGAACCGGTCTCGTCAAACGATTTCAAAATCTGACATTGGCTTGCACAATTTTAAACTGAATGAGACTCTCTGCGCTGTGCGCAAGACTTATATTCAAACGTTTGACCTAACACTTAACAGGAAATGTTTTAACATTACGTCATATGGCTATTTTTGTGTGCGCATGATTCAGCGTCGTTAAACGGAATAACGAAACTTCGTGAACTCGTGATGGATTCGTTAGGGCGGAAATATACTAGTAACGCATGCCAGGTATGCTACGCTATATGAATGCTTGGCGGTTGCTCATTGGTTGGATTTTGTGATGGCGTGTAGGTAGCCACGTATGTGTGAGTTTCAAGTGTGTTGGCACCCTTTTGTGAGGTTAGAGGCGCGTGCGCATTTGCTCATTTTTAGCCACGTAGGCTGTAGATTATTGAGTACTAGCGACCCGCCCCGGCTTCGCACGGGTGCAATGCTGATACTAAATACACTACTATTGCTATTTATAGGCACGCTCTTGCCGCACCGGGCGGCCGGCCGGTACCGCCGCAAACGCTACGTCCCGCAATTTTTAAATCTGTAATATCTTCGAAAATATTCACTTAAATCATACGGTGTAAAGGGCCATATAGATCTATATTAAATGAACAATGTATTCAATGTATTTAATTGGTTAAGGATTAATGCTGTATTGGTTAAAATCGCTTCGAAAATTAGCCATTATTTGTCGTAAAAAGTAAATGACAAAAAAAAGTTATTGTGGGTTATCCATAAGAGATAGACATATACCATCACGGACTTTTCTGTAGACCTTTTCAATGTGTACAATACTTAGTACATTATTTTGACAAAACTCGTAGGGTTCAGCCTGCGTTTGCAATGTAAGCGGAAAAAATGTAATTATTTACGACATCACATTAGAAACCTCAAAAATAACAGTACTTCTCTACTATTTAATGGATGTTATTATACATATAAACCTTCCTCTTGAATCACTCTATCTATTAAAAAAAACCGCATCAAAATCCGTTGCGTAGTTTCAAAGATTTAAGCATACAAAGGGACATAGGGACAGAGAAAGCGACTTTGTTTTATACTATGTAGTGATGTATGTTAGTACTTGTTACACTTTTAATATTCTTATCAAAGCTTTAGATAAAACGACCAATAAATTGAATGTAATGTAGGCCAAGCCTTAATAGGTCTACAACCAGCTGTAAAATCATTAAAATAGTAAGTCAAGTATTTCAAATCCGGTACTGTAAAGTTGTTTTCAGATATTTTCAGCACCTTAGAACAACTTATCTTGGGCAATTTATGTTTTTATTTTTTATTTTTACGACATTGATTTTACAATCTGTGACTACAGTTACTGTAGTCACAGATTGTAAAAATCAATGTCAAAGTGTGTGAGTTACTGTAACTCACACACTTGTTAAAATTCTAGGAAAATCATCTACTTTTACAATATTTGTAAATATGTGAGCACCATGTATCTATCACATGACATAATTGATTTACCTGTCATTGCTTCATTTTTAATTCTTTTTACTTTTTGTGGTAGACTAATTTTATCTAGGGGTATCGTCTTCACATATAATTATATTACGTATACAAAACCTTGTAAAACATTTTAAAAGAGTAACGGTGGAGTTTCTTGCCAATTCTTCTCCATACGAACACTACCTTTTGGAAGGGGCAACTAGAATCAATTAAATTTTACTGTAAGTTCTGACGTTCAAAAGTGCCTTTAATGTGCCTACTTGAAATAAATGATTTCACTTTGACTTTGCAAGGGGAAGGTTTTAGAGTTGTGATCGCGTACAGTGCGTGGCACGTAAGAAGAGACTTGACCCCGCCTCCCCGCCTCTTTCCGCCGCCCCGATGACGCCCGGTCCCCGTCCCGCACCGGGCGTCATCGGGGCGGCGGAAAGAGGCGGGGGTGGCGGGGTCAAGTCTCTTCTTACGTGGCACGAACTGTACCGAAAGATGGAACGTCGGAAGGCTACAAGACCGCAGGAATCCGCTGGATGCGGGAAGCACAGAGGTGCTTGGCTCCCCCAAGCACCTCTGTGCTTCCCGCATCCAGCCTATGGTTACTTGTGGACGTCCTTCGGCTAAAATGATGATGATGAAAGGGAGAGAGTGGGTGGCACAGTTATTCTCTGAGAGTCTAAGAAAGACCACATGTGTGTATTTATAATTACTTGAAATTTTTTCAAATTAGCTTATCCGCTTATCTTTCTAATTCACCATAATATTGGGTCCCCACCTATGAAATTGGCGTTTTTTTTCTCACAAATAAAGAACCTTGTCACTTCTATTATTTAAAATATTCATCAATTGCTTGATATTCTATCGGATTATGAGCATCATAGACAACTATTATACCAATAGTAAAAAAACCTTAGTACATATAGTTTTCTAAACATAAAAAATACCTTAAAAATGACTCCTTTTTTGTTAGTAGAAATGACCACTATGTATTTGTTTTAACTTAGCCAAAACTTATTTTTGTCGCTTAATCTAAGTGGCACGTTATCTTAGTTTTTAAACATTAGTGCATAAAAGTTTTAAAACATTAGTGTTCATGGTTGTTAAATAAATTAAGAAAATGTTAGTATGAAAAATGCAACTTCTTTAAAACTCTCCATACAAAACGCTGATGTCATAGGTGGGGACCTAATATATTAACATTCAATGTCTGTTCTAGACTGTTCGAAATACCACACCACACAGCTATAATCACAATTAATTTGATAAACAAAAGACGCCACACTGACGACATAATTAATTTTCCCCTCTAGAATATTCTAATTTCAAAACCTGTTGATACGCCGCCATGCGTTAATAACGCCGGAAGGTTGTATAGCCGAAAAAATTGTGTGGGTGTGTATGATAAGGACATAGGGAAATTGGAAAAACCCATATAGCATGAAAAAGCCGTCGGCAGCGGCTAGAGCAGGGGTGGGGAACCAATGGCACGCGACAAGATAATTTAGGCACTCCATCAATTTTTCGATTCGTATATCGTTGCCACGTAAAAGCAAGGGATAATGTGAACCTGGTATAAATTGTTTGGCATCTATGTAGAGACGCCAGCACATCAAGCTGCCCGAAACTGTCAAATTTTCCCAATCAACCTTGAACTTTATGCTGTAGCGATAAAGTTGAAAATCTATTAAAGAAAATTGACAGATTGTAGTAGCTTGATGTGCTGGCGTCTGTACATAGTATGGTATCAGCAGAAGTTGCACTAATTTGTTCTTTCATTCAAATAAATTTAAAATGGTGAATGGTAAGATAACTGAGTAACAGTTAGGTGTCTTTCTGTTTACAAATAAGGAGTATAGTATAAGGCATAGTATACAAACAGGCGCGACACGCGATATAATCGCGCGCGACACAAAGGCACCGCAAGCACTAATATGTCAACACTTGGCAACTTTCAATTGCGATTTTTTCGCGAAATAATGAATGCAACGTTGAAATACGACACTTTACACAAACCTATGGGTTCGAAAATACTTTGTTCGTAATGTAATAACATAAGATTTAATTCAAAACTAAAGGAGACAATACTCTTTGAATAAAGCCAAGTGTATACATACTTATACTCGTGATTGTACAGACGCCAGCACACCAAGCTACTCGAAACTGTCAAATTTTCCCAATCAACCTTGAACCTTTTGCTGTAGCGATAAAGTTGAAAACCTATTAAAGAAATTTGACAGATTGTAGTAGCTTGATGTGCTGGCGTCTGTACATAAGTCATATAGTAACACCTATTTCGCCAGTTATGTATAAGTCCTATGTAATATGGGGCGACCCTATTGCCGGGCACAAATCCAGAATCCGGGTTGCTATATACTGAGAAATTACTGGTGGATAAACCCAACATCATTTCGCCCAATCTGAGACTCGAACCCAGGACGGAGCACCTCATGCTGAGCAACGAGGCAGTCTAATCTAATTATAACCGTACTTCTAATGCATTCCTCACGACCTTATGTGGCGAAAGGAGAAATCTAACAGACAGTGAAGTACTAATACTTGAAGTAGACTAACTACCTGCATTGACCTGGACCTGTTGTGCAGTGACCTAAAAATATTGCTTTCTCTTACTAGCAGGTGAAGTTAGAGAGAGATGCAAAAAAACAGGAGACGTTAGATTTTGATTAGAAGTCAGACCAGAAAACCTACATTTCCTAACACGCTGAAGTTAGACGTCAAAACTGCTTTAGTCAAATAAAATATTAAAATTAACACACTGTCATAGTTTTAAATGATTTATTTTCCAGATAGAGCGTGTGAAAGAAAAACTGTGACGCCCTCAAAATGACAGTGTACGTAGTTAAGGAAACGTAGTCTTTCAAACAGACGTACGTTCTTAATTTACTTCAAATAAAGTTCAAATTCGAAATAATCTTCTAGACTAAACTCACCTATAAGTAAGCCTAGCATTTTCCTTCCACGCCTTCTATCTGGAACATCATGCATCAATGGTTATAGTATAAAGGCACCTACAAATAGGCGCGACACGCGATATAAGGCTCGTTCACACAGGCGCGACGCGACACGCGACACAAAGGCACCGCAAGTCGCGCAACGAGCGGTGCCTTTGTGTCGCACGCGATTATCGGCTCCTGCAAACAGGCGCGACGCGGATCGCGCGCGACACAAAGGCACCGCTCGTCGCGCGACTTGCGGTGCCTTTGTGTCGCGTGTCGTGTCGCGCCTGTTTGAAGGAGCCGTTATATTTTGACGGCCTTCAACTCTTTTGGCAAGCGTGATGATAAAATAAATTAATTATATAGATCTATCTCTGGGAAGCCATATGTCCAGCAGTTGACATTCAGAGGTCATAATAATTAGAAGTTTGTCGACATCTATCTTTTATGGTAAACATACTAACCTAGTTTTAAGATCTAATATTTTATCTAGATGCTGCCAATCTCCCGTTGACTTCCAATAAAGTCATGGTCATACGGTCTCAAGCCTTGACGTCAGCTGCTTTAATTCAACAATTTGAAGACATGTGAGATCCGGCCTACGTGGTGGATTATGGCCCACTCCCTCTCACAGTGAGGAGGCCTTAGTCCATGTCCTTCAAACGTAAATACGCCAGCACATCAAGCCACTACAATCTGTCAAATCTCTTTAATAGATTTTCAACGTTATCGCTAAAGCATACGGTTCAAGGTTAATTGGAAAAATTTTACAGTTTCGGGTAGCTTGATGTGCTGACTACAAAATTTTAGCCAACGAGAAGTTCCTAACCTCAACCATCATGATCATTCTCCTGCCCATAAACCAATTTATTTGCGGTCAGTGCAACAGATCTACTTCTTCCATACTTCTAAATTGAGTTTCTAAATTAACACAAACACAGTATGTTAGCTCGTTAGTGACGTCTGTTAATTATGTCTATTCTAGACTGAAACAATCAATTTAGTTAAATCTAGACCTATTAAAGACTGAATGACACTACTGTAATTATCTGGAGTGATGGACTTTGATAATTACGTATACGGAGGTAGAATTTTCCATGATGCAGACTGGATATCTATGAGATGGTTTGTTCCTTGGACTGAAAACTGGGAGCAATTTTTTGACGAGTTTCTTAAGCCCATCAAATAACTAATGATGTAGATAAATTAGAAGCAGACTCCCAATGCAATACCAGATGAAGGCCCAAGATAGGACCACATGGCCTGAAGGAGCGAACAAACAAATAATTTCCGAGGTTCCGACCTTAGCCGAGCTCTATTTAAGATTTTCCTCGTAGTTTTACGGTCTTTGACATGTCTACCTTTATTTAGACTTCCATGGTCTTCATGTGGACAGGACTAGGTCAACATTCAAGGCATCTAGATGGATAGATAGATAAACCATTTATTTGGCGCACACAAAAAGACAGCACAACACACAAAAGTACAATATTAGATGATAACCAAATTACCCACATGATTGTAATATAAAAACAAAGTGCCGATAAAAAAAAAACAAAATGAAAAACACATATCGAAATAAAAGTGACACTATGACGAACACTTAAAATAAAATTAATATTTGCATTTGCTACTCACATCCTTCTTTAGGTGTACATCTTCAACAATTATTAAGGCTCCTACAAACAGGCGCGACACGCGATATTATTGCGCGCGACACAAAGGCACCACCCATTGCGCGACTTGCGGTGCCATGTGTCGCGCGCGATTTTATCGTGTTTCGCGCCTGTTTGAAGGAGCCTTTATGAGGGATTGGTCCATATTAGCTCAGGATCGAATTGAGTATAAAAATGAAAGGGAGGTTTTTGCCCTTTAGTGTGAAAAAACAGGCTTATTATTATCACACTAATATTATAAAGGCGAATGTTTGTGGGTGTATGTGTGTATGTGTTTATATGTATGTTTGTTACTTCTTCACGTTCAAACGGCTAGACCAATTTCGATAAAATTTTGTATGGAGGTAGCCGACACCCTGTATTAAAATATAGGGTACTTTTTATCCCGAAATTCCCACAGGATGGAAACTTATGCGGGTGAAACCGCGTGGCAAAACTAGTATTTTATAATTTACAAAGAGATCAAGTTATTTGGATGCCTAAGAAAACAACGCAGAGTACCTACTCAACAATAAAACAGGTATAGCAAGTGATCTTTGAATATTCTGCAAAAATGTACTTTCACTTTAATGCTAAGTGACTTTGATTGCACAAGTGGTCAGCATTTTTCAAACTGTTCCACTCTACCCGATCGATACCTCTAAAATGTCTAAAGACAAATATGGGTTTTCTAGTAAATAGTAGAATAAATAATAGTAGCTAAGTAAATTAAACAATTGAGTCATGATATTGCCATAATCACCATACTTGGTTAAGGGGCTTACATGACCTAAAGCGCGGTCACTGTCGAACTGCATAGAAAAGAAAGAGAACCGCGATGACACAACGCTGTATTGCAAAATTTCAAGCAATTATTTAATTACAAAAAATCTATTGTTTGGAATAAAAAATTATTATTGTTATTGTTTTAGTATGTTGCTTGTAGAATAATAATCTGACAATTTTTTTTTATCGTAAAAATAAAGTTTTTACAGGTATCTTCATGATTTTTTCCAATCGTATCAAATTAGTTGTATTATATTTTGAACACACTATCTACCTAGCATATATCCTGAAGAATATCATATATTTTTCTGATTTTGTTTACTGTAGTCGGATCATATACTTTTATTGTTTCTAAAACTTGCGTTTAGGTCCTGTAAGCCACTTTTTTATCAAAGAATTCTGTTATATACTCGCAACCGGTGTGCGTGTATGACCAGATGTATGAACGTGAACGAAGCAAAAGGAACATCTAAGGATGGTAGCAGGTGGCCTTCTGTAGTTTCTGCCTACCCCCATGGCAAGAAGGCGTGAGTTTATGTATGTATTCTATATTCCTGTTATAACCATTCGAACACTCTTAGGAATACTTTTAGTAGTCTAATTTATTTAAATAAAAAGGAGATAATAATCAAACTTTGAGAAACACAACATGTTTAACAACGTAGTGCACTTAACAAATATAAAGATAGCAGATGATTCTCCGAATTATGTTAGTCGCTAGTAAAAATAAAAACAATATAAGACTTTTTGTCATGTTGCGAATGAGACGGTACAAAAAACTTTATACTTGTTGTATTCTCAAGAACTTTAGTGCATAGAGGCTGTGATTTTAATCAATAAGATCGTTGGGAATGGCGTATTACCACCGAAAAAATAGCCTCCTTTGCTGAATCAAAATAGCTCTATGTACAGACGCCAGCACATCAAGCTACCCGAAACTGTCAAATTTTCCCAATCAACTTTGAACCTTATACTTTAGCGATAAAGTTGAAGATCTATTAAAGAAATTTGACAGATTGTAGAGTCTGTACACGTCCGGCGCGGCGTGATGCAACCTGGACTTACAGTTAACTAGCTGCGCCCCGCGGTTTCATCCGCATAAGTTTCGATCCCGTGGGAATATCGGGATAAAAAGTATCCTATGTGTTAATCCTGGTTATAAACTATCTGTGTGCCTAATTTCATCCAAATCCGTTCAGTAGTTTTTGCGTGAAATAGTAACAAACATACATACATCCATCCATCCTCACAGACTTTCGCGTTTATCTTCTTCCGACGACCCGTAACGACTGCCAAGCGATCCGCCCTTATCAAGCGTGGTGACATCTACCAAACCGCACTGGACCCGATTGGTGGACTACAGCATTTACTGCCCACTCCCTCTGAAGAGAGGAGGCCTGATTCGCAGCAGTGGGAATATTTATAGGTTGTGCTTATACATAAACTATTCTAATAGATGTTCCTGGTAATTCATGAGAAATATTTCGGGATACCACCGATTTACGTTCACCCCAAAAAAGTGTCCAGTATTAAACTCTTTTACTGATAAAATCACTATCAGATATACGTCCCAAGATTACAGGTAGCGTTAGCACACCGCATATTTTTACATACATAACATTTAATATTTATACATGCAATATAAACAGGTGATAAGTCGTGTGAATCGCTGTGCCGTGTACGTCACAGAACGAGGAATGTCCGATATTACGCGACGATCGATATGGAGAAGCAATGAACTTTGTTTATTTAGGAATATAGGGGTACCGGAAAGTTCATTTAGCGTGAGACCCGTGTTTGTGTCGGCCAGGTTCCACCAAATAAATAAAAAAAAAATTGAAAATTATTTACTGAGACTGCATACATAGATGATAAGGCATTAAACACGAAGAATTCTAGATAAGCATTTTTGGTATATCCTTTAAGCGCTAAAGGTAGCCCGTGAAATTAAATTTTCTCACATTTTTTGCAATTTGCTAGTCAGTATTAAATTTTACGTCGATCAAAATATAATTCGCGACCGTAACAAATATATATTTACAAAATCATAATCATTAGAATCACAAATACGCTTTCGCCTTAAGGAATTAAATTTTCAAACATCTGTAAAAAAAACGTGGAAAACGAAACCTTATAATTTCTGTGCTGCTGGGGAGTTTGTTGCGCCACTTCTTCTCCCCAGCAAAAGCACTAGGAAGTGGTGAAGGGCGGGCGTTTTGGGGGACTTATGTATGTAATTTTTCGCTCAAAAAGTGCTGATTCTCAGCCTAGTTTGAGTAAATGACTTTTGATTTTGATTTTCCTACAGCATAAGCATAATAACATTCCCACGGCTGGGACGCAGGCCTCCTCTTTTTAAGTGGGGGATATAATCTACCACATAAGCCCAGTGCGGGTTGGTAGATGTCACGTCTTCGAATTTTTGGTTCTATCATGCCGATTTCCTCACGATTTTTTGTCACGAAATATAAGTTTGAGAAACACAGGTCTTTTTTATTTATATTATTAGCTTGCACTTAGTAACGGAATCATATTTCAGTGATAGAACAAAAACTGTCTTGTAATAAACAACAACGCTTTATATGAAGATATACTGTATAACATTAATATGATATTACGGACATGATGATAATTATATTTATATGCTGACATGAGAGAGCGTACTGTTTTTCGTATCTGCAAACATTTTTTGTAAATCCATACTAATATTATAAATGCGAAAGTGTGTCTATCTGTCTGTTACCTCTACACGCTTAAACCGCTGAACCGATTTAGATGAAATTTGGTATAGAGATAGTTTGAGTCCCGGGAAAGGACATAGGGTAGTTTTTATTCCGATATTCCCACGGGATCTAAACTTATGCGGGTGAAACCGCGCAGCTAGTACTGTATAAATTACTAAGTTCTGCCCGCGGCTTCGTTCACGTGGAAGTCGTAAAATACACAATAAACCAAAATAACAGCCTTATTTTTATAAAACTTCCTCGGCCTCCGACCGTTTTGACGTGACCACGTCTAATAAATCGATGAAGCTGGCTGCACACACGAAAAAACATGACTCATGTAGCGTTACCTCGCGACCTTGCTCTGTAGCGTTGTAGCGTTCCATGGCGGCTTGAAGTGCAAGCGAGAGCGCGGAAGGAGCGATGAGAGACAGATGATGTCGAACGCTGCCGAATCGGTCTCCGCGTTCGGCAATTTCATTAATGTTTTGTTATGACGTTGTCACGTTAAACTATCGTCCGTAAACCGACTTTACAGACAACCGATTTTTTAACACGCTTTTTTATGGATTAGTTTCAAAGCACAACTGTAATTGGTTTGAGTCAGCGTGGGCGATGTGGGTTGCTTTAATGGCAATAATTAACTCTGCCGATAAACATCGTGACCCTTGCACCTTGAACAGAAAATTCGCAGACGTGTAACAAATTAATGTCTTTCTTGATTTACCGTGTTGCGCAGTTTCGTTAGATAATTTAATTTGACCCTTTTACATACAGTATGTTAACTAACAGAGGGCGTTCCCGTTAACCCGCAATAGTATAGCATCCATACATGCTAAAAAAAATATTACCATTCGAAAATAAAATGTTTTTATATTTTTTTATATTAAAATATTCACTAAAAATCGTATATTGATACGTTAAAGAAACACTCTGTACACGCGTACTTGAAGGACAGCAATGTCGGAACTTATTTAATTAAATAAATTAGAATTAATTAAATAAATAGAGTATCAATTTACGATTTTTAGTGAATATTTTAATATAAAAAAATATAAAAACATTTTATTTTCGAATGGTAATATTTTTTTTAGCATGTATGGATGCTATACTGTTGCGGGTTAACGGGAACGCCCTCTGTTAGTTAACATACTGTATAAGAAACTAAAAATAAAACGGACGAGACTTATGTGTGTTAAACACCTCCCTACCCTTTCGAGGAACACAAGATTGACGTTATCTTTTATTTACTAACTTACTGCACATTCTTATTTGATTCTGAATATGCTGACAAAACTAAAAGAACTAAAATCACTCAAGCAAGCAAAGCTAAAAAGTCAACGCCAACACAATTCTTGGCAGCGGTCCGGGGTTCGATTCTCCGCTGTGATAAAGCATTGTTTAAAGATCACGTTCGACCCTCATCTTTTTGAAAGTCAAATTCTTTGGATGTACAAATGTACTTTGTAAATATGGAATGTTAAAAACAAAAGATCTCTAAAATATGTTTGCTTTTGTTTTATTAAATATGTGTTTTGCACTTTCTGAGGGGTAATTCTCGTAATTTCACAGTCAGGGGGCTTACTCTCCAAACTAATTTTAATTCCAATGATATGCCAATATGATTCCAATGTTAATTTTACAGTCACGTGATTCGGTACTCTTGAAAACAATATTGTCAACAATTACCCCACGCCAAGCCCGAAGTCAATTCCACTTAGTTCTCCAAAATGGATACCCAATCTAGAAATCATTTGGCGCTAGCATCAAACTCAAGAGTACGAAACGTCGCAATTCCAATGTCGATCTATCGGAATTAGGTAAATTGAAGAGTAAGCACCCTGATCTCAGTCTCAATCTGTCAAAAATACCAGAGGGGCAATTCTCGTAACTTTAAGAATCTGTCAAAAATACCTCTAATTTCCCTACATTTTTGACACAGATTGTCGCTGGGATAAGATTGCAACTAGATTTTGACCGTTTTTAATCACGGAAATTGCCATTCTGTTATTGTATTTATTTAGATTTTAATCTGTGGTTTGTGATACGAACATACTTAATTATAAATTATAAAGAAAATAAGGTCCTCAAAGTAAAGAGTATGCCACCACGCGGGCCCAGTGCGGGTTGGTAGATGTCACATGTCTTCGAATTTTCGGTTCTAGGACAAGCCGGTTTCCTCACGATGTTTTCTTTCACCGTTTTTGAGAGCAGTGGTGGTGAATAAATTACACAAAGTAGAGCGCCTATCTGGGTTCGAACCCACGTCCTACAAGTCAGGGCCACACCACTGGGCCACCAATGCTCTAGCGTTCTAAGACATGCCGGTTTCCTCACTATGTTTTTCTTCAGCGTTTTATACACAACGTGCGCAAACCGTAAAAAATATAATCCCATCACGTTAACCATAATCCTTCTTTAATACTACATCATACATACTTCTAGCAATAAATAGCTAAGAATAGTGTTGTATGATAAAAACATAGTCATAATATTGTACCTTTGTAATCTAAACTGTGAAAGTGACGTAACGCTCAGCGTCACCACATTTCAGAGCTAGTATGTAATGAATTAATGACATACTAGCTCTGAAATATACATAATAAACTAACACATCGAAATTTGGAGAAATATTATCGTAGGTAATGTAAACAATACTTAAAAAAAAATATGTACTAGGAAAACCCCCTTAAAATGTTGCTTAAAAAACATACAATGCATGTGTTTGCTTTAGAAAATTATAAGATGCCAAAAATAACACAAAAATAATAAACTAGAAAATAATAGAATGGAATACGAAAAAAAAAAAAAAAAACTCACATTAAAATTCAGCAAACGTCAATAAGGCAGCAATTTCAGAATCACTTTAAAATTAGAACGGCGCGGCTCGTATGCGTCTGCGCAGGTACGTTCTAAGCGCGTTGAACGGCGCACACCGATAAGCTATCGTCGATAACGTGCCGTTACGTTCGTTCTTTCGCTAGCACGAATAACGATGTCGTTAGGATGCCATAGAGTAAGTAGAATTGGGGGAAAGAGGTCACTGTAGTGGGACCGAGTTTGTTACCTAATTCTGTGTGTCGTTGAATGTAAAGTGTTTTGAGATTTAAGGGCAACAAAATGTTCATTAGATACGATTGTTTGGATGTGCATTTGATTTTCTTATAAACAAACAGTTGTCATTAAAGAAAGAAACATAGATTATTCTTCACAAATAAAATGCACATTACAAAAATTATACACGATAATACTAAAGCCAAAAGCAAGGTAAGAATTGCAATAAAAACTGGCCAAGTGCGAGTCGGACTCGCACACGAAGGGTTCCGATCACAAGGCAAAAACGCCGGGAAAAAAAACACGTTTGTTGTATTGGAGCCCCCATTAAATATTTATTTTATTCTGTTTTTAGTATTTGTTGTTATAGCGGCAACAGAAATACATCATCTGTGAAAATTTCAACTGTCTAGCTATCACGGTTCATGAGATACAGCCTGGTGACAGACGGACAGTGGAGCCTTAGTAATAGATAGGGTCCCGTTGTCACCCTTTGGGTACGGAACCGTAAAAATTATAAAGTTGGTAAAGTTAAACGCGGTTCAGCGATGATTTTCGCAGGGTGGCTGGTAGCAGATGGATGTGAGTTATCGAGAATCGAGTTGAATGGTTTGCGATTGAGAGGAGACAATGATGATGATCAAACAGTTTGACTAAACTCAAATTATTTTATTTCACATAAACCTAAATGGGCACATATACGTCAGAAGCTAGGTGCACGGTTCTAATTGGTCTTTTCCTATGGAGAAGAGCCGGCAAGAAATTCGGTCGGCAGGTGGCAGGCAAAATCACGTAAGCGTTTGAGACAAATTGTGTCTGGGTAAACAGTTAAACATGCAGACACAACGTTAGAAAAACAGAAGTGGAGTGAAGGTATCCGGTGGCCATTAAAAGAAACCTAACCAAAACTATTTCTGGCGCACACAGATGATTCTATCACTTTCTCGCTAAAAATCTAAAAATAATTCCTTCATCTTGAGACGAGGCCGTACAATTAAAATTATCCTTCAATTAATAATGATTCTATTTCAAAACTCAGTGAGTGTGTCTTGTGCTAAATGTTTTGGCTCGTGTTCTGCTTTAATGTCTGATAAATCATGCAGTTCGTTAGTCAGCGATGACGAGGAGAATATCTTACGGAGAAAATGGTTGGACTGTGAAAGGCAAAAACTGAAATCATCGAAAAAAGTAAAAGTATTTTTGCTAATTTACGTATTCTATTGTTTTTATTGTAAGTGAGTGGCTTACAGCTAACAATAGATACAAAAGTTATAGTTAAGAAATTAACGACAACTCATTGACAAGCTTCCATGATTTATTAGTATTTACAGGAAGGAGTCTCTATTTTCACATTTTACCCGCCAAAAAGTATTTGTAAAATTAATTGTAGAACCTACCTTCCCGAATCACTTCACATGAACTTTAAATTCCGATCAACAAAACACAGCCAAGCATTTTCACCGCTCACTTGTTTCCTCTCTGAGGCAACGCACATTACTACCTACTAAGTACTAACCCATCTACGATTCTTTGCGCATAGGCACACCACGTGACGCTAAGGAAAATGCGCGGGCGCAAGCCTTGTCCCTTGTGATCGGAGGCCGTGCAATGGCAATTCAATGGATGGATCGACTGTTTTATTTCATTCGTTTTATTTTTAGATTTGTATGATAGCTGTGTGAAATGTGTGGAATAGAGTTGGTGTAGGACCTAGATTCATCGGTGGCCGAGACCCTGGAGCGGTGGCCGAGACCCTGGAGCCCTCATTCTTGGATGGGGTGGTTCAGTCCCTGTTCCCGTGCAGGGACAACTTCACCCCACCAGTGATGGACCCTCCGCGGGGGATAGCTCCGCCAGCCGAGGAGGAAGAGGAGGCCCCTCCTGTCACGGAGTCGGAACTCAGCGCGGCGATTGTGCATATCCGCGCCAAGAAGACGGCTCCGGGCCCCGACGGTGTCCCGGCGAGGGTGGTGGCAATTGCCGCCACTCAAATGGAGGAGCGGTTTCGGGACCTCTTTAGCGGATGTCTTGCGTCTGGGAGGTTCCCGAAACCGTGGAAGGAGGGACAGCTGTGCCTCCTTCGCAAGGAAGGCCGCCCCGCAGACTCGCCCTCGGCATACCGACCCATCGTCCTGCTCGATGAGGTCGGCAAAATGTTCGAGGGGATAATCGCTGGCCGCCTAAAGAGCCACCTGCGGAATGTGGGGCCGGACTTGTCGGACGCACAGTTCGGTTTTCGGGCTGAGCGTTCCACAGTGGACGCGCTGGCCCGCCTTAAGGGCCAGGTGAAGGAGGCGATGGAGGCGGGGGACGGATTGTTGGCGGTGTCATTCGACATAGCCAACGCCTTCAACTCTGTTCCCCACAGCACCATCCTAGAGGCACTCCGATTCCACGGGGTGCCTTTATACATGCGGCGTCTACTGGCCAGCTACCTGGAGGATCGGGCGATCGTCCTCGTGAACAGGGCTGGCCAAGTCCGGCGGTACGCAGTCGAGTCCGGCGTTCCACAGGGATCGGTAGTGGGACCTCTCCTCTGGAACGTTGGCTACGACTGGCTCTTGCGGGGAACTCTCCTCCGAGGCACGAGTGTCATCTGCTACGCCGATGACACCCTCCTCACCGCCCGGGGGGAGAGTTTCAGGGAAGCGGCCAACTTGGCCTCGGCAGGCGGATCCTTGGTCGCAGGGAGGATCCGCCGCCTAGGATTGACGGTGGCGCTGCACAAGACCGAGGCCGTGTTCTTCCACAGGCCTCGGCAGCGCCAACCACCAGACGCCCACATCTTCGTGGAGGGCGTCCGAATCGAGGTGAAGGCCCAGATGAAATATCTGGGCCTTGTACTCGACAGCAGGTGGCGCTTCGGCCCGCATTTTAGCGGGCTGTCGACGCGCCTGCTGAAGACTGCGGGCGCCCTCTCGTGGCTGCTCCCCAATTTGGGGGGGCCCAGCGCGCGATGCCGGCAGCTCTACGCCGGCATCTTGAGGAGTATGGCCCTTTACGGGGCCCCTATCTGGGAGGACTCCCTCCGTAGGAGGGAGAACGCCGCCGCATTGCGGGCCCCCCAAAGGGCCATAGCCCAGCGGGTGGCGAGGGCCTACCGCACGGTCGCCTTCTCGGCGGCATGCGCTCTGGCCGGCACCCCGCCTTGGGAACTCGAGGCGTGGGTGCTCGCCAGAGTGTATGAATGGACGGCGGGGCGGAGGGCGAGAGGAGAACGCCCCGCCCCCGAAGAGCGGGAGGCCGTCCGGCGGGAGGCGAAGGACGCCATAGTCGTCCACTGGACGCGGGACCTCGCCGCCGCAGCCTTCGGCCGCCGAACTCTAGACGCGATTGGGCCGGTCCTGCGAGACTGGCTCGAGCGGTCGCACGGGTTCCTCTCCTTCCGTCTGGTGCAGGTGCTGTCCGGGCACGGTTGCTTTGGATCGTACCTGTACCGTATCGGGCGGGAGGAGACGCCGTCGTGTCACGGCTGTGGCGCGGCGGAGGACACGGCGCAGCACACTCTTGAGGTGTGCCCGTCGTGGTCCGAGCCGCGCTGCAGTCTCACCGCGGCGATCGGAACGGACCTCTCGCTCCCCGGCCTGGTCAACGCCATGCTGAGGGACGAGGGGTCCTGGGCGGCAGTCGCCTCCTTCTGCGAACACGTCATGTCCCAGAAGGAGGCGGCGGAGCGCGCGCGGGAGGAAGACCCCCTCGCGGCGCCGCTCCGAAGGCGGAGGAGGGGTCGAAGACGACGTCAGTATGACAGTCACCTCCGACTCCTCCCAGGTGGAAGCCAGCAGGCGACGGGTGCGGGGGCACCCTCGCCTGTATTGCACAGGCTTCCACCAGTGCCGGACGGGAATGGCCAGGTGTTCCCGGCCATTCCCGTAGCCCCCCAGCCGGGGGGACATGCGGGGCCCGCCAGCTAGGCGGGCAAGCGCCGGGGGGGGTTGTGGACGCAAAGGCTGAGCCGGATTCCCATGACCCCTCCATCAAGGCGACGAGGGAACACCGCTGAGTTTTAGTGGGTATACTGCCACCTTGGCAGGGAGTCCCACATACTCCGTGTCGTCCCCCGACGAGCGGAGATGCGTAACGTCATTTCTCAGCGACAAAAAAAAAAAAAAAAAAAGGACCTAGATTCATGATACGGGTGGTTAGTCCTTTTATATTGTTATATTATGCCGAGGACGGCATGCTCAGCAGTTGCGCGTTTGTTTGTTGTTAAAATAACTTAAAGATTTGCAATATTTAAAAAAATTCATGTAAACAAGCAAATCTGTCAGACACGTCTGTAAAGAATACAGACAGCTATGTGCTCTAGATACCTAGGCCAACAATAATTCTATTACGTTACGACAAAGTAGGTAGGTATCAAGTAGTTTTTTTATGTTCACGAAAATGGACACGCTTTAAGGCTCCTTCAAACAGGCGCGACACGCGACGCGAATCGCGAGCGGTGCTTTGAGTCGCGTGCGATTCGCGTCGCGTGTCGCGCCTGTTTGCAGGAGCCTTTACTTCAAAAAACTTAAGAAGAGAACAAAAAACCTCCAAACTGCGTAGGTACAAATGATTATATAACATATTTATATCACCTCTGTTATTACTAGACAAACAAAAAACCTCGTCTGTCCCGTGTCCGTCTGTCCTTCAATAATACAAAAAATTCACGATCAGTTCGTCGACCCGAAGTTTGACGAACGCTCGCGAAATGGTACGAGGCCACTCGAACGACGTCGCATAAAGCATCGCCATACAACGTGGTAATGCCGCCATCGCCAGTCTCTTGGGTATACGTATACATTAATTACCAGTCGACAGCGATGCGGATTAATTTTTCGACGCTATTTTTTTAGTTTCTGTATAGTTTTAGTTAAGTTAGCATTTAATTTTGTTATTTTTAGATTTCGTCGTCAGGAACAAATTACGAAGTAAAGGGTCCTTCAAACAGGCGCGATACGCGATAAAATCGCGCCTGTTTGCAGGAGCCTTAAGTCAGTCGAGTTTATGAATTTATGTATTATGCTTTACAGTGAAATTAATTGTTACAATAAAGATTGATTTGTTTCTGTATTATATTTATTGGATTTACTGAAAGATCGTCTTACCACCACTTTGGTGGTATTATGGTCACAGTGACCTAATTAAACCGTCCGTCGAATGTCGCCATATTTCGATTCAAGGTTTCCATCAATAAATAGGTTATCATCATGTCAAAATGTGGAAGAAATGGAAGTAGTTCCATGAAAAGATTACATAATAATCTGGATCTTCTAGGATTTTTTTTTATTTGAAATGGGTTTGCTCTTGACTCTAGTCTAGGTCAGAGGTGACAGAGACAAACACGACGATGGAGTGAGCTTACCCAGAAGAAGCCTGTTCACTCTTACTTTGAAGAGATTCTGGTTTTATGCGCTTGGAAACACAGACGCAGGTAGAGAGTTCCACTCTTTTGCCGTGCGCGTTATAAAGGACATTTGAAAATGCTTAGTGCGAATTGGTGGAATAGCAACTAGGCAGGGATGGTAACTTGCAGTGCGTCTGGATGTCCGAAGGTAGAAGGGCGCCGAATCTAGATTATGAGTCCACAAAAGTTTGAGAAACGCTGTTTTATTAGAAAAACGTTTATGTTACAAATGGTCAATGATCCCTTTAACATTGTGTTTACTTAGTGAATTTAAAATAAAACCTTAATAGACATAAATAACTGAATACAATATTTTTTATTGAATCATGTATAAAAATTAACATTACATGGCGCAAATTTCTAAGAAAATTTGTAAATACATACATAGATACCGACTGATTAAAATAACACATGCGTTGCAATACTTGCGATCTATATAATACTCGTATCCATACTAATATTATAAATTCGAAAGCAACTGTCTGTCTGTCTGTTACCTTTTTACGCCTAAACCACTGAACGGATTTCGATAAAATTTGGCAGAGATAGATTGCATCTTGCATCCCATCTATGGAAAAAGTTACCTAAGAACATTTTCGAAATGTCTTTTTAAAAAAAAAAAGATAAGTAACTGGAGATCTCTGTTTCTATGGAAAATTTAAAATCGGTCTAATTTGGCTGTAACACTATTTTTCGAAAATGTTCATAAGTAACTTTTTAGACCTTTGTATTGTATTCTGCTTATGTATATGAAGTTTCATTAAAATCGGTTCATTTATTTCGAAAAACAAGGGCTTGAAAGTTTCTTTGAAATGCCGTACGACGTAAACGCTCTTAAAGGCTGTTTAAATCACGATAATACCCTTTTTTATTTTCTTCAGGATGGTAAATCATCAAATGACCCCTCTCGCTCTGGGTGGAGTGGAAGGAAGTGTCAGACTCTTACTGACTAAAACCCACCCGTGTTCCTTCCTTAGCCCTTTATGTTCCGGGCCAGCGGTAACCCTTTCGGACAATCCCGCTGACCCGGCAGACGATAAGACCCTTAGGCGCCGAGCAGAAAGAAAAAAGCCAGAATGAAGGCTAGGGGAAAACGAAGTAACATCGCGGGGTGGTGATGCGATGCACGCGGTGAGGGAACAGGAACTTTCACGTGAACGAAGTCGCGGGCAGAAGCTAGTCACCGAAGCCATATGACACTGACAAACATCAGCCACATGAAGCTGACACCTCACATCAAACGAATGCTACAAATATACTTGCGGATCACATGCCACCGAGTTTAACGAGCTATTGTTTTGATATAACTACATATTATAATGATGCTATTAGAAGATCATTTGACAGAATGGCAGACAACGTGACTGTAATTCTGGTCAGGTCTTCGTGAATCATGGGCAGGAAAGGCCTATAGTGGATCCAGTGGATAACTACTGACGGTGAACAAGCAAAACGTAAGACCTAACGATTATACATATAATCCTATTTCGAGACTATTTCATGAAATATCAACCAATGGGATTATATAAACTTAAATGGTTATATTGATAATTTTACCCCCTTACTAATATAAATAAACGTATTACTTCTATCAGATGAATAGCTACACACCGATTTCTCTCTTTCAATCGTCAGTAATTTGGCTTTCGAAAGAAGAAGACAAAGCGTTGTGTTTAATTATACAGACGCTATACAACGTTTATTAGTAAGGAGGTTTATGATTAGAATTCTGTAAAGTCATATTTGTTACGCTCGCGAATCATACATTTCAATCAACATTCAACATGAGCCATGACAATGACCTGGCAAACTGCAAAAAATTTAAGAAAATTTGTTTTGGCGGGCTACTCTGTGCCTTCCTAGCTTATGTGTTTCAAAGGGGTGTGACCAAACTTGAGGGTATGGTAAAGGCCATCAAATTGCACAACTTTTGCCTGGGGACCATCATCGTAATTGACAAAAAATATCTGTCGTCCCATACAAAACTTCAATACCTACTTGACCAAATGTATGGGACGAGTGATTTCTTTTCAAGTTGTTCAGTTTGATGACCTGTACCATACCCTCAAGTTTGGTCACACCCCTTTGAAACACATAAGCTAGGAAGGCACAGGGTAGCCCGCCAAAACAAATTTTTTAAAGTAACTTACGCAACTTAAAACCAAACTTGGAGGTGTGATACAGGCCATCAGGCCGGATGCGGAAAGCACAGAACCGGTCAAAGTGGCGGTGCTTAGGAGGAGGCCTACAACCAGCAGACGACCATGGAAGTCTTTCGACTGAAATTATGATGATGTCCAGCAGTGGACTCCCAGGGGTGATGATTAGCCAGCCATAACCAGCCTAGAAACAACCAGCTCAAAATATAAATCACTTTCATCCCTGCATTAAGAGGGATTGAATCCCGTTTTTAATGATCTTGTTCAACCAACCACACCAGTTTACATAAGATTTGGCAGCTTACTGGCCAGAAGTTTTCCAAAATCTTGAAGGAAAGGGGATAGGAAAAGCGGTTGCGAAGGTCTGACAATATATACTCTGCTAAAAGATAGAAATATACCATATTACGATCATCCCAAGCCCCAGACTCCCAGCCCTACCCAAAAAAGCCAAGCCAAAAGTTCAAAAAGGCTCTTGAAGTCCTTCTGCATGAAGGCTAACTCCACCTTGAAGAGTTTAGAACTGTCATAGCCGTTGCGAAAAGAGTTCTGGATCATACATGTACGTTTATGTAAACTGAGAGACTATCCTCTCTGCGGCAAAGTAAATAAAATATGACTCTATTCGGTTTTATTGAAGCTTCCTTTTTCAGTAAACCCTGAATGGATTACGAGGTGATTTTTTTGGGTGCTGGCCTATTAGCATTTGAGTATTTTTTGGTAGCTGTATGCAAGTGCCGTTCGGAGACTGAAAATAACATTATTAACCTGTTCCACCGAACCGCACGTTACAAAATTTTGTTTCGGTGCGGTTAGTAGAAGTGCTCAGATGCGATTCGTCCAAGTGCGGTTGAAATCAGTGCTCTGAGTGGAATACCTCTTTACCTCTCTATCTGGTGTATTGTGTGTCTCTTAGTCTGTGCTAAATAAATGTATTTTCTTGCTTTCTTTATAAATGCTGGTCATTTCCAAACAGTATATTTTTCGTAGCGAAAGTGCATATAATTAATTATATGCAATTAATTATAGCGAAAGTGCATATAATTAATTATATGCACTTTCGCTACGAAAAATATACTGTTTTACCAAAAAAACTTTCTTGATTTGGAGTTATCCAAATCAAGAAAGTTTTTGAATATGTTACGGTACATATTGATTGCGTAAGTTTTTAATGATCTCAATTTTTAAGAAGATTAACTTATATGCCATGTAACTTCAAACCAAGAAAGTTTTTAAATATTTGATTGGGTAAGTTTTTAATGATGTAACTTTTTAAGAAGATTAATTTTATAACTAAATAGAAAGTAAACTCACCAAGACAGGACCAGATCAGTGAAGGCAATCCAAATCAGACACCACTAAACAACCTCAGGGGATGACTGTCATCCCGACACTGACGACACTACGTCACAAACCACCATTTTATACACAAAACACGCGGGGAAAAACGAACAGACCAATACGGAAGCAGGAAGGATGCGTTTTTATTCCGTTCCAATTTGAAATTCGAACGCTCCATTAGGCAAATTGTTCCCGCTCTTTGTGAGAGAAGATTAGCTTTTTATGGCATTCTAATTGAAACTGTGATTGGTATAAAAACTTCTGTCATATTTGCATGTGTTTTTATGACATTTTTTTGTCAGAGAAAACGTTTCTTTTGCAGGAAAACGATGCTTTGTTGTTTGGTAGCAGTTATCACTTCATCGCTGTGACGGTTAGGCGAAATCAGTGCCGGTTCTAGCTTCCAAATGTTATAGACGTTTTTGGAGCGATTTCAAAGTCTTTTAGACTAATTAGTTCTTTAAATGTGGCAATCATCAAACCAAATTTATAAGTAGAACATTCTGTATTGTCGTAGCAAGAAAATTACATAACAACTAGTGAAGGAGGTCTCTTCAAAATTGCGACATTCGGCAACGGACACCCAAAATAGAAGATAGGTTAAGAAAAAAACTCATTAACCGTTTGTGTATATAATAAGTGTGTGACAAAGACAGACATAGTAAATAATGACGTCATTTGCCGCCAAGTTCTTCAAAGTTTTGTGCAAGATTTGGACCAGACGTGATGAGGACGACGAAGAAGAAATCATTTGGAAGATTGAAATGTGTAAGTGTGCATACCTGTTTATTATAGTATTTATCTCACGAAGCGACGCGCGCTTTATTTGTGGTAAGTAAGTGTACAAGCACATTGTGAATGTGTGCGTGAAGACGAATAAAGGCTCCTGCAAATAGGCGCGACGTGGGACGCGAATCGCGCGCGACACAAAGGCACCGCTCGTCGCGCGACATGCGGTGCCTTTGTGTCGCGTGTCGCGTCGCGCCTGTGTGTACGAGCCTTTTATCTCACGAAGCGACGCGCGCTTTATTTGTGGTAAGTGTACAAGCACATTGTGAATGTGTGCGTGTAGACGAGTAAGTAGCGTCATCGTCAGCACGTAACACACACATACACACATTTCCGATTTCGCCATTGTCTCGGATGGTACCGAGAGCTCCTGCACTTCTAATAGCGTCCAATCTCGGCGGAGAATAGATCGAGGCGGGAGATATTATAGTGCACAAGTATGTGCGCAGACGCAGACACAGGTGCACTCACTCTTCCCTCATTCCCATAGTCCCATCCCGCCCGAGACAGATCCGGCGCAGGACCAACGGCTAAAGCTCATAACACACATATCAACTCGGAGAAAGGGATCGTCTTTCGCCTCGCCGTCAAACAGGTGTCAACTTAACGTAAGCACGTAACCAAAGCGGATCAGCAGCTCAGTCCGATACGTCGACTCGGCTACGGCTAGGCGACGCCGCGCGCCGTGCTTACGGCTCGCCGACCGCTGGTTGATGGTGCAGCAGGCAGGCCGGAGGGGTGAGAGGGGCAAGGGTGGACGGAGAGACGTAATCGCGGGGACGTCGAGCCGTAAGCGCGGGGACGTCGAACCGTAAGCGCAGGGACGTCGAGCCATAAGCGCGGGAACTACAAGTTGAACACGCACCGAACCGCTGTTCGTGAGCTTGTCCCGAGGCGAGACGATTACGTTACGATTCTGATTAGTGCCCCACTCTTTGAAGAGATTCCTTGATATATTGTAATGGCTGCCTTACAGTATCAAACACAAATTAGCCTGTAAAGTTCTCACTGCTGCCATGCTGGGACACAGGCCTCCTCTCTGTAAGAGGGAGTGGGCCATAATTCACCACGTAAGCCCAGTGCGGGTTGGTAGAGGTCACATGCCTTCGGATTTCTGGTTCTAGGACATGCCGGTGCCGTCTTACTATAACTACAAGTGTCAAGTATATTAAGCAGCTTACTTACAGCATTTAAAAGTCGGTCCTTTCAGGCGTTTTTAATCCTCGGGAGGTCTTCCCGTCACCTTTACTATACATTTCGCTTAACGAAGGAGTGGATGCAAAAATGCCCATACCTGTAACAACAGAAATAAAAATAATGATTAGTAATCTGTCACCTAGATCCTAGATAAGGTAAAAAAACAGTGGCACTCACGGAGCGCCGACAGAAGTGAAAACAAAACACAAATACAATACTTTGCTATCAATCACTGACATATCTAAAGAAAAGAAAGAAAGAAAGAAAACATGTTTATTTAGCACAAAGCCACAAATGCACACAGCACATCAAGTTAAACCGAAACTGTCAAATTTTCCCAATCAAGTTTGAACCTTATGCTTTAGGGATAAAATTGAAAATCACTTGGCACACTTTGGGTACGGTACCCTAAAAACGATGGAAAAATAATTGAGCTAAGTAGTTGTTGGAGGAAAATGCAGTTGCATTGTGTATGAAATTATCAACGGAGCGAATTAACTCATTAGAAATAATGAGCGATTTCATAATTTGCTTGAATTATGTGATTTAACCACACGATAACCGACTTTGGTTGACCCCGCTTTTAATTCTGACATCAGTCCCATCAGTATAATCAGCCTATATAATTTGCCCACTGCTGGGACACATGCCTTCTCTCTGTGACAGGGAGTGGGCTGTAATCCACCACGCGGGTCCAGTGCGTGTTGGTAGATGTCACATGTCTTCGAATTTTTGGTTCGGGCATGCCGGTTTCCTCACCATGTTTTCTTTCACCGTTTTTGAGAGCAATGGTGGTGAAATAAATTACACAAAGTAAAGCGCCTGTCTGGGTTCGAACCCACGACCTACAAGTCAGGGCCACACCACTGGGTCACCATGCTCTTTCTTAATCTCTAGAGATTATATTTAAATAAAAATTTAGGAAATTACATAGTCTGAAAGGTGAAAATCCATACGTTTAAAATTTTTAGCTACACCCATGCTATAAATCTATACTAGTATTATAAATTCAAAAGTAACTCTGTCTGTATGTTACCTTTTTACGCCTAAACCACTGAATGGATTTCGATAAAATTTTGCAGAGAGATAGATTGCATCCCGGGGAAGGACTTAGGTTAGTTTTCATGGATATACCTCGCCGGCGAAGCCGCGGGCGGAAGTTAGTTTGAAATAAATGCTTTGACTGTGATTTAACTTGACTTTATTCAACTTTTCGCAGTCTTCACCTACATACTTGAAACGCAGTCCACATCCGAGCACAAACACGTTACATGTCGTAATTTATGTTCGATCGTTGAATAACAACCAGCGGCATTGATTCATCCGTGACCGCGAGGTCGCGGGTTCGAATCGAGACATATTGATAAAGGATGCTTGTATTCATTACCTACTTGTTGTTATGGTCAAGTATAAACTTCAGTAAAATCGAAAAACGTGATTGTATAGTGTGGACATAGAGAGAAAAGAAAGACAAATTATATGCATGTTATTTTAGGGTTCCGTAGCCAACGGGACCCTAAAACTAAGCAGCTGTCTGTCAGGGGGCTGTATGTCATGAACCTTAACAGCTATACAGTTAAAAGGGCTTTGAAGGTCTCATTACTGTCCGCCATTTTGTTTTTTGTCAAAATGGCCACCACGCATGAAACCTTTAACATAAATGGATAGCCGACACCAATGCAAACAGAAAACATGCTAGGATGAGATCCCGTAACGCATCACGTTTCGGAGGCCGTTATTTGGCTCCAAATTGTGTCTCCAAAAAATGTTTTTTTTCAAAACACTTTATTTTAAAACCCCACTCGATAGTGGGGTTTTAAAAGGTGATTACATAAATATATTCAACTTACATGGTTAAAAGTAATTCATAGTGACAAATCGTAAAAAAACACGTACCAAGAACTGATTCGTCTGTGAAATCTTTCACAGTTATAAACTAAAAAGCTGGAAATAAAAACCCATACCATTTGTATTAAGCATATTTTTAATTTATTATATGTTCCGCCTGCTTCCAACTTTTATTTAATTTAAAATGGGCTTGTTTTTAGCTTTTCAGTTTTTTTTTAACTTAACTTTTTTACAGCAGTCGGGTTTTTTAAAGTTTTTTTAATTACTTTTTTTTATATCATGTCGTGTAAAAGTTTCCGATAACGTATAAACATTTCATTGGGAAAGTTGAACAAAACGATGGTTTGTACTTAGACTCTCCCTTTAATCAGATGTGTGTGACCAAATCAGTTAGTAACATCAGCAATTGAGACTAATTAACATAGACTAATGAAGGATAACACATTTAATTACATGCTCCAACGACAATTATTATTGTGTATTTAGCTAATATCGTAAGCAAGTGATTTATCAATAACGTTTTGCTTGATTTCGTATTAAGTAAGCGAAGCAAGAATACTATAATGAGAGCAAAAAACGATGAAAAAATGTTTTAAAGGCTACCAAAGCTGTTGTTCTCTACAACTTTTTAGACCTATGTATACTGCTTATGCGTATGAAGTTTCATTAAAATTGGTTTATTCATTTCGAAAAGAAAGGGTTTGAAAGTTTGTATGAAATGCCGTACGGCGTAAACGCTCTTAAACACTTAATCCTTTGGAGAAACAAAGCGGGATGATATCAACTTTATATTAAAACCAAAAAACTATCGAATCGGTATAGTAGTGCAAGATGTTTTGCCGCGTGTCCAAAACCGGAACTAACGCCGCACTCGTTGATTTTTTTTTTCAATATATTTTCAACAAAGTTTACTAATAGCGTCCCCTGTCAATGTCAATGAAGCGCCAAAAGATCCTTGTAATACTTTTCATCAAGTGGAACGACAGATTCACTTTCCATCAATCAAATAATAATTCACTTTCCAAAAAATACTACCAATATAGTAGAAACTACTGTGACATGGCAATACAGAACCGTACAACGCGAGCATGTTTTGCCGCGTGTCCAAAATCGGAACTAACGCCGCACTCGTTGATTTTTTTTTTCAATATAATTTCAACAAAGTTTACCAACAGCGTCCCCTGTCAATGTCAATGAAGTGCCAAAAGATCCTTGTAATACTTTTCATCAAGTGGAACGACAGATTCACTTTCCATCAATCAAATAGTAATTCACTTTCCAAAAAATACTACCAATATAGTAGAAACTATTTTGACGTGGCAACACAGAACCGTACAACGCGAGCATGTGTTATCGCCTAAATTAAGATAAATCTTTGGTTCAATTAAACGCATTCTATTTACGGACATTATACAGATAAATGTCAGTAGTTCACCTTTAAACAGCAGTTCGATTACGAGTATATTGAGTAGTTAGTTTTAACGATGTAAAACTTTTAAATATTGTTGCTAAAAAGGTTTTAAAAAACTTTAGCAGTACAAACCGCATCTGAATAAATATTCGGGCTACTTGCTTGGTCTTCAAATCCTGCGGAATAATTGCGTAAACACACTATCAGTGTCAATGGCTTTCATTCTCACAGTTCAACAACCTACATTGCGTTATTTACGTTATTGAGCAGGGTCATTTTTAGACCATATGAAGCAATGGATTAGGAATATCCTTCAAAATGATTCAGATTGTGATTATAGTACTTATAGTATGTTACGCAATTAGGGTGTTAACCTAGACAGCCACATATACACTTATATTATAAAAGAGGTAAAGTTTTAATGAGGGTTTTCTGAAATGACGTTCGCTAGGTGGCAGCACTGGCACGTCAGGTCCAGGAATCTGTCAAAGAGCCTATGTTTTCTTTACGTCATGACGGATTGATGAACGAATGAATGAATCGAAATAATGATGAACGTCATCATATATTTTATATTGGAAGACCTCTTGTCACAGTGGTGCCAACTGGTGTCGTAAATTTTCACGAAAACCCTCATTTAGACATAGGAGGTAATCTCCCAAAGTACTCATCCATACTAATATTATAAATTCGAAAGTAATTCTCTGTCTGTATGTTACCTTTTCACGCCTAAACTACTGAACGGATTTCGATAAAATTTGTCAGAGAGATAGATTGCATCCCGGGGAAGGACATAGGATAGTTTTTATCGACATACCCCGCGGGCGAAGCCGCGAGCGGAAGCTAGTCCGATATAAAAAATTCTTTCACTGATAGAAATCTAGACTATTGCCGAAAGTTGTAAAGAAGCTAGTAAAATTGTTCTCGCTGATCGTATCACGGCGGCATGACCTGAAGGCTAATTCCCGTAAATAAAACGCGCCGAAAAAAACGCGTTTGTTGTATGTGAACCCCCATTAAATATTTATTTTATTCTGTTTTTAGTATTTGTTGTTAACTAAGCGGCAACAGAAATACAACATCGGCGAAAATTCCAACTGTCTAGCTACCACGGTTCATGAGATACAGCCCGGTGACAGACAGACAGACAGACGGACAGTGGAGTCTTAGTGATAGGGTCCCGTTTTTACCTTTGGGTACGGAACCCCAAAAACGTTCAAAATCTAGTCGGAATTTCATCTCAGCGACAATCAATGTCAAAAAATTGTCAAAAATGTAGGGAAAAGAGGTATCTTTGACAGATTGAAACTGAGATCAGACTGTCAACGAAAAATTACGAGAATTGCCAATCAGACCTTGTCTTGCATTCTTGGTGTCAATATGAGACTTAGAGAAGATTCCACGGTCAGGTTCTATTTTTAAATTAAATGCGAAAGTGTGACCACTAATCGATTTGTAAAAGCGAATTTCTACCAAAAATATGACAATATTCAAATTAATTGTTATTCTTGCCTTTATCAATGAAAACAGATTGTTTTTATAAAGCCACTGACGTATACTTACGTAAAACAGGCGCACATTGACCTACTCAACGTACAATTCATAACATTCTACACGCACACTGAATTGAACACTTGACCAATCGTTTTATCTGTTTTGTAAGTCACAATTAACCTCAAACCATAAAAATAACAGACAGCCGCATGTCCGGATAAAGGTGATTTTCCATCTTGAAAGTTAAAAAATAAAAGGTAAGAAAATATGTTTAAAATGTTCACGTTAATCTTTGTGTATTTTTAATTTCATCACCACTGGGGGCCTAAAATGGCCACTTTGGCAGAATCATAAAAGGATAACATTATGAATCATAATGGACAGTTAACTGTTAAGTTAATCGTATCAAATCCCATTGGTGAAGGATTTTTCAGTTATTTTTTTTTTGTCTGTGCTAAAATGCCTACGTAGATTACGTTTGATTATACCTACGTAGTGCAGCGAAAAAAAGAAAAACACGGACTGTCTTCGCCATATTATGATTCTGCCAAAGTAACCTTTTTAGGCCCCCTGCTCTCAAAACGGTGAAGGGAAACATGGTGAGGAAACCGGCATGTCCTAGGACCGAAAATTCGAAGATATGTGACATCTACCAACCCGCACTAGGCCCGCGTGGTGGATTACGGATCATTATCATCGAGAGGCGGCCTGTGGTCTCCCAGCAGGTGTGGGCCAGGTGTGGTGTGGTGTTCCTTCTTATTTCGGGGCTCAAACTAACTTTATGTCCGTATGTGATACGGAGTACGAAAAGCCCGTATGTTCGGCTAATCTATTGACTTCGTGCAAACGAATCGGGGAACTACTTCCCCGATTCGTTTGATTTGCCCTATCCTGCGTCACGAGTTCACGACAGAACACAACACAGAAATGTGCCGGTCGCTTTATCTATGTATACACAACTGTTTTAAAATTAACCTACTGCGTTATCACTGTATAATATACATAGTTCAAAATTATTATAGTTCATTACGTGTCGACGTCTTCGCGTCGCGTGACGTACATCGCTGGCCCACTGACCTACACGCAGTAAAGAAGACACACCTACGCTTCAATGGAACGCGTCTCGCGATAAAATTACACCGCCTCTTTTACGTGTTTGCCTAGTAACATAGAAGTTATTTTTATAGTAGCTAGAATTAAAGTGCATTTACACACTTGTTCTGCGCAGTGATGAGGTAATCAGAATACATTGTAAAAGTACACACAGCCCAGCGCAAACAATCATTGTCTTTGGTACAGTCATTTCAAAGTTTTTTTTGCATTACTGTCAAAATCAGAGTGATCCTTAATGTCGTTACAATAAGGTTGATGTTGGGTTGCTGCTGTCAGAGGTACTCTTAAAATAACTGGGAACGGACTGTACGTCGGCAACTACTGTCATTAGAATGACTTTTAACCCCGTATCCATTATACAAGGATATTTTGGCGCGTGGCCAATCGGAAATAAAGTCGCCATCTTGGTTTTCCATGCAATGGAGAAAGCAATTGTCAAAATGGCGCTGTCATAGCTAGTTACCGAAACAAGCTAATATTACAAGACGTGAGATGTTTTTCAAATTTATTTTTGCGAAAACCACTCGTTCTTGTGTTCCTACTTCCTAGCTAGACGCTTGGAAATTAAAGTCTACCATTTCCCAAAAAACCCTAAACTCAGAAGATTCTGGCTTAAAGCTAATGGTAGGAAATTATTTTTAATCAAACAGAGTTCGAGCTGTGGTTCGGAGGTTATATCGGGAACATATAAAATTTAAGAAAGTGATTACGAGGAAATAAGCAATGATATTTAATATTTTTTGAGTTCTAAAACTTTCCATGTCAAATGAATATTGATTTAAAATATTGAAAACACGGAATACTGGAATAAAACCAAACTCATGAATGAACACGAAAAGGAACGAAATGTCAAATATATTGTAGACGGTAGGGATTTGACCGAACTTCCCCATTTCTGTGACAATTTCACAAATCTTTACCAACTATGCTTCCTTGTCAACGTCATTCAGGCGTCAAAAGATCCTTTGTAGCATTTTAACATATCTAATTAATTTATCGTTTTCACTTGGCACTTTTCCTGAAGCATTAAAATTATCCATAGTAAAGCCACTTTTTAAAAAGAAAGAAAAGTCAGACGTTAATAATTATCGCCCAATAACATTAATACCCATTCTATCGAAGATATTTGAAAATTGCACTTATAAGAGATTGATTGACTTCTGCAATAAATTCCATATTATTAAGAACGAACAGTATGGTTTTCAAAAACAAAAATCCACTACTTTAGCTATCTTCTCTCTTATTAATATAATTTTAACGAATATTAACAAAAACCATCTAACGACAGGGTTATTCTTTGTCTTATCAAAAGCTTTTAACCTAGTGTCTCATGATCTATTACTACAGAAACCAGAAAATGGATATCATCGTACCTGAATAATAGACAACAGCGTGTAACCATTACCAAAATGGATAAAAATAAGGACATGATATCACATTCATCTGAATATAAATATAACAAATTCGGAGTCCCCCAAGGAAGTGTCTTGGGGCCAATCCTATTTCTACTCTCCTCTCCTTTCTCTCTCTCTTCCTATTTCTTTCTTTTTTTTATTTTTTTTTTGCTTGTGTTTTTTGTATTTTTATGCGTCATGTTTGCCGCAAATAAACGTATTTTCTTTCTTTCTTTACTCTATATCAATTCCATTACTGACATAACCCATCATAAATGTGTACTATTAGCCGATGACATCTCCATTATTGTTACATCCGACAGAAAGAATAACACAGTTAATGATCATGAGACTGACATAAACAACACAATTGAAAAACTAATTGAATGACTAAACAAAAATAATTTATCAATAAATCTAAATATACCTAGAATTGAAGAAGTAACACAAACAAAGTTTCTAGATGTATCTATAGACCAAGATGTCAACTGGAAAACACATGTTGATAATGACTCAAAAAGAGTAAATAAGTTTGTTTATGCACTCAAGGAGGTTAGAAGTGTAAAGAACTGACATTAAAACGGCGATAACATCGAATCACGCATAATGTCGAGTCGTTGATGCGATATGGTTTAATAATGTGGGGTAACAGCACCGATCATAATAGAGCATTCGTTGCTCAGAAAAAAATGCATTAAAGCAATTTACGGGCTCCAATCAGACGAATCATGTTGTATTGTAGAGCTGTATTCAAAATGTCCGAAACCGACGAGACCCCAACAGGCTCGTAGTAAGTGAGATTCCAAGGCTAACTAAGGGCCTGTTTCACAATCGCTGAGTAAAGTTCTAAGTAAGCTACTTCGAACTTATCTGCTCAGTAAACAATTTTTTACGTTTCACAATCCCTGAGTAGGGTTAATCACCACTTTATCTGCTCATTAAGTTAATCATCGGAAGCACTGCCAAGTAACCGTTTACTTGACAAGTAAATGTAAGAAAACATAACCTCAAATACGACATTTCCAGATTTTCGTCAACAACAAATTTTTTTTAATATTAAATTGGACATTTTTGATCTTATTGAAGATGAATTTGATGATTTTTTCCACCGCATGACGAGACCGCGTAGAGAACCAATATTTCGGTATCGTATAAATAATATGGAAAAATATGACGATACTGACTTCAAGATGAGATTCCTGAGATAAGATACATTCAATTTCAGACTAATTTAGAATATTTACCAAACACCGGCAATTTTTTGACGTTTACTGACTGACCCGCGACGTTTGACATAGACATTTTGTTGACAACTCGTTGCGTTCCATTCTTGAAGAAACATTGCCTTTTTAAAAGGTGGAATCACTCTTTTACATTACATTGTACTATTTTTTTGTATGTATTTATCTTTATTATACTTGATAATATTAACGAACAATATTTTTAATGATAATTCTGTGATTACTATACTTTATAGAAACACATAAATTACTCTTGCCTTGAAACGAAACGTTAAACTCTAAAGTTGCCAGCACATTCATTTGTAAGTATTAATTAGTTAATCATGACTTTAGTTTACTGATTGGATGATTGTGAAACGCAAAGAAAGCTAACGAAAGGATTTAACCTCTATGTAATTAACTCGTTGAGTAGCTACTTATACCTTTACTCAGCGATTGTGAAACAGGCCCTAAATGTAATAAAAGCTACCTAATGTATGTTTACCTATATAATAAGTTAATGATCTCAAAATTAAAAAACTAAGTTATTTAAAAATAAAATGTACGAATGGTTATCTGTTAATAGTTTTTATAGTGTTAAGGATTTCATTGAGAAACAATGTTAATGTCATTTACATACTGAAAAATTTGCATGCTTATTATTATATTGGCAAAACATGTTTTGTTCTACATTGTACTTTTACAATCTTTTTATAAGTACAGTGTTTTTATGCAAATAAATATATGTATTATATATTATTATTATATCAATCACTTTTAAACAGCTGCCAAAATGTTTAAACGTCATCAGTGTCATGACATTAGTAAAGGCGTTGTTTTTAAAATAAGCTTCTACTTCTAATGAGTTTAGAAATATTCCTTATTCTTTTGTTCTTGAATGAGACAACGGTCGATGCTTCAAGATGTTGATAAAACAATATTGAGCGTTGATTTTAACATTTATTAAAATTGTCGCGCACTTCATAATTATCTTAGACTTTCTTTATTATGTGGGTCAACTTTGTGGCTATCTAGGTTTGCTCTCTCTAATAGTCTAATCTAACATATTGGAGACACCGGTTCCCCTCCTCAACCCGATAAGGGAAGCCAAATAACCTCCAGAGTTCAAGTGTTAGGGAAAAAGATTAACCTCCAAACAAATTTTTGGTTGACATGGGTTGATCTTATTCTCTTTAGGGCTGATTTTTCTAACGCCATATAATTTTATCCGAGGAATAATTTTGAGTTTTTGACAGTTCTTCCATACAAAATCTGTCAGACGTCGATTTTATTCCACGAATAAGAATTATCTGCCGATTGAAAACTCAGCCCTTAGACGAAAATGGTTTAACTCCAGAATCCAATATTGGAGACGACAGTTGACCTCCTCAACACAACTCCAGGAACTGCGGTACCTATTTGCTAAACACACATGAAATGGCAATCGTTCGCAATGCCTTTAATTTTGACAGCTCAGCCACTTTCATTGCGTTATTTACATTGTTGGGTAGACGAATTTTTCAAACATATAAAGCAACGTATTACGAATTTCTTTCAAAACCCTCGGATTGTGATGGAAAGTGTGTTACGCAATTAGGATGCTGGAAGACCTCCTCAATTCCTTATCCCAAGTATTTAAACACCTGAGTATTTCACCATTATAATTTCCATTTCTGGACATAAGCCTTCCCCAAGCACCTCCACTCCGACCGGTTCTGTGCTTTCCACATCCTGCGGATTCCCGCGGACTTCACAAGGTCATCTATCCACCTCATGTGTATTTAATGCTCCTCATTTTATTCTATTAGGTACACACTTGCCTATTAAAAAGCCAAGGGAACCCTCATCCCAAACCCAGTTGGGCCATCATTTAGTATATTTAAGTTAGGATAAGCGCATTTATCGCATTGGGTTATATCCTGTAATGGTTTATGTAAGTAGATAAATAAATAAATAAATTAAAAAAATCATAACAATTTAAGTGAGTATCCAGCTGTCTTGTACCTCACAAGTAAAGTTCATCATCTAAAAGATAACATTATCAACTATTATGTCAGTCGATATCTCCATTAACAACGTAATTATGAACGGTTGTACAGAACGATGTCGCATCGGCGTCGCGTCGGCGACAATTTCATATGCGGCTGTCGAGACAAGGTCAACTGATAAGTTCGCCGTTAGTTTCTGTAACGACGCACATACGTAGATTTTAATTATTTAGGCGGCCAAAAATATTTTTTGGTTTTAATTAGTTCCACGTACTATATTAAATTAAAATAAACTCTTTTCAGTTCAAAAATATTTTTTTTAATTTCATTACACAAGTTTTATACACAAATATAGTAGCAATTTTCAAAAAAGTAAAACGAAAGTTCAAATAATATTTTAAATGAATAAAAATAAGGTATAATTACATCACCTATATCTACCTACACCTATATAAACATAAACAAAACTAAATATCACTCTCACTTTGAGAGCATTCCTCCATTGACTCTCTATTTGGTTCGGCAGACATCAACATTTCTATTGTTTCTGGAAGGAATGCTTTGCAAGAAGGTTTTTCAATTTGTCTTTTTTAATTTCGCATCACAGTAAGATCCAATAGGCTTTGTAAGTTGCTCTCTGCGGAAGTAGCCGTAATAATCATGGTTTCTTTTGGCGGATAACATTCTTGTTTCACCTTTAATAAAGATCGTAGCAAGGGAAGTGTCTTGGATTTGTTGCCCTTATTATTTCGTATTGCCGTCTAGTAAGATCCGCTTCCACGTACATATGGAGTGCTTGTAGAAGCGTCAGCAGGGGTAATTCGTCGTTCTTATTCACCTTAGAATAGGCATTTCTATATTTACTCTGTCGAGTTGGTGAATTTGTTATTTCTTTAAGAACTTTGGAGGCATCCCTGTGCCCAGTAGTTTGCAAGACTGATTGTGCAGCGTGGACAATGACTTCATCGTCTAAAGTGGCGCGGACTTCTTCCGTTTTCCTTCTTTTGCTGCGCGCACTTAAATCTCGAAAAGGTTTAGTTGGTCACCTTGAGGAGAGGGCGATTCTATTGGAATCACAAAAGTTCCATCTAACCAAGATTGGTTGTTTTTAAGAAAAACTTCTTCGTGTGTATTGGCTTTCAACCATCTTTGCTTAAATTCGGTTTTCACATTAGTGCTTCAAACACTTTTTAGCATTTTCGGTGTCTCCATAACGATTCAAGAGATAATTTTCATAAAAATAGAGTTTTTCACTTAAGCTTGGGAAATTTTGTTTTTGTATCTGGTCAAACAAATATTTCCGAGTCACTACTTTAGTACCCAAAGCACCAGACGGACCTAAAACAAAAAGTAAATTGATTTAAAATAAAAAAGCAGCAAAATGCCATTTTGCTCAATTTTGACTTGAAACATTCAGTTGCTCTCAATTTAGAAAAGCGCGGGTTTCCGCGGCTAATTATTTTGTCGTTATATGGACAAATATGTTAAGTATTGAGAAATAAATAAATTATTACAGGGACGGACCCTTAAGTAAGTTAAAAACCCTTATAAAAAATTTAAAATACAAAAAAAATGCACATGTGATAGAGCTATCTTTGACAAATTAAAAGTATATTAAGAAAAACGACAATCAAGTATATTATTGTTGTAAAACATAGGTCCTTACCTGAATTATTGTAATCCATAACTTTCACTTGAAAACAATTATTTCAACAATAATTATGCACTTTAGAAGTTATTAGTTTGGGAACGCTGTCGAAAACAGACACGTACACGTTAAGCGACTATCGGATTCCGACTACTCGAGGGTTACCTCATGCGCATCGACGACCGTTGGAAGGGGTGTCGTTTTATACCTGGAACTGTTCACTACCTGAGTAAATGGTTAAATCATTATTATATTGTTTTTCGAAAAATAGCTTTTGGCCGCCTAATTCATTAAAATCTATGTATGTGCGACGTAGCACAGTAGTGAAACTGTATCGTTATCGGCTTGTTTTTGCAATACAGTAGCGTAACTTCTGAAGGACAATTCTCTTAATTAAAAACGGTCAAAATCTCATTTCAGCGACAACCAATGTCAAAAACTTGTCAAAAATGTAGGGAAATTAGAGGTATTTTTGACAGATTGAGACAGATCAGACTGCGAACGTTCTGGAAGTTAAGAAAGAGTATTGCCCTTCTAGTTTCATTTAGTTCATGCCGTGATAAAGTGTTTGTTGGTCGTCAAGGTGGCAAATGTGGCAAAGATACTGACTGCTTAGGGTACGCTGTCAATGGCCAGGAGTCATTTAACAAACGCCACTTTGTCATAGGAGCCATAGAGAGTTCACTGTGCAGGGCCTGCATAGAGGAAGACGAGACAGCAACTCATATGCTTCACTGCCCAGTGGTTGCCACATACAGGAGAAAGTCCTTCGGAAACCCAGATAACCTCCGCTAGATTGTCAGTAACACCACGGCGTTACTGGTCTTCATTGAGGAGCTGAGGTGGATGATCGATTTTCCCACACCCGTACGCAAAATACGCGCTAGAAGGTGGTGTTCTTTATGTATAGCCTGATGATATGATCTGACCAAGATTATGTCTGGACTTTAAAAGAGACTGTGACCTCTGAGTATATTTCGGGCTTTCTTCTCCGAGTAGGTAGTCAAATAGGAAACGCCGACCTCATCTAGTTTAAAAAAAACAGTGGTACTCCGGGAGTGCTGACAGAAGTGAAAACTTGAACAATTACGTGTGTATTTTGTGAATCGTCTTATAAACAAAACACGCGCGGTACCGGCTACGGCCATCCGTCTTACGAATTTTGGATCAGGTCACGTGGTGTCCTGACGCGAGTTTAACATTTTTTACCCATTACAAAAAAAGTGTACAACGCCGCTAAAGAAGTTTTCACTTCAAAAAATGTGATTTCACGTCTAAAAATGTGTGTACAAATCGTCTTACAGAAATAATGTATCACAGCCACTTGTGGTTGCTATTTTAATGAATCGCTCCTCTGACGATTTAGTTGTGAGCGAAATATCGTCAATTGTTTAAGGCGAAAGCGCCAGGGTAGCCCGCGAAATTCAATTTTTTTTAGGTTATTTGCAATTTGCTGGTCAGTATTAAGGCTGCTCTCTCGAAAAAAGCTTGAAAAAAGCATGCAGATGAAGCCGTTTTTTGTCGGCATTTACAGAGAAATTACATCTGAAAAAAATCCTTAGTAATCTTCATGATATAATACGTAATTTGGTTTAGCCATAATTTTTCTACTGGTATCACATAATTTAAAAAAAAATCACCAAATCACCTCCAAATCGTTGAGATGAAACCGTTTTACTCCTTCATTTTTTATCAAAAGAGTGTAAAAAAATATATCTACATCTTTGCAATACAAAGGAGAATAATTTGGTTTTGTTACTTTTTTAAAATATGTATTATTTTTATGATAATAAATTAAAAAGGCCTCTGAAAAAGGACTGCGTCTACATCACCCCCGCACTCGTCCATAAATTTAGTGCGGGGCGCATCGTGTTGCTAGGTGGACGTATGTCGCGTTGCGAGAACTCCGCACTACGAAATAAAATCGTAAAATATTACTGCAAAAACAAAAAATGTACCTACCCAAGCGGGGTTTTATGAAACTTATGCGCTGTCCATTACTCTGTGTACATAGGTACTGTTTATAAAATACCTACCTCATTCAAACGAAAGTCGTAAGTACTAGTAGTGAATGATCACAGAAGGTCCACGTCCACGAAATGATTCAGCCAATATTATAAATTTTACTTTTCGGTGCCTAAGTAAAGTCTATTATTCTGATGCGTTGCGATTATTTGTGACATATTGTGACACAAAACTGAAAATGCTCCTACAGTAGGTATTAATTATGATTATAGGTTACGTACTTGCTAATAATTTGTCAATTTATTGATTACCGGCGTAATTATTTTCAAATAAAAAAATCAAATCATTTATTTGCATAAAACAGGTTCAGTGGATGTTAAAAAAGGTCAAATGGTACACTGTTAATAACCATATAAGGTGTGCAAATATAAAACAAGAATGTTAACTGTTAATTTCACTATTCAATAAAGTACGGACGCCAAGCACATCAACCTACCCGAAACTGTCAAATTTTCGCAATCAACTTTGAACCTTATGCTTTAGTGATAAAGTTGAAAATCTATTAAAGAAATCTGACAGATTGTAGTAACTTGATGGGCTGGCGTCTGTACAATGTCATTGAAAATAAAATTATCGTAAATACAGATCAGTCAACAAAATAAGGAATTAAAAATAATAATGTCATACAATAGTAAAAAGTAGTAGTTCAATAGTATTTATGTATCAGGGGTTGAAAGCGGTAAAGGTATAAGGGTATGGTACCGGTATAGAATTACGATACAGCTTTGATTTAAAGGTAGAACTATAACGGTTGAGAATTACGGTTGTGGTACCGTTAAAAAACGAGTTATACATTTATTTTTTTTACGGTATCGTTATACCTATATATTACTAATACCTTTACCGAAATAATTTCGGTACCGAAAAAAATGATGCAAAAAAGAGCGAGCTCGACGTGGTGGCAAGGGCGCGGGGTGCCGTCGCCGGCGACGTTGCTTGCCAGCCTAGTCGACTCGATGTCTCTCTCGTTCGTGTCGAGATTTGAACGAACGGAGACGCGTCAGTTGTATTTTATTTGCAATTTTCGTGCACCTTAATCAATTTCCTTTTTTCACTGTTGCTTTGAAGTGTTAGTTTCATTATACTGTGATATTAAATTATCCACGAGCACTCATAAAACGATGGGAAGAAAACGGAGGAACGCGGTTTACTCTTATCATTTCATTTCTCACCTAACCTCATTTTTCAAAATTCGCTGAGCCATCCCAAAGGTGGCTGCAATACTCCATGCAGGATCGGACTTGTGCTTTGTAAAGAGTTAAAAGCTTTCCACGTGTAAAGTATCGCTTCACTCTATTAAGGATACCCAGCTTCTTGGCCGCAGTTTGGGCTTTGTACTCGATGGTGGCACCGAAGTTGAGACTAGATGTCAACTCCATGCCCAGGAGCTCGAGCCGATCTGTTACAAGAACAGATGTACCCCGAAAAGTAGGAGTCTGGTCGAATCGACTCCTTTTGGCGGTAAAAACACATGCCTGTGTTTTGGTGGCGTTAAAAGAAACCAAATTGTCATCACCCCACTGGGAGACAAGGCTTAAGGTCAAATCTGTCCGCTCCACCATGGCCTCTCTCAAGAAACGAACTTCGGCCCCGCTGGCCCTTGTGCTGGACAAGTATCTCTCTGAAACAGTATTGTCATCTGCGTACCCAACAATACCAGGCTGAAGTAGGTCATTGGTGTGCAGCAGGAAAAGAGTTGCAAAGAGAACAGACCTCTGAGGAACTCCGGCGTCAATAGCCATAAGGTCAGAGGAGCAGCCGTCAACGACTACTCTGATCGACCGCTCACTAAGGAAGTCTGATATCCAGCTACAAAAATAAGCTGGGATGACATAAGCAGGAAGCTTGCTGAGTAGACCGGCGTGCCAGACCCTGTCAAAGGCTTTCGAGATATCAAGCGATACAGCAAGTGCATCGCCGTGTTTCTCGATGCCTTCACCCCAAACAGTGCGTGACATACACAAGAAGATCGCCAGTTGACCAACCCCGGCGAAAGCCATATTGAAGGTCACTGAGGAGATCAATGTCTTCAAGGTAGGTCAGCAACTTAATGTTCAGTACCTTTTCCATAACCTTGCATAGAATGGAGGTAATGACGGCAATGTGCAGGGTCTGCACGGTCGCCCTTTTTGGGCACTGGTTGTACATTTGCAAGCTTCCAGGATTTTGGCACCGTTCTTTTTTCAAGAGAGAGGCGAAACAAGCGTGTCAACACAGAAGACAGTTCAGGCGCACACTGCCTCAATACTCTCGCTGGAATACCATCAGGCCCGCTTGCTTTGTTCACGTCTAGACTGCACAAAACTCTTCGGACCTCTTTATTGTGAACTGCGGTCTCCGGCATCGAAGAGTCACAATGAGGTACAGTGGGTGGTTGCCAGCGTCCAGACGTGAATTGCTTGCAAAGAGCAAATGAATTCGCTTTCTCATTTTCTGAGCAAGCGACCCATCAGGTTTCATCATTGGAAGTAAGGTGGGACGACGGAAATTCGTTTTAACCGCTTTAGACTGGGACCAGAACTGTTTACTACCCGGAGGATGCGATGCTAGTTTGATCCCAATACGTCCGACATGGTCAAAACGTGCCTTACCCAAAACCCGCTTGCAGAACTTAGCGGCAGAATTAAAAGCTCTTTTCTTCGCGCGAACCCTATGCGCTCTAACTTTGCAGTCGCGGGCTGTGACCCAGGCTTGGTACGCAGACTCTTTTCAGGCCTCAGCGCGGGCGCATTCCGCAATATACCAAGGCCGGGAGTTGTACCCGAGCGGGATGTCGGAGAATGGAATAAAATACTCCATCCCCTACTGAATCACATCCGCAACCACGTCAGCACAGCACGAGGGGTCACCCGAGGAGAAGCACACCTGCCGCCATGGATAAGACGCAAAAAAGTGCCGCATCTCATCCCAGTTTGCTGACTCGTATCGCCATACTCGCCTCGTGCCTCTAGGACTCTCATCTGGAGGAGAGCAGGTCAATATGGATTTCACCAGACAGTGATCAGACGTTCCCAGCGGGGCTGAGACCGATACTGAATGACTGTCCGGATCAGTTGCCAGCAGAAGGTCCAAGCAATTGGGAGTATGGCATCCGGTACCCGCGTTGCTACATTCACCATCTGGGTTAGATCTAGCGTTAAAGCAAACTTGCGCGCCTCTAACCCAGCATAGTCAGTTCTCTGAAACGGGAACAACCACTCTTTATGGTGGGCGTTAATGTCCCCCAGAAAAATGAGCTTCGCTGTTGGGTACCATTGCTGGGCTACGTCAGTCGATTCCACGAGGAAATTAAAGAGCGCCGTTGTCTCCTGGTCACCGCTGTGCGATCGGTAGACGCCAATGTAGACAGGTTTCTCCACGCCTGTGTCCACAAGTAGCCATATGGTAGAAAAACCCGATTTCACAAAGCAACGGAGACGACGACAACAAATATCATCGCGGACGTACATACAGACCAGCTTGCTTCTTGAACTTGTGGTCAAGAGAGTATCCTGGGTAGTTGAGGTACGCTACATCCGACGGGGTTGCTATCTTCGTCTCCGTCAGGAAAAACAGGTGCGGCTTCTCGGTCTCAAGGTGGTGATGGACCGGATCGAGATTGGAGTGCAACCCCCTGATATTAGTGAGGTGCACTTTTAGTGGGAGGAAGTGCAGCCGTTGTTTAACCTTATTCTTCTTTGCTTTGGTCATTTTGAGTAGAGTTGTTGGGGAAAAAAGTCGACTTGGTCGAGGCACTGCTCAGTGAACCAAGTGAAACACTAGAGCTAACCTAATCTATGGGGAACTCATTTGGAGACAGCGGGGACGCCCGAACCCCCCCGGATATGACCACTGGGTTCTCCCATCCAGTCGCCGACTGGCACGGTGGTGCATACCGGGATTTTTCGCGAGTTGGCGGGGCAGCCTTTGGCACGCGGCTGGCGTGCTACTTGGACCCCCTACTGACTGCGGTCGGCCAACGGCTGGCACCTAGCTTCGGATCCCGCTACCCTCCAGAATGAGTTACCCGACAAGTTATGCCCAGGGACCAAAACCGGTTCTGAACAGAGCAACTGACAAACTCCTTCTCCCCCAAAGGCACTGGCACTCCGACACACCGACGGAACACAGCAAGCTGCTTGGCGCCGGACTCCGGTGGGATGGTGGTCGCGAGCCAGGCGGCTCCAAGCGGAGCCTACCACCGCTAAGTGGGATCTTCAGCCATACCACAGGCAAGCCTGTAGCGCCGTTGCCTGGGGTGGACTACTAGGAGGTAGATCCCATACCACCCCAAAATAAAATAAATAGGGATGGTGTTTATATGTCTTTAGGTACCTTTATCGTGTTTAGGACGAAGCCAAATGGACGAAATATTTTGAGTTGCGAGTCCGTAAAATGTGTCCCTGTCCCTGCATTCGGTTGCATAGGTACAAAAGTTCTGTTTGTGCCACACGGAGCGCGGCGAAGCAAAAAGAGTTAACTGCTGACTAGGATTCCTGTATGAAACCAAATGCAGCGACTTTACGAACTAACAACTCGAAAAATTACGTTCGTTCGGCCTCACTCTAAAAAGTATAAAGTAATACCAAGTCCATTGATATAATATTAAAAGGAGGAAGATCATACGTTACGCACAAACATCGCAATCTGAAAACCTTGACTCGGTGCAAGACTACATGCACCGAAACCCACACGTCTATGATCATTGTCATCACAGTCGCAAACCTGCACGAATATCAGTAAATTTTCGATCAAGTATGTACCTACTCTCTTATCATTGCCGCCGACAGACGCCTCGGCGCGGGCGGCAGGGTACAAAAAAACCTTTATTTTATAATTTAGATACTTGAAAAAGTAACGATACCGCAATATTACAATATCGAAATTATACAAGTACAGTTATTTTAAGGTATCGAAATTTAAAGGTATGACGTCATACCGCTAACCGTTTTAACCTTAATTTTTCGGTTATTCAATCCCTGATATGTATATACAGGCTGGATTTTTTTAACCTCACCTAGAGGGCAAGTACTCTAAACACTGGAGATAGCAAATTTTACTCAAAGGAAAATCCCTTCATTAAAAAAAAAACAAATCTGCATTCAAAGATTTTCGAAAATTCGCTTGCCGCTCTCGGGAATCGAACCGGCTAAAATCCGAAAAAATAATACCCTGTACTTTTATGGCATCAATCGATAGGGTCAATCATAAGGATCAAATCTCTCTATGGCAGATCGAAAGTCGAATACTTTTTACTCGACTTCTATCGTCGCGGGTGACATCAATCAATCAATTAAATCGGCCTATCGCAGACCGCGGGTGGCACAGACTACATAAAATTAGAAAAACAAATTGGTAGTCATGTTTTTTATTATAATTATCACTTATCATTACTATCCATGTGGGCTAAAGTGGGTCAATAATATTATTCAACTAATTAAATCAAATAAAAAAATCTTTACCTATACGTAGTGAATCAATTAGTTCTACCAGAGAAGTTGAAGGTGATTCTGTTGATTTGGATGTGAATGTATTTTTTTTTTTTACAAATTATGAACCTATATTTTTGTTTTACTTGTAAATATATGTATAACTGCATTCATTTTAGGAACAAGATGATTTGGGCATTCAAAAACTACGGTCTCTATTGGATGACATGGTGACTCACAAGCATCTTGTAAGGTCTGTCGAAGAACTTGAAGATTATTCAGCTGAATTTTAGTTATAATATATTTGTTTATAAAAAATATAACAAATAATATGACATACACTAATTATACTACCTATACCTACCTACCCTACCTGCCTACCTATCTACCCTACCTTCCTATCTGCCTTACCCTAACTACCTACCTACCCTACCTACCACCTACCTACCCTACATACCTACCTACCTATCTACGTACATGCCTACCTACCCTTCTTCTCTTCATAGAAACCTTCCTAAGACTTCAACGAATATTTAAAAAAAAACCGAATTGGTCCAGCCATTCTTGAGTTTTGCGCTTAGCAGCACATTTAGCCATTAATTTTAGTTAAAAAGATACATTAAGTTGTTTACCACATGGCAAGCCAGGCTGATTTATAGCTTCTACTCACGGCCTCGAAAGCTTTTAACAATTTTATTCGTAACCATAGCCCGAAAAGTACATCCATATCAATAGATAATACCTAAATAAAACCAAAACTGGACCATTGTAAATACAGGGTGTCCCAGAACTCAACGTCAAGCCGAAACGGGGTGACAGGATTGATCATAACCATCACGAGAAAAATCTGAAAAAAGATCTATCCCATGCAGTTTGAAAATTATGGACATTTTAAGAAAAACCTAGAATTTTGATCAAACTGTAACATTTTTCGGTTATTGTGGTTATTCTTTTTTATTTTTGTTCATTTGAACTTTGGAAACGTAATCCTAAATAACATTTCTAGAATCCCAATAAAAAATAATGACACAATTGCCTCAAGTTTCCGAGAATTGAGACTATTCGTTAAACTACGAATTTAAAATTTTCAAGATTCGTCGACTTTGATAGGCCCTCCTTTAAAAAAATGTACTAGAGTGCCTTGGCAAGTGGCATTAAAAGTTGGCGCATTTAATCAGAATTCTAAAATGGTACAATACTTGTTAGTTCCATACAATAAAAAAGAGTAAAAAAATTAAAACCGCAAGTAACCCGATTTTTGCTATCTCAGTTAAAATGTTTTTGATTCGCACAAGCTCTAGGTAGGTTCTTAATTTTAAGGCAAAATGATGAGAGAGATGGATAGTGGGTATGTTTGCCATGAGTGAGCGAGACAGATAGTGACGCCACTTTTATTAAAGTGAAAAAAGTGAAAAAAAGTTAGTAAAATAATGAAAAATCTTGATCTAGTTTAATTTAGGTTTGTTGGAATAAAAGTCAGATAGAGAAATAACGTTTTTTATTACAATAAATAAGCCCATTGAGAACGTAGCCGACCTGCGTGAACGCATTTCTCAAGCAGCTGAGGAGATCAACTCTTGAAGATATGCCCGTCTAATAAGTAGATCTTTTTTAAGAAGATGTAGGGCTTGTATTGAGGCTGATGGTAAACAATTTGAACATTTATTGTAATAAAAATGTTATTTCTCTATCTGACTTTTATTCCAACAAACCTAAATTAAACTAGATCAAGATTTTTCATTATTTTACTAACTTTTTTTCACTTTTTTCTGTTTAATAAAAGTGGCGTCACTATCTGTCTCGCTCACTTATGGCAAACATACCCACTATCCATCTCTCTCATCATTTTGCCTTAAAATTAAGAACCTACCTAGAGCTTGTGCGAATCAAAAACATTTTAACTGAGATAGCAAAAATCGGGTTACTTGAGGTTTTAATTTTTTTACTCTTTTTTATTGTATGGAACTAACAAGTATTGTACCATTTTAGAATTCTGATTAAATGCGCCAACTTTTAATGCCACTTGCCAAGGCACTCTAGTACATTTTTTTTAAAGGAGGGCCAATCAAAGTCGACGAATCTTGAAAATTTTAAATTCGTAGTTTAACGAATAGTCTCAATTCTCGGAAACTTGAGGCAATCGTGTCATTATTTTTTATTGGAATTCTAGAAATGTTATTTAGGATTACGTTTCCAAAGTTTAATTGAACAAAAATAAAAAAGAATAACCACAATTACCGAAAAATGGTACAGTTTGATCAAATTTCTAGGTTTTTCTTAAAATGCCCATAATTTTCAAACTGCATGGGATAGATTTTTTTTTATATTTTTCTCGTGATGGTTATGATCAATCCTGTCACCCCGTTTCGGCTTGACGTTGAGTTCTGGGACACCCTGTATATGTGGTACACATAATTATTTAACTTTCACGATGACTTGACCTTCTGTGATTTCGATACTCTGTGACGAGACTAGGCGAGGCAAACCGTGGTGGCGGCGCACACAACCGCACATTTTCTGTTGCATGCGGGTAGCGGAGTGGCGCGGAGAAGGGGTCGTTAGCTCCGCCCAAATGCTCAAGGTTATCGGCATTAATACAGGCCTTAAGTTGTACGTTGATTAATATATGAATCGCGGCCGTAACTAACATGTATTTACAGAATTATAATCATTAAAGTCATCAACACAACTCTCTAAGACCACGTAAGTCCAAAGAATAACTGTTTCATGAAATTATCATTCTTCGGACTTACGTGGTCTTAGAGAGTTGTGTTGATGACTTTAATGATTATAATTCTGTAAATACATGTTAGTTACGGCCGCGATTCATATATTAATCAACGTACAACTTAAAACTGACCAGCAAATTGCAAAAAACGTAAGAAAATTTGAATTTCGCGGGCTACCTTAGCGCTTCAAGTACCACACGCCAGCAGTCACATTTATAAAGCACAGACAGCACCTCTACATCTGACGCATAAAACATCTTTACAAAAGTATGTAATAATTTGACAAAGTAACATAGTTTTCTGCACATGGTCTTGTGATCTTGTCACAGCTGCAAGCCTGCAATGCATCCTGCGTCGATTGTGACGTTTCATTATTATTACTAACTAGCTGCGCCCCGCGGTTTCTTTCACCCGCGTAAATGTCGATCCCGTGGGAATATCGTAAGGTTGACATTTCGATTCCCTGCCGTTAACAAGACACGATGATATTGACGTGGTTTGCACGTGGTAAGATTTCGCGGGGAATAATACAGAGACAGGGCCCTGGGAATCGAACCCGACCTCATGATCAGCAGTAAGGCTTGCTACCAATAGACCAATGAGGCATAGCATAATCAGACTATACTCTTCCCACAGCTGGGACACAGGCCTCCTCTCTGTGAGAAGGAGTAGGCCATACCACCACGCGGGCCTAGTGCGGTTTGGTGTAATTATTGATGAGGTATAAAATTATCAATTATCTATACTCTATACATACAAAATTCAAAGTCCTGACTGATTGATATATCAACGCACAGCCTAAACTGACCAGCAGTTTTTTTTTTAGCCTTGAGACATGAAGTTTGGAGGTTGTGTTCTTTGTGAAGAGTAGGTATCCACAAAAAAGGATTTTTCAAAATTCCACCCCTAAGAGGGTGCAATTTCACACGGACGATGTCGCGGGCAGAAGCTAGTTTTTATACACGTGTCATTCAGTTACGTCTACGCAATGCTGACGATTGTAGATCATAAACTTGTGCGGTCGTAAAAATAATTTATAAGATACATTTCAATCATCATCATCATAATATTTTATATTCGCAGTTCCCAGTAAATATACGTTATAGTCAATCGCTGGGCATTGAAGGTCGTTTTAAATGGAGACCAGGATAAATGGGCAAAGACGGTCACTCACTGGGCGCCTGAGAGAGGCCATCGCCCTCTAGTCGACCATGGCGAAGGTGTATGACGATCTGCAGGAAACTTGCGTAACACAATAACAGTAGGAATGGTTTTAAGGCTCCTACAAAGAGGCGCGACACGCGATATAATCGCGCGCGACACAAAGGCACCGCTAGTTGCGCGACTTGCGGAGCCTTTGTGTCGCGTGTCGTGTCGCGCCTGTTTGTAGGAGGCTTTACGGTAGGAAGAAGATGCACCGATTGACGATATCACGTCATCCCCGGCTGTCTCTGACAACCAGCGAGCAGCGCCGGAGCTGTCTCGCATAAGGTTGTAGCATTATGCTGAGCGATGGCTCTGACGCATATTTACCCCAACTTGTTATTTTTTTTTTGTAAAGTATATTTTCTTTTTTTTAAGACTTAAAGAATTCAATGAATTCTGAAATCTGAGCTCACAAGTTCTTCTAAATAATATTAAATGACATTCCACTCATATACCACGAAATCTAAGACCGTCCAGATTCGCCGAAACACCGTTACGGATATATGTATTTGTAAGAAGAGTATTGAAATTGACTCCGCCATCCGCGTAATCTTCCAGCGTCCGCTTGATAATAAAAAGATGCCAAAAATACACGTTGTCGTGTTGTAACAGGTCTATTTCTGAGCACGCACGTGAGCAGCCGCATGTTCGGATACCCGACGGGTAATATATTTACAAAGACGTTATTCACGCCACCTTCTTATTAGATAGTTTTTGGTTGGTAATTAGTGGAAAAATATAGGTCACTCCACCACCACTTTTAGTATTTTTGGCGAATTACTTAAAAATAGATTTTTTGCAAATTGGGCCCAAAAAATCCCGACGGGTTACAGACGTTATTCACGACTTCTGCTCATGACATTAAGACATTTTTGAATGGTAATTCGTGAAAAAGTATAGGTCACTTCATAACTTTTGGTATTTTCGGCAAATTCAAAATTGATGTCTGCAAACTTTGGCTGTGGATAAGCAGTTTTTGAAGATCAGAAGTTATAATACATAAACCACATGCCTATGTTTCCACTGCTGATACACAGAACTCCTCTCTTCGAGAGCGTGGGCTATAATCTACCACGCGGCCCCAGTGCAGGTTGGTAGATGTCACGTCTACGATTTTTTGGTTCTAAGTGCTTGAACACATTATCGCGTGGTCGCGGTGGCGGTCGCAGTCACGTAATATCAAACACACAGCATAGTATGCAAGTGTTCACGTACAAAACGTAGGCGCGGCGAACCAAGTCCACCGCACCCGTCACCGCGCCCGCGCGTTCCTACGTGAACTAAAACATGCCGATTTCCTCACGATGTTTTCCTTCAGCGTTTTGAGAGCAGTCGGGGCCGTTACCACTGCACTGAGCCATCCATAACTGCTCCCAAAAGTTACAAAAGACAGCCTAATTAAAACAACAGACTTCCAAAAAAAAAACTGCAATGGAAAAAAGAACTTTAATTTCGAAAGCCGGTGTCGTTGGGTTCGTATTTTCGTTTTTTGACACCGACTTCCGAAAACTTTTTTACAAAAAAATCAAAAAATTTGTCAAAAAACGAAAATGCGAACCCAACGACACCGACTTCCGAAATTCAAGTTATTTTTGACTTTGCAGTGATTTTTTTTTGGAAGTCGGTTTTTTTTTTGTAAAAACGTTTATTATATTTCATTTTTAGTTGTACTTACCCCGCACAAATTCATATAACACTACTTGCAATGTAAATATTAGTGTTAGGAAGCTATTAAAACATCATCAATATAAACCACGTGGAAAAAAATCGTATTAAGGCTCCTGCAAACAGACACGACGCGCGACGCCAATCGAGCGCGACACAAAGGCACCGCTCGCGCGCTCGTTGCGCGACTTGCGGTGCCTTTGTATCGCGTGTCGTGTCGCGCCTGTTTGAAGGAGCCTTTATTGAAGCTAACTCAAAAACTACCCAAGCAAAGTTAATAAAAATTTATATGGGACCAACCCTGAGGCATACACTACCCATTGAAAAATCATTTTTTGAAATCGTTTTACAATATGAATAACAGAGTTCTGAGGAAACAAATATTAAAAAAAAATTAACCGCATTGGTAAGTCACCTCTTCTTTATTTTGAAGTCTGTTAAAAATGCCTTCCCTTGTCATGACTTCCTAGTATTTGAGTAACTCCCCAACAAAACGTCTCTGTTTATTGCCATGGCGCTGAACCAGAAAACCTGAGATAATTAAGCTGAGGTCCAGCGTTTCTAAATTTGCCAAAGATGTAAACAACAATGGCCGCAAAACCGAAATAAAAGAACATTTATTTTAAGTAACGTTTGTTTTCGTCTAAATCTCCGTCTAGTTAGAGACGAAAACAAACATTACTTAAAATAAAATAATGTTCTTTCGAGCGGCCATGGTTGTTTACATTTTTGGCAAATTTAGAAACGCTGGACGTTAGGCATAACCCAAGAAATGTTTCAATTGTTTTGGCACCGGAAAAAGATAAAATTGGTGAAATGATATGGACTGGGCATACGTCAGTAGTGTTCAAACTTCAAATAGCGAAGCAAATCAAACATGTTCAGTAATTTTTGATAAAAAGTTTTTAGAGCTTACTGTACATCCCTCTACACGTGCAGCCTGTGGGCAAAGTATACTCGTGCGGCACACAGCGCCCTCCGGGTCCAGTTCAATAACGCGTTCAGGGCGGTGATGGGGCTGCCCCGCCACTGCAGCGTCTCGGGCATGTTCGCAGAGGCGCGCACCGAGTGCTTTCACGCGACGATGCGCATGCGCAAGCGGTGCGCGTCTCTGGTGCGCAGTGGGCAGCGCCAACATCGTCCCGGCGATGATCGCCAAGCAACAGACTGGATTGCCCTTATATCCGGTAATGCTGCAGCAGACATATTGTTACATTGTGAGTGTTAGTTTGTTTTTGTCTGTGCTTGTTATCCTGTCTGTATCCTTTTTTAGGGTACCCAAAGAGTAAAACGGGACCCTGTTACTAAGACTCCGCTGTAAACAACAAACTCCTCCCTTCGGCGGTCACATTAATAACCACGAATCAATATAGATTGAGAGACAATTAACTCAACCGCTTACGAGTATGTAGACATTATAATAAAGTCAGCCGTATCGATTTTGGTGTTGTAAGGCCCAACCCAGGTGGCGGGTTCGAAGTTAAACCTAGACAGGTGCTTTTTAAATACATCTACCTAGCCTTTTCCCAACTGTGTTGACGTCGGGTTCTCTCAGTCTAACCGGATGCAGCTGATTGCCAGTATTTTACATGGAGCGTCTGCCTTTCCGACCTCCACAACCCAGTTACTGGGTAATTCGAAACTCCTTGGTAAGACTGCTTGTTACACTTTCGGGCTTCTGAAGACCCATAACGACTGTCAAAAATCCAAGAATGACAGCCGGGACCAGCGGCTTAGCATACTTCCGAGACACGGAAGAGGTTTTGTAAAGATGGTCACCCATCCACGGACCAACCGTGGCAAGCGTAGATTAACCTGATCGACCGACGCGGCTCTTAATACTTAGCCCCCATAAATAGAAAGAATATCCTGTATTATTTACACCAAAATAATTACTAACAGATCTAAATGAAGAAATTTTACATAGCAAATGTCGGAAGCTGATGCAGTGTTCACCACACTGCATCAGCACCTGACATTTGCTCTGCAATAATATACCACGGCATTTGCAAGTTATTTATTTGTCGGCGTAATGACGTCGTGCGCCCGCGCAATGTTGATTTATATTAGCCTGCTGCGATGCAGCTCAACAAAATATTATTGCAAGCGGAAATAGCCGAACGGCTAAGATTTTCGGATGAAAAATTTTCCGCCCTTGTGGCGGAAAATTTGGCTACGGCCATCCGTCTTACGAATTTTCGATCAGGTACACGCGATATAATCGCGCGTGATACAAAGGCACCGCTCGTTGCTCGACTTGCGGTGCCTTTGTGTCGTGTGCGATTTTATCGTGTGTCGCGCCTGTTTGAAGGAGCTTTAATGTGAGTTAAATGAGTTTGGATTTTGATAAAACCTTCTCCTGATGTTTTGCCTATCGCAATGCCATGTTTTTTTTTTGTATAACACATTTAGTACTTTTCGAAAGAAAAGTATCATTCATAAAAAGAGCATTGTTATGGCAACCCTACTGCTACATACACAAAGGCAGACGAAACCTTTTATAATAAGGAATGTAGGGACGCGTCCCAATGGAGAATTGGAGCATACTTATAAAGGATCTCTAATATTGGGCTTGTGTATTTTTTGTGGGGGTAATTGCGGGTCAGATGACAGTCATTCTGATTAAAATTGGGTGAGGAAAATGTCGTAAGGAAAGTTTTGAGTATGAATGTTGATGGCTATAAGTGTGTGGGATAAGGGAAAGACCAAAGACACAATGGATGGACCGTGTGAATGATGATATGGTTAGAATGGGGGTGACTGCAGAGATGATGACTAAAAGAGAGTATGGTAGGAAAAGACAAGCTGCGTCGTCGATACCATACCATTGTGTCCTATTGTTATGAGTCACAAGTAGTCACAACAAATTAAAGAAATATATTAAAATCAAGAAATTAATTAAACGGTCAAAGAGATCAATAAAAAAAAACAAAATCTCTTAAAATTAAATCTTTCGCTTAGAAAGGAACGTGTTGTGTTGTCGAAAAGTTTAAATATTTGTACTATTGAGTTAAATAAATGTAAGGAAAAGTATGACACTGATATCCAGCTCCTCTATAATGACATTCATTACACAAGGAGCATTTGTTGAAGGATATTTTTGAAAAATTTGAAAGTTCACAACAGCAACTAAGTGACCGCTTGTTTGAGGCTGGAGAACTACTGGATTTGGTGAAGTACAGTGCGTGCCACGAAAGATGAGACTTGACACACCACGTGGTCTGACATGCGCAGAACACGATTTTAGGTATCTTTAGCGGTATGAGGTCTGAGTGCGGGACGGGACCGGACGTCATAGGGGCGGCGAAAAGAGGCGGGGGAGGCGGGGTCAAATCTCATCTTACGTGGCACGCACTGTACAATGCTGAGAGGTATGAGTTCTGCCTCTTGCCCCCGACAGCAAACAGCTGTCGGGAGAATATCGGTCGTTCGTCTATTTGATTTAGGGCTGATTTTCCAAAAGCCAGATAATTTTTATCAATCTCTACAGTTTTGACGTGACAACGTCTAATAGATGAAGCTGGCTGCACACACGAAAAAACATGACTCATGTAGCGTTACCTCGCGGCCTTACTCTGTAGCGTTGTAGCGTTCCATGGCGGCTTGAAGTGCAAGCGAGAGCGCGGAACGAGCGATGAGAGACAGATGATGTCGAACGCTGCCGAATCGGCCTCCGCGTTCGGCAATTTCATTAATGTTTTATTATGACGTTGTCACGTTAAACTATCGTCCGTAAACCGACTTTACAGACAACCAATTTTTTTCGTATAGAAGAACTGTCAAACATTCAAAAATTCAAAATTATTCCTCCGATAAAGTTAACTGGCGCGGGCGTTGGAAAAATCTACCCTTAAACTGACAAAATTTACGGGTTTTGGACTTGTGAACAGCGTTAAGAGGACTCTTATTGATTGGTGTTCGATACGGTAAGGAAGCCTATCGAATGGTTGTGAATAGCTATATAAACTTTAATTGCTGGTAGATAGTCAGAATACCATTACTATTATCGATTTAAGTATTCTTAGTTCCGTCAAGGCGGACCTTCCCTGTCGAGCTAAACAAACACTACCAATTGCTATTTGATTACTAGAATGACGAATCGAATCAATATTTATGTTAGTTCGAACACACACAATACACATAAATCAGCTATATACGCAGTCGTAACATAACAAAATGCTCCGCGGTTTGGTTTTCAAGTACTTATAGAGGTATGAGGAACAGAGTGTAAAGTTCACTCATACTTTATAGAAAAGGGAGGATCCTCCGACCAGACGGGTGTTGTGTCTGGCGGGCAACTGCCCGATGGTTCATGTCGGGCCGTTGTATCTATGCTAGTTGCGCGGTAAACTCTGCTTGCGAGATGCAGGATTTGAGTGACGTCAGTATGACGCGTTGTTTTGTATCTACAACGCCACAAGCGTTGTAGATACCGCTACACAAGTATGTTATATCGACCGGCTTGAAATAATCTTTCTGGTAAAGGCTTCTCATACAGAGCATTGATCACCAGTCCAAAGGGGGTAATTGCATAACACACTAACAGTAGGATTAGCTTGCATTTTGACAGTTTAGCAACATTCATTGCGTTATTTACGTTGTTGAGCAGACATATTTTTCGAATATATGAATCGATGGATTATATCTCTCAAAATGATTCAGATAAAATACAACTAGAACTAGGTGGCTCCGGCATTTCCTAGCTGACTGAACCCTGAGAAAAACCGCCGAAACAAACTTAGAGGTCATGATCTCTTTTAAAGTCCAAACATAATATTACGTGTTAAGATTTTGTAAGTCTAACAATGCTGGGCCATGTCTGGAATGGACTTTTGAAGAGCCATTGCAGCTTTGAGTTGACCTGTCCCAACAAACGGCACGTATGCACCAGTCATCGTGTAGCTCAACCTTATTTTAGGGAGCTCAACGACCCGTCACACGACGCAGGATAGGGGAATGTTCTCGGGAATTTATCATCACTAGTCAAGTCATAGCAACACCAACATAGATAATAAAATACTAAAAGTATTTCTGTACAAGTACATGATACCAGTCCTGCTCGTAATGATAAAACGGATTGTCGTTAGCGTAACGAGGGCACGTTACAACAATTGCCGGCGCTCGTTACGTCCGTACAATGAGTGTGTGTGGCCGCATCGGATATTATGATATAAATTCATATTATACATACACTGCTGTATAATCATTAATCATAAGCTTGTTTATAGTAGATTTGATAACGGCACTATTAGTTATTCTGTGAAACCGGTTTCAACTTGGGGTGGTCTTTAGGCTGAGGCTACAGTAGGCAGCGATTTGCGATGCGACTGGAAGAGCGAAACGAGAAAAACATGGTATGGCTACATTACAAGCGAAAAAAAAGCATTTTTCTAATAAATTCGCTTCAATTTCGCTCATGTTGATGTAGCCGATGCCGTGATTTCAGTAATGTTGTTCCTATCGCATAAAGAAATCAAAGATCGCTAGTAATATTTGATGTACGGTGTAGCCATATACGTGAGCATTCATTTACTTGTTTTAATCGCTCATGTGTCGCAGGTCGCGTCGCGGCCTAATGTAGCCTCAGCCTTAGAGTGACTACAAACAGGCGCGACACGCACGACACGCGACACAAAGGCACCGCAAGTCGCGCAACTAGCGGTGCCTTTTGTGTCGCGCGCGATTATATCGCTCTGGGCAGTAGATACGCTCCCGTAAATGTACTTGATGGCGTTTAACGTTTGATGAAATGATCAATGACGTATTTAAGCGTGATGTAAATTGGTCAAGCAATTGGTCAAGAAATTGGACAAGAAATTGGACAAGCAATTGATTGGTCAAGCAATTGATCCACGATTCACCAATGACAGCCAGGAGTCCAGGACCAACGGCTTAACGTGCTTTCCGAGGCACGGAGGGGTCTCGGTATGTAAAGATGGTCACCCACCCACAGACCAACCGCGGCAAGCGTAGCTTAACCTGATCAATCGAACTGTGCGGCTGTTATTATTTAGCCACAGGCTCCCATCCCGTGGGAATATCGGGAGAAAAAATATCATACATATTACCTCTTTATAATATTAGTATAGGAAAAGAGCAATAACCTACACTCAATGCAGTTTGGCAAGCAATGGCCATTACAAGGCCAATTATTTAGTGTTTTCCATAAAACCGCAACGATTTTCTGGCACAACTTTTGCGTTGAGGTTGCGGCCAATCTGTTATGTTATACCCACGCCATTATTAAGAAGCAGGTGGTTGCGTGGTGAACTGTTGTTTGACCTATTACAGTTTCATTGGCAGAACAACTGGCTGGGAACTGACCTTAGACACTGTTACCTTTAGTGGCATACGCCGATTAGGAGTGTAGAAAAACTATTGTTCAAAGTTGCCATGACCGAAAATATGTATAAATAGATCATACACACATACATAGATACTAGTGATGTAACGAATGTTGGATTTTTCACATTCGCGAATGCGAATATTTATCTTCAACATTCGCGAATGCGAATGCGAATATCCGTTACATCACTAAATTTAATTATACATATATTTAATTCCTCAGATATATAAAGTGGAATGAAAAAATATACATTTAAAGCCAAAGGTTATAAACAAAATTATTAAACTTTAAATATCTAATGTATTAAGATATTTAAAGTTTAATAATTTTGTTTCAAGTAATGTTTAGTTTTTTAGTAAATAGAAACTGTAAACTTTATTTTAAAATGGTAGTAAAGTAATAATATACTAAATAAATGCAAACCATAGTTGTAACAAGGCTGATTAATGTTAGATTTGATCAGATCTCTGACGTTCTTTTTTCATAAATGAGACTTTAATTTAGAATGTAGAAGTATGATTTAATAAAAATATCTAAGTGTTATCTATTGTATTATTATTTTACATGCATGCATATAATAATTTCCTTTTTGATTATTAAAAACATTCGCTAAATATTCGCATAATTTTTGCGAATGCGAATGCGAATATTGAAAAATATGCGGATATTCGCGAATGCGAATATCCGTTACATCACTAAGATACATACCGTCGTTGCGCGTGCAAAAGTCGCTATGTGTTTTAGTGAACTTATTTGAGCTGTATGTTTATACGGAACTTTCGATGTATGAATATCACATAGCTACATTCCTTAACTCTTTAAATATTGCACTTATCACATAGCTTTTTATACAGTATGTGTATGTATTGAAATAACGATTAAAACTGCATAAAGAACCGAAAATAACTAAATAACACATAGCGACTTTTGCATGCGCAACGACGATACATAAACTCACGCCTTCTTCCATTAGGGGTTTTTTTTTAACGTGGAGAATAGCTTATGCATTCTGCACTACCAGGCCACGGGGAGATAGTACAATAAAACTCCACGGTGTCCTTTGCCGCTTACGGCGGGAACACGGGCACGCGTTAGCACTCATCCGTGAACCCGCCGCGGCTGTCCGTCACCGGACCCTCTCATTAGGGGTTACAGAAACTTCAGAACGCCACCTGGTACGATCATTATTATAATACTCCTTCCTTTTGCTTCGTTAAAGTGCCACTATTTTTCCATACAAATTTCGGGAGAGTCTCCACTGTTTGACATTGTGCATCCAAAGTAAAATCTTAATCTTAATATACATAATTATATAAATTACGTGTCACGATGTTTGTCCGCGATGGACTCCTAAACTACTTAACCGATTTTAATCAAATTTGTACACCGTGTGCAGTTTGATCCAACTTGAATGATAGGATAGCTCACATCTCCATTTATAATCGCAATATTATTTTATTGCACAAAAACGTTAGCCACAGCAATGCGTGGACGGGTCATCTAGTATGATATAGTTTTCACTTATTATCATTAATTTAGTCTGTATGGCTTTTTATTTTACTATTCTGTCGGAAACAGAATAGTAAAATAAAAAGCCATTAAAAAGTTATGAGCCAACAAAGATTCGAGATTTTTTCTGGCTATTTTTAACGTTACTTCGTGTGTAAATAAGTAATAAAAGAACTGTAAAATCTTCAAAACAAAGTCGGACAGACAAAGCTCAGTTATCGAAGAGTTCAATAAACTTTATTTGTATTTGACGCAGTGGTTTTTTCATAAAACTCGATTTTTCAATTTTTTTTTTATGTAAACCATACTAATATTATAAATTCGAAAGTATCTCTGTCTGTCTGTTACCTTTTCACGCCTAAATCACTGAACGGATTTCGATAAAATTTGGCGCAGTGATAGATTGCATCCCGGGGAAGGACATAGAATAGTTTTTATCCCGATATTCCCACGAGATCGACACTTCGTCGCCTTAGAGTGAAAACCTCGGGAATGCAATACCTCGTAAGTAGCATTTTATGCATTACGGACAATCTTATAGTATCGAACAGCTCTGGGTATAAAAGCGGATTAAATAAAATTAATAAGAATACAGAACCTCCTTTTTTGAAGTCGGTTAAAAACATAAAAGGTGGTTCTGTACGTATTCTTATTAATTAATATGGAAATTTAACCAGCTTTTTTATCCAGAACTGTTCGATACTATAAGATTGTCCGAAATGCATAAAATGCTACTTACGAGGAATTGCATTCCCGAGGTTTTCGACGACTTATGCGGGTGAAACCGCGGGGCATTGCTAGTAATTAATATACAGGACAAAATCAAGTTTCAATAGAGTTGATTCAGATTAGGAACAGGATACAGGAAAATTATTCATTGGATGCCAACTTATCAAAAAGTAACACCACAGATAAAATAAATGAAAATCACCATAACGATGTGTTCATTTTTTGTGATGTAGCTACACTGCCTGACTCGGGAATTGAAGCGCACTAAACCAACGAGGCAGTCAAGCAAAAAGTTGCTCAATAAACATTTAAATTAAATTATAAACTAACTAGCTACGCCCCGCGGTTTCACCCGCATAAGTATCGATTCCGTGGGATATAAAGTAGCCTATACAATCCAGGGTGGCAGGTAGCCGTTTGAGCGTGAAGAAGTAACAAACATATATATACACACACACACACTACAAACTTTTGCCTTTATAATATTAGTGTGATATGTGTAACCCTCATTGTGGCCAATCAAAACCAATCAATCACATTGATGGCAACAATGTGTCAATATTTATGAACTACAGTGTAATGTACATAGACCGGCCATACAAGGACAGCTTGAAGCGGCCAGTATCGACTGCTTCAAGCTGCAACTGCATAGCAAACTACAGTCTTCTACGTAGATACATACACGGAACCGCTCGAGCAAACCTAATTTATTTATTTCAATGTTGTTACTTACTAACAAACAAACCATAACTCGGAAAGTGTATTTTTTTTTATTAATTTTATTAAATTTTAATACCGGAAATGGCAGAATATTATGAACTTTTATAACTAAGTAACAACTCTGTAATAATATCCTGCCAAATAAATCATCTGCCTAGCCTTTTCCGGATATACTGGGGTTGGCTTCCAGTCTAACCGGATGCAGTAGAATACCAGAATTTTACATGGAGTGACTAAATAAAGAACTATTATGTATTAAAGATATAATTGTTTTGAAATCTTTGTACAATATCACAGAATAATAATCATTCAACTGTTGACAAAATTCTGGATAAACAAAATGATAATCATGTTTATCACAGCACACTAATATTATAAAGGCGAAAGTTTGTGAGTGTGTTTGTATGTTTGTTACTTCTTCAGGCACAAACGGCTAGACCAATTTTGTCAAAATTTGGTACGGAGGTAGCCGACACCCTGGATTAACACATAGGATAATTTTTATCCCGATATTCCCACGGGATCGACAATTATGCAGGTGAAACCGCGGGGCGCTGCTAGTTAGCTATAAAATGAATGTAATACACCAGTGTGTTAATCAAATCTAAAGTAACTCGTAATGAAAAAAACTATTGAATATTTGCAGATAATATAAACTAAAGTACTATTGCAATTTATAGAACTAAATATTGACTACAATTCACAAACAACGGAGCACTTAATAATATTGTGTCCACCAGCATGTCCTGTTGCCAGCACGGTACAGGAACTGATGGATGCTACTAAAGAATGGACACTATTTAAATTGCTATAGAAACACTAAGTAGATAGACCATTATCGTTTTGAAGTAGCATGGCTGCAAAAGTAATTTAGATACTAATCTTTATGTTGATGGCTCAGACCTATTAAAAAAAACCCAAGAAAGAGGGCTTTCAACAGTAAAGTGAAGCCGGTTTCGTAAACATGTGTGTACATAGTGAGGTGTAGTTTAATTGTAAATGGGTGCGTGTGAGTGTGTATGGATAGAGTGGAGGTGTAGTTTTTGCATGCTTCACTGTACTGTTAGCAGCGCTATGTCTTGACTTTTTATTTGGTCTGAGGTTGATGGATAAATCAGTATAGACAGAAAATGTCATCATTAGTTGCCTAGCATTTTCCTAACTTTACTGGGGTAGGCTTTCATTCTAACCAGGTGCAGCACCACCATTACATGAAGCAGGTGCCTATCAGACCTCCACAACCCAGTTCCTGGTTGATGGTAAGACTGGTTATCAGACTTTTGGGCATCACCAGGGCCTTGTATTAGACTGTAAACTTTAAAGAAAAGCAAGGTTTGTATAGGTAAGTATGCTGGTAGACGATTATTTTAATTTTTTGTGAATGAATCTGAACTGAAGCATTAACCAAGACGAAAATGAGTGCTAAATCTTGTTTATTTTGATGTCTTCTTAGAGTTAACTAGAAAGGAAACTAAGAATTGTATTTAGAATACAAATATTTGCATTAGCAGTTGGCATTCTGTAGTTTCTGCCTACCCCATAGGTAGGTGTGACTGCATGCCATATATGTATATTTTAATTATTGTATTATTTAAGATTATTTATAAAAATACTTAGATATGATTTGGATATATGAATTAGCTGATTAATTATTATTTTGTTTTGATTTTCATTCTGGTGTTCTGAAACACAGGCCTAGAGCTTAGTTTAGGCACCAGTTTCCCATAATATTAAAATGTTGTCTGTCTCTGATAGAAGGTAATCATGTATGTATTTGTAATATTGTGGTGAGAAAATAAATCTTATCTTAATTTTTTTTTAAATAATAGAACTTGTCAATATTTACTTAACCTGCATTTCTATTTCTTCTTCAATTTAGGCCAGATTTGTAGAATATACGTGAATTAAATGTAAAATGTAGACTGGGTACATTTTGTCATTTAATTCACCAACAAAGGTAACTATTTAATAAAAAAAACTTTTCCAAATAAATTATTAATGAAAAGTATGCCTAAATAATGTTACTATCTCAATTAATTATCGCAAATTAATTTAAGACCTTTCACGTAATAAATTTCACAAAAATCCGTGACATTCAATGTTATAAATGTTTTATTCTCACAAATTCCTAACAACCTATAAAACCTTCACGGTTCTATGAAAGCGCACATTTTTCAGCGATCTAACCTTCTACCGGCATTCGAATCGGTAGCGGCAACAGCAACAATCAAGTTTTAATAACTTCGTACAGACCGCTAGTTATCACTTTCCAAATTTACGCTCGAGACTCAACAAATAGCCGTACCAAATGTATACCAATTTTTTTTATATGAACGTCTGTTTCAATTGCAGGTATAGCCCAAAAATGAGTCTCAAAGATACAGAGAATCATAATAAGCTACACGACACCGCGAGAAACCTCAGAACACCCAAATAAAGACAACAAAATATACAATGTCCATCTTCAGTTACACTGACCTGTATCTCGTTATCGTAGCATCAGCGGCCTGCAAATTGGCTTCCATCAAACATTTAACACTGTACAGAACTTGAAAGTTAACAATAAATGTTTATTTCACACAATAATCATTCAGTTTTTGCGATTTTTTTTATTGTGACACTCGCGGGTTAAAGGAGACAGCACAACGCGTTCGCGAGTTTTGAGTGTTGCCAGATATCGGTTTGTGATACTACTACTTCTCCAAAAAAAAAAGTTAAAAACTAAAACCCAACTAACGGCAACTACTATTCTCCAAAAACGCCAACTAAAAAGGAAACAAGACATCACAGACAGACAAATTAAAAACAACGTCGGTTTTCGTATAACCCGTTAGCACGTTATTACTAAATATTTCGTGTAAATAACATTAATCTGTAGGTTTAAAATAATATTATTATTACCCCGATATTATTTTTACCCCAGTACGGCATAAGCATAACCAAAGAATGGTTATGATTATTATTTTTACAGGCTATGTATGTATGTATGTTCGCCTGTTCTCTCAACTTAGAAACTACTCGTCGTATTTTGACAAATTAGTTATCGTTGAATGCATGATGTTGTTTTAGGCTGTATGAATATGAAGTCACATAAAATCTAACATGGCGGCAGAATGTAGGTAAATTATTATTACCGAAAAAAAAAATGTAACATAGCATACTATCGTGTTTGTTATCTAATGAAAGGTCTCAAGGAGTACTTTCTGTTTATTGGTTATCTATAATTATTCAAACAAAAACCTTAGGGTTTATGTTTAAATAACCAATAAATATAGATAAAGTATTGATAACCAATAAATTAAACATTGGAAGCTTGATGGTAACCGTACCTACGCATTTGAATGCTTCCAGTGAGATATAAACTAAAAACATTATATTGTAGGTTTTTATATTGCCAAAGTGATATTACATGCCTAGGCCTTAGGATATTTATAACGCAAGATATGTATGTACGATTTTTGGCGTCGATTGTCTCGTCAAATAGTGTTGGTGTTCATTTGATGTTACATATTATCATATTTGTGTTGCTATTTGTGCTACATGCTACCTTCCACAAATGTTCACATTTTGCTATCATCTTGAAGACAGATATTATTGGATGAATCCGCCCCAGACAGGGTATATATGTTCTGTGGCCCCAGACGACCCACTGACCGAATCATGAAATCAGATATCATTGCTGAGCTGCTCGTAACTATAAAAATTTGTTGAGCGGCTTATGCAAGTGGTTTTCTGCCGAAATAAAAAAAATAAAAATAAAACGCCCCTCATGCATTTTGTACTGTAATGAAGCACAATTTTCGGCAGTTTCGTCGCAACAGGTCGCTACACTCCTACTAAACGTCTTCTTGAATTTATAAAGCAACGAGACTGGTCTAAATGTTGTTATATACATGAATTATAACTGGAACGCGTTGATTATTTTTAATCTATGTTCTGACAACTGACGCGTGTTTTGTTTCAATTTCCGAACGAAATTGTTAATGTCAGTACATCACTCTAAACATAATCGATAATTTTCGTTCACGATTGGATTACAATTGATTTATCAAATAAATAAATGAAAATATAGTAATTAGTTAAGTTTGTAGTTAATTAGCACAATGATTAAGGCCATATTGGTGTTCAACAATCATGGGAAGCCGAGGTTATCAAAATTCTACCAATACTTCGTGAGTGAAAGTTTTTTTCTATTTTGTGTACAAAGGAATGTGTATTTAATACGCCTATATTTTTCGTGACAGCAATTTGTGACAAATGGAACAGTTTTTATATAATAATATGATTATAAATTTCATCATGTCATGTAATTTTTGGCATAATTTTCGTTATCTTTTCCCCGTTTTATCGTACGAGTGTGCAAACATTAAATATTATATTCTAAGTATAGAATCTAAATCTACTACATAGCCTCAAACCGGTAAATAAAATTCCTCATGTAAAGCATTATGCCAAGCATTTTGCTCACCCAGTAAGCTAGATTTCAGTACCACAAATATACTTAAAAATTATGAGTGTTTTACTTAAGAGTTCTAGCCATCAGACGTTCCAGAAAACAGCTATATTCTTACAAAAAAACAGCATCAGAAACAGGTGCTTTTTGTCAATACAGTAGAAACTCGATTATCCGGCCCTCAGTTATACGGATTCGCGATTATCCGGACTATAAACTGCGACCAATTAAAAAAGGAGAAACCGGTCGTAAGTTATCTGATGAGTATGGTGTAGGTACATCCACGATAAGTGATATTAAGAAAAATGCCGATTCAATTTTGTTGTACACCTGCAAATTAGATAGTGAAGAAGGGAGTAAACATCGGAAAATGATGAAGAAACCGAAAAACGAAGTTTTTACAAAAACGATCAACTGGGCAACCGATATCTGGCCCTTTACTCTGTGAAAAAGCATTACAGTTAAATAAAAAATTAGGTGGTGATGAATTGTTTGTCGCAAGTAACGGATGGTTATACAGATTTAAATCTCGTCATGGAATTCGTGAATTGGAAATACAAGGTGAAAAAATGTCAGCTAATGTAGATGCAGCAAACTCTTTTAAAGATGATTTTAAGAAGAAATTGGATGAAAATAACTATGACTTGGATTTTGTTTATAATGCTGATGAAACCGGATTAAACTGGAAATCATTACCTTCAAAATCTTATTAAAATATTACTATTATGTATTAAACTTATTTTATTTCACAAAACCCGCTTTTCTTCATACATTCGATTATCCGGACTTTCGATTATCCGAATCCCTAACGACAACAATTAGTCCGGTTAATCGAGTTTCCACTGTACCAACATTTCTTCTGAGGTAGCATAATCTGCCTATGATGTTCCCACTTCTGGGACACAGGCCTCCTCTAGGTGAGTGGGAGTCTCAGCATAATTCAATGTGTATTAAAAACAGTGGGTTTCCTAATGCTCCTCTGATCCTATTTCTATCTAGACTAACGAAGCAGCTAAATGAGAACCTTATAACTCAATAGTTTAATGCTGTTATTCTTCTTGTTACAGAATGAAGACATGCAGCAACAGATAATTAAAGAGACATTTCAATTGGTGTCGAAACGGGACGACAATGTGTGCAATTTTCTTGAAGGAGGAAGGTATGTTATGTCCTTTATTGTTACAGAAATAACAATTTTTATGGCACTGTGTGACCTAAAACCGCACTTTAGTCACGCTTTTCTGTGACTTAGTAGCCCATTTTTACAAAGAACACATGAGCTATAAAATCCATACTAATCCATACTAATGTTATAAATTCGAAATTAACTCTGTCTGTTTGTATGTTACTTTTTCACGCCTAAACCACTGAACGGATTTCGATAAAATTTGGCATAGAGATAGATTGCATCCTGGCTAAGGACATAGGATAGTTAGTATCGACATACCTCGCGGGCAGAGCCGCGGGCGGAAGCTAGTCCATATTAGAAAGTAACTCTGTCTGTCTGTTAGTATGTTACCTTTTCACACCTAAACCACTGAACGGATTTCATTAAAATTTGGCAGGGAGATAGATTGCATCCTGGGGAACGACATAGGATAGGATATTTATAGGATTTTATAGGATAGTTTTATAGGACAGTTTCGGGTAGTTTGATGTGCTGGCGTCTGTACTATTACAAGCAGCCAGCTCACCTGAAGGTGAGGGGTAACTGCCGTCTATGGAATTCTACCATTCGGGAGACCGAGCTGATAATGCATGTGAAATTACACCGGTATCCGTAATTGCGTAACTGTCAAATTGAAGAGAGCTGTAATCTACCATGTGGTGGGTCCACTGCTAGTTGGAGGATGTCACATGTCTTCGAATTAATGATTCTAGGAAATGCCAGTTTCCTCATGATCATTTCCTTCATTATTTTTAGAGCAGTGGAGATGAAATTAACTGAGTCACACATACCTGGCTGGGTTCAAACCCACAAACCCTCAAATCTACCATTAGAAAATCGGGGCTGTTACCACTGGACTGGTTAGCCCCTGTTCTGTCTACCCACCTTTGACCAACTTGCGAATAAAAACGAATTTATATTTTTTTGTATCTATTTCAGCTTAATAGGTGGTTCAGACTACAAACTGATCTACAGACACTATGCGACACTATACTTCGTCTTCTGTGTGGACTCCTCCGAGAGCGAGCTCGGCATACTGGACCTCATTCAGGTAATATTATCTTTTTATCGTATTTGGATAAGTTTCAGCTAACAATACAAAAAATAGTCGCAAAGTAAATTATGACAAGCCTCCGCAGTTAGCAAAAGAGACAATGGGATTAGTTAAAAAATACTTAGTAACGATAATCTTAGTTCACCCATTATCAAGCGTATCGTGTGACAGTCTGGATTAGTGTAGTGGCGCAGTTTGGAAGAGAGTTTCAGCATTAAACTGCGATAAACTGAGCTTTTGAGGTCCATTTTTATTGGTTTTTCATAACTGATAAACTAATGACTGCAAGCATTAAACCTAATACAAATTTCGTTCTAAAATCTCTCAATTTCATATGTTTTTTGGCATGAAATTGGGTGACTTCTGTACATTAAACACTGTGATTAAAAAAAAAATCAATACATCATCCACAGGTATTCGTAGAAACCCTAGACAAATGTTTCGAGAACGTCTGCGAGTTGGACCTGATCTTCCACGCGGATGCAGCACACCAGGTCTTGGATGAACTGGTCATGGGCGGCATGGTACTACAGACAAACATGGCCGACATACTCTGCAGGCTGCAAGAACAGAATAAAATGCAGAAGGCTGAGGTTAGTATGAAGATTTATGAGGATTATAAGGAATTTAGTTACTAAAAAAGTAAATAATTAGTTGGTTAAGGTAAATAATTAGTTGGTAAAGAAAAATAATTATTTGGTAAAGTTAAATGGTTAGTTTGTAACCCTTCGTCTATTAGGCAAGTTTATTAAGTTCGGTAACAATAGAAAAAGTAATTGTGTCTTATTAGTGACAGGTGAGCTCAGAAGGAAGTTGGTGACACGTAAATAATTAGTTGGTTAAGGTTAATAATTCGTTGGTAAAGGTGTAGGTAACACGACAGAGAGAAAACGCGCAATAGGTGCACTCACACTAAGTATTGTAGTACAAAACAAGTTTTGCCTCTGTGTCGCGACGTTCGTGCTCATTCGGAATCACGAAGATTACCGAAGCGCATATCTTTTTTGGTTTAACTGTATTAGGAAGAAGGCTAGGCAGACGATTATATCCATACTAATATTATAAATTCGAAAGTAACTCTGTCTGTCTGTATGTTACCTTTTCACGCCTAAACCACTGAGCGGATTTCGATAAAATTTGGCAGAGAGATAGATTGCATCCCGGTGAAGGACATAGGATAGTTTTTATCCCGATATTCCCACGGGGTCGACACTTCTGCGGGTGAAACCGCGCGGCGCTGCTACTATTATTTATATTTGTTGTTTCTTTGTCTTACAGGCGGGTATATCAGCCGCGCCGGCGCGTGCGGTGTCTGCAGTCAAGAGTATGAACCTTCCTCAACAACTGAGGGACATGAAGCTCCCCGACCTTCCGCAGGCTATCAAGGTGAGGAGTCAATGATGACCAGTAGTTATACAGCACAATCTGAAACTATGAATTCAGCACATGATCCCAGACTCAGAGTAGAAATTTTTCCTCAGTTATCACAAAAAAAAAAAATCCGCGGTTTCACAGAACAGTGCAACCTACACGGTTAAAATGTATAAAACAGCTATTTTTTTTTTAAATTTTCCTTGAAACATTTCATTGTGAACTCCAAAAGGTTCAGAATCATTACTGAATCCATGTTAATAGGTTCAAAGTCAAAGATCTTTATTGTGTCGTTCGCTACGTTAAGAGTCTATATTATGATGTTTTGGTGATATTGGGCGATCTGGATATCGGTATCTGTAAGACTTGAGAGTTTGCTATTTGGACACATTAAACTTGGACTTATAATCTTTAAATTTGCAGAAGCGAAAACACGATTGGATAAAAAAATCTCGATAAAAAAAAATAACGAAAAAACCTCGTTTTGCACTTAATTTGAGTTAGATCTCTGAAACCCTATGGAATTTAATGATGATTTTTAAACTAATAGATAGGTAATAATATTATCTCAAATCGTGCAGAATTATTTTTTTATTTTTCTACTCGTTCTCCTCGTAATTAGCAATCCAGTGATTTGGCGCTTGCGTCATTTTATTCTAAGCGAGCATACTCTCTTTCTGTCTCTTGTTTTGCACGCGGTAGTAATAGCGCTATCCTTTTCAATTTATTCAATCAGTCTGCTACGGCACCTGTTGGAGGACGAACCTATGTTTGACGACATTACAGAGAGAGGACTATTTTCGACATTTTTATTTTGTTTAGTGGTAAGTATTACCTACTGTAAAAAGGAGTTAAACCCGTTTGGTGTAAACATAATAAATTATTATCATTATTTAGTGTAAATAAAGATGGGCAAAAAGAAAACTCTCGGAAAACACGACACATGGTTGGCGCCACGGAACAGAAAAAACAGTTTGTTCCGTGGTTGGCGCAGTGGCTGAGCGATCGACTGCTGCGCTGCGTGTCGCGGGTTCGATTCCCGACCGGACAAATATTTGTATTGCCTACAGGTAGTTGTTCCGGGTCTGGATGTTTGTGTATGTGAATTTAAATGTTTGTAAACGCACCCACGATACAGGAGTAATTCCTAGTGTGGGACAACGTTTTTTAAAAAAAACAAAAACAAAACAAAACGTTTGAGGGAACAACTCCGTATTCTGAACGAAAGAAAGAAAAAAGTAAGTACAGACGCTAGCATGTCAAGCTACTACAATCTGTCAAATTTCTTTAATAGATTTTCAACTTTATCACTGAAGCATAAGGTTCAAAGTTGAATGGGAAAATTTGACAGTTTCGGGTAGCTTGGTGTGCTGGCATCTGTACCTAACTACCGATTTATATAACGGTATCAATTCTTTTATTTCCTTAGCTACTTAGGTATTTCGAATGTCTATTGCTTGGGGAAAAAAAGTAAGTAAATTTTTAATCCCCGTTAATATTTTTTTTACCTGGCTCGTTGGTCTAGCGGTCGCAAGCGCTACTGCTGAGCTGTGAGGTCCTGGGTTCGATTCCCGCATCTCTGCCCACCTCATCGGGCAATACAGGCGTGATGCTTTGTATTTATGTATGTAAATTTTAAATCGCAATTATGTTAATTGAATCTTTCCCGTACAATGAGAGGTCAGCTTATATACTGGAAATGTATAGCTTCATACGTAGCCGTGTGTACCTACCTATCTACCTATACATATAATGCGGGTAAAAATACAATAAGTATCAAAATAATATCATCCTAGTTCAATCACTGATATTTTTACTAATCAATATTACTTATTCAAACTGATGAATTTTATTTAAAGAAAAAAAATTTTGCCATGATGGCTTTCTCTTTTTTAGGGTTCCGTAGTCAAAAAGGAACCCTTATAGTTTCGCCATGTCCGTCCGCAGTTTAGCTCAGAGGCTCTTAGTACTATTAGAAAACTTATAATTTGGCATGGATATAATATGTACAGACGCCAGCACATTAAGTTACTACAATATGTCAGATTTCTTTAATAGATTTTCAACTTTATCACTAAAGCATAAGGTTCAAAGTTGATTGCGAAAATTTGACAGTTTCGGGTAGGTTGATGTGCTGGCGTCCGTACATTATTAATCACGCCGACAAAGTGGTAAAATAAAATCTTGAAAAAAAAATTTTTTACGCTATCGGTTTTTTTAGGTACCTACTCGTAAAGTGGGGATGTTTTTGAAGTGAAAACTTCTTTAGCATCGTTGTGATTTGAAACTTTATGTGTTTTTGTGGATCGATGGATGGATGGATCGATGGATCGATGGATCGCCGGATCGCGATGGATCGATGAATCGATGGATTGATGGATCGATGGATTGATGGATCGATGGATCGAAGGATCGAAGCATCGATGGATCGAAAGATCGAAGCATCGATGTATCGACGGATCGAAGCATCGATGTATCGACTGATCGACGGATCGATGGACCGATGGATCGATGGATCGATGGATGGATGGATCGATGGATGGATGGATCGATGGATCGATGGATCGACGGATCGATGGATTGATGGATCGACGTATCGATGGATTGACGGATCGATGGATCGATGGATCGACGGATCGACAGATCGATGGATCGACGGATCGACGGATCGATGGATCGATGGATCGACAGGTCGATGGATCGATGGATCCATGGATCGATCGATGGATCCATGGATCGACGGATGGATGGATCGACGGATCGATGGATGGATGGATGGATCGATGGATCGACGGATCGATGGATCGACGGATCGGTGGATCGACGAATCGATGGTTCGACGGATCGATGGATCGACAGGTCGATGGATCGATGGATCCATGGACCGACGGATGGATGGATGGATCGACGGATCGATGGATCGATGGATGGATGGATGGACGGATCGACGGATCGATGGATCGATGGATCGACAGGCAATATTGCAGTTCTCGCATTTTTACTGACTTCAAAAAGGAGAATATTCATTATTTGACGGTTTTTAGGGTTCCGTACAAGTTCTGTCAAGTGGCATATTATATGAAAGGGCTTTGGCCATGGGAAAGTATCGGAGCTATTCAAAAATGTACTACTATTTCAGAACATTCATGCATTGCTATTATTGTCTGCTTTATATTTATGTAATAAAATGCATTAATCTTGTAGGTTTCCAGACAAAGAGGACAGGTCAGATAGAAATCAATGAAGAATCAGACGAAAGAAGAATGATAGACTTAAATTTTTTTTAAAGAATTAAAAACCTTTTCTATTCCCTCAACAGCCTTTGGTTGCGGTATAAATAATTTGGAGTTGATAGGGGAGAAAAGGTTAGGCTTCTTGGGATAAACTCATTCCCAACTACGGAACCCTTCATTGTGCGTGGTTCGACACGCACTTGGGCGGTTTTTTTTACAAGCCTAAAGATACAAATGGGGAAGAATTATTTTTTTCAATGCACCCCCTCTTGATGGGTATAATTGAATAGGTCTATTTAAACGAGGGTAATATAAATTAATACATCACTTTTTTTCAGTTATACCGTTTGCGAAATATGGCCCGCCAAATTGCCTGCCTTGCAATGCCAGGGGGCGTTGCAAGGCACTGCAGTGCCCCCCACCCTCCCTGCCATTTCTAACCTAGAAACTTCCACGTTGCTATAACTTAGTAAAAACTGTTTTAAAATAATTTCGCGAACAATGTGATTATAACTTTTCGAATAATAAAGATAAAACTGCAAAATAGACAATAGACGTCCTAGTTCAAAGGTTTGCCTTTGCCTTTAGCAAACAATACTCTTTTAATAGCCTTCTATTTATCTTTACATCATAAAAAGTATGTTACAGTCGTTTGTAATTACAGCTACGGAACCCTATATTATGCATGGCCCGACTTGCTTGGTCGATATTTTTATTTATAAGGAAACATTATTTTGTTCTAGGTACATGCATGGTTATGTTATGAGAGAGTTTATTTTTGTTTAGGGAACATTACTTTTTGTTATTACGGTAATACGATATTTGTAATAAGTACATACTTTCGAACGTTGCACGTCGCGAAATTTTTTGAAACCTCTTTGTCTTTTATTTTTTATGGGATTTTTATTGTTATTGTAATGGTATTATATATTCTGAATATACATATTAAATTGTTTAATAAATAAACATTGATGAATATTTACATAACATTTTATTTCATACTAACCTTTTAGGTAAGTATATAGATTGAGTACCTACGCGAGGATAGAATAACGGATCAGTCTATATAGTATCGAGTCCACAAAAAAAAAACACGAGCCTCTAAATTTCGAAACTCGCGCCTCGGGATGGAAGCCCTAGTACCTATTTACCTACTATGTTGGTGGTAGGTATGTCAGTTTGTAGGTCTATGAACAGAGCTTCAAATAATAATTATGTATGTATTGTATACCGACAATGAGCTCGTTTGTTTAGCTGTGTTATCTTTTACACATCGATCCGTCGCCGCGTCGTACCGTGGAAATACTTCCGTGAATTTGAACTTTATTTGAATGACATAATTTTTTACGAATACATTTTTATTGCCATACGAATCAAGTTCAAATTCACGGTCGCGCCGCCGTTCAAACTCGAACTCGACTCACGCAGTCGATCGCGCTTGCTGCGTCGGCGCTCGCCGCCCGCGCCGCGCGCTTTTGCGTATTATAGTAGAGGGGGCGCGGGGTGGCGCGGGCGAGAGGTACGAAATCGCTCGCGTTGGGCTGCATAGGCGCCGTCTTAAGCGTGCGCACGCGGCGGGTGCACGCAGCGGGCGCCAAACCCGTGTAAAAACCCGTCGCATGCGTCCGCGCCAAAGAGCGCTGCTCATTATTATCTTTCAATACAAGCACGCGAGGCGAGCAGCCGCCGCGAGAACGCCCTGAGACAGTGGTTACAGAGTTGATAATGAGGCTTTTCTGAAATGACGTTCGCTAGGTGGCAGCACTGACACGTCAGGTCCAGGCATCTGTCAAAGAGCCTATATTTTCTTTAGTCATGACTGAATGATGAACGAATGAATGAATCGAATGATGAACGTCATCATAGAATTTTTATATTCATTGTCGAAATGGAAGACCTCTTGTCAAAGTGGTGCCAACTGGTGTCGTAAATTTTCACGAAAACCCCCATTGAGATGCGAGAGAGGTTGCCAGTGGATGTCCTTGCGACCATGTATGGTGGTAAATTGGTCTAGGAAAATGTTTTGAATGGGTTATGTATGAAGGTTGTTTCTTTTCTGCTGACAAATCAATGTGTATAGTCACCAAAGGAGATCAGTAACCAGAGTCCTCCGATATAGTTGAAGTTTAATAAGAAACCGATGGATGTTTTCGAAATCTAAATCTATATAAATAAAATAAAGTCGGGTTAGTTGTCAGCGGGATTGTCCGAAAGGGTTACCGCTGGCCCGGAACATAAAGGGCGAAGGAAGGAACACGGGTGGGTTTTAGTCAGTAAGAGTCTGACACTCCCTTCCGCTCCACCCAGAGCGAGAGGGGTCATTTGATGATTTCCCATCCTGAAAAAAAAAAAAAATCGGATTAGTTACGCCATTTATATAACTCAAGAACGGCTGGACCGATTATTATGATCTTTGATTTGTTGGATTTGTCTCCGCCCCGAATAGCAGAATAACTATAAATGTATGGGAAAAAATCATGAAACAAAAAATTATGAAGGGAATTCATTTTCTCATACATTCGTTCTTATTGAAAACAAACAGTTCATTTATCAAATTAAATTTCATTCGAAAACATCAATCGGTTTCTTACTAAACTTCAACTATATCCGACGACCTTGGTTACTTATCTCCTTGGGTGACTGTACCTAGTATTTTTTTAGTTACTAGATAATCTTTTAAATATTTTAACATACATAAAATATTATTATTAATGTTTGACGATTTCATACAAAACTCGTCGAACTTGTAATATAATCCTTTTTTAATTCGGTTATAAATTTGATAATACCCTATTATCTACAATCATTAATTCATTTATACCATGGCCACCAATGGCAGTTTTATATTACACATTTTTAACAAAAAATTATATTGTCCGACGAATCCATAATTCCATACATACTATTTTAGGATTTTTTCTCATGTTTTTTATGTTTATTTATTTTTTATAAAAAACCGCGTTCCAGGATTTTCCAGTGTCGCTGTATCAATAGGTAGAATTTAGACAATATTATGAACATTTTTTCATATGAAAAATGAAAAAGTATCTATGAACGGCTTTGCGAAAATGCTGTTTGTCTCACCAAAATGCCGATTAGGCTTAACCAAAAAGCCAATGGGTCATGTATGAAAATATTAAATTGTCTCGATTTTTTTTCTGCACTTATGAATAAGCTAATACTATCTACAAAACCAAGAGCATGTCGGGCCACGCTCATTGTAGGGTTCCGTAGTTTCCCGTCCGTCACAATAAGTGTTCCCACTTATGAGTTTAAAAGTGGGTATCTATTATGTTCGCGCTCCTGCAATTATTTTGTACAACTTTTTGTCTTTTTTGTACAAAAACTGTTGTTTCCATCAAGTTCAAAATAATTTTCCTAGAAAGTCCTTATAAAGTTCTACTTTTCAGATTTTTTTCATATTTTCTAAACTTATGGTTCAAAAGTTAGAGGGGGGGGGACACATTGTTTTTTACTTTTGGAGCGATTATTTCCGAAATTATTGACATTATCAAAAAATGATTTTAGTAAACCCCTATTCATTTTTAAATACCTTTCCAACAATATATCACACGTTAGGGTTGAAATTTAAAAAAAAATCACTTCCCACTTTACATATAGGGGGGCTACCCTAATAAAACATTTTTTCTAATTTTTATTTTACCACTTTGTCGGCGTGATTAATATACATATTGGTACCAAATTTCAGCTTTCTAGTGCTAACGGTCACAGAGATTAAGCGAGGACGGACAGACGGACAGACAGACATGGCGAAACTATAAGGGTTCCTAGTTGACTACGGAACCCTAAAAAAAAGTATCAGATTTATCTGATTAGTATTTCCAGAGAAATAAATTAAATTCTGTTAGAGGCGGCCATCGACAGTAACCCACGGATTTTTATTCAATTTCCTTAGCCTACTCAATTAAAAAGTAAAAACTGTAGATAATCTGTACCGTCTGACATTCATCCATCATAACAAAGGTCTCTCAAAATCTAATCCAGTGTCCAAAGCGTGGGGGTCGTCGCGAAGGCAGTCGAAATCTAATCCAGTATTCAAAGCGTGAGGGTCGTCGTAAAGATATATTATCCATAAAATCGCAAACAAACACAAAGCAAGAGGTGAAAAGTGAGGTTATGTTATGACAAATTGACAAGTTATGATTATCTACAGTTTTTACTTTTTAATTGAGTAGGCTAAGGAAATTGAATAAAAATCCGTGGGTTACTGTCGATGGCCGCCTCTAACAGAATTTAATTTATTTCTCTGGAAATACTACTCAGATAAATCTGATACTTTTTTTGTAGATAGTATTAGCTTATTCATAAGTGCAGAAAAAAAATCGAGACAATTTAATATTTTCATACATGACCCATTGGCCAAAACCAAGGTGCTGATTGGCTAAAGAAGCTTCGCAGTGGCCAAAAACACCCCAACACGAACATGCAGCTAGAAAATTCAAAATACTACTACCTCATATATAACTAACATATAATATCACACCAGTATCCCACGGCGAGTGAGGCAGAGGTGTAAAAGAATACTCAAAACTTAGCAGTGTCGCTAAATCAATAAAAAAATCTTAAAACATATTTTTTCTTTGGTTTTCTTTTTGTACTTATTCGTTTGCAACTTTTGTGGTCTTCTTTTTATTAGTATTATGGTGGCTCCACACGATATAGACTTTCATCAACTTCTATAGAATTTTGTTTGTGCAACAAAGACGGCCCTGGTCAGGTTATTTGAAGACCATGTAGATCAATGTCTGAGATGGTCTTTTGAGGAAAGAACCACACAGATTGTGTGGACCTGTCCAGTCAGTGCACGCATTTGTCAGAAATCGTGCGTGGTGGTAGTAACTTAGCTAGGGTCAATGGATAAATTCAGACTATCACAGTCCACTGTTGCCTCTACACAACACCCAATCCTCCTCCTCCTTCCGCATCCAGGCTGTCCCAGACGACTTCCTAATCATATCGATTGATGTTTAATGAAATATTCATTCAATAGGATACACAACGCAATCCGACACTGACCTGCAAATTGAAAGTAATGTAAGAAAATTTTAAATGCATTACCCTTAAGGGGCTCACAGGACCTAAACGCAAAAAACGCAAGATTTCGAAACAATAAAAGTATATGATGGAATACAGTTAACAAAATCAGAAAAATATATGTTATTCTTCATTATATATGCTAGGTAGATACCCAAGTAGCACAAAATAGCTTTATAATCGATGGATAACAGAATTAGCATATTATTATAGCTTTATAAGAAGTTACATATAGGCATTATAAACCACTATACAGCTCTTGTAATGCTAATTTGGGCCCCAAATTATACAGCCTTAAGTGTAAGAATGGCATTTTAGCAGCATTATATTGGTTGTCTACCGGAATGATAAACGCATTATAATGGGCTGTGAAAACAGGTTAAAGCAGTGCGCATATGTTAAATGCGGCTCTTATACAGCTTGTACCATTACAAAGGCAAAATAAAAACATTTTCAAATATTATTTTTAATTTCTGTTATTATTAATAAATCTTGTGTAAAAAGAACATGGATACTTTCAACAAAAAAATATAAGTGCTACAAGGCAAGTAATTAAACTCTTGTTTTTGTTCTCTATGAGTGAATTAAGGTTGCGAGTATCAGTTTACTGTGAAAGTATGTATATATTTGAATCAAATATTTCATGCGCCTTCAAATTAAAGAGCTATTTATTACAAAAATATTATAAAAATATGTGGAATTGTAAAAAAAAATATGCTCTTACGAAGAAATCTTTAGTTTTAGTCATTATGATACCTGTATTGTACCGGCCGGTCAATACCATAGGTTGAAGTCCTTTCTAAAGGACTATTTACCATAAAATTAAATTTTAAATATTATCGATACAAAAAGCAAAATGGCGTAAGCATAATTAAAAACTTTAGGCATGCGGATGCCGGTATACGACTTATTGCTTGTTAAAATTCTTGTCATTATACGTTTGTATAGATAAAGGCTATATAATATTATGATGAAATGCTTTTAAAAAGCTGGCATTAAAACAGCACCAATGTACACCGTTAAACAGTTGCGACCCATGCGAAAGGTCGTTATAAAACATAGAGCAGTTTTAAAGAATTTTAAAATGCTTTTTAATAGCCTAAGCCGTAATTAATGCTTACATACGGCCTACACTTTTGTATAATGCTTACAGCTGTATTAGAAGCTGTATAGAGACATAAATTATGTCTAAAATAAAACCTTTAGCTGCACAAAAGATTGAAAAAGAGGATTATATAGCTTTAGGAACTACAAAGTTAATAAAATGCTGTTATACAGAAGCAAGACATTGCTAAAACCCTTCAAATTCTATAACGAAGCTAGAAGAAATTTTCTGGTCATCACTTTTTCCATTATATCGATTTTGTGTTACTTGGGTAGTGTGTTGAAAACATATTAATACAACTAATTTGATACTATAGAAAAAAATCATGAAGATACCTCTAAAAACTTTCCTTTTACAATTATTCTGATTTTTTGTCAGATTATTCTACAAGCAACATACTAAAACACTAGTGTTTTAATTTTGTAGTCCAAACAATATATTTTTTGTAATTAAATAATTGCTTCATATTTTGCAATAAAATATCGGCGTTGTGTCATCGCGCTTCTCTTTCTTTTCTATGCAGTCCGACAGAGACCGCGCATGACCGGTCATGTAAGCCCCTTAATTCGAAAGCGCTTAAAAATCTCAATAAATAAACATTAAATGAATACCACCACAATTTACAAAGTATGTCCGCTGTCCTGTCCAACGCACTCGACTGCACCAGTCTTACTGATTATAATATTTAAACAACAAATTAACTGGGGTCCTAAAAAGGCCACTTTGGTAGAATCGTAAAAGAATAACGTTATGAATCAAAATATGGCGAAGACAGTCCGTGTTTTTTCTTTTTTTCGCTGCACTACGTAGGTATAACCAAAGAGATAGGGATTGGATTGATTAGTATTTTAGCACAGACTAAAAATAACTGAAAAATCCTTCATCAATATTTGATTCGATTAACTTAACAGTTAACTGTCCATTACGATTCATAATGTTATCCTTTTATGATTCTGCCAATGTTGCCTTTTTAGGCCCCCTGATGACTGAAGATAACACGTAGCCAATATTTGCTAAGAATTTAGATATGTCGTGTTAGATTTATGAATATGTAAACATTGTGATTTATATGTACAGTTGCGAGTAGTATTATGTACACCAAAAAGTATCCGTGGAGTTTCTTGCCCGTTCTTGTCCATAGTAACCTATTGCGCTTTGGAATGGCCAACTAGATAGCGTCAACTTTCTGACTGACCGACCCATTGACAAATCAAAAGTGCCTGTATTTTTTTTTTGTAGGACTATTATTTTTTAATTATTATATTGCTTCTTTGTCTCTTTATGTTTACACATTATTTGAATATTGACGTTAGTAACCTTATGTTTTTATATTTTTTCTTTAGACGTTTATATTTTTTTATTTTTGAAAATATCATTTAATAAATAATATATGCGTTTGATTAATGTAATTATGTTATCAATTTTAGTATCGATGACATCCATTAGCAATTTATTAATATCATCATGTTTGTACGCCTTCTTACTTTACCCCTTCGGTTTTAAAGGGCACATCAAAAGGATAAATGTAAAGAAAAAATCAACAAAAACAAAATAAAACTATTAAAATGAACATCAAATACATATTATTAAAATGTAACAATACGATCCTACTAATATTATAAACGCGAACGTTTGTGAAGATGGATGAATGTTTGTTACTCTTTCACGAAAAAACTACTGAACGGATTTTGATGAAACTTTACAGTAATATAGCTTATACATCAGAATAACACATAGGATATTTTTTATCCCGATATTCCCACAGGATCGACATTTATGCAGGTGAAGCGGCGGGGCGTTGCTAGTAATTACATAAAGAGTTGTTATTACTAGATTAAGAAAGAAAGAAAGAAAGGAAATACATTTATTTCAAATAAAAAGTGTGATTACATGTAGATTATAATAAATAATTATAAATATTTATAATTCTAGTAATTGTACACATATTTGTGCTCGCAACTGTACAAGATAACATAGAATTGATTGTTTAGGACTGGTTTTACTGTGTTGAATAGGCACTATCTACTGGAATTATAAAATGGAATACTTATAGCTTGTAATGAAATCTTACTTTTTACGTGTTGCTAAGTAACTATGGTGTTTTTATCTCATTTTTCTCCATACCAAACTGCAATTGATTTTCACCCACTTCTGTACAGACGCCAGCAAATCAAGCTACCCGAAACTGTAAAATTTTCACAATCAACTTTGAACCTTATGCTGTAGCGATAAAGTTGAAAGCTAAGCTTGATGTGCTGGCGTCTGTACATAGGCCTCTTCCAGGCTGGCCACAACACCCTGTCCTCCACCTTCCGCATCCAATCAGTCTCAGCCACCTTCTAAAGGTCGTCGGTCCACCAAATGGGGTCCCCCATTTGGTAACCCCCCCCCCCCAAAATAATATAGAATTTAGTAAAATACTCAATCTCTCTTTCCAGGACCTGAAGTTCTGACCGATACAACAGGGGGCCTACCCCGCCACGCCGGTCGCCATAGCAACCAACATCTTAAACACAATCTACCCGCATAACGAGAAATATCAAAATCTACAACGACCCGCAGAAACATATACAACGAAATTCTTCGGCTCCGAAACGCTGAGCACGAAATTTTCGGAGACATTTTCGGAAAACTACCAACAGACAGAAGGGGTTAATTTTCCTAATTACGAAAGTCAGAAGTCGGACGGGTACCAAGATCTGAGTGGGACTACAGTGGAATATGATTACAGTGAAGTTAGAAAGAGAAAGAAGAAAAAGAAGGGGGGCAGGAAGTAATATTGATTTTTAGTGCTGCGGTTTAATTGCGTAACCCACTAACAGTAGGCATGGCTTTCACAACATCCATTGCGTTATATTATCTTGTTGAGCAGACATATTTGTCGAACATATAAAGCAATGGATTAGCAATATGTTTCAAAATGATTCTGATTGTGGGTGATAGTGTGTTTCGCAATTAGGTCGCTGATGAAGAGATTTGTATGAAACTTTTTAAATTATGTCTAAAGGACTTGGTGTTGTTCGTGAACAAGCTTCATCCTTCCGTCAGACTCGTTTGAGGCGAAAGCGTCAGAGTAGCCCGCGAAATTTTTTTGTTTTTGCAATTTGTTGGTCAGTATTAAGTTGTACGTTGATTAATATATGATTCGCGGCCGTAAGAAACATATTTCTTAAGTCTCAAGAATACCTATTTCATGAAATCATCATTCTTTGGACTTACGTGGTCTTAGAGAGTTGTGTTGATGACTTTAATGATTATAATTCTGTAAACACATATTTGTTACGGCCGCGATTCATATATTAATCAACGTACAACTTAATGCTGACCAGCAAATTGCAAAAAACGTAAGAAAATTTGAATTTCGCGGGCTACCTTAGCGCTTCCACCTTAAGCCATGGTTTCTTAGAAGAACGGTTCCGTCATGTTATAACGTGCGTCATGAAAATCTGTAATTTTCACCAGTATTTGACACCCGCTCTGTATTTGACAGTCGTTATTTTGTGACCGTTCACCGCCTTCTTAGAAAACCAAAGTTTTAGGTGTTACGTTTCAGAAGACATTTTCGTAGTGCAAATCTGCATTGGACAAATCTTATAGATTAACAATATCTTGACCTTACATACTATACAGGGTAAGTTTTCAAAGACCAGCCAAAGGACATTGGGAAGAATCGTCCCCACACTCCAGCAGACTTTGAAACAAGTGTCATCGGAAGCGTCTCGCAGGATAGCTCATTTTTTATTATGGCGGCTTATGTCAAATATAGGTTAGGGATTTATAATATATTTTAATGTCTTTTTATTCGATTTTTGATGTGAAAACTTCTTTAGCAGCGTTGTACACTTTTTTTGTAATGTGTAAAAAATGCTAAACTCGCGTCAGGACACGTGACCTGGTACCTCTAGCACGAATATTTGTAAGTTTCGTATCGTAAACGTATCGAGTTGTCGATACGATAACGGAAGAAAACTAATATCGGAAGCACGAAGCTCTTTCGTAATAGTATCGAGACCTCGATACGATTACGTTAGTGACGTCATACTAATGTAAGTAAGGATGTACAAAATTGAACGAAAGATCTTAGAAGTGATTGAACGTTTCGTTCAAAAACTATACACGTATTTAGTTATTAGTGATTTCAGGGCCTTTAAAACTTTAAAACTGTTCAAATTTTGATGCAATACGAAGAAACTGCAGTAAAAGTTAATATTAATTTATGATAAATGGTTTATTTATTTAATTTATTATTAAAACTTTGTGTTTAGTGAGACTGTGTTCCTAAACGAACGACGCGTAACACTTGACATTTTTTGACGCCAAGCCAGTGTTGCCATATGTACGGATTTGTCCGTACACGTACGGAATTTGGGGTATTACGTACGGAGAGTAATAGCGTACGGATTTGTGTTCGGATTTTTAATTATTACACATTTTATATAATATTTAGCACGCTTTCAAATAAAAAAATAATATTTATGTCGATATCGATAGTTTTTCACTTTCCTCATCACATAAATTATGTTATTGAGTAATTCCCCATCCTAGAGTTCCTAGACAATCACTTGTCTATGACAACTGATTGTCTATGATGGGGAATTACCGCAACATATTTCGTTTCGTGTGACAAAGAGAGCATGATACACGACTGACACTGAACGAAAGAGATACATTACAATTCGATTGTTGTTGTTATTATTGTTTTGGCTCATTTATTGAAAATAAACTAATTGTGTTGTGTGTGAGTGTGAGATTTTAAATTCGATTGCAATATGAGTGGAGATGCAAAAAAAGCACGAAGAATGCAGCGTTTTAACGAAGAATGGTTAAAGGAAACACCTGGATTTAAAGCCTGGGTCACTCGCAGTAAGAAAGGAGAATGTTTTGCATTTTGTAAGTACTGCTTGACGGATCTATCTATAGGAAGTGGTGGCAAAAAAGATCTTTATAAACATATGGCATCCGCTAAACATCAACATTCCGTTCCCAGTACCAGCCAAATGTCACTTGTAGACTTTTTGACTTTTTTGATAATGATATGATTAAAAAAATTAATAAAGAAATGTATAAATAATTCTTGCTTTTTTTTTACTGTACGGATCTCGTACGGATTTTCAAATTTATTTTACGTACGGAATTTGTACGGATTTTGCTTTCGAATGTACAGATTTTTAGTTCTTGTTGTATGGCAACAGTGCGCCAAGCTCATTCAAGTTTAACTTTGTTTTGAAGTGAAGTTTTATTTCTTTGCATTTAAAAGTTTTAAAACATAACTCTCGCAACAATTTATCATTCCAAAATGAGAACCAGCCACCCGCAATACACCATTATGGTAGAATTTATGGAAAAGTAAGTAAATTTCATTTAAGATTTTATTGTAAACATATCGTTGATTGTCAGTGTTTTATTTTATTAGTTTATTTTGTTTTAATGGGATATTTGGATTCTTTTTTTGTTAAGGATAAAAAAGCTACAGTTTATTTGTATACTCGAGTCATTCAAAAATATGCTCTAAGCTTGTTAATTTGTAAACAAATTTGGATTAAATTGAAATAAACTTTGATTAGGTATGTGCTTAATTTTTGATAATTATGTAGGTCTATAATTGGAAGGCAACATATTATTAGAATAGATATTGGAATACACAGTCCTTTAAATGTTAAAATTATTATAGGCATGGAGACTTGTCCAAACCCAGTGGGGGCCCTCGTGGTAGACACTATTTGCAGCAAAAATGGAAGGAATTGACAGATATGCTCAATAGTGATGGCACGGGGGACTCTCGAACAGAGGAAAAGTGGCGAAAGGTATGTCTATTAAATCTTTAGGCACGTTTAAGTAGACTTTCACTTCACACAAGTAGAAATTACATGCATGCATTTTATGTTGGTGCTGGGCATTCTTCTCTTTTTATTGGTGTGGTGTTTGTTATGTTTATTAAGGTTTGGAGTGATTTCAAAAATAATGTGAAGAAAAAGTGGGCCAAAATAAATAGGTCAGCTCAGGGTACAGGCGGTGGGCCAGCGCTTCAATTATCATTAACAGACCTAGAAAACAGGGTTATGACTATAATTGGGGTGCAGGCTGCTACTGGAATGCCCATACAAGAAGCTGGATTCATACAGGTGTGATAATGTATTTTACTTGGTGTCATTTTATTTATTCAGGGAAATATAATAAAGATCTTAGTAATCATTTTAAAATTATCTAAATATTTAATTCCTTAATGGGACAGAATATGGTCAAAAGTTTTCTTTGTCTACAACTTACCTACCTACTGATAATCCCTCAAGTTATAAAAAAAGGTCACCACTTAAGTTCTTTTTTGTTAGTATTGTGACACTTAAAATTGTTGTGGATGGTGAATGGTGTTTGAGTTCATTTCATGCTTTTTATTTTTAGCCATTATTATTAACATTGATAATATTGCCACATAATGTATTTCAATTATGATTCTTGTAAATAGAAGTTTGATGTTATCTAGGAGCATTATACTCTAGAGCAGCTTTTTGGTAAGAAAAAAATACAGTATAAAAACAGTAGATGCGGCTTTAAATCACTAATTGTATGTAAGCACTAATGCTAAATTATCGTTTTTAATTTAAACAGGTTGGTGGTGGGGAGGAAGATAGCTTGACAGATGTTCATCTACAAGTACCAACCACAGAAACTGTAGATGAATTGATTGTTGACGAGGTTCCAATAGAATGTACACCAATTCTTGAAGGTTGGTAATTTTTTAAATTTATCTATCATTAACTTTAGGTAGGTACTAACTATAACACGCACCTCTTTAGTTTGAAATAACTACTGCTAAATCAAATATTATTTCAATACTTAAAAATAAAATCGAATACAAAAGCTAGTCAAGTCCCAGATAACTAAAGCTAGCCGAATAGTATTTATGTTGAACCATATTTTTTTCCAGATACATGGAATACTCCTGGAACGAGTAGACAACCTACAGTCGCTCCACCTCCTCCCGCGCAGCCACCAGCACCTACAGCAGCTCCAGTGGACTCATATTGGACACCGCCGAAAAAAAAGAAGAAATCCGAAGACCAGATTTTAAAAATATTTAAGGAGTGTGAGGGGACTGCTAGGGAGTATGAAAGAGAGCGTGACCGAATTGCAGTAGAATTGGAAAGAGAGAGGATGCGACAGCGTGATGTAGAGCTGCAGTTGCAAGCTCAATGGTTGGATTTTATGAAAGAGGCTTTAAAAGTATTAGTTGCGTATTTGGGGAAAAGAAATGAATAGTGTCAGACTGTTTTGTTTTATTTATCAAGGTTTATTACAGACTTTGTATACACTTTTCACTTCTTTTTCATAAAATAAAATATTTTTGTTTGTTAGAATAAAATTTATTTTACTCAAACTATATTCATGAAAGTTATGTCTAAAAGGTACTTAATTGTGTTAAGTAAATAACTTAGATCATATTTGATTTTCAAATCTTTTAATTACATTTTTTATTCTCTAATGCTACCTTTATTATAGCGTTCTCATTCTCTAATAGTACATGGTTACACAAAAACCGAAATTAATTATTTACATTGTGAAGTCTATTAATCCTATTCACTAACATTTGTCTTAGTATTCTACCGCGAATCAAGTCATCCCCAGAACCATGTTCGCGAAAAACTTCTTCTGGAGAAGAAAATGTTGATACACCTAATCCTGAAGAATATATCATATCTTCTTCAGGATCAGGCACCATAAAATCTAATGCTAGGTTGTGTAAAACGCTACATGCCATTATAATACTTGCACATCTCTCAGGGGTGTAGTGTAATGTGCGGTCCTTACAAAGGCATCTCCACCTATTTTTAAGTCTCCCAAAAGTATTTTCAATTACAACTCTGGCTTTCCCATGGACGGTAGTATATTTTGCCTCTAGAGTACCTTCAGCAGCATCCGTGATTGGTGTCATCAACCAAGGCCTCTGTGGATATCCAGAATCACCTGCAAATATGTATTTATTTTTATACATATAATGAATTAAGTTATCTAACAAAAATTTGCAAATTCGATGTACTAGGCATTTTGAATAGATAATAAATAAATATTTTTCAAAAATATTATTTTTTTCATGTTAAAATAGAAAAAATGTAAATGTTAAAAAAATCTTAGGCAGCACTAGAACCTGCCTGCTGACCGAGGTATTTTTTCAACAGGTTTTTTTTTTTTTTTAAATATAAATTTGATAATAAATTGTTTACCTAATAACCACACTTGTTCATTATTTTGATTTAAGTCCTGGATATACCTATTGGCTTGACTATTCTCCCAAATAAAAGCGTCATGGGTAGCACCTCCATACTTGGCATTAACATTTAAAATTCGGCATTCACTGTCACATATCTAGAATGTAAAAATGTAGAAGAATGTACAACTGTATAACATATTAGTTGTAATTTAATTAATTGTAAGTCCATGGGTAGGGAGGGTATAGACTATAGAGTAAAGCATGATGTTAAAATTATTAGTAGAAAAAAGTACAGCAATATCTCACCATTTGCACATTCAGTGAGTAGAAATGCTTTCTGCAGTAAAATAAATGTTCTATATCTCTTTTTGGAGTGAATATATGAAAATGAGACCCATCTATGCATCCTATTACTCCAGGGAAGCCAAATTTTGTATAGAATCTGTAAATAAAGGATTGTTAGTAAATTTATCTATTATTTATCTATCATATTTTATGAAACCACAACTCGGTTTCGAACCGGGATCCTCCTTTTGCTCTTTAATATTCTGTCCACTAAATTAGTTTTTATTGGACTACATAGGTATTATTATTATTTTATTAATTTAATTATTACATACTTGTTTTTTACAATATTACGCTGCTCTCGTGTTGCTGGAAATTTTATATAAGTATTTAATATTAAGGGGGTCACAAGGGCATCAGTAACCTGCCTCACATATTTGCTAACTGTAGTTTGCCCTAAATATTTGGCCATTCCTACTATTCTTTGGTAGGAGCCTGTAGCATAAAATGATAAAGCACACAGCACCTACAAATACAAATAATATGTTAATAGTTTTACTGTAATGTATAAACTAAATACTTACATACCTAGTATGTTATATTTAATCTACCCATTATAGGTATTAAAAATATTTTTGTTAAAATATTTGGTAAGGTGCATTCGGGTAATTCCAATAATTACAAATTTCTCGAAATCGCGCGAATATTTTATGCTCTAGCAAAATTAAAAAAAAAACTTAAATTATAAAATTATTAATTAATTAATAATTAATTTAAAATTATTTTAGTTAATATATTATAGTAGGTTTATGTGAAATAAATCCTGTTTAACGATAAAAAAAAAAAACTAAAATTTAAGTTTTGCTAGAGCATAAAATATTGCCGCGATTTCGAGAAATTTGTAAATGTATTTAAGTACTAGGTACACTTACTTTATGTTCCAGGCTGATCCTTTTACTTGACCTTAGACTGGATTTATCTTTTAATTCGCGACATAAATACAAAAATGCTTCCTTACTTAGACGAAATCTATTTCTAAATTCTGTGTCGCTTAGGTTTTGTAGGCTAATATTTGCCATTGACATATTTTTTCTGAGAAGAGCTCTCCTTGAGATTTCTCTGTAATCATAATATTTATGTAGTGAATTTATAAACTAACTTGGTTTATACATGTTTATAAAAATATAGTGTTCTAAAATACATCACTCACCTTGTTTCTCTTCGTACATTTCTACTTTCAACAATCAATCGCGCCGCAAGATAATAGTACAATGTACTATGTCGAGGGGTCCTTCTTGTTAATCTAAGCATTTTCTAACAAAATTTATTTACGCAATCACTTAAATTAATATTTTAAGCTTCCAATAAACTCCGACGAAACTTTTCTCACTGCCAAATTTATAGTGAATAAACTTTCGTGAAACTCGCAAACCAGCCTTCGACATTGACGATACTATACGTCATTTTATACCTTCGTGCTAGCTATCTTCATACAAACGGCTCACGTTTACGTTACGAATTCGATACGAAACTTACTTGAATAGGTTCGTGCTCACAAATTAGTTCAAATTACGCACACCAGGAGGCGCTGTTCATGTTTCCATATAAAATGCTCACGTTAACGATACGAATACTTTTTCGCAAGTTGTTCGTGCTAGGGGTACTGATCGAAAATTCGTAAGACGGATGGCCGTAGCCGGTACCGCGCGTGTTTTGTTTAAGTATAAGACAATTCACAAAATACACGTAATTGTTCAAGTTTTCACTTCTGTCGGCACTCCCGGAGTGCCACTGTTTTTTTTTATTAGAATACATATTCATTTATTTACTTAGTGTGCAGTATGAGCAATAAAAATATCGTAATCGCGAATAAAAATTCAGTCGTCCCATACGTTTAGGTCGAGTAGGTATTGAAGTTTTCTATGGGACATTTGATACTGTTGGGTATTTAAAATGAAAATGACTCCGCTTGAATCTAGCTTATAATTTCGACAATCGGTTATGTACAATATTACTATATTTAATAGCGCGGTACGTGTGTCGCTGTCCGAAGCCGTAGGCGAGAGTGCGTTGCGCCGCCGCCGACTCGATCAGCTGTTGTGTCCTCCCGCGTCCCCCGCCGCTGCTCGTTCAGCTGTTGTGTCCTCCCGCGTCCCCCGCCGCTGCTCGTTCAGCTGTTGTGTCCTCCCGCGTCCCCCGCCGCTGCTCGTTCAGCTGTTGTGTCCTCCCGCGTCCCCCGCCGCTGCTCGTTCACGCGTATGATGCGTAAACAGATACATTTTTCGCGATTACGATATTGGTCTCAAGGAGAAAGTTAGAAAGTTGTTCAAAGTCAAAGTCAAAGCATTTATTTCAAATAGGCACATAAAAGGCACTTTTGAACGTCAAAAATTACAATAAATAGAGTTGATTCTAGTCGCCCATCAGTTCAGTTTGATGGTCTGTACCACACCCTTCAATTTGGCTGGTCTTTGAAAATAAACCCTGTAGGTATACTAAATAGCACTGCTTTATTAAGCTTCCAAAAACGTAAGTTATTATTTTTGTGTCGATCATAAATTTAAAACATTGTAAATGACTTTTTCTTCGTGATATTGATCATTCCTACTTACACCATAATAAAAAAGCTCTCTTTTTTACATTTAAAAGAAAAACGATACTGTGTACCCCTATCGTATCCTTTCTTATCCTTAAAGAAAATTAATAGGTGCACTTATATTAAAATACAAATAAATAAATGTATGTAAGTAGATAAAACGCTTATTACTAATTGTATATTATTGTGATTGTTTAATTAAAATGAAGTATCAATCATTCCGTTTATCACTGCGTGGAATTTGTGTAAATTTTGATTTTATGGCTCACATGGCGCCCGCCTGGCGATTTAGACTTAAATGTAGCTTATTATTATGATTATGTATTTAGGCAATAAGAAATATATATTTTATGTTACATGTTTGAATGTTTTATTTTGTAGAGATATAAGAGGCTAGAAACATGATAATCCATGCATGCAAACAACTTTATATACAGTATAACGGGGTGAATCGGGATGCAAAGGTGAATTGGGTCGAAACTTTTAAATAGATTTGAACGTTAAAATTATAAAGTTTGTTGCTAACAAGGGCACTTCATCTTTAATAATAAAATAGTAAACTCATTAGAGTTTTTTCTGGCAATAAACTATATTATTTCAACGTTAAAATCTATTTGAAAGATTCGTCCCGATTCACCCCTGCATCCTGATTCACCCCATTTTACGGTACCATGTTTTATGGAAATAAATATTATTTCTATTTGTAGAAAATTCATAAAGTCCCCTTAGCCCTCCTTGTGGCCCTGTAAGTCGTGAATAGTTTATGAATTTTGTGTGATGGGGAAAGCTGCCGACTGGCTAATCTTTATTTGTGTTTGTTTTGTGGCTAAAGGGAGCAAATTTTTTTAATACATTTTTATAAAACATTTAAATTAAATTTGTATCAGCGCCATCTATCGCATGATAAAAATATGCTCCGTCCGAATGCTTAGACCATTGCGCTAGTTCCGTCACGTGCAGAGATAGAAGCACATAATAATTTAAAACTGCAATAGATGGCGCTGTACTTATCTGTGAAATTTAAAATCAGCGCCATCTACTTAGAAGTTTTGACAACAATTTGATCTTGGTGAAAAATGCCCACATGCTAGTAAAGCTACTAGATACTAGATGGCAGCACCTGTATATTTCAAAATAGTTCTGCTTTTCGATACTAGATAGCGCAACTCGTGTTTAATTTGAAAAAATGTATACGAAATAATTTATAATATTCGTCACGAAAACGTTTCAGTAATTAACATAATGAATCGTTTCAACGCTACAAAGAAGACAAACTTAAGTAACGATTAAAATAAATTTTAGTCCTAGTAAACCTAGTACTTATTTATACTGCTGAAGCTCTTTAGGGTCCTATCATAATTTCAGGGCAAACGTTCCATCTCAGGTGTTAGTGTATGCCATAAATCATCCTCCTTATAGCCACATAATTACGGCTTGGAACGGAACCAACACACCTGGTGCTGATGTTGATACGTTTAAATTAAATTACCTTCAAAACACCGCAACGGTACGTGCGATTAATTTGGCTATCTTTCATGTCATTTAATGGCGCTATATTATAAATTAAGTGGGTCATTTTTACACTGACAGGATTATTGTTGCTAATAAATCTGACTAAGACTATCTTCACCGGGAGATAGAACGATTAGAACGCCCCACAAAAATTGTTGATGCAGCAGTAGGTAAGTGTATATTTTATGAAAAAAAAAACAGTGGCACTCCGGGAGTGCCGACAGAAGTGAAACTTGAACAATTACGTGTGTATTTTTTTTTCGTCTTATAAACAAAACACAAACAGAATACTTTGCCATCACTCACTGACATATAATCGGAAATACTTACATTGAAACCGAGTACATCCCGAAGACAGCCGAACACATCCGAATGTAGCGCGGTGTCGGTTACGGTAGGTAACAAAGTCGCCAGAAAAATGCCCAACGCGCGCCTAAAGAAGTTTTCACTTTAAAAATGATGTAAGTACATTATAAGCAAAAAAAAAAAGAAACAGAGATAAATATTATTTTGGTCAACTTTCAAAATCCATTTTTCAAGACCACATTCAATTGACCACAACCCAAAATCAAATTTTACTTATCGACTAAGTAACACAATGTTACTTCCTTCGTCCATTCTTCGTCCAGCATAATTATGAAAACCTTTTTATGTAATAATACAAAGAATAGAGTAATATGTATAATTTCTGACATGGACTGTGGTCAGCGTCAACAGATGGACGTGAGGAATTGGGTCATTCCTTCCGCAAAGAAAGTTTGTTTTGTGGTCAAGTTGAGGGTTTAATTTTTGGGTTCCGTCTAAATAATTTTATGAAATCGTAGGAATACGTATTAAGGCTAGACGTACTCGTTCTAAGAGCGGTGTTTATCTCATTAGTGCCACGGATGGGAGTCGAACTCAGTCACGTCAGTCTGCGATTTAACAGTATAAAGATGTATGAGGAACAGGGTGTAAAGTTCACTCATATTCTATAGAAAAGGGAGGATCCTCCGACCAGACGGGTGTTGTGTCTGGCGGGCAACTGCCCGATGATTCATGTCGGACCTTTGTATCTATGGTAGTTGCGCGGTAAACTCTGCTTGCGAGATGCAGGATTTTGCGTGACGTCAGTATGACGCGATGTTCGCATGTGGCGTTGTAGATACCGCTACAAGTTTACATACACGCATACATAAACTCACGTCTTATTCCCATGGGGGTAGTTAGGAACTACAAAACGTCATCTGCTACGGTCCTTACATACCCAAACTGTTCGGTCGCTTAAGAGAAGGTTGCTGCTAAAACAGAAGACAGTACAGAGTGCAGCCGGTCGATTCTGTAAAAATCTCACCGTGAAAACTTAGGTGAAGTGAGTTTGTTTTGGCTAGGAATTGACACTATTGACAGCTCACTCCACGCTCACTTCACCTAAGTTTTCACGGTGAGGTTTTTACAGAATCGACCGGCTTATTCTTCAATTTAATTCCGATAGATCGACATTGGAATTGTGATGTTTTGTACTCTTGAGTTCGATGCTAGCGCCAAATGATTTTTAGATTGGGTGTCCATTTTGGATAACTAAGTGGAATTGGGTTCGGGCTTGGCGTGGGGTAATTGTTGACAATATTGTTTTCAAGAGTACCTACCGAATCACGTGACTGTAAAATTAACATTGGAATCATATTGGCATCTCATTGGAATTAAAATTAGTTTGGAGAGTAAGCCCCCAGGATAGTATTATTTTTGCCCAATTCACTGCTTCAGTAAAATAAACACTAAGTAATTCATCATCAGCCTATAATGTTCCCACTGCTGGGACACAGGCCTCCTCTCGGTGAGAGGGAGCGGGCCGTAATCCACCACGCGGGCCCAGTGCGGGTTGGCAGATGTCACATGTCTTCGAATTTTTGGTTCTAGGACATGCCGGTTTCCTCGCGATGTTTTCCTTCACCGTTTTGAGAGCAGTGGTGATGAAATAATTTACACAAAGTAAAGCGCCTGTCTGGGTTCGAACCTACGACCTACAACTCGTAAGTCGCGGCCGTTACCACTTGGCCACCACTGCTCTAAGTAATTACAGAGACCCTAACATCAATCAACTGAGACACGACACCCTATCCTCCGTTCCAGTCTGTTCCAGGCCGGTTGTCGGTCCATCCAGCTGGGAGGCGTCCCACACTAAGCTAACCCTGGGATAAGACAAAGAGAAATAACATAAATCTAATTATTTCATTCTACTATCAGTTCTTTTCACAAAAACCCGACATTTACTTCAGATTATTCCCAAAATTTGTAAAGATCTCTAAAAATCACCTGCCATCATAACACGACAGTGGCCTTATAATGACTATGTAATGTACCAATTGATCTGTAATTACGTCCGCAGCCGACAGATGTCGCTGTGGTCAGCACAATCTGGAGCAGGATAAGTACAGGGATCACGCGAATTAGGAGACATCTTGGACATACAAAACAGGGAAAAAAATGCATTTTTTTTTGTATTGTTAACCAGCAATTCTGGTTCCAAATGACTAGTAAGAAGTACACACTACTGTAACCTAGTAGTGAGTAGGTATTGCTGTTAAACCATCCATCTAAGCAAAGTCCAAAAAAAAATCCATACTAATATTATAAATGCGAAAGTGTGTCTACCTTAGGGTTGCCAACCTCAAATTTAAAAAACCAGGATTTGAAGTTGGAAAAACCAGGACAATTCAGTTTAAAAACAGGACGCATTAATAGAGTGCAATAGTTAAATAAATATCTAGTGAAAACAGGTGAAATGAAATTCAAGTAATTAAAATAATCACATTTTTTAATAAAAATATTTGAATAAAATTATCATGAATATTTTTAAATACCTTACGTTAGTGTAGCTTGTTCATTTATACAAACAAATTACAACTAAATAATAATCTGACTGGATAGCTAGCTCTGTATGTCTAATGCAAGAAAGGGACGGAATATTAAGCACTGCGCGACCATAGTAGAGCGAAAGAGATATCATCAAGTGGCACGTTGCGCCTTTGTTTTGAAACAGCACGGCAGCGCGGCAACGCAATTACTTGCGACCGTGAGGCCGCTCGTAACGTAAAAATTTGAGAAGAGGCGCGCGAATTTTAAAATTTAAAAACCCAGGACGCTGCTTAAAAACTATTCAGGACGTCCCAGGACACTACAAAAACTAGGACATGTCCTGGGAAAACAGGACGGTTGGCAACCCTAGTCTACCTGTCTGTCTGTTACCTCTTCAAGCTTAAACCACTGAAAACTTTCTTTAGTTTTAGAAAACTTTGTGTAGTGGCGTTGGGTATTTTTTTGAGATGGGAAAAAACCACTGAACCCGCGACACTGTTACCGTAACCGACACCTCTGTTTTAAATTTTGGCCGTTATAAAGACATCAACGCGCGATACATTTCCTTTGGGAAGAACGACCTTCAAACATATTTATAAAATTAAATTACTATGCTTTTTCAAGTTTTCACTTCTGTCGGCACACCAGTTGTGCTATTCTGTTTAAATCTCACCGTGATAACTCGGGTGAAGTGAGCTTAAAGTGAGCTGTTAATCGCAATTGTCAGCATTCGATACAATCACAGCTCACTTCATCTTACTTCTTACGATGAGATTCTAACAGAATCGACAGGCAGGCTCCACTGTTTTTTCTTTTAAATAGGTTCACAATTGACGTAGAAATCGGTGAATACACATAAAAAAAATCATACGTAAAAAAAAAAAGTGGAACATATTATAACCTCCTCCTTTTTGGAAGTCGGTTAAACTTAATTCATAGCGACCATTATCAACACCTGCAGATATGATAGAAGAGAGTAGAAAAAACAGAAAATTATATCTATAATTATTATAAGCAAATAAATAATTTCTATTTCAGAGTTCTTTTGACTACAGTGCGGTGTTCAACCCACGTTCTTTTACCACATTGTTGAAGTCTGTTAGAGCATAATATTTATATTTTATGTGCACAGAACATATAATAAGTTTCATAGAGTTGATAAGGTTCTTATTTTTTTTTTACCATTTTTTTGCACATATTTAAACAGACAACAAGAAAATAACTGAAAAATACGTACAATGGTGAATTGGTGATGCTTACATCTAAAGAAATATCTTCCAGCATGCCTGCGATAGGAAAGTAAATAAAGAGATGTAGAATTATAGAAAGCGTGTGTAAGAGTAACAGAGAAAATAAAATACATAAAATCAAAAACAATTCACTTAATTTTTTCTTCAATTTTTTTCTGATGTTGATTGGTTTAAAATATTGTCTGTTTAGCGGTTTCTTCTGTGGAGAATATAGTCAAATGCTAGACAAAGGTTGACTATTTGCGAGTGGTTTTTGTCAGAGCATTTCGTTAAGGCCATGCAGAATTCTAACACTATTGTAATAATAAGTAAGTAGGTATTGTTAGCGAAAAAATATACGTGAAAAAATAAACCTATCTTTACTAGCAATCTTTTAAATCAAACCCAAAATAAACCGCCCACTCAAACCTCAACGAACCACAATTAATTTATCAAAATAATTACCATCTACAAAAAAGGAACAAAAAGTGCAATATTTCACAAAAAAAAAAATTGGTCCTTTGTAGTATTTTGTCACTTTGCGACCACCCAGGCTTAAAGTTGCCGCCAGACTATTACCGTGATATATGACGGAGTCACACACAGGTAGGATTCTATTGACGTTTAAAAGCTGCCGCCTCAAACGTCACCGAATAACCATAAATTTAATGCTTTTGTTGTAAACATGTCAAAATATTTGAATCGGTCTCAATTGTGTATTGATGCGATTATTTTTAAAGTGTTTTTTGGTTTGAGAATTTATAAATTGTAGCGATTTTCAACTTCTTCTAAGCGTGTTGATTGCAAAAATATAGTTTTTTTTCGCAATGCGAAGAGCACTCGCTGACGCAGCCTTTAGGTCCTCACGTCGTGTGTGGTGACAGGGCATGCGGCGCAAGATGGGAGGTGAGCCATTGTCTGTGGAGAGACACCGCATACACACCGCAGGGCTGAGCCTTCCATGATCCCCCACTTGTGGAGGTAGTCCTTGCTGCGGCCTACTAGGGTACGAAGTTTATTTTAGGTTTTCCAAGTAGGCCACGGTAACTTGTGCCCGGATGAGAGACTCTCTGATGGTTTAACCGGTAAAGCTCCGCACGTGACCGATAGGTAACAAAACAATAGACGATCAATGTGTCTCATTAGCAGAGCATAAAGAGATCAAGAGGTTTCATTTTCAACTAAAATTAATGGAAATTATTGTGGCTCTGCGTTTGCAGGAGCTTCTCTGAAAGTCTGAAAGCTGAAAGGAATCTTGCGTAAACTTAGAAGTGTCCTGAAAACTGTGTTGTGATTTGATTGCCGACTCTTTGTCTTGTCATTCTCGAAATTAATCCTCGTTTAGCCCACACCTTTAATACTGTAATTTGAAAATATTTTAAAAGTCAATTATTTTTAAAAGAGTAACTGTTTGTGTCGTTGGCTTTTCTCCATAGGAAACGACCAATTGGAACCGCTCACCTAGCTTTTGTCGTTTCGTAAAAGCCCGTGCAGGTTTAGTGATAGAAAATACTTATTTTGATTTTGATTTGATTGCCGGCTCCGAGTCTATGGTCACTTGGTCAGTAAAAAAATTACATTTGACTCAGAATGAATCTTCGTTTAGTCCATCAGATCTTTCGGCTCTAGACAGGTTTGATTCCTTTCGTTCTTGACCATGCTTTTCATCCATCATCAATCGGTACACTGAGTTCTCTCTCGCCTTTCCGACGCGAAGCGTGCGCACAATTAACGGACTCATTACCTATCAAAACGGCGAAGGAAAACATCATGAGGAAACCGGCACGTCCTGGAACAAAAAATCTCGAAGACTTGTGACATCTACCAACCTGCAGTGCGATTCTGTAACCATCTCACCATGAAAACTTAAGTGAAGTGAGCGTGGAGTGAGCTGTCAATAGTGTCAATTCCTAGCAAAAACAAACTCGCATCACCTAAGTTTTCACGGTGAGATTTTTACAGAATCGACCGGCTGCACTGGGCCCGCGTGGTGGATCACCCACTCCTTCTCACAGAGAGGAAACCTGCATCCCAGCAGTGGGAAAATTATAGGCGGGTTAATATCTAACATGTAATATGTTTATTCCCATTCTTACATAATTAAAGGTATATAAGACATTTCTATTGCCTTCATTAGAATCCTTCGTGATGAGAAGCACCTTGCATTCCACATCTCTCTTTAATTTCCCACACGGAAAAAATATATTACCTAATAATTTCATGGTTGGAAAAAAAATAAAAAAAGCAATAGATAATATAGAGTCATCGGGCCGACCATAGATTATATGAAGTCATCCCGCGGCTACAGATTGCCGCCATTATTATTTGGAGGGAAAAAATCCAAGATGGCTGACGCTAATGTATGGTGACCATGAATGATTGAGGGCTTGTTTTGGTACTTTTAAAGGATACAAAAGGTATTATTTAAGTTGTAGAACACCTTGATAACGTCTGACGATCAATAGCATCTCCTAATAAAGTTTTGTGGGGCGGCTCTGGTTATTTATGTAATTGTTTCCTAAACAGATAGTTCTTAGCTTACATATCTGGCACACAGAGCATGTAACCTTTTGTCAGTCGTTTAAAATTTTTAACGTATTAAATGGTTAACAATAATTGACAGTGGTTGTTTGTTAACATGGTTGGTGCGGTGGATATTTAGTGAATCACATTGTAAAAGGAAAGTATCGGGATACTAGAAATGTCAAAGTCTGAAGCCGGCAACAACCAGTGTGCAAGCATGGTGATGTAAGGTTATGCATGGTTCCTTCTCTGTATGAAAAGAGATCTTTGTCTTGCAGCATAGCTATTCACAACTACTCGATACGCTTCCGTACCGTATCGAACATCAGTCAATGTTATCGTAGGAGTCCTCTAAACGTTGTTCATAAGTCCAAAACTCGAAAATGTTGTCAGTTTAAATCAAGTAGTCGACCGCTGTTCTCCCGACATCTGTTTGCTGACGGGGGCAAGGCAAATCAGGTAATCGAAATGTGTCATTTTCGATACGATAGCCTATCGGATGGTTGTGAATAGAAGACAGCTAGCTTAAAATCCTGGGTGTACAGACGCCAGCACATCAAGCTATCCGCAACTGACAAATTTTCCCAATCAACTTTAAACCTTATGCTTTAGCGATAAAGTTAAAAATCTGTTAAAGAAATTTGACAGATTGTAGTAGCTTGATGTGCTGGCGTCTGTACACCCAGGATTTTAAGCTAGCTATCTAATAAAAACCGTGAAATATAACGAAAAATCGGAAGAACTACATAAAATTCCTATCAAAACATCTTCCACAGCCCTATATCTCATAATCCCAGTATTCCCTACAAAGCAGTCACCCTACAGTTAATTTCGAAACCAAAAAAAGGCCAAAATGAGCCCATAGATAATTATTATTTTACCTACTCCGAGTAAATTATATGTAAGCCATAGTTGCTAGAAAATAGGCTCACTACCAATTTATCTTGACCCCTTACCTAAAACATTACCCTCAGAATCAGAGTTCAACGTGTCTTGGTCATATAACTTATTAATTTCTTCACCATTTTGGGTGAGAAAGAGACAAGTATAGCTATTAGCGTGTGTTAGAGAGTGAGAGAGAATGTTTTTTTTATTATATCAGAGTGCATGGGCGGTGTGCTTTGGTGATTATTGTTTTTATATACAGTGTGTTCGTGTTTTACAAAAGTTAATTTTGTCGTTTTTCTTTGTATGGGCGCGGTTGCAAGATTCCTGTTAGTGCAAAGTATTTCAGTTAAATGTGCTTGTTCTGAGAATGGGTTAATTAGAACGATGACATGATTGCGTTAGGCGCGAGTTAGCTGTTAGGAAGTTAGAAAAAAAAGCTGATTTCTAAAAACACAAAGTTTGGCTTTAAATGTTGTTGGTACGTAGAATTTAACTCATATGTCGTCACTTACAATGCGTGCCACGAAAGATGAGACTTGACCCCGCCTCCCCCGCTCTTTCCGCCGCCCCTATGACGTCCGGTCCCGTCCCGCACTCAGACCTCATACCGCTAAACTAAAGATACCTACCTAAAATCGTGTACTGCGCATGTCACCACGTGGTGTGTCAAGTCTCATCTTTCGTGGCACGCATTGTACAGACGCCAGCACATCAAGTTACTACAATCTGTCAAATTTCTTTAATAGATTTTCAACTTTATCCCTAAGGCATAAGATTCAAAGTTGATTAGGAAGATTTGACAGTTTCGGGTAGCTTGATGTGCTGGCGTCTGTACCTTCACCCTTGACTACCCTAAAGTCTAACTATTCCTAAATGGCGTGTTGGTCTAGTGGTTAGCACTGCGGCTTAGTAATGTGATGATCACGAGTTCAAATCCACGGATGAGATGATATTTTTTCCGGGTCAGCGGGATTGTCCGAAAGGGTTACCGCTGGCCCGGAACATAAATAGATAAGGAAGGAACACGGGTGGGTTTTAGTCAGTAAGAGTCTGACACTCCCTTCCGCTCCACCCAGAGCGGGAGGGGTCATTTGATGATTTCCAACCCTGAAAAAAAAAACTTACTATTGCTGGCCTGATAAATAACATATCAACGTAATTTAAACAGCCTGTATAAAAGTTTCGGGTTCTAACAAATGTGATAATTTAGTTTCCGAGACCACGCACACATACGTACAGACAGACGGAGTAATGATTTTATTTATAGGCCGACTATATTATTAGGGTACCTTGAAATGTGTATGTTATTTAAAAACCTTCATTTTTGGAGCTTTTAAGCAACTGTAGAATGGTAAAAGAGTGAAAGATGTTTGAAGTTGTAAACATTCTATGAATTTGAAAATATCTTTGAGATTAGTGAAATTCAAGCATATACCTGTAGTTCATTATGTATGAGTATTTTTCTTGTAACAGTTTCGTAAACCAGAGACAAAAATACGTTTTTCGTACCACTTGCTCAAAAAAGTGACATTCTATGCCACAAAAAGCGAACATAACAATAGTCATTTTTAATCTGTTAAAAACAGGGAAAGAAAATTGTACTGAATTTCATTCATCCTCTAGGGGGAGAATGTGGTTTAAATTTGGAATACTTACCGTTTATACTGAACTACATCTGTGTTTACACCATTGAGTTTGTATATAAAGCATTATACATCTTTTTGAAAAAGGAATATGCATTTATTATGCAGTTATGATTATTAAATAAAATTACGAAAACCGACGAGGCCGTATGAGCTTGATGCCTTTGCTTTTCCGACAAAAAATATTAGTCTAGGAATTTGCCGCGTTTTTGTTTTCTTCAAATACATAAACATTAATTTTATTTTACTTTATTTTTATAAATAAGTTAATGTTCTAAAATGCTTATCTCATATTATTATTGTGTTAATTTTTTCGCAAATGGTACGAAAAGTAGAGTATTTTCCTCGGTGATAAAGCTGTCTTAGTCTTGGGTGAACTTAAATCCCTGGCTACACTCAGGACTCGTCTTAAATCCCTCGCTTCGCTCGTGATTTAAGTTTTTTAACACCCTCGCTACGCTCGGGAGTAAACCTCGAGTCCTTCGTTACGCTCGCGATTTAAATCGTCACCCGCGACAGAAGACACTGCTTTATCCCCTTGGTTAATAATCTACTATTTCTTATGAGAAAGATACTTAGGTAGGTACCAATAGAAATTTAGTCTGTGCACAGAAATATTGTAAGATGGTTAGTACTCTTATATTGTGTAACACACTATCGATCTGAATCTGAATCATTTTGAAGTACCTATATTGATATAATCCATTGCTTCCTTTTTTCGGAAAACTTGTCTGCTCAACAACGTACATGACGCAATGAATATCGTTGAACTGTCAAAACGAAAGTACAGACGCCAGCACATCAAGCTACCCGAAACTGTCAAATTTTCCCAATCAACTTTGAACCTTATGCTCTAGCGATAAAGTTGAAAATCCATTAAAGAAATTTGACAGATTGTTGTAACTTGATGTGCTGGCGTCTGTATATACTGTTACGCATTTACCCCGCACATCTTCAAACTTGTTGTCTATGAATTATCTTTGAATATGTCCAAAAAGTTGAAAACTATGTATAAACATTTGGTTATTAATAAATTGCTTAATAAAATCTAAAACTTACTAAAAAAGAAAAACATAAATGATATTGATAAAAAATCTAATACAACAATTTAAAACTACGGAACTGTGACGTTTAATAAATAAGTTATGCGTGCTGTAGTGGGGGTTGCGCGGTGGAGGGAGTGCGGGGCGATGCACCGCACTCTCTGTCTTGTCCGAGCGATCGTAGCGACAGCACGCCTAACACAGTGATATTGAAAAACAGTGTTTTATTGTATATATATACAGCCTCAAACGTAGACACCACAAGTGGCGACGAGGATTAAGGTATGTCGTGCATAAAAATTAAAATAAAACAACCAAATGGTTGTGATTTTCAGTGGCAAATTAACGAATGAGGTTTTATTTAGTTAATAAAGTGTTTCTCCAAATAATTCGTGGCGAAATATATCATTATTGACTATAATTTATTAAACACGGAATGTACGTATTATTTTTGAACTCAATCCAAGGTGGAAAATAAATGACTATATTGTTATCTATACCTACAGCATTATTAACTTTCTTTATGCTTATTATGTACCTACAGTGAGTTTATTTATAGTTTTCATTACTTTTATTTCGTATGACCTCATTTGTTGATAGGTGCCAACCCAACTAAGCCATTAAATATTTGGTTAACACAATTGCCTTAAATTAGGCAAATAAGATCGCGGAAGGTGCGATACTGATAGATTATGTGGTTAATCGGTATCAAATCGTTATAATAACGAAGTAATTTGAAGAGGTAAACTATTAAATGAATAGTGGGTACCTATAAGATAACAATAACTCATACATCCTGTTTAATTTTACATGTCCTTTGTAAAGCTAATAATTTCAACATAATTTCAAGTTTAATTAATTTACCCACAGTGTCGTAATTATATTAAACACTTATGTACTGTAAAACTAAAAGTTAAAAAGTAAAACATACCATCGTATGATATTTCTTTGGTACGTTCGGTCTACCTTCCAAGCAGTATTATTTCATTGATAGTAGAAGACCAATTACCTATTAAATACAGACAATTATTATTGTTTTACTACATATAACTATACTATTAATATGAATGAATAATAATATATTTTTGTAATAGTAACTTTATTTCAGTTGTTCTTTTTGAAATTGATGAGTATTTTTTTTAATTCTTTCGTTGAATTTTATGTCATAACAAATGAGTTATTGTTAAAGTGGTAATTCAGTTATGTCTGAAAGGTACCAGATAAATGGAAAACTTGAATAAGTATTTCCTTGAATCATTTGAGCGATGACAAAACTTGTCCAGCTCGAAACAAAAAATGCCTCAAGTGTGGGTTTTTAGGTCATTTCCGTACACATTATTTAACTCGCACCAAGAAGCGCGAATCGAATGACCAACAAAATAAAAATGCAAAAAGGGCAAAATTGGAGGAGAAACCTAAAGCCCATAGTGAAATAGACTATGTATTTCATTTAGATAGCGATGATACAATCGTTTGCAAAGTCGGTAGTGTTAATATAGATATGCTTATTGACTCGGGAAGCAAATGTAATATCATTAATGACACTACATGGACCACCTTAAAAAACTGCAAAGTTCAAGTCCACAACCAAATCAAAAGTCCAAATAAACACTTTATGGCTCATGGTAGCCAAAATGCACTGACTGTGTTGGGTTATTTTGAAGCAGAAATTGTAGTTGGATCTCAAAGTCAAAATGCCGTCTTCTACGTGGTTAAAGACGGCACTAAGAATCTACTTGCAAAGGACACTGCTATGTTCCTTGGTGTTTTAAATGTAGGTCTTAATATTATTAGTTCAATAACTAATAGCACTTTTTCAAAATTCAGATATGTTAAAATGGTAATACCTACTAGCTAAAAGCAGAGCTTTGTGAGGGCTCGCGTCGTCGATAACACATCTACACATAAATAGAAATTATTATGTTAAAGCACAAATCAATAGGCGTAATAGTTTTTCCGTAAAGTGTACCACAAAATGCTCAGGTTGTGGGATATAGCAGGGCTCGCTTCGCTCGCCCTGATTAATGATTCGTTAAAACCAGTGTGTCAGCCCTATCGTAGAGTTCCAGTGCCGCTAGAATCCAAAATTAATAATAAAATTGATGAATTGGTTAAAGCGGATATAATTGAGCCCGTTAATGGTCCTTCGAATTGGGTTTCACCTATGGTGCAGGTTCTCAAGAGTGATGGAGACGTTAGTATTTGTATTGACATGAGACGAGCCAATTAAGCTAAAATTTAGAGAAAATCATCCCTTGCCGACAATGGAACAACTCCTTCCTAAATTTAGAAATGCAAAATTATTTTCAAAATTAGATTTAAAAAACTCATTTCACCAAGTTGAATTAAGCGAGGAGAGTCGATTTATTACTACGTTATTTCAAGCAAAGGTTTATATAGATACAAACGTCTTATGATTGGCATCTCATGTACACCCGAATGTTTTCAGAAAATTCTAGAAAGGATTTTGTTACCTTGCGATGGAGTTGTCAATTTTATTTATAACATTGTTATTTTTGGGAGAGATGAAAGTGAGCACGATACGCGGCTGAAAAATAAATAAAGTTATAAATAAAGCTATAAAGTTGATAAGATACAATACCTTGGCCATGAGCTATCGTGCAAAGGTGTAAAACCACTTGATAAATATATAAAATCTATTGAGTCATTCAGAGAGCCGGCTACCGTGGATGAAGTCCAAATTTTCTTGGGCCTTGTTAATTTCTTGGGTAAATGGGTTCCAAATTTAGCTAATTTAACTGAACCTCTTAGAGAACTTCTGCGGCTAAAATTACCAAAAAAAAAAAACTAACATTGAGTCCTACTGGACGAATGATCGGTCAGAGGCTTTTAGACAATTGAAACAGTCCATGACTAACATACGAACTTTAGGATATTATGACCCAAAGGACCGTACTCAAGTCATTGCAGACGCCAGTCCAGTTGGACTTGGTGCCGTGCTTATACAATATGATAAAAACGGTCCAAGCATTATTGCCTATGGCAACAAAAGTTTGACAGATTGCGGAAAACGCTACTGTCAAACAGAAAAAGAAGCTCAGGCTTTGGTTTGGGCAGTCGAGCATTTCAAAATGTATATGGCAAAGATTCCTTCGAATTGGTTAGTGATCATAAGCCTCTTGAGGTTATATTTGGAGTAAACTTTAAGCCATGTGAAAGAATTTAACGATGGGTATTACGATTGCAATCGTATAATTACAAAATTATATATAAACCCGGTAAAAGTAATATTGCTGACCCCTATCCCATTAATGTATTACTACGTCAATATATCCCTTTGATGACGAAAATTACATTAACCGTGTGATCAATCAGTCCTGTCCAAGAGCAGTTCCCTTCAGTTGTAAAAGAAGCCTTCAATGTTGATGAAGAACTTAAAATGGTAAAACAAGGTCTCTATAGTAATGACTGCCACCAAAGCGTAAAAAAAAAAATTAGAAGATTTTTGAACAAGAACTTTGTTTTCAAGAAAACATTATATTGCGTGGAACAAAGATAGTTATACCTACAAAATTACGACACAAAGTACTATTAGCTGCTCACGAAGGCCATCCAGGCATAGTAGCCATAAAAGCCAGATTACGTACAAAAAGTTTGGTGGCCTAAAATTAATTTATTTAATAATTTATTAAAAAATCTCCCTACCACTATCATTACAGGTGTATACCTAATGCGATAGCGTGGTCTTAAAATTAACTTAGAACTTACAATTTAAAACTATGAAAAACGTAGAAACTAGTAATACAAGTAAAAATAATAATAAAAAAAGTAAAAACATCTAAAAATAATATTATGGACTAAATTCCCTAAATAAAATAAAATAAAACAAAATAAAAAACAACAATATATAGCCTACTCTAATCTACGTTATAACATAAAAAGAACAGCAGTATTTTTGCGAGTTCACTCAAATGGCATGTAAATACATCGATCTTCACGTGAAGATCGTTAATAACCCGAATAGCGCGGGTCAATGGTGTTTTGGTCAAATTGATAAAGACGCAGAAAACTACGTCAGAACTTGTAAAGGTTGCACTCTGGTACAAGCCCCAAATCCTCCTAATCCGATGAAAAGACGCAAACTCCCAACACGGCCCTGGATTGATGTAGCAGTAGACTTTATGGGACCGTTGCCTAGTGGGAATTATCTTTTGGTAATCGTCGATTATTTCAGCCGTTACAAAGAGATAAAAAATAACCAAATCAATAACTGCGATAGATACTATTAACATACTAAAAGAAGTATTCTCGCGACTAGGTATACCACTTAGTGTAACGGCTGATAATGGTCGACAATTCGTAGCGTCTGAATTTAAAGCTTTTTGTAACGAATATGGAATAACCCTATTTCACAGTATTCCTTACTGGCCCCAACAAAATGGGGAAGTCGAAAGACAAAACCGAGATATACTCAAGCGGTTAAAAATCAGTCAAGTCCAAAAAATCTGATTGGAAATTGGATATCCTGAAATACTTAATGATGTACTAATAGTACCCTCTAATAGTAACCTCTACCACAGGTAAATCCCCTTCCGAGTTGTTTTTCAGGCGGCAGTTCAGAGATAAATTACCTTCTGTTTTAGATGTAGAACATTCTACTACTGATTTAGAAGTTAAAGATAAAAATACAGAAATGAAAGGTAAGGAACTGGAAGACAGGAAAAGGAGAGCTGCGGAAAGCAAAATAACGATTGGGGAAAAGGTTTATGTAAAAAATATGATGATGATTTACATATTTGATGAATTAACTTGATTATTAAAAATGCTAATACGTTAAGATTAAATCAATTATCATATAAGCAAATATTGTGTTAATGTTTCTTTTTATTTTGTAAAGAAGAGATGTGACGTTTAATAAATAAGTTATGCGTGCTGTAGTGGGGGTTGCGCGGTGGAGGGAGTGCGGGGCGATGCACCGCACTCTCTGTCTTGTCCGAGCGATCGTAGCGACAGCACGCCTAACACAGTGATATTGAAAAACAGTGTTTTATTGTATATATATACAGCCTCAAACGTAGACACCACAGGAACCAATCACCTAATGGTTATCAGAAACTCGTGGGATTTCCATAAAAACTGCGCACCGAGACTGATCGTTTTCACAGAGCACTTTTATCTTTATTTTGTGTGTAGGAGGTATCATCATGTTTTTCTTCCGTAAAAGCTGGCGCAGGTAGCGTGAGCTTGAACGCTATAATAGCCTGATAAGCCACTAATCTCTGGCCGTGGATGTCGTAAAAGTGTAAAGGTTCCTGCAGACAGGCACTACGCGACGGTGCGATGCAATTCTGGTAGACCAATTTGTATGAAATTTTCACAGAAATCGTTCTGCTAGAGTCGTGTCGCGCCAATCTACGGGAGCCGTCAGACGATGAAGACGAAAACAGAACATGATTTGATTTAAAGGGAGGGAAAGATAAAGAATGATGAGCATTTATGTATGGAGCCTGGCCTGATGACCAATAGAGTTAGAGAGTAACGATTGTCAAAGATCCACAAATGACAGCCGGGACCAAGGGCTTAACATGCTTTCTGAGGCACGGGGAGGTCTTGGTATGTAAAAATGGTCACCCATTCAGGGACCAACCGCGACAAGCGCAGCTTAAACTGCATGATCGACCCGTGCAGCTGTTATTATTTAGCCATGAGCTTAATTTATGAGTCAATAACTAATAATGCCTGCCCGATTGATAGCAATACGCTTGCCCCCTTTTTTAGGCAACTTAAACATAGCTGGCGAAATGTGGGCACTTAATAGGTGTCTAATCCATCGAGGAACACAGGCGTTATGTTTGAAACTTTTAACGAAACCGTTAGCACCAAATCAAACCGCAAATTCGAAAGATAGCCATCAAAATACATAACATAATTCACGAAATTAAGTTTCAAATATTTAAGTCTCACAAAAAGGCCGGTACCTAAACCGAACCCAAAAATAAATTGTTATCTCCAGTAAAAAAAAAAGAAAAAAGTCAATTAAGTAAATGCATTTTAAAAAGACCGCGTGATATAAAGAATCCTTAGGCTCCGTAAGTTAATGTCGTTGCTTTAAAAAAAGAGTGCTCCTTTTTTAAACGGACCAATGAGAGGTCCCGATACTTAATGTCCTACCGAATTTTGAAATTGGAGATTTGAAAGTAAGAAATGGAGTCGTTTTGAAAAGTTATTTTTTTTTTATTATTTTTCTTATCTTTGAAATCGGGTTTTAGAAGCCAAGCAGGATTAGAGGCATTAGAGGCTGTGTCAAGTTACCATAAGAAGCTAGAGAGTTATCGAATATGTACTTACGCAGCTACACTACAATACCTACAAATATAGAGCCTAGAATAACGGACAATATTGAGTAATTCCGTGAAAAAAAAAAAAACTTTATGTAGTTATATATATAAGTTATATGTCTATGGTATGTTATGTGTGTAAGTATGATTTAGGTAGTTTTTTTTTTTAAGTGTTTGTACATTCTATATACTAATAATAAAGCTAAAGAGTTTGTTTCTTTGAACGCGTTAATCTCTGGAACTACCAGTCGGATTAAAAGAAATATTTTTGTAATTTATAGCCCAATTGTTGTGGGAGCTAAGCAAAAAGAAAAAAGTTAAAAAGAGAAAAAAGAAGCGCGAGCAGGTGATGCGATGCGACGGGGTAAGTCGGGGGAACAAGAAATTTCACGCGGACGAAGTCGCGGGCAGAAATTAGTAAAAAAAAATACATGTTTGCAGCTACTTTTCATTAGCAAGATTGAAACGGACATATTTGTGGAAGTTCATTGGGGGACAGGAAAAACATGCTGAAATTGAAATGTGGGTACACCTCTGCCTAACATTTCAGAAATTACAGGCGTGATGTTATGTGTGTGTGCGTGTGTGAAATTAAAGTAGGTAATACCAAAGACTGATATAGATTTTATCAAAGTCCTTTACGAAGATCTAAGGGCGGGCATGTTAGCTACTCAATGTAAAAATCTAAAGCTGTGGAACATATTTTCATACATAAAAAACTAAAAAGGACCTCGCTCGCTCAGACTCTTTACCCACGTAACCAAAAAGCCACAAAAATACCAGAAACAAAATAATAAAAATTATCAGCTCTACGCCATTTTATAACCGTGCAATATTGCAGCCGAAATTCAAAATAAGAAAACACCGAGCCAAAAGTGAGCAGAGCGGACGTTCTTATTTCAAATGTGAAGCGACGCGCGATAAACAACTTGCAGACTTATTTGTAGATCGTATGCGATTATGAATTGTTGCGTAATTTTATATTTAATATACTAGTATTTGGGCGTTGCGCGAGCTGCAAGCAGCTCGCGGGGTCGTGTTTTTGAGGAGTATTTCTTACCCTTGTAAAAAGTATTTGGGCGTTGCGCGAGCTGCAAGCAGCTCGCGGGGTCGTGTTTTTGAGGAGTATTTCTTACCGTTGTAAAATTTTGAGAATTGGACAATAATCCTTAGCACCTATAGGATTTTGTATTAATTATTTATTTGGTATAGCCAGGTTTCTTAATTTCCGAGATACGATGGGGGGAGGGGTGAAGGGGGGTAGAGGGGGGAGTTTTGAAAAATGATTTTGACCAACTTGATATGAATCTGAAAAAAAAATGTTCCAAGTCTCTTAACTTCCGAGATCTACCTCTAGAGGGGGGGAAAAGGGGGGCAAGGGGGGCAACTTTGAAAAATGGATTTTACTTTTCCGAGCCTCCTCTATACGAATCCGTAAAACAACAAAACACGGGACTCTTAGTTTCCGAGATACGATAGGGATGGGGGAGAGTGGGGTGGAATGGAAAAGGGGAGGTTTGAATTTTGAAAAATGGTTTTTACTTTTCCGAGCCTCCTCTATACGAATCCGTAAAAAATCAAAACCCACGTTTCTTAATTTCCAAGATACGATAGGGGGAGGGGTGAAGGGGGGGAGAGGGGGGAGGTTTGAAAAATGATTTTGACCAACTCTGGGCCCCTTGATATGAATCTGAAAAAAAAAATGTTCCAAGTCTCTTAACTTCCGAGATCTACCTAGAGAGGGGGGAGAAGGGGGGCAAGGGGGCAACTTTGAAAAATGGTTTTTACTTGTCCGAGCCTCCTCTATACGAATCCGTAAAACAACAAAACACGGGACTTTTAGTTTCCGAGATACGATAGGGAGGGGGGAGAGTGGGGTGGAAAAGGGGAGGTTTGGGATTTTTCCCATACTCGTGAGAGTTACTTCTATACGAATCTGTAAAAATATACCCACCTCCCCCTTCACCATCTGGGAGAACAATTATGTCAGTGAGTCAGTGGTAATCGAGCTTTATATAGTATAATAACTAGTATTTGGGCGTTGCGCGAGCTGCAAGCAGCTCGCGGGGTCGTGTTGTTGAGGAATATTTCTCACCCTTGTAAAAAGTATTTGGGCGTTGCGCGAGCTGCAAGCAGCTCGCGGGGTCGTGTTTTTGAGGAGTATTTCTTACGATGGGGGGAGGAGTGAAGGGGGGGGAGAGGGGGGAGTTTTGAAAAATGATTTTGACCAACTCTGGGGCCCTTGATATGAATCTGAAAAAAAAAATGTTCCAAGTCTCTTAACTTCCGAGATCTACCTAGAGGGGGGGGGAGAAGGGGGGCAAGGGGGCAACTTTGAAAAATGGATTTTACTTTTCCGAGCCTCCTCTATACGAATCCGTAAAACAACAAAACACGGGACTCTTAGTTTCCGAGATACGATAGGGAGGGGGGAGAGTGGGGTGGAAAAGGGGAGGTTTGGGATTTTTCCCATACTCGTGAGAGTTACTTGTATACGAATCTGTAAAAATATACCCACCTCCCCCTTCACCATCTGGGAGAACAATTATGTCAGTGAGTGGTAATCGAGCTTTATATAATATAATAACTAGTATTTGGGCGTTGCGCGAGCTGCAAGCAGCTCGCGGGTCGTGTTTTTGAGGAGTATTTCTTACCCTTGTAAAAAGTATTTGGGCGTTGCGCGAGCTGCAAGCAGCTCGCGGGGTCGTGTTTTTGAGGAGTATTTCTTACGATGGGGGGAGAGGGGGGAGTTTTGAAAAATGATTTTGACCAACTCTGGGCCCCTTGATATGAATCTGAAAAAAAAAATGTTCCAAGTCTCTTAACTTCCGAGATCTACCTCTAGAGGGGGGGAGAAGGGGGGCAAGGGGGGCAACTTTGAAAAATGGATTTTACTTTTCCGAGCCTCCTCTATACGAATCCGTAAAACAACAAAACACGGGACTCTTAGTTTCCGAGATACGATAGGGATGGGGGAGAGTGGGGTGGAATGGAAAAGGGGAGGTTTGAATTTTGAAAAATGGTTTTTACTTTTCCGAGCCTCCTCTATACGAATCCGTAAAAAATCAAAACCCAGGTTTCTTAATTTCCGAGATACGATGGGGGGAGGGGTGAAGGGGGGGAGAGGGGGGAGTTTTGAAAATTGATTTTGACCAACTCTGGGCCCCTTGATATGAATCTGAAAAAAAAAATGTTCCAAGTCTCTTAACTTCCGAGATCTACCTAGAGGGGGGGGAGAAGGGGGCAAGGGGGGCAACTTTGAAAAATGGATTTTACTTTTCCGAAGCTCCTCTATACGAATCCGTAAAACAACAAAACACGGGACTCTTAGTTTCCGAGATACGATAGGGAGGGGGGAGAGTGGGGTGGAAAAGGGGAGGTTTGGGATTTTTCCCATACTCGTGAGAGTTACTTGTATACGAATCTGTAAAAATATACCCACCTCCCCCTTCACCATCTGGGAGAACAATTATGTCAGTCAGTCAGTCAGTGGTAATCGAGCTTTATATAGTATAATAACTAGTATTTGGGCGTTGCGCGAGCTGCAAGCAGCTCGCGGGGTCGTGTTTTTGAGGAGTATTTCTTACCCTTGTAAAAAGTATTTGGGCATTGCGCGAGCTGCAAGCAGCTCGCGGGGTCGTGTTTTTGAGGAGTATTTCTTACGATGGGGGGAGAGGGGGGAGTTTTGAAAAATGATTTTGACCAACTCTGGGCCCCTTGATATGAATCTGAAAAAAAAAATGTTCCAAGTCTCTTAACTTCCGAGATCTACCTCTAGAGGGGGGGAGAAGGGGGGCAAGGGGGCAACTTTGAAAAATGGATTTTACTTTTCCGAGCCTCTTCTATACGAATCCGTAAAACAACAAAACACGGGACTCTTAGTTTCCGAGATACGATGGGGGGAGGGGTAAAGGGGGGGAGAGGGGGGAGTTTTGAAAAATGATTTTGACCAACTCTGGGCCCCTTGATATGAATCTGAAAAAAAAAATGTTCCAAGTCTCTTAACTTCCGAGATCTACCTAGAGGGGGGGGAGAAGGGGGGCAAGGGGGGCAACTTTGAAAAATGGATTTTACTTTTCCGAACCTCCTCTATACGAATCCGTAAATCAACAAAATACGGGACTCTTAGTTTCCGAGATACGATAGGGAGGGGGGAGAGTGGGGTGGAAAAGGGGAGGTTTGGGATTTTTCCCATACTCGTGAGAGCTACTTCTATACGAATCTGTAAAAATATACCCACCTCCCCCTTCACCATCTGGGAGAACAATTATGTCAGTCAGTCAGTGAGTCAGTGGTAATCGAGCTTTATATAGTATAACTAGTATTTGGGCGTTGCGCGAGCTGCAAGCAGCTCGCGGGGTCGTGTTTTTGAGGAGTATTTCTTACCCTTGTAAAAAGTATTTGGGCGTTGCGCGAGCTGCAAGCAGCTCGCGGGGTCGTGTTTTTGAGGAGTATTTCTTACGATGGGGGGAGAGGGGGGAGTTTTGAAAAATGATTTTGACCAACTCTGGGCCCCTTGATATGAATCTGAAAAAAAAAATGTTCCAAGTCTCTTAACTTCCGAGATCTACCTCTAGAGGGGGGGAGAAAGGGGGCAAGGGGGGCATCTTTGAAAAATGGATTTTACTTTTCCGAGCCTCCTCTATACGAATCCGTAAAAAAACAAAACCCAGGTTTCTTAATTTCCGAGATACGATGGGGGGAGGGGTGAAGGGGGGGAGAGGGGAGAGTTTTGAAAAATGATTTTAACCAACTCTGGGCCCCTTGATATGAATCTGAAAAAAAAATGTTCCAAGTCTCTTAACTTCCGAAATCTACCTAGAGAGGGGGGGAGAAGGGGGGCAAGGGGACAACTTTGAAAAATGGATTTTACTTTTCCGAGCCTCCTCTATACGAATCCGTAAAACAACAAAACACGGGACTCTTAGTTTCCGAGATACGATAGGGAGGGGGGAGAGTGGGGTGGAAAAGGGGAGGTTTGGGATTTTTCCCATACTCGTGAGAGTTACTTCTATACGAATCTGTAAAAATATACCCACCTCCCCCTTCACCATCTGGGAGAACAATTATGTCAGTGAGTGAGTCAGTGAGTGGTAATCGAGCTTTATATAGTATAAATAATAACTAGTATTTGGGCGTTGCGCGAGCTGCAAGCAGCTCGCGGGGTCGTGTTTTTGAGGAGTATTTCTTAGCCTTGTAAAAAGTATTTGGGCGTTGCGCGAGCTGCAAGCAGCTCGCGGGGTCGTGTTTTTGAGGAGTATTTCTTACCCTTGTAAAATTTTGAGAATTGGACAGTAATCCTTAGCACTTATAGGATTTTGTAATATAATATAATAATGTTCCAAGTCTTAACTTCCGAGATCCGCCTAAAGGGGGGAGAAGGGGAGAGAATGGGGGGAATTTTGAAAAATGGTTTTTACTTTTCCGAGCCTCCTCTATACGAATCCGTAAAAAAACAAAACCCAGGTTTCTTAATTTCCGAGATACGATGGTGGGAGGGGTGAAGGGGGGGAGAGGGGGAAGTTTTGAAAAATGATTTTGATCAACTCTGGGCCCCTTGATATGAATCTGAAAAAAAAAATGTTCCAAGTCTCTTAACTTCCGAGATCTACCTAGATGAGGGGAGAAGGGGGGCAAGGGGGGCAACTTTGAAAAATGGATTTTACTTTTCCGAGCCTCCTCTATACGAATCCGTAAAACAACAAAACACGGGACTCTTAGTGTCCGAGATACGATAGGGAGGGGGGAGAGTGGGGTGGAAAAGGGGAGGTTTGGGATTTTTCCCATACTCGTGAGAGTTACTTCTATACGAATCTGTAAAAATATACCCACCTCCCCCTTCACCATCTGGGAGAACAATTATGTCAGTCAGTCAGTCAGTGGTAATCGAGCTTTATATAGTATAATCGAGCTTTATATAGTATAATTATATAACTGTTATTTTGAAACGGGATGACATTTGACGTTTCCAATCAGAAGCGTAGCGTGCCTTGGCGGGGCCCCGTATAAAAATTTGTTTGGGGGCCCTTAGGAAAGGTAAAGATTTCTCACAAAAGAAAAAAAATGTTTGCATAAATTAAAAGAAATATCTATCTGTCACTTTTTCCAAAAATTTTACAAACAATTCAAATTAAATACGGGGCCCCCGTGGCCCGGGGGCCCCGTATAATTGATACGGCAGATACGGCGATAGCTACGCCCCTGTTTCCAATCCTTCCAAAAGTAAACTACAGTACCTAACTATTTTAAATAGAAAAAAATATTAACCAGTGCGCAAACTGGGGCCCATTTCTGTAACTTTGAGTTAAACAAGACGCCATTGACAGACTACAGACATTATTTTGCCACTGTTGCAAATTTGGCATTCTGCAAAAACTTCAATGGTGTTTCAGTGGTGTCTCAGTAGTGTGTCGATGGCAGTACAATAGTTCAAGGACCCAATCTGTAAAAATGAATCCCACGTATGGTTCTAGATCCCCAAGCGTAGAGACAAGCGACATTTTTCGGCGTTTATGTACATTTTGTCCACGTAGGTACCTATTGCACTTTTTTAACTGCTGTTTTTTTTTGAGAGGTCACCCTTAATGTTTCTCTCTCTCACAGAGAGGAGGCCTGAGTACCAACAGTGGGAATATTAAAGACATTAACATTATGCTTATGTTAATTGTGTCGTATCAGGCCTTAACTAAATCCATAAACTGCTGGTGAGTTTGTTGCGCCACTTCTTCTTCCCAGCTAAAGCACTAGGAAGTGGTGAAGGGCGTTTTGGGAGACTGTCATATGTAATTTTGACGTTCAAAAAGTGTTCATACAGGTTTGATTTTGTATGAATATTGGGCCCAAATGTTCTGAACCATGAATCGAACTCAGACTGAATTCAATTTCGGAGGCATTTAACTCCCGAACCAAAAGAGTGTCATTGAAAAATGTCCTACTCAACCGTATCAGAATTTAAACAAACATTTGAACTTAGAAGACAAAGCAATCAAACGGCCGTCAGTATCTATGGTCGCGTTCAGTAAAAATTGCCATAATTAAAATTTGTTTAGAAAAACTCGGAATGCACCCGTAACAATGGGCCATTAGGCGCGTTGATAAACATCTACGGAAGAATAGTAACGACTTTTTTGAATTTTGAATTTCGGAACGATTGTGTTTTTTTCTAAAGTTGCCAGTTCAATGTTTGGGAAGCGTTGGAGACTTTTTAATAGACAACAAAATACATTTTTATTACGCTTTGTTAGGATAAGCGGGATTCTTCAGTTTATTATTTTTCAGAGCAAACGACAATCTAAACTTTTAACTGTTAAATAACTGGCTGGCTCGTATGGACCTAGTATTTTTTAAATTTTATAAGGGATCGTGACTAAGTAATGCAATGCAAACAGCCGCACGGGTCGATTGATCAGGTTAAGCTACGCTTGCCGCGGTCGGTCCGGGGATGGGTGACCATCTTTACATACGGAGACCCCTCCGTGCCTCGGAAAGCACGTTAAGCCGTTGGTCCTGACTGCCATTCGTGGATTTTAGATAGTCGTTACGGATCAACAGAAACCCAAAAGTGTGACAACCAGTTTTACCAATAGGTGTCCTATCCTATCTAGTAACTGGGTTATGGAGGTCAGCGGGGTAATTGCGTAACACACTAAAAGTAGTAAAGACATTCCTTTTACCAGTTCAACAACATTGTGTATTTGTGTTATTTACGTTGCTGAGCTGACAAATTTTTCGAACATATAAAGCAATGGATCAGCACTGTATCCTTTAAGATCATTCAGATTGGTTGATAGTTACTTACGCAATATATTTTTTTTTAATTGACTTGGTTTCTTTTGACTCTAGTCTAGGTCAGAGGTGACAGAGACAAAGTCTACGATGGAGTGAGCTTACCCAGAAGAAGCCTATTCACTCTTACTTTGAAGAGATTCGGGTTGTATGCGCTCGGCAATACACGCAAGTCTCAGAACACAGAATCGGATACAGAATTAGGGTGCAGATAGGCAGTCGCTCCAAGTATAATACTGGTATTCAGCTGCATCCGGTTAGACTGGAAGCCGACCCGAACATAGCTGTGAAGAGGCTAGGCACAGGAGGCTCGTGTTTGATGACTTGCTCATTGCACAGACGCCAGCACATCAAGCTACCCGAAATTCAAATTTTCGCAACCAACTTTGAACCTTATGCTATAGCTATAAAGTTGAAAATCTATTAAAGAAATTTGACAGATTGTAGTAGCTTGATGTGCTGCCGTCTGTACCTACACCTCTTTCGAAGCAATAATCCTATAGCAAATTAAAAGGAGCTGTGCTGGCTCAGTAGTAACGGACCCGACTTACGAGTTGTACAGACGCCAGCACATCAAGCTACCCGAAACTGTCAAATTTTCCCAATCAACTTTGAACCTTATGCTTTAGAGATAAAGTTGAAAATCTATTAAAGAAATCTGACAGATTGTAGTAGGTTGATGTGCTGGCGTCTGTACCTAGGTCGTAAGTTCAAACCCAGGCAGGCGTTTTACTTTGTGTAGATAATTTCATCACCACTGCTCTCAACACGGTGAAGGCAGACATCTAGAACCAAAAATTCGAAGGCATGTGACATACCTATACCAACCCGCACTGGGCCTGCGTGGTGGATTACGAGCCACTCGCTCCCAGGAGGACTGTGTCCCAGCAGTGGGAACATTTTAGGGTAATTATGCTAAGTTAAAACGACACTGCGTATTTGACCGAAAAAAAAAGGTTCTCGTTACCCCATTACTTTATCTACCACAATTCCGCAACTAACGACCTTCGACAAAAAAAAAAATTAAAAAAATAAACCCATTTATTGTAAACTACCAATAAATTGGAATTATTCAAATTCAAACATGGAACGTGGAACGCTGGCGCTAGCGGACCTCACACGTTGTTAATCCGCGCTATCGCAAATCAGTCACGTCGCGGATTTCGAGCGCGTCGCACGTCCTAACCAGTTCTGTTACCAGTTAATTAGTCTTATTACGTTGAGAATATATTAATTTTTATCACACCTGCTCTGAAAATACATACTAATTATACCAATTAGAGGGAAGAAACGCCTTTATCCCGCCCTTCAAATCCTTTCATCCCAAGGTATGGAAGTTTGTATGAAAATCCTTTCGACCCAAGGGTGGGAAAAATGTATGAAATTCCATTACATACCCGGTTTTTCTTTTTTTTAATTTGTCAGCAGTCATACTGCCAAGAGATTTTAACTGTCTACTAATTAAATTTCAAGTAAATTGTTACTGGCCACATACAGTTTTTTTTTTACCAGTTACCAACCTCCTTGGTGCATACAGAAAATTAAAAACGAAATTATTTTTGTATATAAAACGCGTGGAATCACGGAAGAAGTGGCTGCATGACCTTATGATCTTAGCCTACTCCAGAAACGGGCGAATAAAAAATGGAAAAGCCCGCGCATTTTCGCAAAAACACATTTATCTTTGTGTTTTTTGTAAAATATGGATACTTCGAGCGACAGTGATGATGTTATCCCTAACACACCGCCAGAACTATTAGAGACGGCCCAAGAAATTGTTGATAATCTGTTGCCGGAAAAATCTAAATGCAGATACAACAATACTTATATGTCCATAATTTTCCTCGTAGGTGTAATAAAAAGCACTATACATCCCTCAGGATAAAGTACAGTTCCATACCTCAAATGGTTTGCGCCCCTCGCAAGCTCGTGGCGCAAATGCCATAATCTCGGTATGGAACTGTCACTTTCTTCCCTCTGAAGTAATGTACTATTATCTTTAATAATGTTGGGAGAGAAAAGTTTTGAGCATGAATTTAGTTACAAGAATGGAGGAAAACTAAACAACCGACGGATGGCTTGTGTGAAAGATGATGTGGCGAGAAAGGGGTTGGACATTGAGATGACCGCTTAAAGAAATGTATGAAAGATGAAGCAACCTGCTGTATTAATCTAAAATAAATTGCTGATAATCAGCAGTAGTCTTTAGGTAAGCAAGCTAAAGGATTGTTATAGTCAAAAACACATGGCGGCGACGTTTACAGTATTTTCCTGAAAATAAATTAGTATTTCAAGAACTCTTTTCCCTTGCCACCTCGAACCAGCCCTCGCGGTACGCGTCCAGGTCATCTCGCCATCTCTTTCTGGGCCGGCCTCGGCGGCGCCGTCCATCTTCAGGCACCCATTGTGTGGAGAGTTCTTGGAAGGATTTGGGGGAGGCCTTTGCCCAGCAGTGGGACAGCATAGGCTAGTAAAAAAAAAAAAATTAGTATTTCCTAATATGTAGGTACTACTTTATTTTTTTAACTTTTTTTTACGTAGGAAGTATTCATTAATATTTATAAGTAGGCTTGTATACTCTAGTAGGCTTTTTGTCTAGCCTTCTAACATAAGTCAGTTATCACGATCTCCCCTTGGATCACCTAGCGAACATTCCAGAACCATGTCGTCCTCTATATTAAAAGCCAAATAACAAAAACACGGCCAAGTGCAAGTCGGATTCGTACACGAAGGGTTCCTTACGTACCTACAATATTTAACACAATTTTTTTTTTAAATACAATGCAAAAAAAGCCGAAAAAAACACGTTACTTGTATGAGAAATTTAAATTTCAACTTTATTTAATTTTTTGTTATACCTAGCGGAAATATTAGTAGGTCCAAATTTTATGAAAATTTCAAGTTCATCTGCCTAGCCGTTTCCCAACTATGTTGGGGTCGGCTTCCAGTCTAACCGGATGCAGCTTAATACCAGTATTTTACATGGAGCGATTGCCTATCTGACCTCCACAACCCAGTTATTGGGTAATATGACAATTACACCTTGGTAAGACTGTTTGTCAGACTTTCGGGCTTCTGTCGACCCGTAACGACGGTCAAAGATCCACGAATTACAACCGGGACCAACGGCTTAACATGCTTTCCGAGGTACGGAGGGGAACTTGGTATGTGAAGATGGTCACCCATCCACGGACCAAACGCGGCAAGTGTAGCTTAACCTCATCGGTCGACCTGTGCGGCTGTTATTACTTAGCAAAAGCCCCTAAATTTCAAGTATTCACCTATTTCAAAAGCCCTTTTCAGATGCACCACTGTTGCATCGCTTTCATCGCTGCAATGCTTTCAGGGCCATGTGACAGACGAACGGACAGTGGAGCCTTAATAATAGGGTCTCGTTGGCATCCTTTGGGTACATCATAATCAGGCTATAATGTTCCCACTGCTGGGACACAGGCCTCCTCTATGATAGATGGAGTGAGCTGTAATCTACCACGCGGGCCCAGTGCGGGTTGGTAGATGTCACACGACTTCAAATTTTTGGTTCTAGAACATGCCGGTTCCCTTTTTATTTATTTTTTTCAGGATGGGAAATCATCAAATGACCCCTCCCTCTCTGGGTGGAGCGGAAGGGAGTGTCAGACTCATACTGACTAAAACCCACCCGTGTTCCTTCCTTAGTCCTTTATGTTGCGGGCCAACGGTAACCCTTTCGGACAATCCCGCTGACCCGGCAGGCTTCGGCCCTAATGAGCCTCTTCAAATGATGCTGACATCTCTGAGGCGCGCGTGGAACACGTACGCGCCGTCCGGCACGGGCTTGGTCCTGATCGGACGGTGAGCTAATGCCGGTTCCCTTACGATGTTTTCGCCAAAAGGGCTGCGGAACCCTAAAAAAGCTAGTCCATTTCATGAAAAACACAACATTCTACACCCGTTGCTATTTTATCGACATATCTACCTAGCCTATTAGCATATAAACACGAAGTTAATGTAAAATAAAATGCGTTTATCTACATACTAGCAACATCTGTTTTATGTAACACTGTGTTTGTTGGACCATGTGGCCATGTAAACAGACTTTTACGAAGGTTCTAAAGTTTTTATTAGTTACAATATACAGGGTCTAATGAAATTAGCTAGGGAGACTGCAGGCGTGATCCGTATCGATAATATCTAAACATCCTACGAATATTATAAATGTGAAAGTTTGTGAAGTTGCTTGGATGTTTGTTACTCAATCACGCGTAAGCCGTTGAACAGATTTGGATGAAAATTTGGCACATCGGCTGTCCCATTTCAAAACCTAGTAAGGGACACTTTTTACAAAAATCGTTTTCTCGTCGTAAAAATCGTAATCTTGTTAACCTAGAAGGTCTCTACCAAATACAAAAACACCAGCGTTTTAAACTTACATAAAAGGAGATATATTTAAGCATCGATACCTAGTAAGTGCACCTTTCACTCCCTAGTGACAATTTTAAAACCTAATAAGTCACTTTAACCAATTCAAAAAATACATTCCATAGGCTGACCAATATTAGGTACGTTTATGCGCTCTCCTGTAAAATTTCATTTTAAGTCCTTACTAGGTTTTGAAATGGGGCAGCCGACATAGATAGACCATTTTCTGGATAATTTTTATCCCGATATTCCCACGGGATCGAAACTTACGCGGGTGAAACCGCGGAGCGCAGCTAGTAATAAAATTAAAACAAAAAGATTTTATGTTTTTTGGGGTTCAACTGCCTGCTCATTGTGTTGTTACTGAAGTATTAGTTGAGAAAATCTGGGGGCTTACCCTCCAAACTAATTTTAATTCCAATGAGATGCCAATATGATTCCAATGTTAATTTTACAGTCACGTGATTCGGTACTCTTGAAAACAATATTGTCAACAATTACCCCACGCCAAGCCCGAACCCAATTCCACTTAGTTCTCCAAAATGGACACCCAATCTAAAAATCATTTGGCGCTAGCATCGAACTCAAGAGTACGAAATGTCACAATTCCAATGTCGATCTATCTGAATTAAATTGAAGAGTAAGCACCCTGTTTTCTTTAGTTTTGTCGTGTTGAGATATCAAAATCCCTCACGTCTGTACGGTTAACACAATAAAACGCTATTTTTAGGGTTCCGTACCCAAAGGGTAAAAACGGGACCTTATCTAAGACTCCACTGTTCGTCTGTCTGTCTGTCTGTCTGTCACTAGACTATATCTCATGAACCGTGACAGCCAGACACTTTAAATTATCACAGATGATGTATTTCTGTTGCCGTTATAACAACAAATACTAAAAACAGAATAAAATAAATATTTAAGGGAGCCCCCTTTAAATATTTATTTTATTCTGTTTTTACCACAAGTAAAGCGCGCGTCACTTCGTGAGATAAAAATACTGTAAGTATATATACTTACAGTATTTTTATCTCACTAACTTGTAGGCAAGTTGCAGGACTTTATGCAATTGACTTCATCACCACTCATATTAAAACGATGAAGGAAAACCGTGAGAATCATGGAATTTTTTAGAACCAAAAATTACAATGCGTGCCACGAAAGATGAGACTTGACCCCGCCTCCCCCGCTCTTTTCGCCGCCCCTATGACGTCCGGTCCCGTCCCGCACTCAGACCTCATACCGCTAAAGATACCTAAAATCGTGTTCTGCGCAAGTCAAACCACGTGGTGTGTCAAGTCTCATCTTTCGTGGCACGCATTGTATATGACATTTGACATCCACCAACCCGCACAGGGCCCATTTCAACAGTCCTTATATTATGCTGAGATTGGCAACTGACAAAATCCTTCCTCCTTTCCTCCTTGAAGGATTTTGTTGCTTAATCTATTTTCTATCTAAACTTGTGAAAAAAAACGAATACTATAAAAAAATACACACACACACCACACCTAATACCACCACACACCTAATGGAACGTACCTACTGGGAAAATGAGCGTGCCAAAACTGTCCTAAACAAATACTATATCATTTCGGGTTTATAAAGAATGATATACAGCGAATATGTGCCTAGAATAAATTAAAACATAATAGTTGTTATAATTTATAAAAGTTAAAAATATATCTATCACTTTTTCATCCTAATCGTCGCCATTTTGTTCAAATGTCACGCTGACATAACATTTCACGCGCTCCTGCAACCATAGATAAAGGGTTTAAATCTATTTTTTTTTCGACCACAATAGCACAGATCGGGGTTGAAAAATCCAAGCGATTAATTTTAATTCTTCCATTTATATTCGTGTCACATAGTTTTAAGAGCGGAAGTGCGTTTTTTGATGCCATAATGGTTTCTTACATCCGGTTGTAATAGAAAATTGTTCGGTTTTGGGGATGGTAGGGCTGTTAACCGCTATAAGTCATTTGTGTATTTTTTTTCAGTGCGTAATCGGATCATACCTAAATTAACTGTGAACTATTTCTTACCGATATAAATTTCAATTAAACCTTGTACAGGCACTTTTGAATTGTCAAAATTAAATAGTCTGTCAGTTAGAAAGTTGAAACTACTTGCCCATTCCAAAACGTAGATCTCTATGGAGAAGAACGGGCAAGAAACTCCATGGACACTCTTTTAAATCAATATATTACAAAATCCTGGGTACATCTTGTTGCTTCTATATGTGAGAACAATGTAAAAAAAAAGACACAAATGAAGAAACAATTCAAAATATAAGATTAAAAAAATAAGCCTTGGCAGTTACGAGATGACCAGTCTCTACCGACGGCGCCCGTTCACGAACATGACGCGTGGATCAGCACCATACAGTTCAGCCATTTTGTAGGGAATCGAATGATCCAACACACGCGCCACCATCGAAGTTCTCAACTGCCATGCTCTTTCAAGTCAACATCAAAAAAGTCATAAATAACCTTTAATTTTAAAGTATATAATCTACTTAAAGTAAGTTATAAATAACGACAATCATGAAATTGTTTTGCTTGCGTGTTTTGAAGCAGTTAATCTCCGCTCAAAATTATTATGAAACACTTTGTCGAGTAGTTTGGTTCGCTAGTTAAAAAAAACCTAGCCAAATAAAAACATCTATGTACAGACGCCAGCACATCAAGCTACCCGAAACTGTCAAATTTTCCCAATCAATCTTGAACCTTATGCTGTAGCGATAAAGTTGACAAGTCTATTAAAGACATTTGACAGATTGTAGTAGCTTGATGTGCTGGCGTCTGTACTCGTACTATTAAATAATGTGGTAGCATCATCACTATTCAGTAGAAAAATAATAAAAAATCTGTCATTAAAAAATTGTCTAGCCTTTTACCAATAATATGTGAGGGTCGGCTCCCAGACTTATCGGATGCAGCTGAATACAAGTATGTATTGTAAAGACGCCAGCACATCAAGCTACCCGAAACTGTAAAATTTTCCCAATCAACTTTGAACCATATGCTTTAGCGATAAAGTTGCAAATCTATTAAAGAAATTTGACAGATTGTAGTAGCTTGATGTGCTGGCGTCTGTACATAGAGCGATTTCCACAACCCAGTTACTGGGTAATACAATAATCCCTTGGTAAGACTGGTTGTCAGATTTTATGGCTTGAGACTGTCAAAGATCTACAAACGATGCCAGGACCAACGGCTTAAAGGCTCCTTCAAACAGGCGCGAGCGCGACACGACACGCGACACAAAGGCAACGCAAGTCGCGCAACGAGCGGTGCCTTTGTGTCGCGCGCGATTATATCGCGTGTCGCGCCTGTTTGTAGGAGCCTTAATGTGCTAAAAGTTTTGTCGGATAACTTGATTTTATTCTGAATTTAATTTTCATGTTGTTTTCCTTCCAAAATCTGGGTCTACAATTTATCAAACAACCAACTTGGACGTGAACATGGTTGGTCACAGTTCCAACCTAATTTAATCCGCAGGGTAACTGCGTAACACAATATCAGTAGGCTTTATTTTTGACAGTTCAACAACATTCTTTGCTATAATTAAGTACGTTGTAAGCAGACAATGATGCAATGGATTACTAATATACATCATAATTATTCAGATTGAGACTGATGACGTCCGGTTGCGGAATTAGGGTGCAGTTTTGTCTGGCCCTAACTTAGTTACTGCGATCAAAAGGCGTGCGTGAGAAAATGTCAAAAAGTTAAAAAGCGGCTTAATTATTTTAAAAAGTGTCCATCATTAGAAGATCAGTAAGTTTTTAGAGAATCATTTATATAGTTCCCCTATTATAATAGACTACTAAGCCTTGATGACCCTAGTATTAAATACTTGTATAATTTCATAGACAACGGTAGTTTGTTTTTTTTTATAAAGCGATTATACCAATTTGGTAGCCGAACAACTGTTGTTAGCTGAATTATTTAAATTACTACAAAATATTTGGGACGCCATTATGTTGTTCAAGTAAATGTTTCTATTATTTATATTAAGGTTATGTTGTAACTAGTTTGTTGTTATGTTTAAATTATAAATTGTCTATGTATTTTGTAATCGTTTTTGTGTAGCGGAAATGAAATATTTTGTTTGTGCCTATTTAATTTTGTATTGGAATAAATTGACCGTTTAATTTCCTGTATATATTAGATATTTGTCTTGAGGGGCCCTAGGCTAAATAATAACAGCCGCACAGGCTGATCGATCAGGTTAAGCTACGCTTGCCGCGGTTGGTCTGTGGATGGGTGACCATCTTTACATACTGTGACCCCTCCGTGCCTCGGAAAGCACGTTCAGCCGTTGGTTCTGGCTGTCATTCGTGGATCTTTGACATTCGTTACGGGTAGCATTCTTATCAAGGGGTATCGTATTACCCAGTAACTGGGTTGTGGAGGTCAGATAGGCAGTCGCTCCATGTAAAATACTGGTATTCAGCTGCATCCGCTTAGACTGGATGCCGACCCCAACATAGTTAGGAAAAGACTAGGCAGATGATGATTAGGTATTTGTCTTAACAATAAATTAACGATAATTAACTTACGCTGATTTTGTAAATCTCAACTAAAGGTTACGTTGAATGTTTGGTTAGAAGCTGGCAGTATCATAAGAACGGTATTTATTTCCATTGTTTTAGTATATTCGGGTATTTATGTATATTTAATTAGGTTTATATATTACTAGCTTCCGCCCGCGGCTTCGCCCGCGAGGTATGTGATAAAAATTATCCTATGTCCTTCCCCGGGATGCAATCTATCTCTCTGCCAAATTTGATCGAAATCTGTTTAGTGGTTTAGGCTTGAAAAGGTAACATACAGACAGACAGAGTTACTTTCGGATTTATAATATTAGTATGGATATTTATAGTTTGTAATAGGTATAAATATGTGTACAGTACCCGGCGATAAATATTGCACATCGACCTATTCGATCCTATCGATTTTATACAAAAAATAAAAATAATTATCAAAAGAAGCAAATCATATTTGTTTTAACAGCTCCTAATAGATACCGGGCTGTTTGTATTTCGTGCGACAGAGATAACGCTCTACGAAGTCGAAATTAGCCGATTGTCTCTTTCCAAAGGTCGATGTGCAATATTTATCGCCGGGTACTGTATCTTTATATCCTACTTCCTACTAATATTATAAACGCGAAAGTTTGTGAGGTTGAATGGAGTTGCATGGATGGATGTTTATTACTCTTTCACGCAAAAACTACTGAACGGATTTCGATGAAATTTGGCACACAGATAGTTTATAACCAGGATTAACACATGGTATACTTTTTATCCCGATATTCCCACGGGATCGAAACTTATGCGGGTGATACGGCGGGGTGCAGCTGGTGAAAATTTTTTTTTCTCAATTTTTCGTAGGTACTTGCGCCTACCACTGTTTGTCTCTACATTACCCAAAGTTTTTTTTTTTTTTTTTTACCCAAAGTTTGACTGGTGGAACATGCCTGTAGCATTAATGACTTAAATCCGCCTCTGAACATTTCTGTGCTTGAAGTATTAAGGGGCTTACAAAAGATAAACGCTAAAAACGCAAGTTTAGAAACATTAAAAGTCCTATATGATCGACTACAGTAAAAAATCAGAAAAATATATGATATTCTTCAGGATATATGCTAGGTAGATAGTGTGTTGAAAACATAATACAACTAATTTGATATAATAAAAAAATCATGAAGATACCTCTAAAAACATTCTTTTTAGGTACAATAAAAACCATACTTGTTTTGATTGTTCTACAAGCAACATACTAAAGCACTAGTGTTTTAATTTTTTAGTCCAAACAATAGATTTTTGTAAATGGATAATTGCTTCATATTTTGCAATACCACCACGATGTTATCCTTCACCGTTTTGAGAGCCTTTATAAAAATGCGATATTATTTTCCACACACATAGGTAATAATCCAAACTTAGCAAAATATTACAAAAAAGAAACCCACAAACGACGAAAAATTTCAATCATCCGCCCAAACCAATTTGCACAACAACTACAAAATGTAAGTAATCCCTCACAATTTGAATGAAAAAAAACCTCTATAGACCAAAAACCCAATAACATTTAAGGTTTTAAAGTCGCGGCATCTCAAAGTCCGCCCCTGGGGCGCCGAGAGCTTATTTTCAAAATATTTTGACTTTAATAGCCCTCTTTGACATTACACTGACGTATTGTCGATGGTCTTGATTTTTTTTTTCGTAAATCGGCAAAGGTAAAGGTGTTGTTGTGCTTTTTTGTTGTTGATTGTAATAGAAGTCGGTGTCTTGTGTTCTGCGGGGGTGGCCGAATTTAATGTTCGTGTGTGATTGAAGGTGGAGTTACCTTGCAATTTTTTTTGTTTTCAATTTTTTCTGTGCTGTTCTTTGTTTTGGATGTAGCGGTAAACCTGTTAGAAATGTCAATGGCAATGGGCTTGATGGTGACTGGTGAAACCAACGTTAAGCATACATTTCTTAGTTTATGTTTTTTTATGTTGGGCCAGGTCAACTCAAACTCAAAGCATTTATTTCAATTAAACCTTGTACAGGTACTTTTTTACACTATGTTGTATTTGACTTACTTCAGCCAATCATATTTTGCAAAAGCAAAGTCAAATAATTTATTTCAAATAGGCATTAAAGGCACTTTTTTTTTCTTTTTTTTAACGTCAACGTAAAAAAATAGGATTGATTCTCGTCGCCCCTTCTAAAATGTAGTTTCGTATGATAAGAATGGGCAAGAAACTCCACCACAAGCAAATACATGTGGTCAACATTTTGTCAAATAATTTAGATCAAGTCACCGCTAATCAGATGTCACAACTTTCAAAAGCCATTACACAACAAGAAGATACCGTCTTCACAACCACAATAGTCACAAAGAGAAACCAGTACAGGCCAGTACTTACATTTTTTCAAACTTTTCAAACCAAACATGTAATCACATTACATTATAATACTCGTCATTCTGTGTCCTTTTCATAACACGTGTCCAAACAGCGTTCACAATACAAACAACATCACACCCTGGCAGGAAACGGCTGACCGCCACAAAGCCTTTGCCAGGCGGCTTTCTTGTAAAAAAAAACCGGATAATTTATGGTCAAGCCTGACAGCTGTCATTTTTCCCGCGGGCGGGAAACGTCAAAGGATCGCGTTTTCATTGAATAGGGATGGGCTATTGGTGAGTGGATTTTGCTGTTATTTTTATTGGTTTATCATGCTGAGTACTTTGTGGGTGGTCTGTGTTTTTAATTCAGGTTTAAGTTATTAATTTTATAACAAGTAGACATCGTTATATACATTTGTTTTAAAAATCCATCTAAAATGCAAAGGTGCACGATCCCTAATGGTAGGTCCTACGGAGAATAACCAGTAAAAACCGGGATTTAAGCTTCTAAAAAAATAATTGTAATGTTGATGTAGGATCAAAACTTTTTAATGAATAGGTAAGCATATTTATTGAAATGTAAAATCTCTGCTCAAATGGATGTCCATACGCCAAAGAAGAAGTTTGCGCGCTTTGACCACGCACTTCTCCCTTCTCAACTCTCCCACTCCTCCTTCTTATCTTGTGTCTCAGTTCCAATATCTATGTTCTTCTCACGCTAAGAATCTGCGTTCTTCTAACAATCTTCTCCTACTCTGTCCTTCTCATACTTCTGACTTTGTTCATTCTTCCTTTCATATTCAGTCCATTCTTCTTTGGAATGCACTTCCTCTTGATATCAGGACGGCCACCAGTCGGTATGCATTTAAGCGGAAATTGCAGAGTTATTTTCAAAACAAATAGCGTAGAGTCATCTCAACACTTCTCCCCCCTGAATTTGTATATATATATTATAATAAATAGTATGTATGTGTATATAACCTATTTATGTATTTGTGTACCTAGTTTTAATAGATTTTTTTTTATCATTGTTCCTCTCAATCAAAGCACCTGCCATCCAATCTCTTCACCACCCTTGGTTGACTGGTAGAGAATGCCTAAGGCATTAAGTCCGCCTTTGTACATTTTTGTGCGAAAAGTTTAAATAAATAAATAAATGTATTATGTATTTATAGTCAGGCATTATCAACTCAACTTTAAAAATCTATAGGTACGTAGGTATACCTATTTAAGTCAAGTTAAAATAACTGTTACTAGTATGGGTTTTCTTGATACATAATTCCGCAATCATCCACTCTTTTCAATCAATTTATTTCATTAAAAGAAAACCACTTAAACCTACAACGAATTACGAAACTTTTCCAGCCAACCGATTCCTTACAAAGTTACAAAGCCCATCCCTACATAAAAGTAAATGTCGACGTTAAAATTTGTTTAGCAAATAAAAAAAGAGATAGTTTACGTCAGAGCCATCAGCTGGCAACCGCAAACTGACCAGTAATGACTGATGC